>CM031237.1:758128591-759328591 GCA_018340775.1 Taxus wallichiana var. yunnanensis
TAACGTACTTCGTTCCGAACTCGCTAACCTAGCCGTATGGGGGTGTTGGCCGCATCCTCCATTACCACGAACCTCCTCTTGGTGTGGTTCTCCTTTTTCAATCCGATTTTCAATACTTAATGAGTAAGTCGTTTCACCCTCACCTTCTTGACTCATTGTGTGGAAGGCTTTTGGTTTGGCTTCTGAACAAGGCCGACATACACTCATTCACGTGACTACCCATCAAACATAATGATATGATGGTCGGTTTTCGGCTACCTACAGGGAGACACCTCCTATCGGTGTATCTGGAAGAGAAGACGATCGCCCCTACCAAAGACCATCATCACCCACTTTGCCATCATCACCCACCGAGTCTATAGACCCCAGATCCGTCCCTCCCTAACTTTTTTTTCATAAATGCTATCTTCGCCAGGTCCTCTCACTTATCAGCATTGATAATGAGGACCCATCTTCTCTTCACATACGTATCCAGGACATGATCGAAGAGGATTCGCCTTTGATTAATGTTGTTGAATGCCGAGGATGATGACTCCATCCTCACTGCAGCTTAGCGCGGATGATTCTTATATTGACGAGCCTTACCATGCGAAACGCAGAACCATGTTGAGCAGATCTACCATAGCCAAATCAACATCCACATGGAGGAGGATCCTCACATTGTGAAGATTGGAGCCAATCCACTTAACACATCGAGAACAAGCCACGCCTTTACTTACGCTTTCTCTAGGTGCTGCACCAGCGAGCTTTCGTATGGTCTTATCTTCGACATGGCTTTGGAATTGATCCTACCATTGCCATCCGTAACATCACCCCTAAGCCCAGATTCGAAACCGGTCAAGTCGAGCATTGAGAAAAATGCATCCACGCATTGCTCTCTTGGTCGAAGAGAGGAGCTCAACGACTCCTTTTCTGTTTTCCTTCATCTTCGCTATTGACTATCACCGATGGATTTCTAACATACATTTTCACAGCCATTTCAAGCGGCAATTGGACTTCGGATATCTTGCCGGATTTAGGGATCTATAACCTCGCTTGCCACTAGGATGACTTCCCTTACTATGGCATTGACCAACTTGTTGATCTAGCTGCAGGAGCCATGAGATGCTCTCTCTCATGGATGGCTTCCTGAGGATACTGACAAATTTTGGTTGCCACTATGCGATCAACACTGAAAACTACCTTCATAACTCCTTGGGGAACCATACATTATCGTGTCAAGTGTGCTTTATTGGCCTTAAGAATCTTTGGTCTTTACCTATCGGTGAAATTTATGACTACCATTTTCATGACATTATGCTTCTTATCCTTGAAGATTATGTCGAGCGATCTTCTCGACAAAGTCTAAACATCGTAGTGAACATCTTGATGTTTTAACCATTATTTTTGATGCTTTGTTACTGATATTAATAAGCCTTCAGCCAGAAGAAATGTGTCTTTGGTGTTCTTTGGGAAAAATTCTTGGCTTTATCGTCTCTTTGCGTGGCATTGAGGTCGATCCATCTAAAAATCAAAGCTATCCTAGAAATGCCCCCACCCAAGGAAATCTCAAACAATTGCGTAGTTCTCGAGGTAGCTCAGTCTATCAGAGGCGTTTCATCTCGACTCTCGGATCGGTGCTCGACCTTTTCATCACCTTCTTAAAAAAGGACATTACCTTTCTGATAGAGTGAGGAGTGTCACTGCCAAGCCTTGAAGCTCTCAAATCCTATCTCTTGCATGACCACGTCTTGCTTATCACCCCAGGACAACCGCCCTTTCTACCTTTATCTTTCACTTGACCCATCTATGGGTCTTTATGCTGCTTTCGCTCACATCGGGATTAATGCACGGAGAAGCAATTCGTTTATTATATAAGTCGTACCCTCGTTAGTTGTATGAGACTAGGTATACACATGTAGAAAAATTGTGCCTTGCCCTATCATTTGTAGCCACCAGAACTCAGAGCATTACCTCCTGAATCACAAAACTTTTGTCATCACCCGACACTGAGACCCCATTCATTATATATCCCGCGAACCCGCATCTAAACCCAACGTATCACTTTCGATGGCTTATGCTCTCGGCGACCTTGAGCCTTGGTCAAATACAAATCCGAGTCAAAGGACAAACTCTTGAGACCGACTTGCGGAGGCCCCTTTACAGGGAACAATTTCAATTTTGCCTTCCACAAGCGAACTCATCGCCACTCTTTCTCCCGGGAAGAGTTGTATCAAATGACCCTCTTCTTCGAGTGGATCTAAATGCCGGCGTGACGGAGGATCCGGCGTTGTTCTCATTCCTCTCGGCCGAACCTATGCCTCTTTCATTCGGCTTGATTTCCCTTGCACTAATAATACTGGCGGAATCACGAGGCCCTGCAGTCTCGAGTTCACAGTTGCGTTACACTTAGGCATCAAATCTATCGACATTTTGAGACTCTCGATTGGTAGTCAATCGAGTTATGGGTGTCTACCGATGCAGCGAGGAACTTCAAAATACAAACACTACGTGGATTCACTTCTAGCCTTATTTACTCACTATTCTATCTGAGCCATTTCCACGCTCCACTAACAAATTTGTGGACACTTTATGGCTTGCCTGGCCTCATGAAATTCCATGCGCTTGACCCGACTCTGAATTGTCGTCATGGTCCAACGTGACTTTTTGTCCCATCTATTCCAACCCCAGGTAGTTTATCCACGATAAATCACGTAATACCTACTAGTTCGCAGGATACAGTACCACCGATTTACCACGACTACGCTTACTGATCTCTGTCCTCCCACGACCCTTCTTAGTAGGAAAGCGTGCTTTTCTTAAAGTGTTTCACGTTATGTTGTCATAGAGGACTCCTCTATAAGCGTGGCTTTGATGGCATCCTCCTTTTTGTCTGGCAGGCGCGGAGGCCACTCATACCACCATCAGCGGGTCCATGCCAGTATGTTGTGGTGGACATTTTTAGCGGCCTTGCCATGGCCAAATGAATCCTTAAGCTTGGTTATTATTGGCCTACTCTACCGATATAACTACTACTGAATATGTTAAGCGTTGTGTTATGTGTCTTCTTAAACAACATGCCCGACCTTGACATACTCCTAGCCTTCCCTGGCGCTCCAGGTCGCTCGAGATCTTTGGCCCTTCTCCTGATGGGGTTTAGACCTTATTGGTGAGATTCACACGACCTCTTCACTGCGTCGCGTTGGATAATCACAGCAGTGACCGATATTACACAAAATGGGTGGAAAGCTATTCCACTTATTTCAATCAAAAAAAAGAAAAAAATTATCGAATTCATTAACCATCATTATCTATCATTTTGGTATTCCTCATCGCCTAATACGAGATAATGGTAAATCTTTTAAAACAAGTTATTCTGAAGACCTTTGTGACAACTTTGGTATCGAACTTAGTTTCTCATCACCTTCATTATCCACGGGTGATGGTGGAAATTTGAATCTTCTAATAAAACCTAGCAAAATCCTCATGAAAGTTGTCGATGACTCACAATAAAAATTGCGCGATCACATTCCCTTTGCCCTTTGGGCTTATCATACTAACATTCGTGCCTCTCTACTAATGCCACACCTTTTCTTTGGTATACTGGTGCAGGGTTGTTTTGCCTCTCGAAATACAAATACCCTCCCTTAGAATATCTCTTGAGGGATATTCTCACCTGACGATGATTTCAGTCAGGCGGTTAGCCCTGATTGGAGCTTCTTGGCGACGTGTCTTCTACGACTCTTGATCACCTTCAAATCTATCAAAAACGCATTAAACGTGCTTATGATAAGTGACTTCGGCGGCGTACCTTTAAGGTTAGTGATCTTGTCCTCAAAGAGAATCAACATGTAACCAAACTAGAAAAGAGCAAGCGTGGAAAATTTGCTCCCGATTGGATTGGGCCTTATATAATCACTCACCTATGGATGCGGGTACTTATCGTTTAGCTTCAATGGTAAACTGCACTTTGAGCCCCTTAATGCCTTGCATCTTGACCATTCTATTGTTGAAATTAGTGTTATATCACTTCTTATCCACCTCTGCTCATCCCTTGAGCTCCCATACCACCACATGCACTTATTTCCTACATCTCAAAATAAAATCAAGCTCACCCCTCACCTCCCTTACGATGCCTTCCCCTTTTTAGTCTAGTCCATGACTTGACGTATTAAAATAAGTAGTATTCTTATGGGATTTTCTTGAGTCAAACTTCCTACAAGCCTAGATGCTTCACATGTATAAAAAGAACATCTAGTCATCTAAATTAAATATAGAATGCTCCCTCGAAGGACAGCTATATGCCAAATTATTATTCTTTATTCTCTATATTTGCTCCACACGTGAAGGACAGTATGCATGGCTAAAATCATATACTGCTTACTATAAATAGACTTCTCCCTCGAAGAGACGGCTATGCACAGATTAGCCTCTAGCTTGAAGCTTCTACTTGTCGATCAACTTACGTGAAGACCTCAAGAGAATATCTGATCAATATCCCTTGTAGACTTCCGCGTCGATCGGTCTACATTGATAAAATAAAAGCCTCGTTGAAAAGGACTTTTGAGTCATGGACTTATCTATTTAGGGTAGGTTCTCTTTCGTCCGAGAACACTCACTTTGTAATAAGTTTCTGCACCTCAGCTATACCATCCTGCCTCACCTCACCATTTGTTTGACTCTCAAGGGACGTAATGTACGCTCGATATATTGTGATCACACGATTCTTTTCGACCCGATTGACTTCTCTTACATGCACGGTCACAGGGCTCCGAGCTCGTTTCGTTGTGTGGTTTGTTTAGCTCTTTTCACCTATGGAGCACTCTTTGCTCTGCCTCGCATCACAGGATTGTGTGTTGACCTTAATCGGGGACATGGTTCCCTTACAACTTGGGTAGGCTAACTTTCCGGCTTCCCTTATGCCTTTTCACTGACATCACCCGATTCATTACCAGACACCATCGACCTTACCTTTACCCGATCTTAATATTTTTACCAACCTTGACGATTACCCTCATGCAAGTACCAAATTGCACAGAATTAAGCCTCTCCACTGATCCTAAGGAGAACTACATCGATCACGAGGCCCCTCCTTGCTTTGTGCGATGGGCTATGTAGGCAGCACTTCGGAGACATGGGGTCCCCGAGAGGTTAGCTCGACCATCCCCTGTAACCTTTATCATGTGTGGTAAATATAAATATTTTTGTGTATTTCTATTTAATCACATTCCTCTTTATCCTTTTGAAAATACAGAAAGTCAAAAGCGAAAACATTCTTATTTTATCGTAACTCAAATCAACATACATATTGACTTTATTTAGATGTTAAACAAATACATCTTCTCTATCATCGACATGCGAGGTCAGCACGTCATATTTATTCTTATACCTTGCTAACATTTACTCAGGACCCTCACGCCTCATCCCGAGGAACTAGGTGATGATCGTGATCGTCGACCCCTCTCGCAGGGCCTCTCGTCTCAAAGGTACCACGGGCTATTGGTACCATGGTGATCTCCCTACCGATCTCTCACTGTGCCAACATATGAATATGCCCTCTCGCATGGAGGACTCCGACCCTCTAGTCTCACCCAGTGACTCCTGACCGCTAACAATCCTCTTGTCTCATTCACTGCGTTTGGAGCTCTTTGAACTATGCAGCTATGAGGCGATCCCTCTCTGTTGTAATCATGACTATGTCGGGGCGCTCATGTACACCTCGCGATTCTGCTTTACCCACCATAATCTATAGGCCTCTGTCGATAGTTCACCGTCCATTACCATCTGTGATCAACTTGCTGCCTCTTGACCCATACGGAGGTGTTGGCCAGGGAGGTGAGAATCTTTGCCTCGGCGTCGATCCTCATATATGGTCTATAAAGCCCCGAGGGTATATCACTGCACAAATCAAATTGCCGCCATACGCGATCTATAGGAATCCTCTCATATTCACACGGCGTGCCCGCATGATCCACCTCATTCGCTCTACACCCCTTAACTCCTCGGCTATGCTCTCTGTCCGTGTACCATATAGTTACCAGTAAGGCCTCAACCAGATGTCATGACGAAGCTCGTCGCCCTCTCCCATACACTGCTGTAATACACAATATCACCGTCACGCGGCAGGATCGGCCTCTTGTTGTGCATGCCCGGACCCATCAAATGCGAATACCTGCGCATGCCTCCGGTCTCTCACTGCTGGAGGGATTGGCCTATGGTAGTGCTTTACCTGAAGCAATGTGCTCATAGGCCCCTTGATTGTAATAAGTATGAACAATCCGAGCGTCATCACGTGATTTCACCTCTGAGCCATAAACCCTGTCATAGCTCCGCATGAATATCGGTGCCCATCAAGACAATAACGTTCCTTTACTGCCATCTCCCAGGATAACACACATGATGCCTTTGGAAATCTTCCTCATACGCCCTCGGTAATGCATAATACCCTACATTATCATTAATATCAACTGTAACCTTGTCTCCTCGGTGTCTTTACATACATTACCCATACGTAAAGGATAAACCTTCTTGTGTCGAATCTCATGTGTATGGACCAAATCTTTGCTTTGTTATCGCTCCACATTGCCGCGTGACTAGGTAGTGCACGATATCTTGGTTTTCTGGCAATGGGAGTCTCGAAATACTGAAACACATCTTCGATATTCTTTGTCATCTCCTGTTGCGGATAAAGGTATTTGTCTCGGGGATTCCATCTCTCGATCAGCGCGTACACATACCATGGTTCCGATGCGATTCGTGAATAATAGGGGATTCCGCCCTTAACCCTGAAGCGATTTATCGATGTCCATTCAGCTGGTGTTACATCGCTCCGGATCCGTGGCCCGAGTCTTTGGCACAGTATCATTCATCCTCGACCCTGCCTCTGCTGCGCACACATCAAAATAACAAGCGACCATTCAATCCATCAAATCCCCATGAGTTTCTTTCTCACCTTGCGGGAAATTACTACGAGCCCGGCCGGTATCGTTTATAATGCTAGCAGATGCCGGTTGTCTAACGATACTGGGTCCTTTGTCACCTTTATACGGACTGCCTAAACCCACTTTTGCCTACTGGCAATAATTTGAGCGTTTATTCCTTTCTATACATACTGAACATACCCGAAACCCTTGATTACCTACCACGTAACACTCACCTCATTTATAACTCTTGTTATCATCTTTTCTTTCTCATATCTACCACATACTCTCCCCATCTTATTCACAAAACATGCAGTAGTTAAATCTCAAACAAGTGATACCTCTTGGGTTGCGGCGGCTTGAGCCAACCCTTGTCTTCCCTCTTGTCCACCTGCTGCTTTGGATGCTTCTCCTCATTCACTGCCATGATCACCACCCTTTTCAAATTCACCTTTCTACTTTACGGATCTCGGATCACATTCACCTTCCCAGTCTCTTTTCTTATCACCCAAATCTCTCATGCGATTTCTGTCTCTTTTCTCCTTATCCTCAAATCTCTCATGCAAATACCTATCTCGGTCATCGAAAAGCGTCGCGTTCGCGTATTTAACCTCTTGCGTGGCTCTAAAAATTAAAACTTAAGTTGCCTAGCTTTTCTATTTTTAGAAAAGCTCATACTAAATAACCGGTATCGGTTGCTTAGCAGAATATCGGTCTATCATCGAAGCTCTAGATATCGGTTCACTTACTGCGATATCGGTTTACACACCTACATCTTTTCTCACGGCGTTCTTTTCTTCATTTCTCACCTAAATTTTTGTCGCCTTAGCCTCTTTTCTGCATAAACAACCTGATTTACCACATTTGTTCATCCACCACACATAGCATTACAATTTCATTAACATCATTTATTTTATACAAATACACAAACCATCGACTACGGATATCAAGAAACTATCAATCTATACATCATTTGGATCGAGCTCATCGATACACATATAACAATGACACAAAACCAACAAATCATCACATAACTTTGTCATTCATATATACAGCTGCAAAAACAAAAACATCAACATCATCCATATATCAACATGTCATTTAAACTCATCATATATTCTATACCACAAACCATCGTGAAATATTTAAACACATTTGAACACTTTAGCATGTGGATCGAAACATCGATCTATATATATATATATATATATATACAAGTTTTCAAAAATACAATGTGCTTACTACATCGGGGCCTGCAGCTGATCTCATCATCTGATAAATCCGACACGCGAGGCGCGATAGCGTGAAAAAAAATCTCGAGCTCGGCTCATGAGGGCGGTCCCTCGTATCAAAAAATAGTTATATACTCGGCTCGCGAGGCCGGTATCACTATCTGACCCTTACTCGGCTCGCAATTTGGTGGTATCTGATAAATGAATGAATGAATACATGAATAATACATGACACGCGAAGACCTCTGCTCAATCAATGCGGTTCGCGAGACCCGTTGCCCATCTCTAAAATACAACAACCATGTGCGGGATCTCAGCTCTCCCAGCCCTCGGCACCTCTCCCATTAGTCCCACTGTGGTGCCTCTCGCCTCCTGCCGTCACGGACATGCAGTGTGTTCACGCCTCACGAGATCTCTCACATTTGTGAGAGGTCTACTGCTATACATGCTTTGCATAAGCACGATGATACTCGACTCGGTACCATCAAGAATATCCTAATAATATCGGGCCTCTACTCTAACCTCCATATAGCGCTCTGTCCAGGAGCGGAGGCCAGAGGGCTGGTCCCAGCTTTTCTGACCCGATGCCCCCTGAGCTGTGCAGTGCTTTGGTCTTCTTTGGTGGTGCTGTGGCAGCTTGATGGTCTTGATACTGTGATGTTGCACATTGTGCTTTTGTGGGTACGTGGTCTTTGGTGGTGGTCTTTGCATGTGCTGTGTACTGAGCCTAAGCTAGCTGCCTTTGTACAGAGCTGCAGCGACCCCTGCACCCCTGATCTCTCTCTCCTGTCCCATCACTGTAGCCATGTCTGGTGTGTGGCGGTACTATCTGCATTTGCTCTCTTGACCCACCACACCCTGTATGCTCCGTGCATGACATCATCTACGCCCTCACTGCTTGGCCTCTCTGCTGACCAATGCGGATCCCACGAGTGTGGTGCGGGCGGTGGGAGCCTCTGCATCCTCCCTCTGTCTTGAGGGAAGGGAGGTGGCTCGATCTGTCATTGGCCCCATCTGCTGCGTACCCTCTCAGGGGTATCGCTCGTACTCTCGGCCTGCTGTCACTAACTGCATATCAGGAATGTGTCTTGGATTAGGCCTTGTTTATGCAGCATGGCTCCTCTGCCCGGGATGGTGACCTCTGCCCAGGGTCTCCATCTGATATCTCTGCTGTAAGGCCCTCAGCAAATGTCATAGTATGCCGCATCCCGACTGCAGCCAATGCACTTTGCTCATGGCTGGCCCACGACCCCCGACCACCTCTGAAAGCCATGTCGGTATATGACACTGTGTGGCCACGGCTCTTTGGGGTAACCCTGCGGCACGTCACGTACGATGTGCTCGTATGCCCAACAATGACAAAAATGTAGAGCAAATCACAAGATCGCCTCCTCAGGTGATAGCCCATAGCTCACTGATACAATTGCACCAAATATCTTTGGTGCCCAGCGTAATTGTATGTGTGCTCCTCCACCATCTCAGCGGTGCCCCATCGATGCTCGTGGGAGCGGCCTCCCCTCGAGTCAGGGAGGCGGCGGGTGATCCGACCATCATCAACCACGGCTAAGTGGGTGTCTCGTGTCGATCTTGTGCATGTCCATCAAGTCATGCACGATACTCATTTATGGTAGGTCGAATGCCATGCAGTTGCATCCCCAAAAAACTAACTGCAGTATCTTGTCCATGCGCGATCTACGAATCTACACAGAAGACTTCCTCTCCCTCGATAGAGTAAGCAGAAGGATGCGATACACATCCTCGATGTGCGGTCATCTCCCAGGTCGGGAGATGGAACACATTGGTCGCGGATCCATCTCTCGATGAGGGCGACCATCGGTGTGATCTCTCTCTATCGCTCTATACCTCTGGACTCCCAGGAGTCACCTCGCGCATGATGGCCCGATGGGCCGCGGATACGTGTGGCCTCATCTGCACCAACGGTGGGAGCATCATCTGTCATCGTCAGCTCTTTGACGTGCCTGTAAACCAACCCACATCTTTAGACCTACTCTTTATTACAACATCTACTTTATCATCTAAACACCCTTTTTTATCCCCCAGAGCCATACCCGGAGCTCTCTGCCGGCCCCCTCTGTGACCTACCACCCTAAAAGCAAAACCATCCCACCCAAAACCCAACGAAAACAAAACCCCAAACAAAACACATGCTGAAGCTGACCCTACACAAACCCTTCTCACTTTAACCCAACCCCCACACAAACCCTTCTCCACCCCTGACCACCACCTGCCACCACCTGACCAATGACCCCTGACACAAAACCAACTCCCACACAAAAACCCCGACTAACACCCACAGGCCTGACAGTGACCCAAAACCCAAAGACCCCTACACTGAGCCCTTCTCCACCCCCAACAGCAAACCCCCACACTGAGCCCTTCTCCACCAAGCACCCACCCCCACGACCGAATGACCCCACACTGAAACCACCTTAGCCTATCAGCCTATCTGCCCTCTCCCTTTTTGCCAAGAATCATTTCCATTTTCTCATTATTTCCAAAAAAGGTTAATTCTACCCAGACCCCGATTTAGCATGTCTGACAAATCACCAAATTAAAGAGTTTCGAATCTACGAACAACGACACGTCGTCGTGGTGGGATGGGTGGTGGTGGTCAGGTGGTCCGAGGCCCTCGGCTCCTCCTTAATGTATTGCCGTGGCTCGATCGATCTCTTTGGGTCCCTGACCCGATCAAGCTGTGCCTCCTCCTTAATCAGGCCCTGCTACTCGACTCTCTCCCCGATACTGATAGCTCCACCTCACTCAATCAAGCCTCTAATCCCGACTCTCCACGTCAGACAAGTCGATTTGGTTTGCAAATAACAAAAGTGACTTGATGACATGCACGTATTTTCTTTTTATAGGTTTTACTTCTTTCACCGATATCGGTTTCATTTTGCCACTAAGGAGCCGGGTATCGGTCCCTTGCCGATATCGGTCATGCGGAATCGACATCGGTTCTGCCCAGACTTTCACCCCATTCTTTTGCCCTTATTTACTCCTTGCCTCTTTTTCCAATATCGCCTCATCCACCTTTGCTCTTGCACCATTTGTTCACTTGTCGGCTGACCTGAGGCCTCAAACCTACCTATTGGACCGGCCTGGGCCCTAAGGCCTCGGCCTACCTATTCGGCCCGACCAAGGCCTCGACCTACAGATTTGGCTGACCCGAGGCCTCGACCCCTGATCGGCGACCCGAGGGCCTCGGCCTACCTATTCGGCTGACTGAGGCCTCGGCCTACTATTCGGCCCGACCTAAGGCCTCGGCCTACTGTTCGGCCCGACCAAGGCCTCGGCCTACCTGTTCGGCCAGGCCCAGGCCTCGCCCTGCCCATTTGGCCAGGCCAAGAGGCCTCGGCCTACCTATTCGGCCCAGACACAAGGCCTCGGCTACTAATCGGCCCGACTGAGGCCTCGACCTACTGTCGGCCCGACCCCAAGGCCTCGCCACCCATTTGGCCCGACCCCAGGCCTCGCCCTACCATTTGGCCCGACCAAGGCCTCGACCTACCCGAGTGGCCCGACCCAGAGGCCTTGCCCTCACTCATTTGGCCCGAGCCCGAGGTCTCCTTTACCCTTACGGCGAGACCGAGGCGCATGCCCATGAAACTTGGCTCGACCACGGCCACACCACTTCCATCCCTTACCCAGAAATCAACACCATACACTTTTATCCACCCATCCAGGTAGTTTTTGTTGATGAGCTCACTGTTCGTGTTTTAGCATGATTAGGGTCCTTGACTTGATCTGTCGACCAACTTTGCCCGGACCTGGGCCGTGGCGTTTATCTCAGCCAAACCAACCTTTTGAGTCTTTATAGAACATGCCTAAGCGTTCTGTGCCTTGTTATATATGCAGGGCTACTTCATGCCTTGGATACCGGATTAGTTATATCACCCTTGTTTGGATAAACTATCGAGCCTTTGCCTCTGCCGCTTGCTTGGTTTGCTCATCGACTCCGTACCCTAGTCATGCCTATTGCATTCGACGTGCGTGCTGCTTCATGGACCTGCCCCACCACCTTACCATCCTCTACAACATGTACCCTTTATCGGACCCTATCACGATTTCCGGTTCACTCAATCTGCGATAGATTTGAGGGGGATTCCTATATCCTTAACATGAGAAACCACTTCGTATTATTGTCAAAGCGCGACTTTCTGAACAAGCTACCATGATAAGGGGCTAATGTAGACACCAAATTTGTCTGTCTTACGACCCCTTGTGACCACGCATCTCATCTCGCGATCTAACCTCATCACCTAAACCTTACACAATTATTTATTAATTACCTTATAATTGATAAATCCACATCTGCTGCCCGCCACCTCGCTTTGCCACCTCATCATGACCTAGCCTAACCTAAACTAACCTAATTAAGACCCATGACTTGGTTTAGACTCACATCCATAACTAATGCCTCCTTACTCGCACCTAAAAGCCGACCTTACAGCCACTTGACCAAGCCCATGGCAGTCTCTCGGGAGAAAGCGGGGAAGGTGGGGTATTTTACTAAAAATAGCCTACTTTTTCCTTCTGGATGCGGTTCTACTCGGCCGAGTCGTCGGTTACGTAACCGCCATCGGTTCCACCGTAAATGGGCTCCCCAAACCAAAACAACGGATGGAATTTCATTTTGAGAGATCGGTCGAAGGATTTTGAATCACGAGAGCATTGCGGCGAGGAGCGAGTCGGATCTTCACTTGGCCAGAAGCGAGGCAGTGGAAATACCCGAGAAGTGTTCACTGTGCAAAGGAGATCAGCTTGCGTCTTGGTCAAAACTAGTAAGTCACATCTTGCATGTCCTCTGTTATAACATTTCTTATGCTTCTTGAATCTCGAGTCCTCCTAAATCCGTTTCTAAATCCACTACTGACCCTCATCATCTCATTTCCTAATATCATCCATAAACCCGATTACCTTCTTCACAACACCATAGCTACCCGAAAATCCTAGAACCCACCGGTATCGGTTATCGATACTTAAAGCATCGGTTATCGATATGGCATCGGTTCCTCTACGATCAAAACGAGAAAATAGCCTTCTCTATAGTTTTGACAAGTAATCTAATTGATATTTTCGGTCTTTTGTGTTAATTCATATTAGCGAGGAGGACCACCTTGAAAGGAAGTTTTATATTTCCTCGGCCCGAAGGCAGATTCCTCATTTATTGTTTAATCAAATCTTGTGGTCTTGTGTTCTTATTTGCGGGTAGTCCTTCCAAGACAAAAAAGGAGTTCTCCTTGATCGGCTTTGATCTTTCTCACGAGTGCACTGCACACACCATCTCGACATTCGGCGAGGTATTCCTCTAACCCTAACCTCATCATTTTCTAAAAGGAATGAAAGGATGAAACTGACTCTATTCCCGAGCGAAACATTCAGAGTGAAGCAGGTCTTCTAAGAAATTTCTTAATAGTTTCCATTAGGTTTTCTTGTGAAAGTACTATTGTAACTTACAAGTTTTGACTAGTGGAACGGTTCAATAAGAACCCGGAGACGTAGGCAATTGTCGAAATCCATAATCAATCATTATGCAATTGTCTTTATTGCCTTGCATTAATTTTTAAATTGATTACTGAAAAAGGAGGAAATTATCGGCAAATAATTAAAGCCTACAAGGGTCCGAGATCAAGTAGATAAAAACTTGATTATTTTCAAATCAAGTGAGAAAAACCCTAGTTTTGTGTTTTTTTGTAGTTTCAGGGTTGAGATGGAAGCTTCAAGATGAAAAGTAAACTATTCCAAAATCCTTGGGAGTTTCTCTAAGTACCCATGAAAATTTTTAAGTAGTACAATGGATAAAATGGAAGATACATGTGCTCAAAGTGACCCTACCAATTTTGGCCTTAAGGGCTAAAATGTTAGTCTTATGGTTTGAGATGATTTTGATCATTATGTATGTTGTAGTTATTGTTTTTTATCATGGATAGAATGTACGAACCTGATATTATGTGTTTAATTTTTTTATTTGATATAGTGAAGTGATTTTTAGCTAAAGACCTATTGGCCTTGGAAGCCCTAGTTGGCTTACTTAAGAAGGTGACTGAAACATGTGTGTTGGGTAAGATTCCTCCACATGATCTATGATTCTTAGTGTGTGTACATGTCATTACAAGTGTCTATACATGATATGTTCCAGGTGGTGGTTGAGCTTGGAATTGACTTGGAGGAGTTGGACCAAGTTTCACTCAAGACTGGTTCTTAAGTCCTAGAATCCTGAATTGGAAGTTTCGAGAGA
The DNA here is from genome assembly GCA_018340775.1 of Taxus wallichiana var. yunnanensis. NCBI lineage: Eukaryota > Viridiplantae > Streptophyta > Pinopsida > Cupressales > Taxaceae > Taxus > Taxus wallichiana. Next base: position 758,142,982 of record CM031237.1, read on the forward strand.
TTGGCTTGGTTAAAGGCCTTCCACTATGAGTTGGAAGATAAAGTAAGTTGTTATGTATATTAGACTTAGATACATTTCCAATGGTATATGTTTTGTTTCTTTATGAGTTGATTTAATAGGTGAACTAGCTCGGATCGTTGGCGATTACGGTGGAGAAGGCCTAGGATGAATATATATTAATTTAAAATGAGAAAATGGGAACTATGGTCCCACGGGCTTGCCTAAATGTAACAAAGATTTTTGACCCTAAGCTTGCTTTTAGGCATCTAGATCCCTTAATTTATTACCGTAAGGCCCTTCAAGTGTTTTTCTAGTCATATCAAGCTCCTTTGAGCCATCTTTAGCACTCTATCAATTATCTAAATCAAATCTATCATCCTGCTCACCTTTGTGAGTACACAACTATCTATATCTTTGCTCCTTTGAGCCATTTTGTGATCCCTAGACTCCCTTTGGATCAAGTATCACCATCAGACCATCATATAGCCATGGACTATATCAGTCCCTTTGCTTTTACATTATTGATTATATCGTCTGTTTTATCATTTTATCTTATCATTATTAGATTGATTTCTTGAATGTGGATTGACATCCTTACAAGGAAGTCCATTGACTTCTAGGGACTGGCCTTTTCCAGGAAATCTACCATATATCTATCTAATCCTATCTTTTACGAGTATTTGTGCATTGTAGGTATCTTATCCCATTGGAAAGAATAATTTGTATACACTTGGATCCACCGAAATTGATCACACATCCGTATCAACATCAAATGTCGTGGGTATCGGTAAAACCCATCATCTTCTAAGGTCAATTTATTTTTGTTATTTCACTTCATTAAGTTAAAGTTGGAAATTAAAAAATCTCTACTAAAAACTATGGAGCAACTGGAAGAGCATGTGAGAACCCTCACTTCCTATGTACAATCCTTCCTGGAACCCAATGTGGTACCACTTCCTCCAGCAGAGGTTATCTCTCCCATCAACAATTTTGATCCTCAAATGATCAAGAGAGATCAAGGGTACACCATGTAAGGGAGAGCTAATGAAAAATGGGTGGAGAAGATTCTGGAAAAGGGAAAGGTACTATTACACGATGTTCTCTCTTTATTCAAATTTTCCCTTGTCACTTGTTTCTAAGGTGAAAATGACCAAGGAGATTGAGAAAGAAAAGACCCATTGGGATAGTGTGTTCCCATTGGTGTTCGAGATGAGTTGTCTTGATTCTCACTCCTTGGTGAGAAAGAATGTATTCACTTCTATCTCAAATAACTTGTCTCTCGTGTGGTCTCAAAAAATGAGTGCTAAATTTGAAATGATAAATGTTGCTATTTTAGAACTTGAGTCTTATAGAGAACATGCATATGAGATCTTGGAAAATATCAACAACAATGTGCAGAATCTCAGATCACCTCCACTCAACAAATAGTCATTCTTCCAGAAGAGTTCCTCAAGTATTTCCAAAATTTGGTCGAGAATAAGGCGGGGATCCTTTCTCTTTCCATTAAGATACCTTAGAATCCCTCACGGAAATTAGAGGCTTGATCTCTAGTACTACAAAAGATCATCAAATTTGGTTCAATCAAAGCAAGATCTTTAGTAGTGTTCCCAAGACTTGGATCGGTGCTTTGGGTTTTGTTTTCATTCCATAGGTGGAGAAGGTGGCACTCGCATATGACTAGTTTCGTAGTATTGATTGATTAAATTGATTAATAATCATGATTTTTTACACCCTTTGGATTAATTAAATTAATCCTTAGTACACCTTTAGCTAGCTTTATTAAATAAATGATTAATTAATTAGTGTGCACATTATAGCTAATTAAATTAGTTATCTAATTAGGAAAATACACCTATTTTCCTAGTCAACTACCACTTAGGTTCCCTTTGGACTCCACTTCCTCATCCCAGTCAACTCCACTTGGACTCCACTTCACCAGTCAGTCAACTACACTTCTAGAATCCTAGAAAGGTGGGGGCAATTAAATTACACATACAACCACCTTTGGATGTAACTTTGCTAATTAAATTCATTTATTTCCCCTCAATGGCATTTATTCTTCCCATAATTGTTTAACCTCCCTCAAATGTTATTTTTAGCATGTGCATTCAACCACTTTCAACCAACTTCAAACCACTACTTAGCCTCTATAAAACACATAGCTTATCCCTTTACAAATCCTCTTGGATTTCTATACAATTACTCTGTCAAATTTTGCTCCAATATGCATTTGGAAGAAATAATCCCTATTTTGTGTTCGTAGTAGCATTTAAATCCCCATTTGGAGGTCATTCAAGAGCACCCACAATCAAACCATTTCACAAGGTTACACAAGTTTAAAGCTTCATACAACCTTATTTGAGGTTTACAAAGGAAAGCTAGGAAGGTTTGCACATTTTTTTTTTTGTCTTCCATTTTAGTTAGTTTTTTTTTTCACATTTAGCACATGCCTAGTGGGACCACACCCATTTTCTTCATTCATTTTTTTTCATTTTTCATTCATTTTTCAGATTTTATTTTTTTAACATTTTTAAAAATTTGGTTTTTTGATTAATTTATGTTTTTTGTTTTGTTTTTTTTTTTTTTTGTGTTTTTTGGTTTTGCAAAAGCATTTCAAATCAGTTAAAAATCAAAAAAAAAATGTTTTATAAAAAAAAAAAAATTATTTTTTTTTTTTTTTTTTTTTTTTTTTTTTGTTTTTGCAGTGTTTAAAAAAGTAAAAATAAAATTTAAAAAAAAAAAAATCCAATTTTAGTACTTTTAACTGTTTTTCTAAATTTTAGTTTATTTACTAAGTTTAAGTTTTACAAAAATTTTTAAAATTTAGGTTTGTTTGTTTTAATTTTTGTAATTGATTTCTTTTTTTTTTTAACAAATTTTCCTTAACCAAAAAAAAAATTCAAAAAAAAAATAAAAAAAAAATCAAAAAAAAAAAAAAACTCCTATCTAAAACCCCCTACCCCTACTCCCTAACTCCCCCACTGGCCTACTACTCCCTACCCCTAACCCACCTACTACCTCACCCCCTACTTCACCCTAGCCCCACCCAGCTACCCCCTCTCACCTCCCCCCCCACCCCACTCCACCCCACTCACCCTGATCCACTCACTCCTTGATCCCCTCCCCACTCCTCCCCCACCCAAGCCCCATCCCCCTCCCGACTTCCCCCCCCCTCTCCTCACCCATCCCTACCCACCTGATCCCCTCCCTAACCATCCTCCCCTCTCCTACCCCACCCTCAGCCACACTCCCCTTGATCATCCCCAGACTCCCACCCCCCCCTACACCTTCCTCCCTATCTCGACCCCCCCCCACTTGGCTCACCTCCTCCTCTCATCACCCACCACCCCACCTCACTCTCACCATCACCTTGTCGACCACCTCTCCTCATCACTCACCCTCACCCTCACTCCACACCCACCATGACCCACTCCACACCACACATTCACACCTACTTTTGACCAAACCAACCACACACAATTTTGTTTCCCTCCATTCCATTCCACTACTCAGCTCACACATTCAAAACCTCAACTGATTTTAAACTTTACTTAAAAATTTTAAATTTTAATTTTTTCAATTTAAGTTTTAGTTTTTTAGTTTTTTTTTTTTTAGGTTTTTAAATTTAGTTTTATTTTAAATTTTTTTTTTTAGTTTTTAGGTTTAGTTTTTATTTTTTTTTTATTTTTTTTTTTTTTTAGTTTACTTTTTTTTATTTTATTTTTTTTTTTTTATTATTATTATTATTTTATTAATTAATTTAATTAAATTTTTTTAATTATTTTTATTTTTTTTTTTTAATTAATTTATTTTTTAATTAATTTAGGTCTTTTTAAATTTAATTTAGACCTTTTTTTTTTTTATTATTTTTTTCATTTTTCACTAATCTAATTATGGGACTAATTGTAAAACTTTATTTATAGGGTTATTGGACGTTTTTGTCCCATTTTTTTTTTTTTGCTTTTTTAAAGCCATTTTTTTTTTTGTTTGTTTAATCATTTTTTGCAATGTAAACTACATTTTTTTTTTTTTTTTTTTTTTTTGAATTTTTTTTTTTTTTTTTTTTTTTTAATCAACACATTTTCATGTGTATGCTCTTCTCTCATGCTTTTGTTAAGTGATCTTGAGAATCAAAATGTGATTGTGTTTTTTTCATTTTTTTCTCTTTTTCTACCTCAAGAAAACTACTAACACTTGTTTGTAGGACCGATATTCTAAGAAGGTTATTCCAAAGACCACATCAAAACTACTAATTAGGTTTCCTTGATCGTGAGCTAAACAAACTACTAATACTTTGTGTGCAAGGAACCTTTTAATCAAGATAAAATGAACCATTCACACATTGTATTTGTAGGTGTGGTTGACAAGGCTATTTCCCAACTACTATAACTATGGGAAGTGCTTTGGCTTAAGCCATAAAACTCATTTGAGGAGTACCACAGGAACCCCAAAGTAGTCAGCACATTGAGGAACTGGATGATGAAATGGGTACCCCATCCCAACTGACTAGTACACCTTGTGAGATTAGAGTCATGGATATCCTTAGTGGTGACCCTAGTGTGATTCATTTGAGAAAGATATTTTCTCATTGTTTCAAAGGGGGTAAAGTAAAAAAATAGCTAAAATACACCACACTCACTCGGGTATATTGTTGACACCTAGTTGAGAGAACCACCTAGGAAGCCACACCTTGACCAAGCCAATTTAAGGTAGAGGCCAACTTTCACTACATCATTTTTTTTTTTTTCTTATGTGTTACACACTTGTGTTTCACTCTTTTCATTCATGTTTTCTCTCTCATCCACCTTGTCACTTTGTAAATGAGTCTAAGTCTTGGGTTGTGGACATCCATATCCAAACTTGAGCACTTTCATCCTTTTCATCTAAGTCTTGACATCGTGATACTCACTTTATCACGGTCAAGCACCCTCTTGATCACCTTGATCTTTCATTTTCATAAGTCTTAAGTTTAACATTATCTTGTTGAACTTTAAGCATTTCATACTCTTACATCATCACATTTCACATTCACTTTGTTGAATTTTGTTGACATCTTCATATATCTTCTTCATCTCATTTCTTTACTTTTTCATTTTGATTTCACTTTCATTTTTTACATTTTGAAACATCCTCATCATTTTCATTTCTTCTCTCTTTTAAAGCATTCACTTTTTTTTTAATGAGGATCATTAATCAATCACATTCCCTTCATCTCTTATCTCCACTTTTGTGAGATTCAGACCTTCTTCATTTCATTTCTTCACTTCTTTTTGACATTCACTTTTTCATTCTTTAAGTGCTCCCATTTCTTTGTTGTGTCTCCTCTTTTAACACACTTTTTAAGAGTTGACATCCTTCATCATCTTCTAAGTCTCTCTTTTTAACACCCATTTGTTAAAAGTTAGAAAATTTTCATCACATTTTCTAAGTCTTCTTCCTTCTTAAAACTTTTGTTCATTGACATCTTTCATTTTTTAAGTCTCCTCTCTTCACTCATTTTTAAAAGTTGAGAAAACTCTTTTCATCCCTTTTTTAAGATTTTTAAAGAAAAATCTTTCATCATTCTTTCTCTCCTTTTAACACACTCATTTTTTTCAAGTTGATAAACTAACATTTTTTCACCTCTTCCCTCTTTACATTCACTTTGTAAAGGGTTGCGAATGAACCCTTTCAAACCTCTTCATCTTTCTTAGCACTCATTTTTCTAAGAGTCCTCTAAACTAACATTTCAATCCCTTCTTCTACCTTAACACTATTCATTTTGTTAAGTGTTGAGAAGTCACCCCTTTTTCATTCCTCTTAACACTCATCTTGTTAAGAGTTAACTTTTCACATCTTTTTTTTCTCACTCTTATCACTCATTTTGTTAAGAGTTGATTCATTCACCTTGTTAAGTCTCTTCTCTTAACATCTTAACATTTTTTTGTTAAAGAGTAGAGCACATCTAACCCCTTTTAGTCCCTTTTCTCTTAACTCTCATTTTGTTAAGAGTCGGGAAATCAACTAACCCTTTTCGCCTCCTCCCTCTTAGCACTCATTTTTCTAGGGTTTGATTTCTCTCATCTTTTCCCCTCTTCCATCTTAGCATTCACTTTTGCTAAGGGTTGAGTTTTCTATCACACCTCTTCTTGTTCCTCCCCTCTTTCAAAAATGGTGGGAACATGACATCATGATTATAGTCCCTTTGATGGAAGGAAAGAAATCCTTTCCATATTATTTTTGATGAAGAGGATGAAGACCAAATTAAAAATATTTCCATAGACACCACTTTATGACAAAACAAAGACCAATTTCTTCTTCATCTCCTTATAATGGGAGAAATATTTCCCTCGAGAATTTGATGAGGATGATTTAAAAACCTTAAAAGGACAACCTAAATCCCCTAAGGGTCCACCACTTGAGTCAAAAAAACATGATGACATAGGACCAAGTAAAAAAAACCGATAATAAAGGAAAATCTAGTGCTTCGTCCCTCTAATCCCAAACCAAGCCTTGTTCAATCAAATCAATGCAATGAAAAAATTGGCTCTCATATCCTCTAAAGTCACTAAACAATGATACCAAAGGTATCAAACACATGAAGAAAAGTGATGACACCTTCAAAACTCATTCTGAGATAAAAAGAGAAAAAATCATAAGAATGATATCATCATTTATCCCACAAACCAATTCACCATTTTCTCAAGAGTGGAAAATGATGAAAGACATTATTTTAGGTATGCAAAAACAATGCAAACAATTCAATTTTGATGAATTGTGTCCATACCCTTTCGACATGGACATCTTATACATACCCTTCCCATGCTCTTTTGAGATGCCCAAATTTGAAAAATATAAGGAAAAATTGATCCTAGAGAGCATGTTCAAAAATTTTCATGGCATGCCAAGAAGTGGTGGCTTATAATGATATCTTTCTCTTTGCCTCTTTCCTAAGAAGTCTAGGAGGAAAAGATTTGGACTGGTTCTTACACCTTCCAAAGGGATCTATCTCTACCTTGTGGACCTCTCGAGAGAGTTTGTTAAACATTTTTCTTTCAACCTTGACTCTTGAAGTCACAATGATGGATTTGTGCAATGCCAAACAATGACCAAATGAGAGCTTTTGCATAATTTTTACAATGATGGTGAGGAATCACAAGTCGATTCCCATGTTCAATCCCTAAAAAAATAGATGGTTAGCATCTTCATCCCAAACCTTAACATGAGTTTTCCTTTCACATGTAGATGCATTACCTCAACAATTTTGAGGAAGTTATCGAAAAGGGAACTCAAATTGAAAAATCCCTCATTTCTAAAGGCTTGATCAAGCCTCATTATAAAGACAATGGGCATCACAATCATAACAACACACAAAAAAAACCCTAGCACTTCTCATGATAAACCTAGGTACATCAACCATAACCATAATGTTGTCAATGATGGTGTCATGGATAATCACAATGTGCACAACTTTAAAAAATAACCAATCAAAATACTAAGTCTAAACCATCATCACCATTCAAGAAGAGAAAATTTTCCTCCTCCTCATGACTACAAATGAAGACAATATACATCTTTGGGGGAATCTCTTTCAAGCATCTTAAACAACTGGAAAGTGCTAATATGGTCACTTACCCTATCACACAACCCTTCCTGAAGGAGAACCTAAGCCATATTGGTATAGACCTAACACATATTGTGATTTTCATCGCATTGATGGTCATCAAAATGGATAGATGCAAAAACAACTTCACAATTACATCCAAGACCTCATTGATAATGGAGACATAGTGGTTGAAGACCTACCATCTACAAAACACCCAATGATAATCTAAAGGTGTTTTCTAATCCATTTCCTAACCATGGTACAAAGGGAAAATCTCATGAACATGGTGAATCCTCGAACAATGTTGATTATAAATCCATCATATCTCTATATTATAGACACTACTCCACACAAGTTGAATGTCAATTTACACCTCTCGAGAGAAAGTCTATCTAGTGCCTTTCAACAATTAGAAAAGGCTAACATGATTGAATATCCAACTACGAGACCCTTTTCTAATGGGGAACCCAAGCCTACGTGGTATAATGCATCAAGAATATTGTGAATACCACCACATGGAAGGCCATTCTACTGATCATTGTACACCTCTTCATCATTATGTTCAAGACTTAATTAATGATGAAGCCATCTCCATAGAGCTGATGATGAAGCTCTCGCAATCGATGACACGTCAACTTCCACAACTTCTAATGAAGAGTTGATTGTTGTCCCCACTTCTATACATACTGAACATTCAATGAGATCATGATGAAGGTCAAGTATCTCTCCCTCAAAAAAATATTCTTCTACATTTTTTCTTTCATTCAGTCCAAAAACATTGAACTTATTTTCAGACAACAAACCTTAAACAAATGAAATGAGAGCTTGACCTTGCTTCAAGACTCCCTTTCAACCCTTGATATAACTATAGACACTATAGAAGAGGGTCCATCATCAAGCACCATTGAGCTTGATTCTATTCTTTCCATTTTGGCTCCTATGCCTGACATCTCTAGTCTTGTTGTTGAAACACAACCACAACAAGCTTGGACACTTGCAACAATGCAACCTTTTGTGTCCATTATACCTCAAATGATCAATCTTGTAGGCATCTCATCAACGATGATCAACAATGATGATTCCTACATGTCAATACATCTACATGCATACACTCTATGAGGTATGTATACCTAGGAATATCCTTATACAACCTTTTTCATACTTTAATTACAAATATTTCATCAAATCAATTAATTCCCTAACCTAGAAGGAGAAACATTGAATATTTTCTCTCTATGGCCTATAAGGAACCTTGGATATACATCTAGAGATCAATCCTTCTTTCCTCACATCTCTTCCACTCATGGATGAAATATGAATCTCATATAACATATCCTCTAACATCACATAATCTTTGATCCTCATCTCTAACATCACATACATCCTTTGATTAGATCTCATCCATCAAAGACTTACTCTAATCTTCACATTCTTTGACTTTGACTTTCCCTCCATCTTCACCCAAGTCTCATAGTCTCTTCAAGACTCATCGAATCTTTGATTCTTTGACTTTGACTTGACCTTCATCCACCCAAGTCTTGTACTTTCAGGACTATCTATGAAATTTTGATTTCTCCTTTTTGACTTGGACCTTTCACCCAAGTCTCGTAAACTTCAGGACTATTGAAATTTTGATTCTCTCCTTTGACTTGGACCTTTCATGCCCAAGTCTCATATTTCTATCAGAATCATTTTTGACTTTGAATTCTTTGGATCTTTCCCAAGATTTCCTCCTTTGATCTTGGACTTTTTGGTCTTGCCCAAGTCTCGTATTTAAGACTTAGATTCGGGACTTATTGAATTTTGATTCCCTCTCTTGACTTGGGATTTCATTCCACCCAAGTCTCGTATTTTAGGACCATTCAAATTTAATAAACATGGACCTCTTTCTGATGAGTCCATTTCAAATCCTCATCCTCAAAATTTAAAAAACTTAAAAAACATAAAAAAAAAATAAAACTCTATGTATTAAACCATTCCTTAAAGCATTTTTGTAAAAATCAAAAAAAAAGTGAGTAAAAATAATATTAAGCATTCCATCTATTGGAAGATATCTTAATCATACCATTATCATATATTTCACATTCTTCACCTATCATGACACAAGTTAACCTTGTTCTATTGGGCATTGTGTGTCTCATCCCTGTTATGGTTTCTACCATTTAGATATTTTTACCTATGGTTTTGTCTTGAAGCTTATTGATGGAAACTCCTCCTTTCAAATAAGCTCTCTCTTTAATAAAAAGCTCAAACTTCTTTACCTGGACCTTTTTTTGACCATCCATCTCAGTCTATGGTGTTGAACCCTTACGTCCTACTAGTCGCATAGAAAGTTGAGACTTGGGGTAGAATGTTCCTTCCCAACAAGCACATATATCAACATATAAGGAAAAAATCAATCTAAAAAAAAAAAAAAACTATAAAATCATTACACCTTTCATCCTTCACAGTCTTGGTGATAAGCCCATACTTCTTACTAGTAGTATGAGACTATTGGGAATGAAGAGAAGATGTCCTTACTCACCTACATTTTGTCTTTGGTGTTGAGCCCTTGTCTCTTATTGGTGGCATGGGGCAACATGTAGGGGGTCCCTTTAAAAAAAAAAAAAAAAAACCAATAAATCCTTTATAAAATTAATCAAAAGTGCTTAATCAAAAATATCCCAAGAAGTTTCTTATGTTAAAGAGAGACAACAATTCCTTCAACCTGGATCTTGTCAATCAAGTAGGCCATCAATGGATCTAAGTCTAGTCAAAACCTATAAAGTGGAATCATCTTGGAATCGGTCAGATAATCTTGACTAGAGATGAGTTACATTTTTCTCATATGGATCATTATTACACCTTGTGTCTTTCGCATCCATCATCTTCACTTTCATATCACTATTCACCTCAGTTTTCACGTCCTTCTTGGCTCTCGGTGATGAGCCCTCACATCTTCCTAGTTGTGTGGAGTCATGAGTGGAGTGAAACACCCTATCATTTTATCATCTACATTTCTGCCAATGGAATGGAATGCTTCTAATTATTTGCACACACAGTTCAAGTAGTGCACCCCTTTTCAAGTTTTAAAATACAAAAACATTCAAAAATGTTTCAAAAATACAAAAACATTCAAATATGTTTCAAAAAAAATACAAAAAAAAAAATATAAAAAAAATATGTTTCAAAAATACAAAAAATAATATAAAATTGTTCAAAAATAAAAAAACAATATAAAATTGTTCAAAAAAAAAAAAATATATAAAATTATCAAAATCAAAACATTCAAATAATGTTTGACCAAATTTCAACAATTAGATAACATAGTTCAACAATTTTTCCATTTTGATGGTGCTCCTCATGATCATTCCAGATCATCTTTTGATAATCATTTTTTTTCCATGTGTGTATATCTATGCTCGAGGCAATCATCATTTACCCTTTCACAATATAACTTTTTTTGGGGCACACTTGGATTTCACATTTTAATCCAATACAGATCAAACTTCAATGGGATCGACAAGAGTATTTTTGGAGTATCTAAGCATCACTCCACTCTTCAGCCTGATCCAATCCTCTCGTGTTCTAAGCTATCACTCGAGGGCATTCATATTGTCTAGTTCTTCAATGTGGAACACATTTGGAGTGTCATTAGATCGTTGTTATTGCAAATTGTGTTGTATTTTGTGGTTTTCAACATCATGATGATGATTTTTTTCTTTTAGTTTGTTATTTTGTTGTACTTTGTTTACCTTTTTGTAGACCAATTGTATAGGAAATTTATTTAGCATCTTAGTTCACATATAACTTTGGTGTGGTTCCTTCTGTTCATATTGGGTTTGTTTTAATGCTTGTTTTTGTCATCTTTTTTTTCACTTGCATGTGTTGTGTTTTTTCTCTTGGTTTATTAAATAAGCCATGTATGTTTTCTTTTTTTTGTGTATTTAGTTTGTTTACATTTCTTTTTGCATTTGTATTTCAAATTTTTTCAAAAAAAAAATCCAAAAAAATCATATAAAAAATCAAAAAAATATAAAAAAAAAAAAATCAAAAAAAAATTTTGAACAAACATTCACTTATCACAGAAATCCTACAATTGGAAAACCCTTGAAGTGAATATTTCAACATTTCAACACAATCTTGATAAAGTCATACCTTTATCTACTACCCTAGTGATCATTCCAATCTTACAACTATCACTTTCTTCCCTTTGCATGATTCTAACTCTGCTTGGGGCAAGTCACAAAATTATTTTTCCTTCATGATATAACTTTCACAGGGAAATTTCTTTCAGATCATTTGCAAAATGGATCCAAAAAGAGTGTCATAAGGAGTATCTAAGTATACTCCACTCTTTAGTATGATCCTATTCCCACTTTCATAAGTTTAAGTGTGCTTGGGGCATTTGCATCTACTTAATCATCATTGTGGCACACATTAGGGGCATAGTTGATTGTCTTCTTTTTTTGAATTTTGTGTTGCATTGTTGATGTTTACTTTTGGACCAATTACAAGTAGTGTGATAACATCTTTGCTCCCATGGAGGACCACTTTGACACTTGGAAACCAATCTATAACTTCAAAAGGCATGGTGGTGGTTGTTAAGGTTATAAATACAAGTGCCCGATAGAAGAAAAAGAGGGGAGAGAGAAGAAAAGAGGTATAAAGAAAAGAGAGAGGAAAAGCTCTTTGTAGAAATATAATGGGTTCTAGGGGTTAGGGATTAGGAGAATATAGGAATCATGCACATTTAGAGGGATGGGTCTGCATTCATTTTTGTAATGTGATGAACATAGTGTAGTTTTGATGCATGACTTGGCTCTGCATGGTTATATGAGGATCTGTTATGACCTCAAGGGATGTAATGTGGTTATTAAACATGTTAATATGAATATAAGGCTCTGTTATAAATCATATATGTGTTCAGGAGTATAATACTTATGCATTTCCTTTATGTATGAACCATTTCCATATGTTTTTGTTATTTCTCTTTTCTGGATGCAATGAGATGACAACTGTTCTAGGTTCTTAGAATGTTTGTATGGTTCTTTTCTATTCATTTCCATTTGAATATCTGTTCATAAGATGATGCATTCTCACAAGACTCACATAAAGGAGAGACTCGGTGCCTGCGCGTGCCTCGGGTGAGCACCCAATGCCCATTGGGTGATAGGCATGATGCACATGGGATTAGACTATTGGTCTAAGGGTATAAAATATGACTACATCTTGGTTCCATTTTTGGGACCTCTTTTCAAAAGTTGTTGTGAGAAATGGCATGCATCTTTTCCCTGTGATGTGTGATGATAGAAGCATCGACCTTGGAAAGTGTTGAAACATGGTTCAAGAGCATGGAGGATGAGTTTTCTCAAAGATTCAACATTGGACCTGAGTTTGATGTGTGTAGATGGGTAGAAGAGAACCTATACCATGAGTTATATGAGACATTCTTTTGTTGTTTTCTAGTAGAACTATATGAATGGATTTCAACATATGCATCTAGATGAGACTGGTACTATAGATCATGCGTGTGGACCCAAGATGACTATCAGAGGCTAAGGATGTAGATCTGACTTGGATGTGTGTTGTTGATCATTGGTGGAAGAGAGTGTTGACTAGTTATACTCTTGAATATGCCATTTCTACGTATTCTTTCCCAAAAGTTGTTGAGTTTGAGTTTTATGAGGGAGCCAGAGGATCATTTTTTACATGTTATTCCTTTGGCTATGAAGATCTTGGTCATTACCTTGAGTTTGGAGGCATTTCCCATGATGGATAAGCTTCTCTGAGTGTTGGGAGAGGAAGCTAGGGTGGAGGAAGATGATGCAGACATTGTGGTTGAAAAGGAAAGGGAGGAGAGATGACTCAAGTATAGTGAAGCTCATGAAAGGGAGATGACTAGACAATGTGAGGTTGCAAGTGTGATGGATCTATGGAGGTAGACGTTGTGGGAAGGAGTTGAGGTTCATGCGTAGAGGATGTGGAACCTGAGCTAGTTATGTGCTACCCCATCTTGGAAAGTGTGGGAGAGAGGCCCCTTGATCTTTTATGAGATTTCATTGCATGGAAAGAAAGAGAGAGCCATCGCGTGCACATCGAACCCACCTGGTGACCAACCCCTAGTGCTTGGTTTTCTAGATCAAGGGAGAAGTATTGTTAACCTCAGTTGGTATCGGTGGGAGTAACTGATATGCACCAGGAGATATAATTTCTCATTTGGAACATCCATGGCTGCATAATCCATTCTGTATTTGGAGGAATCTTTGGACAAGGTGCAAGTATGCAAGGTTTGGGTATCATCATCTGGGAGTGGTGTGGGACATACAATTGGTAGTGGGAAAATATCACAAACCATGGCATGCGTAGTTTAGTGGGATGTTGGGAACACTAGGTGTGACCACTTCAGGTCCTTTTCCGACTACAGGAGGTGGATCTGGTGGGTCAGGAGGAACAGGACCTAGTGGATCCAGTGGATCTGGTGGAGGAGGAAACACAGAGGAACCAAGGCTCTGGATCGGGAGGACAAGGACCCCAACCACCTCCCCAAGTGTTTTTGAGATGTCTTTGCACTTACCAGACTATAGGGGTATTGAAGATGCTGTAGAGCATGTGCACAAGTGTGAATTACTATGGCACGTGAAAGGGATCACTACCGGAGTGGAAGGCAAGTTAGTTTTGCAACAACATTGCAAGGCACATGCACATAGTTGGTATAGGAAGTATGACCCCCATCAGATGGTGGTAGACTACACCGCATTGAAAAATGCCTTCTAGCTAGAGTTCCATATCCTTGAGTTTGAGAAGAAGAGCATCATGCTCTGAAGGAGATCCAACAGGGAATGGAAGAGAGTGTGTGGGAGTATGACATGCATTTCAAGACTCTCTTGTCTAAACTATCCTATGACATTCATCCTTCTCAACATGCTCAATGGTTTTGGAGGATTGATAACACCATTTAGAAGGGCTCTATCACACAAGACTTTTCACAGACCCTGCGTGAGGCATTGGAAGCTCCCTATGCATTGAAGTTGTTGGGAGCATTGATATTGGTGTTAGTCCTTTTGGAGGCTCAAATTGTTGCAATGGCCAAAGTAGTTGGAGAAGTTTCTCAAACTCAGTGCATGAGGTTGTAGTGGGCTTTGGTGTACAAATTATGAAGTGGAAGGGCATGCAAAGGATAGTTTCCCTGAAATTGGTATGTGCTATGGTGGTAGACTATGAGATTTTCCATGGGGATCATGATGCAAGTAGGTGCCCCTCTACTCCATGCACACGTAATCCATAAGAATGTTTCTTGCTATTGTAAGATTTGTACCTCTACGACCCATGATACAAAGGATTGTAGATTGATTGATCAGATCCATGATGTTATTGATCTTGGGTGTGTGCTGAGACTAGCCTTGCAAGTAGTTCAGGAGGATGATGACCATCGTTATGAAGGGCACGTAGATGGAGGAGCATGGAAGAGGTTTTCATGGAGGATTTCATGGTCATAGTAACCACATGGTGGAGGAGGATGAAGTGAATTCCCATGAGGAACCTATTATAACTGTGGATCTACAGAGCATTACAAATGTGAGTGTCTGATCTATTACAATGCTCATGGTGTGGAAAGAAACATAAGTATGAAGAATGTCAGAGCTTTATGAGCATATGAACCAAGCAACACGGAAAGACAAAGGTGTTGGGATGGTGAGCATCAAGAAGGTTGATTCATAATGGATGCAAGAGTGGCGTGAGTCGGGGCTAGAACTATCTTGGTGATGATGTGAGTAGAGGCCACGTGCAGGGAGATGCCAAGCAAAGGACACTAGTTTCAAGAGAGGAAGTGGTACATGGAAAATATATCTAGACCCTCTCATTAGAAGGAGGTGTATCAAGAGACTATGGATGTGATTCAAAGTTTGCAAGGGGAGATCCAATGTCTAAAGGAGAAATCAAAGTAGTTGGAGAAAAGGAAGAATGTTGAGGCTCAAAGGATGACTTGGATGAAGTCAAGGAAGTATGTAGGATGTTAAGGCAAGAGAATATTATTCCTTGTAGGAGAATGGTTGAGAGAGAAGGTACCACACACTAGAGTAGAGCGTGAAAGGAAGGTTTTGCATGCAAACCTTCCTCCTCACAGCCTTGACTATGATAAGGAGATTACTTTGAATGTGGTTGTTGATGGATGGCTTAGAGTAATATCCTCATCGACATGGGGAGTAGAGGTCAATGTTCTTACCTTAGATGCCTGGCATCAAATGGGAAGGCCCGCATTACAGCCATCTTTGAATGTGTTGTATATGGAAAAAAAAACTAAGGAATGCCCATTGGAGTCCTGAAGGATGCAGTTATCACCATTCAAGGGGCCAAGTTCACTAGAGACTTTGAAGTCTTGGCACTCACCAAGGAAGAAAACTTTTCTAGCATTACTTGGGTGCCCATGGTGTTATAAGAACAATGTCGACCTGTGGTTTAACAAAGGGTATATCAGCTTTGAAAACAAGGAAGAAAGGGTGATCATCCCTTTGACAGATGGGAAGTCAACACCCTATATTGCCCTTGGGAGAATAATTCCTTGACAAAATATATGTGTGCTCCATCAGAGATCCTGAGATAATTCATCCCATGGAGGGAGTCATCAGTTTGAAGATGCTCAATCCTTGAGTGATACCACTAGTGTGGCATGTGAAAATTGGGCACATGGGACCTATGAGTTGATTGGGTGATAGTTGAGAGGATATGTAACAAGGGTAAAAAGGCATGCTCAGTCAAGCACCTAGGAGGAAAGAAGTTTCCAAGTTACTCTGGAGGAGCATACCCTAAAATTTTCTTGAGGAAATGGAAGCTCAGTGGAAGAATGAGGACGAGAGAAGAGGAATGCTCAATTATAACCTACTCTTGGAACTAGCAACTGCACACCGTTGGTGGGCTACACATCGGGAGAACCTCCTAGAAGTGGTGTGAGGTAAGAATCACATTTTCTGTAAGGTTCTCAGGAGAAATGCCCATGGTCATACAAGACTACCATGGTAAAGAGACCACTTCATTTCATATCCAAGCATGTGAGAAGGCTGGATGGGAAGTGAAAAAGTGTTACCACCTTTGTTATGGGTGCATAAGTTGTATTCCACCTTACAAGGTTGTGCACATGGTATATTCATTTGGAGATGCGTCGTCAAACAGGTAATTGGAAGGAGTTGGTGGTTGATCTCATTCAAGCTTTGAGTATAGGAGTACAAAGCCATCAGTAGATAAGGTGTTGTAAGTAATCAAGCACCTTATGATGGGAGATAGTGCTATGGAAGAGGATAGGCTATTGAATTATTTAGGTGAACCTTATTTGGAGATGTGCCTCAATGAAGAAGGAATCAGAGGAAGTACAACTTGAGTGCGCGTGCATGGAAAAAGAAAAAGGAAAAATGGTCTATGTAGTAGATGGAGAAGAAATGGAAACTTTGGATGTTAGCCATTTTGAAGGTATGTGTGAAGTCATAGATAGTGCTGATGAGTGAGCACACACCTACCATGAGCCCTTGAAAACAAAGAAGGTTAACATTGGGATGGAGACATGGAACCTAAGGAAGCTATCATTGGGGACTATTGGTGGAAAAAGAAGTTTCAAAGGTCATTGATCTATTGTGTGAGTTCAAGATTTTTCCCTCATGGGTACCATGAACTCAAAGGTGTTCACCATTCCTTAGGGGAGATGAAGATCAAGTTGAAGGAAGGTGTGTGCCCGATTTGGAAGAGGCCTTATCGGATGAATCCAAATTTATGTGTATGGGTCAAGGAAGAAATAGACAAGATGATAGCATCTGGTATCATTGAGGCGAAGTGGAAGAATCAAGAATGGATAAGCCCAATGGTCATCAGTATCAAGAAGGATGGAAGGATAAGAATTTGTGTTGACTACAAGGATCTGAATGCAGTATGTGTCATCGATCCTTTTCAACCCCCTTTATTGAAGAAATTTTGGAGGAGTAGTAGGTGTGAAGTCTACTCTTTCATGGATGGGTTCTCAGGGTATCACCAAGTCAGGATTGTAAAGGAAGACCAGAGAAAGACAACTTTCACCATTGAATGGGGAATTTTTTCCTACATGGTTATGCCTTTTGGATTGAAGAATGCACTGTTGTGTTCTCATGCATCGTGGTACAAGCATTTTAGGACTTCATCCATAAATTTCTTCAAGTTTACTGGATGACTGGACTGTGTATGGATTGGTGAAAGACCATTGTGACAATTTAAGATTGATGTTTGAGAGATGTTGAAATTGAGGATATCCCTCAACATTAAGAAATGTGTCTTTGTTACTCCATTTGGAACCTGTTAGGACACATTATATGCAAAAGAAGGCTTACTAGTGGATCCCACCAAAGTTGTAGTTATTGTGGGATTAGGGGAGCCTACTAGTCAAAGTGCATAGTGTGTGGATTCCTTGGGCATATAGGGTATTATAGAAAATTCATCAAGGGGTATGCCAAGATCATCGCACCCTTGGAGGAATTGTTAAAACACAAGAGTGCCTTTCATTGGGAGAGGTGTAGAAGGCATTTGACACTTTAAAGGATAGGCTTGTCATGGATGCCCATATTACATTTTCCTTCTTGGGATAAGCCTTTCCATGTGCATGTTGATGCCTCAGGGACAACTATGGGAGTAGTACTAGCACAACCTGGTGAGGGAATTGTTGATCATCCCTTGTGCTTTGCAAGTAGAAAGTTGACACCAGTAGAACAAAATTACACAACTACTGAGCGTGAAGCATTGTCTATATGATCTACATGTGTTGCATAAGTTTAGGTAGTATCTATTGGAAACACCATTTATATTCTACATGGACCACATGGCATTGAAATACTTAGTCAACAAGCCCATGCTGCAAGGGTGCATATGTCGTTGGGTCCTATTATTTCAAGAATTTGAGTTCACAGTGGTTGTAAAACTAGGAAAAAGAAATTTAGGACCTGACCACTTATCAAGGATTAACTCAGGGGAGGATGCAAAAGCATTGAGGATACCATGTTAGACATGCAACTATTTAGGGTTGTTGTGCCCTCAGACTTGGAAGATATCGTAGTGTTCTTAAAAATAGGTGTGGGGTTGGAAGGGATGAAGGCTCTGGAGAAAGAAGTTAGTTAGCATACGCATCACACCCTACATGTTGATTAGTGGAGACCTGTATAAGTTAGGTCATGATGAGGTTTTGATGCATGTGTATTGGAGCATGAGTGCATGGAAATTATGGAGGAAGTGCATGGTGGGATTGGAGGAGGACATATGTAGAAAAATGCTACCTGCGTGGAAGATTTTATTAGTAGGGCTTTGGTGGGAAACCATCTATAAGGATTGTATTGAGTTTTGCAAGGCCTGTGACCATTTCAGTGAACACCTTGGAAAACTTGGAAAGAGGATGAAATTCCTTTGTGACCAATAGCCAACATTGAACCATTTGAAAAATGGGAAATTGACTTTGTAGGGCCAATTTTCTCCAGCCACGTGAAGGACTGGTTCATGGTATATCATTACTTGCATTGATTACTTAACACACGTTGGGTAGAGGCATGCCTATGAAGGATTGCACCACAGCAATGACAACTACTAGATTTTTATGGGAGAACATAATCAATAGGTATGGTTGTCCTTTAAGTTTAACAAGTGATAGAGGTACACACTTTCTCAATGAAATGTTAGGATTTTGTTAGTAGAATTTATGGTGGCCCATCACAAGACTACCCCTTATCACCCTCAAGAAAATGGAACTATTGAGGCATTTAACAAGATACTAAGTCACACATGTTGACTAAGATATGTGACATTGGAAGACAAGATTGGGATGAAAAAGTATCATCCATTCTATGGGCATACAGGAAAACCTACTATAAGAGGTTGAACAAGGCCACACCATTTCAATTGGTGTTTGGTGTGGAGGCTTTTTTCCAGTTGAATTCATGTTACCATCACTATGTATATAGCGCATGCGTAGGAGGGTTAGCTGATGAGAAAGCATTGGAAGAAAGGATTGATAAGTTGATGTAGTTAGATGAAAGGTGATCACTTGCTAGATGGAGTCAGAAGATAGAAAAAGCAAGACAAAAAGGCATGGCATGATCATCATATCAAGAAAAGAAGTTTGAGGTTGGGTAGATGGTGTTGTTGTATGATTCCAAGTATTTGTGCCATCTGGGAAGTTGAAAGTCCATTGGTTGGGACCCTACATCATCTTGTACATTCTTGATTTAGGTGCTTTCGATACAAGTGTTGGATGGGATGAGATTACTAGGTCATTTCAATGGGAGTAGGTTGAAGCCCTACTATAAATAAGTCTTCTTGGTGTTTGTAATAAGGCAAGTATTTGCCAATTAGCTTAGAATTTCCCTTTATGCTTTTTCTTTTCTTGTGTTTCCCTTTCTCATTTGCTTGTTCCTTTCTTTTTTTTTTTTTTGCACCTTGTGCACCGGTAACCACATTATTTTTCCAAGGTTGTGTATGCATGAGAGGACACATCTATTTTTTTAGTGTGGGGTGGAGTAATGCAAAGTATAAGCCTACAATACAAGTTAAATGGCCCAAGTAGAAGGAAGTGCGTAAGGTTGAGAAAGCATGAGGAAATGGTGGATGATAAATTATGGTGTCAAGGAGGTTGTATAAAGACCACCATGTACAAAGGATGAAAGAGTGCAGAACAACATGAGGTAGGAGGAAAAAAAATGGGTAAAGGAAAGAAGTGCCTTTGTGTTGTTGATGTGTGCGTAAGAGTCTTGATTGATTTGGATTTTTTTGCTGCAGAAGGTTGTAAAAGTTTTTCATGTAGGATTAGGCACGTGGGTAAAAGTGCTTGAGGTCAGTTTTTAAGGAAAAATCCACATTTAGTGTTAAGTATGGTGGTAGGTGGTATAACATTTAATGCTGGAAAGAAGGAAAAGCTATAAATATGAAGTTGGGCACATCATTATTTTACCTTGTGATTACAAAGTGAAAGAAGCTCTTGTGAACTAGGGCATCTAGAGAGAAATTTTGTGAAGAAAGAAGAATCAAGAAATTTGAGTGTGTGACTAGAGTAGATCTACAAACTAGAAGGAAGGAGTACGGGTGTGAGGAAAGGTTGTGTGAAGAGCGTCATCTTGTGGAAGGTTTTCCTAGTTAGGGTTTGGCAGCTAGGGCATGAGAGAAAGAAGGATTCATTCCAGG
The DNA here is from genome assembly GCA_018340775.1 of Taxus wallichiana var. yunnanensis. Taxonomy (NCBI): domain Eukaryota; kingdom Viridiplantae; phylum Streptophyta; class Pinopsida; order Cupressales; family Taxaceae; genus Taxus; species Taxus wallichiana. The sequence continues at coordinate 758,163,725 of CM031237.1, forward strand.
AGTTGAAGCTTTGGAGTGAGCTTTGGGATTGAGTAGAGTAGTAGAGTAGAGCAAGAGGAAGGAGTTTTTAAGTTCAGCCCGACTAGAAGAATGGCACCAAAAAAAACCAATTTCATTTCAAGAAAAAAAAAAAAAAAAGGAAAAAGGGAAAAAACCACTACCATCGTGAGCTCAAATGAAGAATGGTATGTATGCAGAAATGTAGTACCCAAGATGGGGTATTGCTAGGAAAAGAGTGGGAGTCACACTTGTGAAAGATGGCATGTGAGTGATTATAACCATCACATGAGCACAACCGAGAAGGAAATGGCATTAGAGTTGGTTGACCAACTAACAAAAGGACACCAGATGGGATGCCCATTTATAATGATGAGGTGAAGGTCAAATTAGAGAAGGTTGGATTATTGCAACTATATGAGTTGCCTTACTTTGGCAAGCCTGAGTGCCTTTATCAATGGTTGATGTTGTGTGTGCATGAGGATCACTTTTATTTTGTGGGGTAAGATGCATCACACCACAATTGATATCCAAGTTCACAGGCCTCAATTGTGAAGGAGATAACATAGATGATGATATGAGTGACAAGGAGGCTATCAAGGAGACTATAGCCACGTATGACTACAAGAAGGGGTCGTGATACTTTGACATCATGAAATTCTAGACCTAGATTATGAGGATGGCCATGTGCTTGGTGACCAAGCTCAATGATTAGGAATGATGGACACAAGTGAACAAGGCATGGCTAAATGTATGCGGAAGATATCAGAAGGAACAATCTATAACTTGTCCACTTTCATCGTGGATGAGATCATAAGTAGCATGCGCAAGAGGGAGAAAAGATACTCTTCGGTAACGTCCTCCTCACCATTATATTTTTAGAGATTGGAGTGCCGATGGGCAGAAAAAGTTTGTTTGGGAGTATCCAGAAGAGGATCCCTCACCCAAAAAGGTTTGTGAAGTACACTTGTGAAACCATGATGCCGCTCACAAGGCGCGCTTGGAAAAATGGTACAAGTGAATGCGTGATGCATTTAGAGTAGAATGGAGGATCCCAGAGAGTATTACTAGTGCACTCGTGTGGATGGAGAGGAAGTAGATTTTTAGTGTGTACCAACACTTTTGCATTGGCAAGATTTACATTGACAGATGGGAATATGAGTCCATGGTGCAAGCTACCCTTCTCCTTCACACGTGCAATACTTCCAAGCCGAGTCAATCGGTTCAAGGAGGCCAAGAGACTAAGGTTTGACCTTAGTGAGGTAGATATAGACCACCGTGAGCTATGTTGGAATCTCATCTACCCAAAGAAGTGCATGCATATGGAGAAATATGTCTCCCACGAAGTACAAATGATGAAGCCTTTAACATTGCCGATTTAGAGGAGGACCACAACAAGGGTGTATCTGCGCATAAGGCCAAAATTTGAAAAGGGTGCTTACTTGGAGAATGATGTCTCCATTCTTGAAGACCCTATAAGAAGGAAGAAGGTCATGCAAGGAAGAGAGAAAGAGAAGAGGTGCAGGAGAAGAAGGCACCAAGTGTTCAAAACCACACAATCGGTGGGTGCACCAGAAGAAAGCGCTAAGCCTAGTACTTATGCATGGAGAAAGAAGTCTCATGTCAAAGAAAAGACCCCAGAAGAAGAGGCCCAGAGCATGAAGAGCACCTCACCCATGAGGAATCACCAATGAAGACATCACCTATCAAAGAGAAAGAAAAAGAAGAATCTCTGTACTGGAATCCCCAAGTAAGGAAGAAAGAAGGAAGGTGAGAGATGAGGTAGATTAGAAGAAGACGAGAAAGTCTAGATGCCTACATCGGTGAAAGGAGGATGATGATGATGATGAGCCTTGAAGGAGGTGAAGACCATCCAATCTATGAGGTGCATGATTCTGAGGAAGAAGGAGATGAGGAGTATAACAAAGAGGATGAGGAGAAGAATGACGAAGAAGAAGTTGAGGCTCAAGGAAAGGGGATGAGTGGAGAAGTAAATACAAAGGATCAAAGGACCCCAAGCCTCACAAAGGAACAAATAGAAGAGGCCATAGAGAGAGAAGTGGTGGGAATTATCAAGAAGTTGGTGGAACAAGAGGTAGAATGCAACGTGGATGAGGTGTTGAAGGAAGTTGAGGAGGAAAGCATAGGAAAAGAATATGGCAGCATGGGGGAGATCCCAGTTTGGTTGTAAGCTTTCCAAAGCCACACACACATAGGGAGGAAGAGCACAAAAGCAACACAAGGTCAAGGAATGAGCTACATCGATGATCGAACAAGGTGTTGTGTGCACGTGTGCTTTCAGAGCACCATACCAATGGAACAACTCTTGGCCATGGCTTCATTTGATGAGGAAGGTGCATACCCTCTGGACGAGGAAAATGCTATCATGGGCATTTGAGTCCCACATTGATGAGCCCAAATTTGAAATAAGCCAAGGAGCATTGATGAAAGTGCCTAGAAACAAAAGGAATAAACCCCTTGGTGAATGCTCAACAATTATAGATGAAAAAATGCAACATGCTCAACAAAGTTTTAGTTGAGGTTGAAGCTAGACTCTTTGGAAGAAATGATAGGGTGAAGTTCCTAGAGGTAGAGTTGGAGAAAAAGGAGGAGGAGCTCCTTAAGAAAAGAAAGGACCTAAAGTAGGAGGAGCTAATCAATGCTCAGTTAAGGCATGAGTTAAAAGATGAGAAGGAAAGGGTGTGTGAGGCATACAAGAAAATAGAGATGATCATGGATGCCATTGTCTTGAAGCATCCAGACTTAACACCACCCATGTAAAAATATGGATCAACCTTATAGTGCCTAGAGGACTTGACCCACATACTCACTATGGAGAGGTGGCACTTGCCTTAGAATCCATAGAAGAGGTGTTGGCATGCCAAAAAAAAAGAGAATAAGATGAAGGTTGTGGAAATTTTTTGCTCAGTACAACAAGATCCTGCCGATGTAAAAGTCACCGCGCAAGTTGTTGAGGCTGCCTATGATAATTATGTGGATAGGGATAGAGTGGAAAGTATCTTGGTTGCCACCCATGAAGTGGAACTCAAGGAGTTCCAAGAAAATAATAAGGGAATAGGGTTGAGTGAGACAAAATCCTAGCTGAAGTGGAAAAGAAATCAAAGGCCATTGAGACCTTGCGGGGCTCAATCAAGAACCAGATGAAAGAATTGTACCCCCAAATCACTCGGAGGATGGATGTGCTTGAGGATTTGGGAAAAAAACTGGAGGGGATCATGGAGACAATGAGTGCTAAGGGAGAGGAGCTGAGTTTTGAAGAAGTGAGCACCCTGGTGGGTGACCTCTGTCAGCAAGCTCAGAATGAGGTCGATGCTTGGGGAAAGTTAGAAGCAGAATTAGGGAAGGATTTCCCTCTCCTCCTCCAGAAATAAACAAGTTCCCCATTCTTTCATTCTTTTCCCCATTTCTTCATTCCCTTATTCTTTCTTTCCAACCATTATAAGGATCCACCATTCTTTATTCTTTGAAGAGTGTTTTTCGAGGATGGAGAGAATAGGTGTAGTGTGGGGTGATGTTGGGCCTGGAATATTGGCTAAGGATGAGAAGGCACGTGGGTGCATGGGACCTAGTTGAAGAAGGGTGCATGGGTTGAAGGCACGTAGGGAAGGGTTCTAGTAGGTTTTAATAACACATGTACACACGTGCATGCGCAAGGAAAGACAAGGTTTTGGACTTAGCCATATTTGCATCCCAGGAAGCACATGAGAAAAGCATGACCCTTGTGGATAAGGTGCCACCTGTGTGTATGGGATCAAAAAGGGAATATTCTAGGCATGCGATGGAAGGTTCCAGAAGAACATCATTACAAAGAGTGGAGAGCTCGGATCTGAGAAGGCATGCTCCCATGGAGGACCACTTGACACTTGGCAACCGATCTATAACTTAGAAAGGCATGGTGGTGGTTGTTAAGGTTATAAATACAAGTGCCAATCGAAGAAAAAAAGAGAGAAAGAAGAAGAGAGAAGAGAGAAGAGTGAGAGAGCTCTCTGAGAAATATAATGGAGGTTCTAGGGGTTAGGGATTAGGAGAATATAGGAATCATGGCACATTTAGAGGGATGGGTCTGCATTCATTTTTGTAATGTGATGAACATAGTGTAGTTCTGATGCATGACTTGGCTCTGCATGGTTATATGAGGATTGTTATGACCTCAAGGGATGTAATGTGGTTATTGAATATGTTAATATGAATATAAGGCTCTATTATAAATCATATATGTGTTCAAGAATATAATACTTATGCATTTCCTTTCTGTATGAACCATTTCGAATGTTGCATGGTGCACGTGCCTTGGGTGTTCGCCCAGTGCGCCCACCGGGTGATAGGTCGATGTCATGGGATTAGACTATTGGTCTAAGGGTATAAAATATGATTACACCATCCTTCTTACTTGGGGCATCCAAATGCTTCATTGTTTTTGATCTGCATACGTCTACTATCTTTAAAATGTTATTACTTCATAATAACACTTTAAAGAGGGGAAAATGTAGACACCCCAAAATCACACACTCATTCCTAGTATTATCCTAGTACATCATGTTATTCATCCTCTTATGATTGATCGATTAAATTGATTAATCATGCACATTACACCCCTTTGGATTAATTAAATTAATCTTTAGTACACCTTTAGCTAGCTTAATTATCATTTATTAAATAAATGATTAATTAGTTAGTTTGCACATTATAGCTAATTAAATTAGTTAAGTGTTCAAGACCTGTACACTAAGAGTATTGTACACTTTCCACGGTTGTCTCGCCAGAGTTTGAAGCCGGGATGGGTCCGCGAGGGGTCGGGCTGGGGCAAGAACCCCAGTAGCGAGGGAAAAAAATTTGGCCTTAAAACGTGACTAATATATCAAAAAACATGCTTTTCTCATATGGGAGGGATTTTTGACCCATAGGTTTATGGGATGGTTTTGGCCCATGGTTTTAACACCCACACTTTTGTAAATTTGCTTAAGCAATTGTCTACTTATATGGTTTTATGCATATGGTAGGTATAATGTAACATTGCATATGTGTTTTGAATTCGGGTGTGAATTCTGTAGAGTTTATTGAGCATAGCTCCAAACAGATCTGGGTATTGTATTAAGAGAGCGGTGGCTTGTAATAAAATCCGAGCAAGTGATTCTTCGTGGATGTAGCCCAAACTGGGTGAACCATGTTAAATATTGTCTCTTTGTGTTGTGTTATTTTATTCTGCACTTTTATTTGAGATTTGTAATATTTTCTGCATATTAGTTTCTATTGTTGTGATTCTATGAGGGATTATTCTGCACATTTTATCCCTTATTTCCTAACAATTGGTATCATAGCCTCGTTTGGTTTTTCTAAAGTATTGAATCGAGGAAAGGTTTATCTTTAGTGGGAGCTATGGCAAATGATGGAAGATCAAGGGTTGATAAATTCAATGGTAGAATTTCAATCTTTGGAAGATGTAGATGGAAGATTACCTTTATCAAAAGGATCTTTATATTCCGTTGTCTAAGAAGGTGAACAAACCCTTGAGCATGATGGATGCGGAATGGGATTTGTTAGATAGGAAGGCACTTGGGACAATCTGGTTGTGTCTTGCATCTTCGGTATTATTTAATGTTTCAAAGGAAAAGACTACAAAAGAACTAATGGATGCATTAGGGAAGTTGTATGAAAAACCCTTTGCCTCAAATAAGATATTTTTAATGAAAAATTTGTTTAATATGAAGATGTCTAAGAATGGTTCAGTAGTAGATCATTTAAATGATTTTAATATGGTTGTAAATATGTTAGCTTCGGTTATAATAAAATTTGATGAAGAAGTTAGGGATTTATTAGTTCTGTGCTCTTTACCTGAGAGTTGGAATAGTCTGGTAATGGCAGTAAGCAACTCGGTTCCAACTAACTCAAAGTTGAAGTTTGAGGATGTTGTAGGGGTGATTCTAAGTGAGGAAATGTGAAGAAAAGCTATGGGGAATCTTCTACTTCAGGGAATGCTTTGACAATGGAAACTAGAGGGAGACAGAAGAATAGAGGAAGCCGTGGAAAATCAAAGGATCGAGCAAGGTCAAAATCCAAAAGCAAGATAGTATGTTGGCACTGTGGAAAGTCTGGGCATGCAAATAAGGATTGTTGGGAGCTTCGGGACAAGAAGAAACAACAGGAAGAAAACAAGGAGGCAAATGTGGCAATGGGTAATGTATGTCAGGATGCTTTTATTCTTTCTTTGCACAATATTATTGAATCTTGGGTTTTAGATTTGGGGCTTCTTTCCATGCTACTCCACATAGGTATTATTTTATTGATTATGTTCAAGGAGATTTGGGCATGTTTATCTTAGTGATGATGAGATTTGTAGTATAGTTGGAAAAGGTTCTGTTCAGGTTAAGATGTAGAATGGGAATACTTGGCTATTGAAGGATGTCAGACATGTGCCTACATTAAGACGTAATTTGATATCGGTAGGGAAGTTGGGAAGTGATGGTTGTATTGTGATATTTACAGTGGACTTTGAAAGGTTACCAAGGGTGCTCTTGTGGTTGTAAGAGGTAAGAAGGTTGGAACCTTGTATTTAACCACTTATAGCACTAATGTTTGTAATCTTGTGGCTTCAGAAGTAGATACAACATTGTGGCACTATAGGCTCGTTCATATGAGCCATAAGGGCATGGAGATCATAAAGAAGGATTTTCCGGATATAAGGAAATAGGTTTGGAGTTACGTGAGGACCTGCATATATGGGAAACAAAAGCGAGTAAGGTTTCTTAAGGTTGGACCTACAAAGAAAGAGAGTAAGTTAGAGTTGGTGCATTTTGATGTGTGGGGGTCAACTCAGGTATCATCTCTTAGGGGTTCAAGTTATTATGTTACTTTTATTGATGATGCAACAAGGAAAGTTTGGGTTTATTGTATTAGAAACAAATCTGATGTATTTTACACTTTTGTAAAATGGAAAGCCTTAGTAGAGAATGAAACATGTCTTAAGCCAAAATGTCTCAAGTCAGATAATGGAGGGGAGTATTGCAACAATGAATTTGATGATTATTGTTCTAAGAATGGAATCCGCAGGTAAAAGACGGCTCAGGAACTCTCAACAATGAATGGGGTGTCAGAAAAGATGAACAAAACAATAATGGAACATGCTAGGAGCATGAGGTTACATGCAGGACTGCCTCTTTCTTTTTAGGCGAAGCGGTGAGCACAACTATGTACTTGATAAACAGAGGACCTTCAAGTGCCTTGGATAGAGGCATACCTAAGGAGGCTTGGTATGGTAAGAAAGTTGATTATTCATTTCTTAGAGTCTTTGGATGTGAGGTGTTTGTCCATATAGACAAGGATGATAGGACCAAGCTAGAGGCTAAATCAGAAAAATGTACTTTCATTAGTTATGGTAGTGATGACTTTAGATATAAATGTTGGAGTATTAAGGACAAGAAAATCATTTGATCTAGGGATGTGGTCTTTAATGAGAAAGTAATGTATAAAGCGAAGTCGTAGGAAAATAGGGAAGAATCCAAGAAAGAATATGCAGTGGTAGAGGATCTTTCGGATGGAAAAGTGACACATGAATCATTTCAGGAACCTCCTCAACAAGAACCCCAAACTCCTATATTGAGGAGGTCTTCTAGGGTAAGAAGAGAACCGAAAGTTTTCTCCTTCTCTTTATTATTTATTACTCAGCGATAGTGGAGATCCAGAGAGCTTTGATGAAGCAATGCGGTAGATGCAGGGAAGAAGTGGGAGCAAGCCATGGATGATGAGCATCGGGCTCTCATGGAGAATCGGACATGGGATTTGGTGAAGCTACCCGAAGGAAAAAGAGCATTACAGAACAAGTGGGTGTTTAGAGTCAAAAAGAGGAAGAAGGAGGCAAAAAAATACAAGGTCCGATTGGTGGTCAAGGGTTTGCATAGAAAAAAGGTATAGATTTTGATGAGATTTTTTTTTCCGTAGTAATAATGAATTCTATTAGAACTGTTCTTGGAATAGTTGCAGTAGAAGACTTGCACTTAGAGCAGCTTGATGTAAAGACTGCATTTCTCCATGGTGATTTGGAGGAGGATCTTTATATGTAGCATTGAAAGGGATATGAGGTTAAAGATAAAGAGGAGATGGTGTGCAAACTGAAGAAGAGCTTGTATGGCTTGAAACAAGCTCCACGTCAATGGTATAAGAAATTTGATAGCTTCATGATGGAGAAAGGTTATATTAGATGTCATTCTAACCATTGCGTGTATACAAAGAAATTTGAGGATGGCAATTATATTATCCTATGTCTGTATGTGGATGACATGTTGGTTGCAAGTAAAAACATGCAGGAAATAAAAGTACTCAAGAAGCAACTAAGTGAATCCTTTGTTATGAAGGATTTGGGGGCAGCCAAACAAATCCTTGGTATGAGGATATCTCGGGATAGGAAGGAACAGAAGTTGACTTTATCTTAGGAAGAGTACATTAAGAAAGTCTTGGAGAGGTTTAATATGCAGGATGTTAAACCGGTTAGGACTCCTTTGGCAGACCATTTCAAGTTACCAAAGGAGAAGTGTCACAGATAGAGAAAGAGAGAAACCAGATGTCCAATGTACCTTACTCATCTGCGGTGGGTAGTTTGATGTATGTCATGGTGTGCACCAGGGCACGATATTGCCCATGCAAAGTGGGAGTGGTGAGTAGATTTATGAGTGATCCGGTAGAGATCATTGGAAGGCGGTAGAGTGGATCTTTTGGTATTTGAGAGGGACCATGGGGACAGTTTTGTGTACTGATGGATCGAGACACCACTTTGTGTGGTTATGTAGATTTAGATATGGTGGAGATGTAGACATCGGGAGGAGCACGATAGGTTATATTTACCTTACTCATCGCGGTGGGCAATTTGATGTATGTCATGGTGTGCACCAAGCCTGATATTGCCCATGCAGTGGGAGTGGTGAGTAGATTTATGAGTGATCCAGGTAGAGATCATTGGCAGGCAGTAAAGTGGATCCTTTGGTATTTGAGAGGGACCATGGGGACAATTTTGTGCTACAGTGGATCATACACCACTTTGTGTGGTTATGTAGATTTAGATATGGCTGGAGATGTAAACATCAGGAGGAGCATGATAGGTTATATTTACACTGTAGGTGGGACAATAGTGAGCTAAATTTCACAACTATAGAAGTTGGTGGCTTTGTCTACCACAGAGGAAGTAGTATATTCTTGCCATAGAGGCAAGCAAAGAAATGATTTGGAGCCTGTTTTCATGTGAGAAAGTGTTGAAGACTGTACACTAAGAGTATTGTACACTTTCCACAGTTGTCTTTCTCGGGGTTCGGGGGTGGTGGGCCTCGAGTGGGGGTTCGGGCGCGACCCCGGTAGTAGGGGAATTTTTATTTTGGCCTTAAAACGTGCCCAATATATCGGGAAATGTGCTTTTCTCATATGGGCGGGATTTTTGACCCATAGGTTTATGGGACGGTTTTGGCCCATGGTTTTAATACCCACGGTTTTGTAAAATTGCTTAAGCAATTGTCTACTTATATGGTTTTATGCATATGGTAGGCATAATGTAACATTGCAGATGTGTTTTGAATTTGGGTGTGAATTCTGTAGAGTTTGTTGAGCATAGCTCCAAATAGATCTAGGTATTGTATTGAGAGAGTGGTGGCTTGTAATAAAATTTGAGTAAGTGATTCTTGGTGGACATAGCCCAAATTGGGTGAACCACATTAAATAATGTCTCTTTGTGTTGTGTTATTTTATTCGCACTTTTATTTGAGATCGTAATATTTTTGCATATTAGTTTCTCTTTTTGTTGTGATTCTATGAGGATTATTCCACATATTTTATCCCTTATTTCCTAACACCAGTCCATTCAACTTAGCTTCTAGAATCCTAGAAAGGTGGGGGCAATTGAATTGCACATACAACCACATTTCCATGAAACTTTTGCTAACCGAATAATTACTGCCCCTCAAATGGGAATTAATTCATTCAAACCATTCAACCTCCCTCAATGCTATTTTTAGCATGTGCATTCAACCACTTCCAACCACTACTAAGCCTCTATAAAAGAGCATACCTATCCCTTTGAAAAATTGACTCTATTGGATTTCCTATACACTTACTCTGTCAATTTTGCTCTCCAATATTGCATATTGGAGGCTTTCCTATTTTTGTTCATAGCAATTTGCATCCACATTTGGAGGTCACATTCAAGAGCACTCACAATCAAATATTTGCAATATTTCACAAGCTTAAAGCTTCTACAATCTTACATTGAGGTTTGCAAGGAAGAGCTACAAGAAGGTTTGTAAGTTATTGTTTTGTTTGTCTTCCGTTATGTGAGTTTTTCTCTATTTATGATTATATTAACCTTCCCTCTCTATATTATTATCTCCCCTTCACCTCTCTCCAAGAAAATTCCTCCCTTGTATCCTATACAAGAAATTTGCATAGCTTGAGTTTAGTGGAGTATTCCTGTGTGATCCTTGGCCTAATGACCACCACATATTTTACTTTTCTTACATTCAATAAATGGGAGCCTCCCCATTCCCAAGAGGAGGGACCTAGTCTTAGAGTGTTGGTGAAAAATCACTAATTTGTCCTTATAACAAATTATTTCACAAGCATGCCCAGATTCAAGAAATTTGAGGTTGGAGATCAAGTGTTAACACATTTACACAAGGATATATTTCTAAGGGGAACATAAACAAGATTAAGTTGAAGAATATTGGGCCATGCAAAGTTTTATAGAAGATGGGACCCAATACATATAAGATTGAGTTACCATATGAGCTAAATATTTCACCGATATTCAATGTTGCTAACTTATATGGATACCATGAAGAGGAGAGTAATGTACAAGAAAAATATGAGTGTGTAGGAGGATCAAATGAAGGTGCATCAAGAGAACATGAAGCATTTGATTGGAGGAAGAAAATACTAGGGAAAGGAAAAGAATAAATCGAGGCCATCTTGGACTCAAAGATGGTACTAAAAGTGTGCGAGAAAGGATTTCCTAGAATACTTAGTAAATTGGAAGGATCACACACCATAGGATGCAACATGGTTGATTTTGAAGGAGCTTGGTCAAATGATCCATACTCTTGAGGACTTTAACTCTTGAGACAAAGCTCACTTTTTTAACTTGGGGTGTTTGATGTAGGAACATCATGGAAAAAACAAGTATCTTTCATAAAATTTGATATTTTGGCTTAGCGTGCAAGGTTGGCAAAGAGGAAGACAATCCAAAAGATATGTAACATAATGAAGTGACAATTAGATGGGAGTATGTGTATATTTGGTGAGTTGGCTAGTACGCAGTATGTGATAGATTGTGTAGTGCATGAGAGGATTGTAAAGGAAGGTGAAAACAATGGTGCATGATATTTTGGTGAAGACATAAACATGTAGGAATTTTGAAAATTCATAGAGGTGGTGTGCCTTTGAGTGTGTAATAGAGATAAATAGGTTTTCAAATCAATTTAGGGTCGATGACGTAAAATTAGTACAAAAGGATTGCACAATAGACAAACGCACTAAGGTACATGCCCGAAAAAATGATGAAGGAAGTACATGGAGGATCGACAATCAAGCCATGTATTAGATAAGGGAGCAAACAACCAAATAAATATTTGAAAAGGATACTTCAGATTGATCTTCTCAACCACTAGGTTGACATGGCATAGGAAGGCAAGTATTCTAAACCAAGGTGGTTCAATGCCATTAATGAATCATATTCATTTTTGAATATGAGAGGGCAAAGGAAAATCATATATAAGGGAGTTTCAAATGAGAGAAGAGTGGGAACATGTGAGTATAAGAGAAAGACCAACATCTTGTTTTAGTTCTTGTTAGAAGTTACTAAGGAGCTAGCTAAAGCCATAGAAAATAGAGTCAACTAATGAATAATTCCAAGATTACACACCACCATTGTTTTAGCTTAGAGTTATATTATAATCTCTATAATAACCCCACTAGAGGGTGTAATATTATAGATGTCGTTAAGGATTTGAAGTTAATAAAGAAATTGTGTGTTTATTGTTCATTGTGTGACTCTACAAATGGTGCCGAGATCATTTCGCCCCTTGCACATCGTTATTTAGATATGATATCTCCACGCCTTTTCAATGTATTGATAATAGATTAAAAGTATTGGTTCGTTATCATTTAGAAAAGTGGTGTCACACAAGGCCGCATAAAGTATATCTTTGTAAACATTATACCTCTTGTATAATTTCGGATAGAATAGCTTAGCCTATGTATTTTTGGGTTGATTTTCGAAATCATAATCCTTAGTTGCATGTACTATGACTTAAGGGTGTGAAGTAATATTAAGAGGGATGTTTTGGTTAACCCCACCTTGAACAATAGGAGGAGGATTATTTTGTTCCCTATCTCTTTGGGTTCTGCTAACCCCTACCTCATAATTCTTAACATTTTGTAATATAAGTCTAGCAAAACACTAGGTGAGTGTGTTGGTTAATCCCACTTTGAGGTTAAAGGGAAGGAGGAAATATGAATGCATTCATGCATGCCCTATCCCTCTTGGTTGTTACGAGAAGCATATCATATTTAATATTCATACTATAGGTCGTAAAAGATGCATCACTAAAGGAAGGTACAATGCCTATGGATAAAACATATAAATCACATGTAACTAGATATCATGTTCCAAACCAAAGCATGAGATACTATTATATGATACAAATAGTGAAGGGAACATGAAACTCTTTATAAACATTTATATAACGACCATTATAAAGTCTATATCCACATATTAACATGCATTCATGTATACAAAGTGATCGAATTATGTACTAAATATGACAATTCATATATGTGGAAAAAGGAAATGAATATACATAAGGATATACAAGCCTAATAATAAGACACAAAGGAGAAAACGGTTGGTAGAACCCTAATACAATTAGATTTTTGAAATAAGTCAAATCTTAGTAATGGAAAATAAAACCATAAGATAAAATCCCTATGTTGCATAGATCAATAAATATAGGGTTTACCATTATGTTTTATTTTTTAAAACATAAAGGGCTAAAATGTGCTAAAAGTGTTGTATATAATTTATATCCTATGAATAGACATTGAAACAACAATATGATTTAAAACTACGGTGATAAGGGGAAATTTAACAAATTGAAAATATATAAGAAACTATGTGAGCGTGAGTAAGGAAAGACAAACAACATGATTCTGTTGAATGTTAAAATAGTTTGGAAAATTAGAATGAAGAAACATGATAAGAAGAAACTCATAAACTGGATTTGTAAATTTAACCTCCCAAAATGTTATCTGGGTCATGTTTGGTGGTGAGGCTCATGTTTGGTATGAAACATGTCTAAGGATGATGACCTTTTCCTTTTTAGGCGAGACCCTCCTAATTTTTCCATTATGCATTTACCTATGTCTTCTCTATAAGAATCCTGCTCATAAATTATGCGATGTAATTTGAAGCTCCAAAATTGGCCCCTCCTTGGCTCAACCTACAAATCACTCAAATAACATAAGAAGATAAACATTGAACTAGGCACATATTATTCTCTCATGCCCCAATATATGAATGCAATGCACTAAATATAAGAAGAATCATGACCCATGTAGCTCTTCAAAATCGAGTAAAGTTTTCACGCTTCACTCATGCTCTTATATGCTCAATCGATACAACTATGAAATCAATATGTAACTTGGACAATCTTTCTCTTAGCACAAAACAATTGACAACATGCAATTCATACTTGGATGTACTTTGTATTTTCTTGGAAGATTTAAGATGTGTGTAACCTTCATGTGTAGGGATCTCCAAGGTGTTGGATTGATATACAATGACTTACAAGGTATTGTTTCTATATGAGATTGTTAATTTCTTGTACAATCTAACTTGAAAATTATGCCTAGGGCAACTTGATGAAACTGCCTATTTTGAACAACAAATTATTGCCTATGAAAAGGACGAATTTGACACAAATGGACAAGTTTCGTACCAAACATGTTTATGGTTATCAAACATGACAAAAGTGTCAAAACACAAGAAACAAAAAATGTCTACATAGGTAGTTTATTTTCCTAGATAAACTAAAAATGAATTTAGTTGCATGAATAAAGCAAAGAGAAGTGAACAATGTAATTTGGAGTCAAACAAACAAAACAAACATGTATCAAAATAGTCAAATATATATCACTAATTTATACTATAGTTGATATTACCAAATGCCTCATACTAAAATTAGATTACTCACAATATTAAAACATTGAAAACTTGATTCTAGATTGAAATTATGTACATATTTATAATCTGACACATGATGAATCACTACCCGTAATTCATCATTAGAAAAGACCAAATGTCTCTCTGATTAAAACATGAGTCACATATTTTCGTTTTAACTCATCTTATATCTTGGGTGCTTCTAGTTAGAATCCTCCTCTCCTGTGGGGTTCCCTTTGTCCCCTCCAGATCAACTATAATTGAAGTTAAAAGATAAACATCCATAATAATACTATTTATCCATATGAAATTATTGATAATCATTTCCATTAAAACGACACGTTTTGACCCTAAAAAAGTTTGACCTTTTAAGAAAAAGAAAACCCAACATGAGGAGGTTAAGTTAGCTTTTAACACGGGAGTACTAACGAACGTTGTCCTTTTCCATTTATTAAAACAAAAATTAAAATTAAAAAGTGAGAGGGATGCTCTTTCGGATTGACATGACCCCCTCGCTTGGCATTTTCTTCAATCTTTGACCCCCTGCTTGGCATTTTGTATATCGATGACGTGGCACAACTTCTAGAGGAATTCCTTCCCCAACTTGTCAAGTGATATGGACTTGTCTCATTATTTGCATTTGCTTTCTTCTTACTATTTTATGCGGTATTTTCTGTGAGAGCGGTGCGACTCAAGTTATTATCACCAGCTAGCGAGCACCACATTTTAACCGTTGGTCAACCATTGATGATCCTCGCGAGTTGACCGAATCATGAAACCCTGTAAATATTTTATCCCCAACGAATTAGGCACGTCACTTGTAACTTGCGTATGGTATGGTTAGTTTATGAAAGGGACGGAAGGAGTAAGATTTATAAGTGTTCTAAGGTGACAATCCATATATGGGAGAAAATTATGGATGGGGTTTGATGGTTTTTTTCTTTGTTAAAAATAAATAAAAATTTACAAGATTGATCAAGGGTACTCTTTTGGATGGTTTCTCCCGGGAGAGGGAGTCTCTTCCGACCTAGGGGTTTTGCCTTCCACTTCATAATTTGAATTGGGGAGGATGTAAATTGATTGAGCCATCAATTGTTGTTTCGTTTTATTTAGTTATATAATAGTCGTTAGAACATATAAATATTGAGAAGAAAATATTTTTTTTTGAAGAGTGAATAATGTAAATATTGATACCCAATAACAATTTTTTGAAGAAGGTAATGGAGTTATTGACCATTGTGGTATAAATTGAAGGTAAGAGCCTTGAAATTGATATTTATCAAAGCATTTTTAGATAGAAGTATTTAAGATATATGTACTAGTTTAATATACAAGTGTAATTTTACCGAAAGGCGTTCCACAATGGCAATCTGGGGGTTGGTAGTGGATTGTTATGTCTATGAATGGGTTCACTTTTATTCTGACCTTAAATTTAATGTCCATTTGATCATCACAAAGAAGTTTTCCCTTTTTATAATAGAAAAGTCAATTGAAAACTTGTAATATCTTAGCCATTCAATGGAGTTCATAGCCTCCTTTTACCTTGGAACATTTTTCCGAACCCGACACACCGATGCAATTGAATGATGGCATATGTTCGAAAAATTGGAGGAGAAGGCTATGTAGTTCTTAACTAGTACATATATCACGATGGTCAAATGGACATCAAATTTAAAGCCGGAAACGAAAACAAATTGCATAATGCCTCTTGACGTATTAAAAATATATATAGTAAGTTGAAGGATTTCAAAAAATGATTTAATTAAATCATTAATTTTTGTGGGCATTTTTATTCGTGTGCTCAAGTCATCTAATGATTAGTCACTAAGAGACATAATCGAATATATTAAAATTACTTCTACAATTTTAAAAATCTTCATCATCACTAACATAATGACATTATTGTCTCATAATTTTTCGATAATTTAGTCACAATGGAGGGCGACCTCCTTAACCTACAAACCAACATAAACATTTATTACTAGATAAAAGGAACAATAAGAAAAAGAAAATTTCTCTGATTTAAAAATAAATAAATACTTTAACTAAAATTGGTTGCATATGCCACTTTTGTCGTTGAAAACTACGAACGACCTAAACTTATATCAACTATAGTAACCTCCCAAAAATCGAAGTAACCCTTACCAATGTTGATGTGGATTTAATAGTTACAAGTCAATAGATACATAAAGAAAAGGAGGATGGTTCATGGTAAGTAGCAGGTATGGGGAAAGGCATGATGGTGACGGGGAGGGTGTAGGTGCGACGGCTTGGAGGTTACCAATAATGTCATCATTGAGTGGGTTTCCCAAGTCTAAACCCCGTTTAAACCACATTTTCCAAGCGAAGATCGTGACGGATTCGCATGAGAGTTGCTTCATAGCACGGCACTATGTATGAATGATTCCCTACTTTATTATTGGACATACCTAGCATGGTGGCTGCCACTGCCCACCGCCCTGCCCTATTGTAGGGTACATGACCCTCCGCGCTAAAGACAATATTTCGCGATTAGGGGGTGCCCCTAGGCGGTCGGGGGTGCCCCTGCCGGGATGTTGGAGGGCGCGTTTGTGTCATCCAGCTCATCGCTGCACAAGGCTTAACGGTCACGACCTACGTGTCCAGGCAAACCCGCCTACATAGACGTAACTGCCCAACTGCTTCCTCCCGGTAAAACCACCCGTTTTCTCTTTATTAATTAAATACTTACCCACGCAAGTTGCTTGCCAAGCCGGTCAACGGTAAAGAGTGTAAAATCTTTCACGTGAGATTCCGCCAGGCTGTCGTCTGTACAAGCGGGCCCTCACCACCTGTCCTCGAAACCACAAAGGCAGCAGCTTCGGGTAACCGAAGCCTGAAAATTCTGTTGACGCCCGTTAAAACGGCGTGGATTTGAACTTAACTGCCGTCTCGCAGACAGAACTTCGACGTTAACTCCGGTGTTTTTTCATTTAATTGTATTTCCGGGACGGTTAAGCATGCAGGTACCTATTATTAAATTATTGATGACGAAATAATAAAAGGAAATCCCAACGATCTGTTGGAAAATAGCGGTGATGGGGATTCGGGAATTGGAATGGGAATGGTGTGTGCTTTGTGTGTTTGTTGGTTGGTTGGTTTGTTGGTTGAGGCCAGCCTGGCATGTCCCGGTCCCCCTCCTTATCCCTCACGTGTCATTACATTTCTATTTCCTCGAAATTATTCACCACCTTTAAATAAAATTTAAAGGTATATTCCCTTTTAAATATAACTGCCAGCTGGTGGATTAAAAAAATTTACGGTGTACTTGTGACGTGATCAGACAGACAATCAGTCTTACAGTTTGCAGTTCGCACTAACGTAATATTATAATATTATTTTTGGGAAGCAGTGCATTTGACTTGCATTGCACGAGTTAAACGGGAATCAGGATGCCCTTTTCACCCTCTTCCTTTCCGCGAATCTGCCGTGCTCCCCTCCCTTCCGCTTCGCTGTAATTTCGTAATTTCAGGGATTTTTACTCATGGTTTCAAATATTTACCTGAGGCGGTTTCGCGGTTTTGTGGTGGACCATTTAATATTACAGCCGCTCCGCATAACGGATAAATAACGTTACGGTTGGAAAGCTAACACGTGCAATCAACCAAAAGCGCCATGCTTTTGCTTCCGTCATCTCCAGCAATATTATTATTATTATTTAAATTGATTTTTCATCCTACCTAAGGCACAGGTTTACTACTTTGGATTAACATTCTCTTCCAAATTAAAGTCAGTTTCTCTTAACGGAAAATTGTATGATTCGCTTTAAACACTTAAAAGACGTTTGTTTTCTAGTTTTGGTTTTTATTATTTCTACCCGGCCTTTTTAACCAAATGTGTAACGTCCAACGTCTGGATACGTCTTCATAATTGTAAATACTACCTATATCATTTGGGACCACATTGATTAATTGCTAATTTCCATTTGAAATCATAAAATATTAAAATGAATAGGGTACAAGTGAGGTAGGTTTAATGGTGAAATTAAAATTGTTTTTTAATTAAAAATTATTTTTAAAGTTATGGAATTATGATATTTTAAATTATAAGAGTATCAAAAATGTTATTTTAAAATATTTTTAAATTGTTTGTTTGAATTTAGATGGATATTATGGTATAGGTTTATTTCAATGGTGCATGTGATGGTGTAAAAGATCTTGCGTGGTCATCCATCAAGATTCCACTCTTAAAAGATACTAAATAAGGGATGAGGCCCACATTGGATAAATCCGGGATAATGAAATGTGGAAATCACACCTCAAGTGAATCTCATGGAATGGAATGGAAACCCCTCAAGTTCTTGGCACATAAGCTTAAGAATTCAATTAATTTAGTTAGTGACTTCTATAAAAATGAAAGACAAAATCATTTTACTTGTAAATGTAAGTCTAACCCCACCTTAAATTAAAAAGACCAAACCATTATAATCTTTAAGAAAATAAATATGTTGACTTATTTTAGTATATTTTCTTATTATTTATATATAGCAAAATAAACTATTTTAATTTTTATTATGGTGAGCCACATTTTATAATGGTCTAAGAATGGAAAGAAATAATGTTGTGTTTGTGGATTTTTAATATTGTTATTAAATTTGAAATTTAACCACTACAAATAATTTTAAGTTTAATAGCTATTTACAACTAAACATATAAATTACATTATTTTCATCTTGACTTTTGAGTATTTTAACTTTATATAATCTTTAAATTTTCATATATATAATTTATTTATTTAGTATTTATTGTAATTGTTTGTTAAACATGTCTCTCTTGCTAAATATATAATTATAACACTGCTTTTTTTTTGAAAATAATAATATAATTAATTTATAATTTTTTAGATTAAATAAATAAGAGAACGTCTTTTTAAAAATTAATAATAACAATAATAACATATAGGTGGTTTACTTGTGGGTTTAATTATAGAAGGCCTCCTCGTGTGTTAGAACCCTAGAGGTAAAAAATAAACAAAACAATATTATTATTATAAATTAAAAAGGACCGAGTGCAAGTTAAAAGACCCCTAACATAGATGACAGAGACCTCATACCCACCCCCAAAAAAATACAAAATAACTCCACGTCATATGTGGTCCAGTAGCCAGCTCATAGCGGTATTCGATTAATTCCACGTAATACGATGGTGGTCAAATACTTGGAGAAATACGCTGCATTTAAGATTTCTAAAAAGAGCGTCCGCCGTTAGTAGGTAGCTTTATTTTTACGCGGACCCCTCTTTAACGTATACTCCCGCAAATTGCGTATTCTACAAGTTTGCGAGGTATACTAATACCGCTGGTATTTTATTTTAATTTGGTTTGGATACCGAGGCGCGTAAGAATAGAGTTTTATTACGGATGGTTTTGGTGGGTGAGTCGTTTAGATTGCAGTGCATACGACAATGATATTGTTTGTTTGTTATTAAGTGCGAGAGAATGCGAATGCGAATGAATGCGAATGCAAATGCATGGCAGCTGATTCCAACTGTCCCAAGTAATACCGAGTCCCTCCCTCCCTTCGTCTCGGTAGGTCGTTGCTTGCTTTTTCATTCCCCTTCTTATACTTCCCCTCATAAATTCTAGAACCAGAAATAGTTGTTGCAGCACGGATCAGAGATTTTGATTTCAGCTGGGGAACTGGAAGTTATTACAGTAGAAGAGGAGGTTTAAAGGTTTCTGTGTTTTTGAGATATGGCTCCGGGAAACGCATCAGAGAGCAACAATTGTGGAGAGAGGGAGAGGGAGAGGGAGAGGGAGAGGGAGAGAATAAAATGGCCATGGAGCCCAGAAGAAGATGCAGCCCTACACAAACTGGTGGAGAAAATGGGTCCACGCAACTGGTCCCTCATCAGCAAGGGCATCCCGGGGCAGTCGGGGAAATCATGTCGCCTGCGGTGGTGCAATCAGCTGAGCCCGCAGGTGCAGCATCGCCCTTTTTCCCCGAGGAGGATCGTCTCATCATCCAATCCCACGCTCAGCATGGCAACAAATGGGCCACCATCGCCCGCATCCTCCCCGGCCGCACCGACAACGCCATCAAAAACCACTGGAATTCCACCCTCCGCCACAGGTACCTCGCCGAGAAATCCCCCTCCTCGCATTCCCACTCTCTGTCTCTCTCTCACTCGCTCGACAACAACAACAATGGCATTGCTACCGCTGCCAGTCCTACTGCGGAAAACTGCAGCATGAAACGCAGCAGCGCCGATCTGTCTCATGACGGAGGCAGCGCGCAGGACGACGGGAATATCGAAGTGGAGTCGCAGAGATTCAAGAAGCTCAACTGCGGTGGACCTGCTCCTGATTCTCCACCAATTTCTGATGCCAACAACTTTTTCCTACCGCCCAGCAAATCCATCGCCCGCTGCCCATGCAATCCGCCTTCAAATCCTACAATAACTTAAACCAGGATCCCCCACGTCTCTCTCCCTATCCCTGCCTGGATGCTCTGAAGAAAAACACAAAACAGAGGACAAAATTCAGCAGCCCAATACAACTTCAGACCTTAATCAGCAGGAGAAAATTCCTCAGAATGGTGCCCAGCAGCAAGTTTTTCACTACCCGTTCATGCTTCCTCCTCTTCAGGAAACTACAATGATGAACGGGTATCTGAAAACAGACGAGGCCATGCTGATGATGACCGAGGCCGTCAAGATGGCTGTGGGGCAGGCTATATCTCTCGTTTTTCAGGCTTCTCAATCTCAATTTAAGGAAAACAATGGTGCAGGGCTCGGCCTCCTGGACATCATGAGAGAAATGATTGCCAAGGAAGTTCAAGATTACATGGCTGTATCGCAGCCTGCAGCAGCTCCTTGCAATCAGACAGGGCTCAATTCCTATTCACCCTCTGCAATGGACTCCTCTTCCCTTCCCAGAAAAGTCTGATTTTTTAGGCAGGCACAACTGCCCGAATGGTTATTCGTAATTTTCACTGGTTGGAGTGAATCGATTGGATGCAATGCAAACAAACTCTGTGCCCCGTTAGGGTCTGCATTTCCTGAGATTAGGAACTTTGTGTTAGCAGGGCATTATCAAATAAAATTTGGGGTAAGGCCTAAATTCATGAGCTCATGAAAAACCAAAAAAAAAACAGTCGCCAACAGGGTCACTTTGTAAAACGAGCTGTATCTGAGGTGGATTTTTATCTTGAGTTAGGGCTTTATGTTGCATTTCTTTTTATGTACAAAGAAATTTTCAGGTGTATAAAGGATGTGAGACCGAAGATTTACACCTCGGAGAATCTGCAATGTTAACGAATCATCTAGTTCGTTTTGCCACAAATCCTCTTTGGGTGCTCTAGAATCTGTATACGAATGCATATTGAGAGGTTTATTGGTATCTTTCTTAATGTCATGCAAAATTGTATGATATTTGGTTAAACCCATTTAGTCTGAGATTTTTTACTGATCCTCGCCAGAATCGATCATTGAACACACACCATAGCCAATTTTTTTATTCTTTTTATCCAGGTTCGTTTGAAATTGCTGGCTTATATCAGGTAGGTTATGAAATGCAGTTTGCATACAGTTATTTATCTTTACAATCTGGATGGTCTACCCTTTTCATTATTCTATTTTATTGCTCCAAAAGAAGCCCTGTATAAAATGTCAGTTATGGATCGGTGTATACAAAACCGTTTTTTAATTAGAATTTCTTGCATTGTATCAGATAGACCGGTGTACACAAAACCAATTTTAAATCAGAGTCAGTAAGAAATGAAACATATTGGAATGGTGTATGGCTGTAGATCAAGCACTGTCATCAGGCCAGGCGTGCCTATAGTTCATGAGTCTGACATTAAGACCCCACAAATCTGAGGATTAATAATTTGATGTTCCTACAGTTTGATCAGATATTTGTTTGGTTTGTAGATAGAAATTTTATTAATGTCCACTACACCAGAAGAGTGAGAAGACTGCAGAAAATGAAAAGATCTGTGGTGTTGGGCAAAGAAAAAAATTGTGCAGTTGGGTCCTAGTGCAAAGATTTTAATGAATTGATAGGGGGCTGAAACAAGAGCAATTAGTTAATTTTGTGTTGTTGATTGACCTAAAGAACTCCTTTTGTTTTGAAATATCACAAATTTTGGAATGCCATTCTAAGGATTAGCTTCCCCTGAATGGTTTTCTGAACATTGGCATGGCCTTATAAATCTTTGACAAGATGTAAGATTGCATAGCTAAATCATATTTGATCGAATTCATTGATAAAAATGCTCTGAACTGAATTCAGATTCCTTTGGGTTCTACACAGGAAAACAGCCTTGAACAAATTTAATCCTAATTATCAAATTCTTAAACCCTGACTAAAAGAGAACCACGAACAGTTGCAGGAAGAGATCCATGACAGTTACAGCCTTGAACAAATTTAGTACTAATCATCAAATTCTTAAAACCTTGACTAAAAGGCATCCATGACGGTTGCTCTCATAAGCATAGATTTAGCTGCAGCCCTCTTGCAAAACAGGGTCAGCGATGAGACTTTAACTTCATTAACTCGTCATTGATCACTTGTCAGTTTTGTAACTGAATTTTCATTCAAGATATCATCGATTAAATGTCACTGTTGTAACTGAATTTCGTTCATGATATCACAATGTGGGTGAATTATTTTCAAGAATGAACTTGGTGGTTGTATAACGAACAACTGATGCTTCCAGTTTGAGTAAGGTTAACTCTAGTACTTATAATCTGATTAGTAAGTTACAGCCAATATTTTGAGTGCGTTATACCTGAACTAGAAATTCCATGCAAGCAATTTCCATTCCATTAAGGCATCTTGGACCACAATTCAGGATCATACTGGAAGGATTCTTCCAATTGGCTTTATAAAACATTTTAAAACTAAAGCCATGTCAAATTTTACAAGTTCCCCCAAGTCAGTTTTTTTGGGATGATGCAAAATTTGTTGTGAGAACTGATACTGTAAATGAGTGGGAACTCTGTAAACATTTCCATGAAAGGCTTCTTTACCCAAATTGAATTAAAGGAAAGTTCATTAATTCTTACAAACCCAACAGAAAAAGATGGTGCCGATCATGAAATGGACTTAAATTTTTCCATGACGGCAGATTTCAATACAATTTCAACGTTTATGATATAATAATAATGGAAAGAGTGGCGGTTGTTACTCAAATCTACAATGCTTCCAAAGTGGTCCCTCAGAAGTTTTTTTGGTGATGTCTTCACCCTTTAATTTAAGGGTGACTGTAACTTACAGAATTTAAAGTGCAGTTAGTGTATTGAGAGTATGAGGTAAGACTTACATGTTTTATGTTTCCTTTAAGTTCAAAACAGAGTCTTTAACATTGTAAACTATGTTATCAATTATTTTTATTATATAATTAAATAAAATATTCAAAATAAAATCAATTACAATTATATAATTAAATAAAATATTCCAAAATACATTGGCAATTTACTTTCATCACCACAAAAATTATTTAAATAGACAAGAATCTAAATTATTTGAAAAAGAAAATCAAGGATATACATAAAATAGAACTTTCCATATGTGTGGGGTTTAACTTGAAGCCCCCAAAATTGTTGTTAATGTTAAGTTTTTGGGCATTTTCAATAAAATCAAATATAGGTTCCACATTTAGCATATATTATGATCAAAATTTTAGGGTTTACAAAAGTTTATTAAAAAATGTGTAAGTAGTTGAAAAGGAAATGGGAGTTGAAGTGTTTCTTGTGACTAGGCAACATACCATTTTTTTTTAATGATGTCTCTCTCATTCCATTCCTTGTCATGATGTTTTGGTCTTTGTTCTCTCAATCACTATACTGTCTGCAAATACATATAGTAAATATTTAAATTAATTTTAATTTTTTTAAATTTTGGTTAGGAGAGTTGATGTTGTAGTCTTACATGCCCCCGACATTAATGTATGTTAAATATGATATGCAAATCACAATCAAATATGATATGTAAATCACGATCACTTTAAATAGATTAGATCAAAATGAACGAAAATATATGAAACACTTAAAAAGACATGTAAAATGACAATAACATAATTACTTCACAAAAATATACTTACGTGATTATGTACAAAATACAATTTATATATAAAAACATCTAAAAACACACTTTTTTTAATATTATCTCAAAATAAATATAATGTTGTAAAAAAATAAAAATTCATTTACTCTTAAATTACACACTAAACTTATCACAAATCACAACTTTCACAAAAAAAAAAAAAAAAAAACCTATATATGTCATTACTATTCCAATGATCCCTTACATAATAAATAACATAATACATCAAACATACTTTCATGGTAATATGATACAAAATCATTAATTCTTTGGGATTATAAATGTCAACAACCCTAACATAAAAAGTTTAAATGAACTAAGAACGATTATTTCAATGCAAAAGTTTGGTCATTCAAATATTGTAGTGGTATTTGGCATATATGGCTACAAGGTTATTAGACCAGTCACACTTATGATGCTTGAGCATCAATAAATTTAACTAGTACCCTTACCCTATTAAGTTAGTAATGAAATAAAATCATAAGATATTAAATGGCATTGAATTCATTAAAAATTACTCATGCAAATGTTATACTTTATATTTATTTTGATAAAGGTAAAATATTAAGGTCTCTTTGTGTCTTATGGAATTGGTTTTGGAGTTATTATTTAGGAAAAAATTCAAAATTTAATTTAGTCAATGTTTAATTTTACCATTTCGGTATTGAACCAAAGTTTTTTTGTATATTATTTTTTTACCTAATCTTTATTTTGGACAAACCAATGGTTATTTGGTAGGTTTTATAACCTTCTAGATTTATTGATGATGTTTGTAGGATTTTTGAGTGTGGCCAAATTAAATTTTACAAATCTTATATCTATTAAAGAAAGTGTTTCTTGAGAATATGTTCACACAAATTCACATACAAAGAGATTGAATGCATCTTAAGCATAAATTTGGTGTCTATATATAATAATTTAGTTAACATAGTTCAATTAATCCCAATTTTGCACTTGGTTGAACCAATTCCTCGATTAGTTCATTCACGAATGCAACCGAGCTAATTGATCCATAGTGTGTCCTAGTTACTTGTAATTGTGTATAACCTACCCCTAATGTGAGTGATTGGTAGGAATTGTGTTCTTTGGGCTCAAATCACCATGATTGAGCCCCTAATTGAACCAATAAGGGTAGAGTTGATTCAAATAGATCATATTTGATCACCATTTTTCATTATCATGTGTTCGTATGATGTTGATTGAGAAAATTCCCCAAATAAGGATGTGGTCACATACGATCAAATAAATGAAGGTGGTTTTAACATGAATCATTTAAAATTAGGCATTGTTTGCCATTATATGTCAATTGAATGTCATTATTTGAGCAATTTTTATTGAATCAAATCCCCAACTAAGTGCAATTGAACAAGTAAAGGTTAGTTTGGGGTAAATCGGTCATATTTGCACACCATTTGTTCTTTTTCCATGATTGGATTTCTTTATTTGTGCAAATATGAATCAATAATCCCGAATAGGTTTCAATGTGGTAAATGAAGGCGACTTTAGGTAAAATCATGCATATTTGAGCACTATTTGGCATTATTTGGTGATTGCATATCATTATTTGAGAAAATTAAGTAATGATTATGTGTGACCAATTCAATATAGGTGGATTTAGGAAATTACATATATTTAAGCACCATTTGGAATTATTTGGTGATCAATTGGTATTTGAAATAATTTGAGAAAAATAAGTTATGATTATGTGTGATCGATTTGGTGTAGGTAGATTTGGCAAAATTACACATATTTTACACGATTTGTCATTATTTCATCATTTGTTGTTATTGAATAATTTTTAATGAATTGGGCCCCAATTAAATGTGCATATATACATGAATGTTGATTTAGGAAATTACACACATTTGAGTACCATTTGGAATTATTTGGTGATCACTTGTTATTTGAACTAATTTGAGAAAAATAAGTTATGATTATGTGCAATCAATTCGGTGTAGGTAGATTTGGGGAAATTGCACATATTTTTACACCATTTGTCATTATTTCATCATTTGTTGTTATTGAATAAATTTTAATGAATTGGCCTAATTGAATGTGCATATATACATGAAGGTATATTAAGGTAACATTAGTCATATTTAAGCATTATTTAGAGTTCAAATTTTGTTATTTGAGAAAAATTGAGCAAGGTAGGCCAAATCAAGTGTAATGAGATAATTAAGTAGATTTGGGGCAAAACAAGCATATTTGAACACCATTTGTCCTTTCTATGATTGAATGTAGTTATTTGAGTAAATATATTTGATTTTAGCCTCAATTAGGTGTGTTTGGATACATAAATGTTGAGTTGTAAAAATTACACATATTTGACCACCATATATCATTTTAGCATGATTAAATGTCATTATTTGAGAAAATATAACTAAATTAGACCTAGATAGGTGTGATTTGACAAATGTAGGTAGATTCGGGGCTTATTCAAAGATATGTGAGCACATAATTTGATGTTATTTAATGAGTGATATTAAGAGAAAATAAAATGAAATTAGGCCAAAATCATACATGATCAAATATATGTATGCAAATTTGGGGAAAACTAGGCACATATGAGCATCACTGTCATTATTTTGTGATTGAATATTTTTATTTTAAAAATTAACTAAATTATATCAAATTAGGTGTGATCGGATAAATGTAGCTAGAGCTTGAAAGAGTTGGGCACATATGAGCACCATTTGTCATTATTTCATGATTGAATATCATTATTTGAAAAAATGACAAAATTAAGCCTCGATTAGGTGTGATAGAATAAATGTAGGTAGATTTGGGAAAATATGGGCATATATGAGAACCATTTGATGTTATTTCATGATCAAATGTCTTTATTTGAGAAAAAATGGCTGAAATAAGTCAAATTACATGTGATCATATAAATATAACTAGTGTTGGAAAAATAGGGCATACATGAGCACCAAATGTTGTTATTTGACTAAATTTGACCAAATTGGACTATATTAGGTGTGATTAGATAGATTTATGGAAAAGTGGGTGTAAATGAACACTATTTGTAATTATTTTGTAATCAAATTCCATTCTTTGAGAAAAATTGAACAAATTATACCAAATTAGGTGTGTTTAGTTATATAACTAGAATTACGAGAAATTAGGAATATATGAGCACTCTTTTTCGTTATTTGAGAAATTTTGACCAAATTAGGGGTAGGTATAAATATAGGTTGATTTGTGAAAACAATGACATATAAGTGATTTAACCTACATTATAATTTGGAATTCTTATTACGTATGGATAATCTTAGAGACTAAATGTGTAATCAAATTAATAAATAAATGCTCCAAACATTAAATATGACAATACATATAAAATTATATTGAGAAGTTGCATTCTATGAGGGCACATGCTAAATATAGTAAAAAATAAGATCATGAATGTACTTAGCTCTTTGATTGGTATAGAAGTTGATCTAGGTGTGACAAGATGATGAACTAACTTGAAATATCCTATAGATATTTCATATTTGATTATGGAACTATAAAATGGGGCACTCTAAAACCATTGCAAATGAATGGTATGTGTTGCATTGTCTTTGAAATAAACCAACTTGACACAAAACCCTAATCTTAAGTAAAAACCCGAAAATGATTAGTGCTTGGGTTTAGGTGCAATCCATACACCACCTATGATGGAACTACTCAAGAGTCCTAAAACTACACTCGGTTCCCACCTAAAGATACAACATAATATGGTATGGATGCAACTACATGTGATAACTTAAACAATTGAAAATTTCTTTGTATTGACTTGGATTACTTATGCTTGACTTGGCTCTTCGGGATCTTGATTTAGGAAGCTTGACTCTTAGACTAGGTTTAGATTTTTTTAGAACTATATATGGGCTACTTCTAATGTCTACAATCTGTTTAGGAAAGTTTATGAGAGCCCACTTTCCTTTTAAGTGATTGTTACTCAAGGAGCTCTTGAAAATTCTATGTGTTTTCTAAGTACCTAAATGAGTGTATTAAACTTTATTTTATAGGGTTTCGTTGATATAATTTTTCACTAAGAACAACATATAGTGGAGATATCAACCCATAAAATATATACAAATTAGAAAACTGATCCTTAGGGGGCCTTGGATGGGACCATTACGCCTAGGATCGAATCATTGGACAATTTGGTCCTAAAGTAAAGAATTGTGTTGTGAAGTTATGTGCATTCCAATCAAGAATAATAGATTTCTTGTGGTGATATGAAATTTTTTGTAAGTGGCTAAGAAGTGTAATGAGGAGAGCAAGTTTTGTAATAGGACTAATGATGACCTATGATATATCAATTTAGATCATAATAGGTACAAAAGTCATGATTAAAGGGATTAATTCAATATAAACATTATCAAGTGCTAAATTACTAAATTTAGGTGTCTAAATTTTCCCCTTCTTTAACTAGGAAATGAAATTTTCTTTCTTAAAGGAAATATATATACACATAGACACCCTAAAAATACATACCTATTCCTAATCATCCCTATCATCTACACAATGTGTCAAATCAATTCTAGAATACATCCTAGACCACTATACTCCCACATCCCATCGATATTCACCCACATCTCATTAGAATTAATTTAATTAATTCTATCATGCATAAACCATACAATTACACTCCTTAGATAATTTAATTAGCTATTTAAAAGTATTTATAATTATCCACTCACATGTTAGGAAATAAGGGATAAAATATGTGGAATAATCCCTCATAGAATCGCAACAGTAGAAACTAACATGCATAAAATATTACAGATCTAAAATAAAATTGTAAAATAAAATAACACAACACAAAGAGACAATATTTAACGTGGTTCACCCAATTTGGGCTACGTCCACCAAGAATCACTTGCTCAAATTTTATTACAAGCCACCGCTCTCTCAATACAATACCCAAATCTATTTGGAGCTATGCTCAACAAACTCTACAAAATTCACACCCAAATTCAAAACACATATGCAATGTTACATTATGCCTACCATATGCACAAAACCATATAAATAGACAACTGCTTAAGTAGTTTTACAAAACCGTGGGTATCAAAACCATGGGCCAAAACCGTCCCATAAACCTATGGGTCAAAATCCCACCCATATGAGAAAAGCACATTTCTCGGTATATCGGGCACGTTTTAAGGCCAATTTTTTTTTTTGGGGATTGCACCCCCAAACCCCTGCTACCAGGGGCTGCCGCCCCTGGACCCTCGCTCAGTGGTCCGGCCCGCCCGAACCCGGTGAGACAACTATGGAAAGTGTACAATACTCTTAGTGTATATTCTTCAACACTTCCTCACATGAAAACAAACTCCACAACCTAACAATCTCCCACTTGGAGACTAGTTTTCCTCTAAGCAAGCTTCTCAACCCTTCACTAGTTTCCGTGAAGACCAACCAAAGTTGAACATAGCTTCGTTTTTCCCTTATGACCACCTTGGTCATCATGTATGCAGGATTCTGACTGGTATGAATCTTCTCCAGCTTCAAATTCTCTTCCTCTAAAGTTGTCATGATGAAATGGTACCTTAACTGTATATGCTTCATCCTAGAGTGGAAAGCAGAGTTCTTAGCTAGGTGTATAACACTTTGACTATCACTATGTAGATTTCCTTCCTCCTGCTTATGCCCCAACTCCTCAATAAATTGTTGTAACCAAATCATTTCTTTGCTTGCCTCTGTGGCAGTAACATACTCAACCTCTATGGTTGACAAAGCCACCCGGCTTTCTCGTAGTCGTGAAATCCACTCACTAATGTCCCACCTACAATGTAAACATAACCTGTCATGCTCCTCCTACTATCTACATCTCCACCATATCTCGAATCTACATAACCACATAAAGTGGTGTCTGATCCACTATAGCACAAAATTTCCCCATGGTCCCTCTCAAATACCGAAGGATCCACTTTACTACCTGCCGTGATCTCTACCTAGATCACTCATAAATCTACTCACCGCTCCCATTGCATGGGTAATATCAGGCCTAGTGCACACCATGACATACATCAAATTGCCAACCGCTAATGAGTAAGGTACCTTGGACATTTGGTTTCTCTCTGCTCTGTCTTGGGACACTGCTCCTTTGATAACTTGAAATGTCCTGTCAAAGGAGTCCCAACCGGTTTAGCATCCTGCATATTAAACCTCTTCAAGACCTTCTTAATGTACTCTTCCTGAGATACGGTCGGCTTAGTTCCTTCCTATCCCAAGATATCCTCATACCAAGGATTTGTTTGGCTGCCCCAAATCCTTCATAGCAAAGGATTCACTTAGTTGCTTCTTGAGTACTTTTATTTCCTACATGTTTTTACCTACAACCAACATGTCATCCACATATAGACACAGGATAATATAACTATCATCCTCAAATTTCTTTGTATACACACAATGGTTAGAATGACATCTAATATAACCTTGCTCCATTATGAAGCTATCAAATTTCTTATACCATTGACGTGGAGCTTATTTCAAGCCATACAAGTTCTTCTTCAGTTTACACACCATCTCCTCTTTACCTTTGACCTTATAGCCCTTTGGTTGCTGCATATATAGTTCCTCCTCCAAATCACCATGGAGAAATGTAGTCTTTACATCAAGTGTTCTAAGTGCAAGTCTTCCTGCGCAACTATTCCTAGAACAGTTCTAATAGAAGTCATTTTTACTACAGGAGAAAAAATCTCATCAAAATCTATACCTTTTTTTTGTGCAAACCCCTTGACCACCAACCATGCCTTGTATCTTTTCTTGCCTCCTTCTTCCTCTTTGATTCGAAGACCCACTTGTTATGTAATTCTCTTTTACCTTGATTAGCTTTACCAAATCCCATGTCTAGTTCTCCATGAGAGCCTAATGCTCCTCATCCATGGCTTGCTCCCACTTCTTCCTGGCATCTACCTGCATTACTTCATCAAAGCTCTCTAGCTCTCCACTATCAGTGAGTAATAAATAATAAAGAGAAGAAGAAAAACGTTCAGGATCTCTTCTTACCTAGAAGATCTCCTTAATATAGGAGTTTGGGGTTCTGTTGAGGAGGTTCTGAATTGATTCATGTGTCACTTTCCCATCTAGAAGATCCTCTACTGCCACATATTCTTTCTTGGATTCTTCCCTATTTTCCTGTAATTGCTGCTTATACATGACTTTCTCATTAAATACCACATCCCTAGATTGAATGATTTTCTTGTCCTTAATACTCCAACATTTATATCCAAAGTCATCACCACCATAGCCAATGAAAGTACATTTTTCTCGATTTAGCCTCTAGCTTGGTCCTATCATCCTTGCCTATATGGACAAACATCTCACATCCAAAGACTCTAAGAAATGAATAATCAACTTTCTTACCATACCAAGCCTCCTCATGTATGCCTCCATCCAAGGCACTTGAAGGTCCTCTGTTGATCAAATACACAACAGTTGTGCTCACCGCTCTACCCAAAAAGAAAGAGGCGTCCTGCATGTAACCTCATGCTCTAGCACATTTCATTATTGTTCTGTTCATCCTTTTTGACACCCCATTCTACTTGGAGAGTTCCTGGAACTGTCTTTTGCATGTGGATTCCATTCTTAGAACAATAATCATCAAATTCATTGCTGCAATACTCCCCTCCATTATCGAGTGAGACATTTTAGCTTAATCTCTGTTTCATTCTCTACCAAGGCTTTCCATTTAACAAAAGTATCAAATACATCAGATTTGTTTTTAATACAATAAACCCAAACTTTCCTTGTTGCATCATCAATAAAAGTAACATAATAACTTGAACCCCCAAGAGTTGATACTTGAGTTGGCCCCCACACATTAAAATGCACCAACTCTAACTTACTCTCTTTCTTTGTAGGTCCAACCTTGAGAAACCTTACTCGCTTCTATTTCCCATATATGCAGTCCTCATAGAACTCCAAACCCATTTCGTATAACCGGGAAAATCCTTCTTTATGATCTCATGCCCTTATGGCTCATATGATCGAGCCTATAGTGCCACAATGTTGTATCTACTTGAAGCCACAAGATTACAAACATTAGTGCTATAAGTGGTTAAATACAAGGTTCCAACCTTCGACCTCTTGCCACCACAAGAGCACCCTTGGTAACCTTCCAAGAGTTCATTTGTAAATATCACAAGACAACCATCACTTCCCAACCGCCCGCCGATACAAAATTCATCTTAATGTAGGCACATGTTTGACATCATTCAATAGCCAAGTATTCTCATTCGCATCTTAACATGAACAAAACCTTTTCCAACTATATTTCATGCAAGGCTCATCATCACCAAGAAAAACATGCCCAAAATATCCTTGAACACAATCAACAAAATAATGCCTATGTGGAGTAGCATGGAAAGAAGTCCCCGAATCTAAAACTCAAGATTGAGTAATATTGTGCAAAGAAATAATCAAAGCATCCTAACATACATTACCCGTTGTCACATTTTCCTCCTTGTTTTCTTCCCACTATTTCTTCTTATCCCGAGAGTTTCCACAGTCTTTGCAGCATACTATCTTGATTTTAGATTTTGACCATGCACGATCCTTTGATTTTCCATGACTTCCTCTATTCTTTTGTCTCCCTCTAGTTTCCACTGTCAAAGCATTCCCTAAAGTAGAAGATTCCCAGAGATTTTTCTTCACATTTCCTCGCTTAGAATCACCCCTAAAACATCCTCAAACTTTAACTTTGAGTTAGTTAGAACCGAGTTGCTTACCGCCATTACTAGGCTATTCCAACTCTTAGGTAAAGAGCACATAACTAATAAAGCCCTAACTTCTTCATCAAATTCTATTGTAACTGAAGCTAGCATATTTACAACCATATTAAAATCATTTAAATGATTTCTACTTGAACCATTCTCAGACATCTTCATATTAAACAAAATTTTCATTAAAAATATCTTATTTGAGGCAAAGGGTTTTTCATATAACTTCCTTAATGCATCCATTAGTTATTTTGTAGTATTTTCCTTTGAAACATTAAATAATACCGAAGATGCAAGACACATCTGGATTGTCCCAAGTGCCTTCCTATCTAGCAAATCCCATTTCACATCCGTCATGCTCGAGGGTCTTTTCACCTTCTCGAACAATGGAATATAAAGATTTTTATGATAAAGGTAATCTTCCATATGCATCTTCCAAAGACTAAAATTTTACCCATTGAATTTATCAACCCTAGATCTTCCATCATCTACCATAGCTCCCACTCAAGATAAAACTTTCCTTGTGATTCAACACTTTAGCAAACCAAACCAGGCTCTGATACCAATTGTTAGGAAATAAGGGATAAAATATGTGGAATAATCCCTCACAGAATCGCAACAGTAGAAACTAATATGCAGAAAATATTACAAATCTCAAATAAAAGTGCAGAATAAAATAAAACAACACAAAGAGATAATATTTAACGTGGTTCACCCAATTTGGGCTACGTCCACCAAGAATCACTTGCTCATATTTTATTACAAGCCATCGCTCTCTCAATACAATACCCAGATCTATTTGGAGCTATGCTCAACAAACTCTACAGAATTCACACCCAAATTCAAAACACATCTGCAATGTTACATTATACCTACCATATGCATAAAACCATATAAATAGACAATTGCTTAAGTAGTTTTACAAAACTGTGGGTATCAAAACCATGGGCCAAAACCGTCCCATAAACTTATGGGTCAAAAATCCCGCCCATATGAGAAAAGCACATTTCTCCAGTATATCGAGCACATTTTACGGCCAATTTTTTTTTTTTGGGCTACGCCCGAACCCCTAGCTATCGGGGCTGCGCCCTGAGACCCCGCTCGGGGCCCGTCCTAGCTCCAAACCCCGACGGACACTCCCTCACAGAAAACAAGCTCCACAACCTAACATCACCCTCCACTCATCTCCATTTCATTGTCCAACTCACTCAAGTTGAACTATCTCACTCCACTCAAGTTCTAGAACCCTACAAAATTGAAAAATTCAAGAGCAAACTATTCAAATTCATTGCCCCTTAAATTCTTATTCAAATCACCAACTACATAGACCAAATAAACTTGCTAAATTAGGAAAATGCATTCATTAACCTCGTAACTTATTCAAAGCTTGATCCACAATCCATGGCCTCTTCTTCACTATAAATAAGAGGCTCATTCCTTCAAAAATAATATCTTGGAATCTTAAGGCATTTGCAACATTACTCTATCAATTTTCCATTAGAATTTATACGTTATCAGGCTGCCCATTTGATCAACAAATTCATCCATTGCTTGTAGCACATATTTCTTCCATTTGGAATTAATTTTGGAGCATCCAAAAACAAATCATCAAAGGAGATTCAACAAGTGTGGTACTTCATTCCACACTTCAACCATCTCATCTGAGGTTGCAAGGGAACACAAAGGAAGATCAGGTTTATATTGTTTATTTGTTTCTTCCATTGTTTTAATTTTTCATTGTATACATTACCTACGTTATCGTATCACAACTTACACTATCGTATCACAACCTCGTGCTACCATATCAAAACTTGTGCTATCGTATTAAAACCTATGCTACCATTTCATTGGATGTGATATTGTTTCATTAACCATGTTACCATGTTGTTACCTATGCTACCATCCCCTTGGTTGTGATAACGTCATATCAAAAATGCATTAGCATCATGATAGGTGCACTAACATTACGTGGTAATTTTCATTTCATTTTTTCAAATTTCCAACATCATCATTTCTATTTTATTTGCATTTCGACTATGATTTTCAAGTTACAACAAAGTGTTAACATTTTAATTTTCGTTCATCTCCATTTGTTTTTTGTTTTGATCAACCTCTGCGTATATGCTCTGTTGAGAAAGTTTCTTCATTCTTACTCAAATTAATAAGCTAGCTACCAAAAGAAACTAACAACTCATAATATGAAGGATTTATAATACCTCAAAAGCATGATATGCGTGTATGGACGGGTGCCAAGTAATTGATCCTTACCATGACCGATGAACTGTAAATAAGAGTGTTTAAATAGAAAAATGATTAAATAAGATATGTGGGGATTCCCCAACAAATCCGATTCCAAGAAGTGCGACCTTCCTTTTGCGGACGTCAACCCCTATTTTTAAAGAAAAAGTGAAGTAAACAATGAATAAGTAGATTGCATGCAAAAACAAAGGTGCTACTAAATCTGAAAAAGTAACTAAGATTTGATCTAGATACTGATTAGATTGAAATGAATGCAAATTGAATGGTACTGATCCGGGTCGACAACGACCCATGTGCAGAAAAGTAGGTCGACAACGACACCGGGAGTGAGGATCTGAAACAACAAGTGAAATATGCGAGTTGATAGAGATTTAAATGCAATATGGTAATTACGAAGCTTGTGGATGTTGGAGTTAACACGTAGAAGGAATCGAGGGATAAGAAACTATAAAATGACATAAAACAGAGATTGAGAAGGATAGATTGGGAATAAAGACCCTAGTTGACGACAACCAAGGTGAAGCGATGGAGACTGGGATGTAGATAGAATGATTTTAGTGCAACAGAGAGACTGGATGGTGGTTTAGCAAGCTGGGATAGAGACAAAACACATGTAGAGGTTGGAGATGGCTATGGAAGTAGAAAACATAGTTACAGAGGGCCGAGTTGACGATGACTTAGGATGGACAATGATGAATGTGGTAGAGTTGGAGTAAGGCCAAGAGAAACAAGCTAGAAAAGGTAACTGTAAGTAGAAACACCGATATAATAACTCGATAATGAATTCACACATGTTGTTAGACCTGCAATGTTAGATTGAACAAGATAGCAATAGAAATGATATAAATAGGATAAAAAGTAATGCAAAATATCCCGTAGTTATGCAGATGATCAAAACGAGCCTCCAAGGGCTATAAGAGGATTATTGGGATGCTCTGGTTCAAGATTGATTCACAAAGTGCAAGAAAATCAGAGATGAGATGCGCATGTGTGTTTTCTATGTGTTTTTGGAAACAAAGACCTCAATATTATAGGTCGACGATGGTAGGCTAAGTCGCGCGCCGACCATGGGAAAAATTTCCCCAATGGGGTGGATTTTGTGCTTTAGGTCGGGATTTCATGTTTTTAAGGAGGGAAAAAGTTCTTTAAAGCTTATGTGTGGGATTAGGTTGTTTAAGGATGAATCATGGGTAGTTAGAAGATAGGAATGGGTAGAAAAAGCATAGGGATTTATATTTAGGATAAAAGCGTCCTAAATAGCAAGTTGATTAGGGCAAGTTAGGGATATGGATATTAATTAATTAATTAATGAGAATTAATTAATTAATGTGAATTAATAAGGATTAATGATGATAGGATAATAAGTGGGAATTTTATTAAATATTGACGGGGATGAATTTAATTAAAGGGGGACCTAGATAGGACCATAGAAAAATATGTGCACATGGGAAGACAAGGGTAGAGATACCAAATTTAGGTGTCTACATTTGCCCCTTTTTTCAAGTGGTTTGCACTAGCAAGCCATGAGAAAAAAATAGTGAGAGAAGAGGAGTATGATGAAGATTGATAGAAGGTTGATGATGAAATCCCCCTCAAACAAGGGATCAATGACACTAGAGGAAATTGATGACGCGTTTGAAAAAGGTAGATGATGAAGGGCGGGTGGGTAAAGAAATATGGGTAAAAGGATAATATAAGGAAAGATGCCCCAAGTAAAAAGGATCACAATAAAAAAAAACTATGGTGGTAATTCCAATATCACATGGGTAGAGGGAAAATTTTGGTCTCAATGGAGACATACGACAATGCTCTACAAAGCTTGTGAGTGGGTGAAAATCACTATAAAAAGGAGAGAATCCAATGGGAAAGCTCTTAAATGGATGTAAGTTGGAATGATCACGGGGTCATAGGAAAACATGCAAAGTATGCGCAACTAAATGTGAAATCCTTCATACATGAGGAATCGAGTGAAAAGCTATGCATCCACAAGGGAAGAGCATGAGAATAATGGTGCCCCAACACAAGACATGAGAGAAGGTTAAAAAGGTGAGTAGTGGAAAATTATGCCCCAAGGGGGACATAAGTATGGCCACGAGGTGGAATTTGTGTGTAAATTGGATAGGATTGTAAAAATTGAAACAAAATTCCCTAAAGTGAAAATAAAGATGGCCACAAAGGTTGACTTTGAAGAATGCCCAAGAAGAGGTCATAATAAAAGATTGAGGAATCCAAAACAAAGGCTACTAAGGCCAGTCGACGATGACTAAGGCTAATCGACGGCGACCAAAGGGGGTCGACGACGAACAGGTATCAGTGGCTATATAAGCATGGGTCTTTGGCCGACGATGCTCATTTTTATGCGTAAAATTGATGAGATAGATCAGAACAATTAAAGAGAAAATTAAGAAATGGAGTCTGCGGGAGTTACTGAGAAACCCAGAGGTGCGGAGGATGGTGAGTAACAAAACTAAAGCTTTTTAGTTTAATTTTATATTTCATTTATTTTGTTGCATTTTTTAGAAAAAGTGGATGGCACGAGGGCGGTTGGTGGTGACCCTGGTGGGTCAACATTGAATGGGTGTTAAGGCATGGTGATCGACACGAAACATGTTGACCCAATCTAGGTCGGTGTTGACTAGGGTTGGATTGGATATGTTTAGGATTAAATTGGATTTTTAATGAACTTTAATGGACTTTGATTGGATTTTGGATTTTTGATATGATATTTGCATGTTCTATTTATGATTACAAGCTAGAGAGACCCTATATTTGAGAGACCAAGTGCCTGCCCTATACAAGAAGATTAGAGGATATGTTATAGATGCCGAGTGGGATCACTTGGTTATAGTGGGGTTAGGTGGGTTCAGGCATTATCAGAGGATCCCACGAGATGTGGGATTGATGATCACTTTGGTGGAGAGATGGGACCGACAGATGGGGACCTTTTGGTTTAGGATAGGGAGATGACCATCACCCTGGAGGATGTGTATAGGATTATGAGATTTCCTATACAAGGGGAGCAGATAGTTCCCATCACATTTGACAACAGGCTAGCGGTTTTGACATGACTATTTGGAGCTGATGCACCCCACATCAGATATTCCTCATGAGTGTTTTCATATGAGTTGAGGTATGAGACAAGCGTAACTCATAGTTGGTTGATCTACTTGGTGATGATGGCATTTGTCTTGTCATGATTTGTCGGACTCAAGTTGATCTCTGTTTCCATGGGCACTATTTGGTGTGGTGGTTTATAGTTGAGCACTAAACAATGTTATCTTTTGGGACTACCTTGCTAGCTCAAGTGTACCATGTGGTATCAATGTATAGGGAAGGAAAGAGGTCAGGGTTAGACGTAGGATTCTTGCTTCACTAGTGGGTGTACAAGCACATCATTTTCATTCGGCCACTAGGGCTTCCATGGGTCACAGGATACCATATAGAGCTAGCGGTGGGATTTTTGAGATGGAGGTTGACCATGCTCATGAAGACATGGGGAGAGAGGAGTAGATTGTTATGTTGATTGGTTTGCAAAGTTAGAGATTGATTATATTAAATGACGTCCATATAGGGACTTTCGCATGGCCGAGGCGAGATGCAAGGTTGTCAGGATGAGGCGGACACACAGTGGGTTGGTGGAGATGACCGGAGATGATTGAGGTCATTTAGTTTGATTGAGTGTAATGACATTTTAGGGTTGTCCAAACTGTACCTCATGATCCTATTTTGTATAGGAGGGAGGAGATAGACAGGAGCTGTTGGGCCTGTTATGGCAGATCCATTAGAGGAGGAAGTCATGCAGTGGGATGATGATGGCGACGTAGGAGTTGGAGTGGAATTTTGTGATTAGATGACTATCATCTGGGTAGCTAGGGTGGCTGTAGAGGGAGGAGAGGAGGAGGTAGAGGAGATGCATATCGAGGAGATGCAGCTCGGAAGGCGAAGATGGAGGAGCTAGAAAGGCTGCAGAGTTAACATGACTTCATGCCGAGTTAGACCATATGAGGGTAGATAGAGATGTTGCAGTCAAGAGAGGGATGTAGTTGTATAGGATAGGGACCGGTACCACTAGTAGAGGGAGGCTTATAGGGTCCATTTTGGAGATCTTGCTACCATACTTGGCTCGCCGAGACCGGGGTGAAGGAAAAACAACACCGTAGGGAGGAGGAGAAGAGATGACGCCTCCTGGTATGATTTCCATTGATAGATACAAATCCTTAGCCACAGAGGCTAAGTATTATGAGGGTATCATGATTAACAAGGTGACGAGCACACTATGATATTAGGAGCATCTATAGAGGAGAGCGGCAGGTGGAGCTGGGCCATATGAGAGCACAACAAGTGTGGCTCAGCCACATCGAGGAGAGGGCCATGGCGGATGTGACAAGGCTGATAGATAGATGGAGGGACCTGCCATGCAGAGGCAGGATATTAGGCTCTCTGACATTCACTTTTCTGGTTTTACCGATATCTCCGCTTTGAGAGAGCCCTATTAGAGGGAAATGACATATTGATACACTTGATTCTGACAATATATATATATGATTTTGTTGTGATTTAACATATGTGCATTGTGTAATGTTGATTATTTGATTTGTGATGCTGATGATGATGTGGATAAGTGGCATTGATTAGGATTGATAGTATATTTTATTTATATTTGATGATGATGGTAAAAGTATAAGATGAAACGATTTACTTTTACTTGGATTGTTAGACTATGATGTTGGATGTGATGTTGTGTTTAATGATGATGTCATAGTTTATATTTAAATGTGATGATAAATTTTAAATGTAATGAGGGTGCTTTAAGAACGAGCAAATAGTCGTAATGAATTATGGGTGTAGACACGAGTAGGTAAATAGATAGAGAAGGATGTGGTTGAAATAGAAAAAAGGAGAGATGAAAAATTTGGATGGAAAAGGGGTTTAGAATAAAACATAACTCAATAATAGTGACCCATGGGTACGAATGATGCTATGTCATATCAAGGAATGCGTGAGGAAAGGATGCCTCTAATCGCATTGGAGGTAAACAAGAGGGGATCCAAATAACACAAGGCACATGCAACCAAAACATGATGTTAGAATGTAACCAACATCAGTTAGTTATATCAAATATCATAAAGAGACAAGGATGGGATGGAATCATAGACCTAATGTCGACATGAAAAAGGGGTTTGAGATGTAACTTGTATGTGGGAAGAGGGTTCTCCATGAGTGGTGTTCCCTAAATCTATGCCCCAACTCTAGGAAAGGGGGAAGATAAATGCTAGAAGAAAGCTGATCAATGTGGGAAGATTTCTTAGGATGTTGATAAAATAGAAGGTTGATCAATGCAGAAGCCTTCAATGCCATGATAAAAAGAGTAGCCATCCTTTGAGGGTATGGTCTACTTTATACATATGTAATATAGATGGAAAAAGATAACATATATAATAGCCATCCTTCGAGGGATCAATCTATTTCTTTGATTTGATTTGACTTTGATTTTTTTTTGCATGAACAACTGTCCTTTGAGGGAGCAGTCTATTTTAAGTTCTTTGACTTTTGATTGGAGCATCCTTTTATTTTTATTTTGACATGGGGAAGAGCTAGGAATAGCTAAGTAGACCACTTAGGAGGGGACAATGAATGTACAAGAGACACCCCCTGGACCCTTTGTATGGTTCTAATAGGCGAATGAGAGGGTAAAAATGTAATGATCGTAGGGTTTTCACTAATATGGGATAAACTATTTATAAGGAATATGCTCTGAGCGAGAGCCGCGGTGCTCATATTTAAGGTCATATTTAGGAAAATGACGGATGAAAACATAATTCCAAATCACTGCGATGAAATATGGAAGAGGGTAATGATGGAGGGATGATCTAAGGATATTACTAAGAGCTCAGTTGGAAGAGATGCTAACATTAGAATTGTCACAAGTGTAATGCGTTAAGAGGTTCCACCTCTAGTTTACCATCAAGGGAGGCCAATCGATAGGCTCCTAACCCATACTTATGTATGATAATGTATGGTCCAATCTAGTTAGGGGAAAAATTTGCACGTTGGCTCCTCTCAGAGTAGTGACGTTTTGATTTTATTTGAGAATGAGGTCACCGGAATTAATGTCACGTTATTTGATGTGATTATTGTAAGCACATTTGATGTGCTCTTGATAAACATGATGGTGTTCAAGAGCGAGAAGGCGAC
Source organism: Taxus wallichiana var. yunnanensis (assembly GCA_018340775.1). Lineage (NCBI taxonomy): Eukaryota > Viridiplantae > Streptophyta > Pinopsida > Cupressales > Taxaceae > Taxus > Taxus wallichiana. The sequence goes on from CM031237.1 coordinate 758,205,173, forward strand.
ACTCATCTAAAAACTCAAGCTGTGCTAGACATGCTTGGCGATAGTATTCATCAAAGATGAAGTCACGAAGGGACATGCGTGAAGACAAAATTTTAACTGTGAGAGGGAGGATGGCTTTAGAACCATACACAAGTGAAAAGGGGTAGCCCCCGTGGAAGTGCGGATGCTAGTCCGATAAGCCCACAGAGCGAAGGGGAGATGAAGATGTCAGTTACATCCTGACTGGTCAATAGTTTTGGAATAATGTTTTGAAGATTTTTATTAGTGTCTTCGACTTGGCCATTAGCTTTAGGATAATATGGAGAAGAGAATTTGTCATGGATGTTAAATGAGTCACAAAACTTCTTAAGATATATATTTTTAAAGGACTTTCCATTGTCCGTGACAAGTTTGTGAGGAACACCAAAGCAACAAATGATGTGCTGGTAGATAAAGTTAATGATTAGACCAGATTTGGTTGAAGTGAGGGGAATTTCTTCCACCTATTTAGTGAAATATTCGATTCAGTGATGATGGAGTGATGTTGTTGCAAAGATCGAAGATTAATGAGACCAATGAGATCAAGACCCCATTGTGAGAAGGGCCAAAGGTCCTGAGCCAACTACAAAGCTTGACTAGGAATGTGAATAAGATTGGAATGATGCTGAAAATTTTCACACTTTTTAACATATTCAAAGCAGTCGTGATTGAGAGAACGCCAATAATACCCAAGATGAAGAATGTGCTTAGCAACGACTAAGCCACTAAAGTTTCCACCACAAATACCATCATGGAATTCCTAGATAGCATGAAGAGATTCATGGGATTTAAGTCATTGAAGGAGAATACCATCAAATCCACATTTGTAAAGGATGCCTCCAAGGATTACATAATCGTTAACACACTAAAGAAATGATCTCCTAGATTTTTTGGATAGATCTGGAGGAATGATGGATTTGGATAAATAATCGAAGATTTGGGAGTACCAAAGATCCGATGAACTAGGTTCAACAAGATTAACTTGGGGTAATTCATGAAATGGTCAATCACTATGATGAATGAAAACAGAAAGCTTGGATTCCTCCATTGTCCAAGGAATGAGAGCTATAAGAGATGACATCGTATCGTATCAGCGAAATGAGTGTATGATTGAGGGATAGATTGGATAGTGTAATAACCAAAGGCTTCAAGGAGAAGATGAACAATGTCGTGATATTTTTGAAGAGTATCATTTTTACATTGATACTCACCCGTGACTTGTTTTATGATAAGTTTGAAGTCTCCATATATGTCAAGGACTTGAACACCTAGGAAGGTGATGGTTTCAAGACCCAAGATAAGAGCTTCGTACTCTGTCATATTATTTGTACACTCAAAATTGAGTTTGTTGGCGAGAGGAATAGGAGTATCCCAAGGAGGAATGAGAATGATGCCAGTGCCTCCCCCTTGTTGAAACTTAGAACCATCAAAGAAGAGGGTCATCTTAAGGATGTCATACTTGTGATGAAAGTGATTGATTGATTCATCTGGGAATTGTTCATGAGGAAGATGTGAACTGGGAAGAAGGGCTTCAACTAATTGGTCTACGATAGCTTGGCCCTTAATGGATTTTCAAGAAATAAACTTGAGGTCAAACTCAGTCATGAGCATGAGCCATCAAGTAATGTGATTGTTGTGATAAGGTTTAGAATGCATTGTCTTAAGAAGATGAAAGCTAGTAATGACATAAGTCTTGTGATTGAGAAGATAGTGTCGAAGCTTAGAGGTGGTAAAAAGAAGAGCGCACAACGTAAATTTTCATCTTCATGTAGCAAGTCTCACAGTCATGAAGGGTGTGATTGATCTAATAAACAACCTTCTCTCGACCTTGGTCAATGCGATGTGCTAACATATCCCATAGAGCATGACCAGTAGTAGAGATGTATAGATAAAAAGGATCCCCCTCGTGGGGAGGTGTAAGCACTGGTGGAGACAAAATATATTGTTTAAGGTCATTGAAGGACTTTTGGAAATCTTGGTCCCAATTGAAGTTTATGTCTTTTCAAAGTTGGTGATGAAAGGGTTGACATCAACATGAAAGTTGTGAGATGAGATGGTGAACTGATTAAAGTCAGCCTTGAAGAATGCAAAGTTGCTTAAGGTTAGAAGGAGGTGGCATTTTGATGATTGCTTTAATTTTTATAGGGTCAACTTCAATGCCCCTAATGGAAACGATAAAGCCAAGGAGTTTTCCAGTTAGCACTCCAAATACACACTTAGTTGGATTAAGGCGAAGGAAGAAGCAGATAAGGCACTTGAAAAGGACATGAATAATGGAAAGATGGTCATGTCAATGTTTAGATTTACCAAAAATATCATTGACATAATCTTCTATTGTTTTATGGATGAGATCATGAAAGATATAAGTCATGGCCCGTTGATAGGTGGCTCCATAATTTTTCAGATGAAACACATGACATGGTAGAAAAGATTCCCCAAGGGGTGATGAAGGAAGTCTTATGTTGGTCTTCTGGCACGATAAGGATTTGATTGTAACTAGAAAATGAGTCCATAAGGGAAAGAATCTCATGGCCTGTGGTGAGATCTACAAGTTGATTGATGTTGGGAAGTGGGAAGTCATCTTTAGGAAAAGCGAGATCAAGATCTTGAAAGTCGATACATATGTGAAGTTTTCCTAATGCTTTAGATATTGGAAAAATTTTGGAAACCCATTGAGGATAGTCAATGGGGATGATGAAATTGATATAAAGAAGACATTGCAACTCCTCTTTGACAAGGATGATAACTTGAGGATGCATGCAATGAAGCTTTCACTTCACCAGTTTAACATTAGGGTAAGTGATGATAAAAGTGTCAAGACTAGACATATTTGAATATGACCATGTGAAATCCTAGCTATGATGAGAGAGAAATGCGGTAAAAGACTCAAACTTGTGTGGATCAAGAGATTGAACCACCTTGAGGATGTGAGGCTCTTGAGGAGTCCCGATATTGACGTCGATGGTGGCTTTGTTGAGAAGAGTGGATGTGTCGGATAGTAAGGTATTATGAAGATAATAATCCTCCCCCCATGTGGGAAAAAAATGATGTCATCGTCGGCGCATTGAAGTATGTCAATGGTAGAAGAGTCTTCTTCTATCATGTTCGGATAATGAGAGGGAAGGGACCTAGTCTAACTTTGACATTGATAGGTGACCGATCCCAAAGTGATGGTGGAGAATAAAAAAATTCATAAGAAATAGACAAGGTGTCGTCCTTATCCATGGACTCATGGGGTGGAGAATATGGAGAAGGCATGTCCATGCACATCTTAGACGGTGGGATAAGGTCATTGGATTTCTCCTGGTACTCGAGTATGAAATTTTCGAGAGGTTTGCAACATTGATCAATGAATAGGACATGTGGCCCTTATTCATAACGCCCCATACCAAATCTCTTCCATGCACAATGGTAAAGATAGGTGTGGGTGAAGAATGGTTTGTTAAGGAATCCAAAACTATTGGTATAAGGTTTGGCGTGTGGAAGATCAATGATATGAGAAGAAGGGGTGTCAAAACCACCATAGATGAGGTTGGTTCGAAGATGTGGTGAACCGAAAGGAATGATATCCCCAACATTTTGTTGGTACATGGGTGCCTTGTCGGGTCTATCAAGATAGTGAGGAGTGGGAAAAGTGTTGAGTGTAAGAATGGGATACTCCCCTAACATGAGTTTATCCATTACCTTATCTAGAGAATCATCATTGAGAAGTTTGGAAGAAGGGATAGATGAACTAGTGGATGGTGTAGATGGATCATCCTTAGGAACAAGGACATCATTGGGTCGATAATTCATGTTGCACATCTGAAAGGGAGGATCCTCCCGGGAAGTGTCAAAATATTCTCCTCATGCTCATATTTAAGGGAATGATGGAGTGTAGAAGGGACATAACGCATAGTGCAGATCCAAGGTTTCCCAAGGAGAACATTGTATTGGAATTCCCCTTGTATGATGTAGAATACCTCATGGAGGAGCTTCTCACCAACACGGATAGGAAGAATGACCGTTCCCAAGGTAGGAGTGACAGCATCATTAAAAGTGCAAAGGATTTGTGGGTGTTTTGGAAATGGAGGACTTTGGTATCTTAAGTTGATCAAAAGTATGTGATGGGAGGATATTGATGCTCGCTCCACTATCAATCATGGATCGTTAGATGAACATGTCATTAATCTTAACTATGATAAAGAGGGGAAGATCATGTTCTTCCGGTGGGATATCCAGAATCTCAACATCATCAAATGAGATGGTAGTAGAAGCTGCGAGTGCTCCTATAAGGGATGCGAAGGGCTAAGCCTCATCACTAGATGTTGGAATGCACTTTAAGGCTTTAGTAAGAGCTTGTCTATGGTTTGGTGAGCTTTGGATGAGCTCATAGAGAGACATCTTGATTGGGGCCTGGTGGAGTTGTTTGACTATACTTTGTTTAATAGGCCTAGGTGTTGCTAAGATGGAAACCTTAGGTGTTGATGACGTGGTTAACTCCTTAGGAGGAGGAATGGTGATGAAGGTTTTAGCTTTTTGTTGATTTAGGCTCACGTTGGCCGGACCAATTGGTTACTTGAACAAAATTGATGAACAAGGGGGACTATCCTCGGAAGAATGGTCACCTAGAGGTGGGATGGTTGTAAAATTTTGTGGAGAACCAGGGAATTTTACATTTGGATGGATGAGGTCAAAGGCACAGATGTTGGAGTGGAAGGAAGAGATTGATTTGGTTTGGGGAGAAGGTATTGTTACCTAATAAAGCCATAACTACGAATGGCTTAGAATGATATGCAATGCTCGGGGTCATGTCCTATGGTACCCTAATATGCATAGATGAGGTTGGGATTAAACCACAAGGGATTCTTGATATTTGGGTCGAAGTCCCTAATAGGTAGAAGCGTGATTATGGAAATTTATAATAAGTGTTGGAAAATGTCTGCATATGATTCACCCAAAGCCTTAGGAGGTGATTTTTCCTTGCAGAATGTCTTGGTATTTGAAGAAGAAGTGGATTTATAAGATGATAAAGTTCGAGTATGTTGATGTCTTGATGGTCTGGGTTCAGTTTTGGCATAGGTTAATGTCTTAGTGTTGAATGGTTTTAGTTTGGGTTGATGAAATGTTCTTGATGAAGAGGTTGTTGTGTTGGATGGTTTAGAGGTGGGAATGTCAATTTTCTTGTAGGAATGTACAAGGTATTTTGAGGTAATGTAATAATGGTTGTAGATTTTATTTGTAAGGGTACATCCTTAGGAGGAGTGAAAATAATTTCCACCGGAGGATCTGAAGGTGGTGTCACAGTTGGTATAGGCGTAGGAAGTAATATTTATTCTAAGGAAATTGAAGATTTATTTGATTGTGTCAATGAGGTAGAAGGATCATTTGAGGTTGTTGGAAGTTGAAGTGTTTTCAAAAGTTCTTCAAATAATAAATATGGTGTTGAGGAAGAAGGTGGTGTGGATGCAATTTCAACAATTGATGTGGGTATGGGTAAAATCTCTAAAAGAGGCACCGATTTTAACTCGAGGATGGTATAATAGGTAGGAGTGGGATGGATGTAGGTAAGGTATCTAGATCCGGTGAAGTGGATTTGGTGAGTAATGAAGTGGATATAATAGGTAACATAGTAGATGTGGAACCAATGTCAACTGTAGAAGTAGGTGGGAATGGTTGTTTCATAAATACTTCTAGGGGAAAGAATGATATGTTTGCAAATGGGGTCCTAGTAGTAGGAATGGATGTTGAGGTAGATGTAGATATGATTGGTGCGGTTGTGGGGAAAAGTGTTAACGAGTTTGTAGATGTAGGAATAATATCAAAAAAGATTGATGTGATTGGCGATGAAGGAGGGGAAGTTATAGGTTCTTGATCAATGATGTTTATAGTATGAGCATTAGGTGTTTGGGTTGTGGAAGTGGTAGCGACTTGGCTTGTTGGTGTATGATTTGGAAAAGGTTGTTTGAAGATGTCAAGTGGTTGATTGGGTGAAGCATTAGGATTTTTGACCTAAAGGTCACCTTGATCAATGAGCCTTTGAACCAAATCCTTGAAAGTTCAACATTTCTCTATGTTGTGACCTCGGGTTTGGTGGTATTTATAATAATGGTCTTCACAATACCACACGGGCTTCGGTCTTGCTCATCAACTGGTTGGATAGGCGGTAGTGTGACTAGATTTTCCACTATCGATTTGTCAAAGATAGATCCATATGATTCCTTAAGGGGAGTGTAGTTAGATGTCGGTCGTGGAGCGCGTTGTTGAGTCCACATGCTAGATGTTGGTGTAGGAGAAGATTTGACAACCACAACATTGGCTACTCCCTTATATTTCTCGTTATGTGTGGATGTTTTAGTGAATTCATGTTTAGGTTTGTTTGATTTTAGTTTTACATGGCCACGGTTAAGGGCACACGTTTTAAGATTGCGAGCCATGGTGAAGGCTTCATCAAAGGTTTGGAAGGATTGGATTTGTAGGGTAGAAGATATATGTTTTGCACATGAACGTGAGAAGAGCTCGATGAGTTTAGTTTGTGGAAGGGTAAATGATAGTTGGTTTATAATGCCATGCCACTATGTGAAGAAGTTTGCGATGGAATCATCTTCAAATTGTTGGATGGCATATAGATCAGTGATAGTTATTTTATGTGCAATGTTGATAAAAAAATGTTCTAAAAATAATTGTGCAAGTTGAGTGAAGGAAAATATCGAATATTAAGGGATGCTATTATACTAGTCTAACCGTTGGACAAGCCAAAGACATAGGGAAAGTGTGGAGCATCAAGTACCGATCATGTGCGATAAGGTAAGACATGTCCGAATGTATGAAGGTAAAGCTGTGGATCCTCCTTGTTGTTAAACTTGGAAAATTTTGGAAATTCCCAATGTGGAGGATACGACTTAATTGGTATGGATGGATGAATTGGATTGTTGCAGATTTGTTCATATGATAATGTAACTTTAGGCCTTAGGGTGGTGGCCTCAAGGTTGGCTAACCTATTCATGAGAGTAGGCATAAGATCATTTGATGAAGTGATAATGGGTTGTGGTTACACAACTTGCGAGATAGCTGGATAAAATTGTTGGTGAGATTGAATGTGTGTTTGGGGATTTCTTGATGAATGTGAGTTAAAGGTTGATTTTCAAATATTTAGTGTTGTGTTATGGGGATATTGTATGATTTTTTGAGATTAGGTAGTGTTATCCAAATAACTCTCCTAGTTATTTGGATAACTTGTATACACATTTATGGATGTTAGCTCCTCATTGAAGGTTGCATGAGCTCAGGTTCGGTTGGCACATTTCCTTGGTTGCAGCTTCCCCTTGGCGCCCCTTCTTTTCCTCAAGCACCCTTGCATGCTTTTTGTTCTCCCCTTCCACTTTCCTTTTCCTCTTTGTTTCAATCCTCCATTGCGCCCACCTCATACAAATTCAATTTCTTCCTAAGCATCTTCTTCACCCCAAGCGCGTATCTCACACTTGTTTCAATCAGCTAAGTCCATGGCCCTCTCGCGTGCCATGCCCATTACTTTGTAATAGTTATGCCTTGACCATGTGTTCTCTACTCATCAGTGTGCATCATTTCCCTGCATGCGTCGTGCACACATCCTTCTATACCTTCCTCTATTTTCTTCCGCGTGCCCTCCTTTGTGCCATCCTTTGCGCCCTTCTGTGCCATGTCATATTATGACATGCTTGAGTGTGCCACGTCTAACTAGTCAAAGTGTGTGAATAGGGTGATGAATCCTTGCTGAAAAAAATTAGTGAATGACATATGGCAGAAACAACAAATATATACATAGTTGGCCTTCATTTCAGCCAATCCGTGCGTACCAAGTGTTTTGCATGCACGCAAGCGACCACGACATCTTCTGACAACCGTATCTTTTGCTATAGAGCTCAAATCGGCACGCACCTAGACTTTTCGAGAGAGCTACTGACATCAACTATAGTACTAGACATTCAAATTCAAGTTCTTGGTGGATCTAGTAGGTGAGAAATGGGAAAACATCTCTCTGAGCATTAATGAAGCATATCTAATTGCTTCAACTATCTGATTTGATATGATCCACCCTCCTTCCTCATCTAACATGCTAAACAAACCTAGGGAAGTGCATTTGACATATTTATAGGCATTAAATGCCTCTTGTTGGTGGTTGTATGTCAAATTCAGGTTTTCTCTCCTTCTCTTCTCCTTCTACAAATTTATCTAGAAATGTAAGAGCTGGGCTCATTATTAATGTTGGACACTCTGGATCCTTACACATTCTGCTAAGGACTTCATATTTTATGTATTTTGAGTTAGAGACCTCTAGATCTAGATCTTACATGTGGATATCAACCTCCTTCACCATTATAACAAATCTATATATTTTTGGAAGTAATAGAAGAATCATTTTATAACAATTCTTTGTCCTAACGTGTTTTCATTCCTTCTTCTTGCCTTTTCTTTTGTGTTGTGTCTTTGGTTGTGCCATTTCACATCCCTTGCAGTTACTTATTTGCTTGTGTTCCATGAGAATGATCTGGTAAATAAGTGTTTAGTTGTCTTTACTCGTGCCTACCCTCCTTTCATGCATTTCCTGTCATTTCCACTCGAGATAGATAGTTTTTATCCATTTTTTCTAGTGCTATCACCTTATAGCATAGGTTTCCTTTCATGTTATCCTTTATCCATGGTCCTTTGGGTTTGTTAGCTTAGTTTTACCTTTTAGTCCTAGGAGTAGTAGCGGTAGTAGTAGAAATAGATAGAGAGAGAACCGACCTTCTGCCCAAAGATCCGTCCTAAGTGTGAAAGGTCCCACAATTTGGGGATGGTTCCATTGTGGTCTCAAACAACTTGACCCTTCAGATATATAAGATGTGGGTGCACATTTGAGTAACCAACATTTTTTGGCATGCTCGGTGGGACAAAATTGAAATATTAAATTTCATATCTCTAAGTTCTGGTGTGTGGACTTAGTATTTCAACCTTTGGAGGCTCATTTCAACACATCTGGTGACTCCCAACATTTTCAAATATCTTTTTTTAGATCTTGAGTGCCTTTCATGAGAAGAGTGCATATAAGAAAAGTGCGATGAGTTGAATATTATTTTGAGTACATCGACTATCCCGAGAAGAGTTCATTCAGAAATCCCACACACACATCTCCATCTCAACGCATTGAGCCCATTTAACTCCTCCTCAAAATAGACAAACTGTGTGCCTTGCTGATGGCGCATCAACCACCTCCTCCACTTAGAAACTTTTCAAACTTCAAGGAGGAAGTCCCTTGATTATTTTGTGAAATATGATATGCCAAATGGTGCACTCAAGATTATTCCATAATTTACTGGTGAGAATCAAGTCACCCCTTAGGAGCATATCCAGGATGTAGAAAGTGTGTGTTCACTCTATCTAATCATGCATGATGATGTAGTAAGATTAGGCTACTGACCTCTTTCAAAGGAAAAGTGCTTTAATGGTATAAAGGCTTGAGACTTGGATCCATCACCACAGGATGAGATGGGAACAAATCTTTACAATTACTTTGAAGATAAGTTAGATCACATATCTTGGTGGAGTAGCAACAACAACAAGGAGGGTGCCTAATGAGCAGATGACTGATTTAACATCAGATTTCAGAAGACTTGGGACAAAATCCCTCTTGTGGTAAGACCTACATCCCAACATGATTTCCTGTATTATCTGAAGGTGCTCAATAGTGATATCTCAGTCATGATCCAATCCATGGGAGGTAGGACTTTACCAGCTATTTTTATAGTATTGTAGTAAGGGGAGAAAATAGTCTTATTCAAGTGGGAAAAATAGCTCGTAGACCACCAATGTCCTTGTTCCCAGAAATGTCACAAACGCCCTAGCTTCTGGTCCCTATTCTTGTTCTAAGCAAAGCGCACAACTTGTTGCCTTAACATACTACTCTCATGTGCAACTTGAAAGATGATGAAGAGTTGAAGCCCACGATTAAAAACTTGTCAAACAAAGTCATATCATTAGAAAAGAAACATGCACAAGCCTATAGAGGTAGTTCTAATTAGACGCATGGCCAAAGACATTAGCCTTGGCGGAATCAGTATGGAAATCAAAGATACGTACCCAACCAAAAAAATGATAGGTGGCATGCTAATTCACATATGCCCTTGCAAGTTGTTCCTCCCGTGCCTTCCCTTCCAGTACCCAGTGTGAGTCGGGTGCTCGTTCGATTTAGAACAATTTGGACAATCGAGAATGGCACTTCCCTTACAACATGCCTCATAGTCAATATCATTATGCCAATTCCATACGCCTAGGCCTTCATGATCTAAAATGTTTCAACTTGCGAGCCTTCAACAAGTGCCCCTGAAGAAGATAACCAAGAAAGACTAGAAGCTCCTCTAGAGACAAATTTGATGTTCTTTGGCACTGAGGACTTCTGTGCAATCAACCAAGCTACAAATGATGTAAACATACCACTCACCCAAGTTGTGGACAATATAAGATATAAGAAGAAATGCTAGAATCAAGCATGCATGTCACGATCCTAATGGCACAAGTAGATCCTCGAAGTAGAAAGATACATCTAAGGAATCCATTAGAAAAGGTTCCCAAGTTCCTACACAAGAGATCCCACGTAAAGCTCCTCCTGAAGCAAGCGTGTGCCCCTCCTTTAGTAGGTCAAGCCTCTGCTCTAGCTAAAGTCCAGGCTTCCACGCCTAAATAGTCAAGAAGGGATGTTGTTCCCCAAATACACAATATAGGGGCCTTCCATTTAGCATTATGGACTAGATGAAGAGAACAAACATAAATGTCACAATGTGGGATGCCCTGACCATTCCATCTCAGTGGGATCTGTTGCATGAAGCTTTGGCACAACTCCCTTTGTTGATCCGGTTATGCGAAGCCACATGCTTCTATCAACATTTTCCAAGAAGAGAGAAATAAGTAAGTAAAGTTTTAAAACCCCACCCTTTTATATGTCTTGATCATAGGAAAACACCTAGTGCATAATTGCATGATTGACTCAGGCGCTAGTACTTCTGTTATGCCTAAGAAAATTGCTGATGTCTTAGGTTTGAAATATAGCCCTTTGTCTAAAGGAGTCCTGCAACTTGATGGCTCAACTGTCACCACCTTAGGAGTCATCAAGGATCTTGAGTTGACCCTTTATGAATTTCCAAGTCGATAATTACTCAAGATGTGTCAATCATTGACCTACCTCCTTTGTTTGCCCTATGTTTGTCAAGGGACTTTATTGCTAAAGTGGGTGGTTACTTGTCTTCTGATTGGTCTCATATGTTACTCAAGACAAGGTATGGTACCCGGTTTACCATATAAGCCGAGCCTATATTTTCCTATCATGTAGATTCATATGTCCCATCCCTCTCCAAGCCAACAATTTGATCCAAGAAGAACAAGCTTTAGTTCTGAAGAGCAGTCTCTTCCACCCTTTGTTCCTAACCTAGTACTTGATGAATGGGTAGAGAGGCACCATAAATTTGATCCATATGATGAAGAATTGGAAGCTTATGAAACTGGGCTTGGTACTTATTGCATTCTTGAAGAAGAAGTTGTGTTGCACACACACTCAAGAAAGAAAAAGTTGAACTAGGTCTGTGGAAGTTATACTTTGATGGATCGAAGAAGGAATGGCATGGGAGCAAGAGTGGTTCTCATTTCCCCTAAGGATGAGAAATTATTCTTCACGCATAGGCTACAGTTTACATGTTCTAACAATGTGGTAGAGTATGAAGCGTTAGTCCATGGCTTGCTCATTGTTGAGAAGAAGAAAATTAAGATCGTTGTAGATCTTTGGGGACACGAATTGGTTATCCACCAAGTTACCAAAAATTTCAGACAAATAATAAGCTTCTCAAAGCTTATAAACATAGATTTTGGGACCTCCTTGAGAGCTTTGATGCTCTAAATCTGTAGGTGGTGCCACAGATGGAAAATGAACAAGTGAAGCTGACCATATGGCCACGCTTGGTTCACAATTATCTCCTCTTGAGGATTTGTGAAAGGAAACACTCAACACATCAATATGGTGATTAGACCATACATTCCAGACAACAACACCAGTTGGTAAGTGTTTGAGAGTGACACACATGTCATCGGTTTATCTAGAATGAAGTTGATTTTCATCAAGTATGCAAGCTGACTTGCATGAAAACTATGGTGGCTAAGTGATACAAGCTGAAGAAAAACAAGTTGCATAAAGGGTTGGTCACCTTAGAGAAAATGTTTAGCCCTGATGATGAGTTCAAGGGTGAAGAAAAGGTACATGCGCGCCATGCAAGAAGACTACTCCCAGTCACTATTATTGCACATGGGAAATAGCTATTTCTCGAGAAAGACTTGTGCGCATGAAGAAATGCAGGCCTTTATATCTCTCTATAAAAATAAAGTGATATATTCTTGTGGGAGTTTGAAGAACTCAAAGGTTTTGATCAAGGGTTTCTCAACACTCCATTAACCTAGATCTAGTATCAAGCCCATTAGACAAAAAAGCAATAACAATCAATCAATAATAGAGCCCCTCATTGGAAAGGAGTTATCCAAACTCATTGAGGAAAAATTATTTTTCCCATCAAATACTCCACTTGGGTCACGAATCTAGTTCCGATGTGCAAGAAGAATGGTGAAATCAGACTCTGTGTTGATTTCAGAGATTTGAACAAGGCATATTTGAAGGATCATTATCCTTTGCCTTAAATGGAGAAGATTCTATAAACTATGGATGGAGTGCAGAGATTATCCATCTTTAGATGGATATTCGAGGTTTCAATCGAGATCCTGGTCAAGGAAGAGGATCAATTCAAAATAACGTTTACAACTAAGTGGGGAACATATGCATATCAGAAGATGCCCTTTGGTCTGTCAAAGCAAACGGGTTCCATATTTCAATGCGCCATGGATATTACCTTCAAAGGATACATTAGTGAGTTCATCTTGGTTTACCTTGATGATATAACTATCTTCTCAAAGCAAAGCATGGATCATATGGTGCACCTGGAAAAAGTCTTTGAGAGATGTAAAAAGTTTGGGGTGTCTCTTAACCCCAAGAAGTAAAATTTTGCAGTGGCGGGAAAGATTTTGGGCCATGTGGTTTCAAAGGATGGCATCACAATTGATCATAAGCACGTCTCATCCATCCTAGCTCTTTCCCTACGACACAAAAGAAGTCCCTACAGTCCTTCCTTGGTAAGATCAATTTTGTTAGGAAGTTTATCTCTAACTTTACATGACTAATTCGTCCCATCACCTTGATGCTCAAGAAGGACATAGCCTTCAGATGGACAATAGAAGGAAGATAAATCTTCAAAAAAATAAAGCAAGAATTACTTGCACCAACACTCATCAATCTAGAATATTCAAAGGATTTCATCCTTTATGCTTATAGCATTGATGCGAGTGTTGTTGTTGTCCTAACACAAGAAAATGAACAAGTGCTAGAACAACCAGTGGCTTTCTTCAGCCAGATTGAAGGATTATGAACTAAAGTATAGTCACACGGAGAAAAAATTCTTCACCATCATGCACACGCTCAAGAAATTCAAGAGTATTCTCACCACCAATCATATCAAGGTGTTAGTCTCTCACTCTTGTCATAGAGACTTCATCATGGGAGAAGAAATCCATGAGAAAAGAGCATGATGGGTGACCAAAATCATGGAATATTATGTGACTATCAAATCCAAAATTGGTAAGAGGTAGTGCACTCTGGGAAGATTGGTGAGGATGTGCAGATTGAATACGAGACTTCATTATTTATGGATGAGGACCTCCCACATGAGAACTTGAACATAATGCGAGATCTTGGCATGCGTGATTAGATGAAGGCATGATCACATTCCTTTTCGAGTGCATACCCTCCTGGTTTAAACAAAGAAAAGAAAAGACATATAAGGTTATAATATATCCCCTATGTGTTGATCGATGGAGTTATATTCAAGAAGAATCTTGATGACGTGTTGTTAAGATGTATCAATGATGTGTAGACTAAAAAGTGTTAGCAGAATTTCACGATGGATTCTCTAGTGGACACTTTTTGCCAAAACTACAACAATGAAAATCATAATGGAAGGTATCTTTTGTCCTACCTTGTTTGTAGATGCACACAGATGGGTCACAAAATGCAAGGAATGTGCTTTCTTTGTAGGAAAGAAAATATTAGCAGCGCTTCCTCTTCGACCAATCTAGGAAGATTAGCCTTTCACACAATGGGGTCTTGACTTCATAGGCATGATCAATCTACCTTCAAGTGCATTGGACATAAGTGGGTGTTGACAGCTACAGATTACTTCACCAGATGGATAGAAGTTATCACACTCAAGGAATCAATCGAGTCAATCATCCTTGACTTTCTCGAAGGTATAGTCACAAGGTTTGGCATTCCTCAAACCATTATATCGATAATGAAAAAGCCTTTCTTAGAACTAAAATCATTGATTGGGTGCTAAATCGAACATCTACGAAGAATTCTTCCAACTATTACCTCGGGAAATGGTTTAGCGAGTCAAAAACAAGAACACGATCATAATTATAAAAAGTCTGATGAACATCAGCCAAAGACAGTGGCATACAAAGGTCTCACGCGTGATCTAGGTAGATAGAATCATAGTAAAAAGGCAATAGGAAATTCACCTTACAAGATTTTCTATGGTAAGGAGGCTACCCTTCCTTTGACACTAGAGTTGAATTCATTAGTGCTTGCCCAACTGGAATTTGAAGGTACAAACCAGAGAGAAATTAGAATGACAGAGTTGGTTGATCTTAAAGAACTAAGGAACTCTGCCATGATCAAGCTAGAACAACATCAACAAGTTCAAACAAATGGTTTGACAGAAAGGCTAAGCCTCAAGCTTTTAAAGTTAGGGACTTGGTTCTAAAATGGGATCTTGACAAAGCTAAACTAGAGAGCCATTCAAATTTTGATGCACTTTGGAGTGGCCCATACATCATCAGTCCTGCAAGGATGCTAACTCTTTCGAGTTAACTCATCTTGATGGAGGTGTGCTGCAAATCCCAGTAAATGGGATCTATCTCAAACCATTCCATTGAGTTTGCTTTGCATATTTTTGTATATATTATAGTAGTTTCAATTCCTTAAAGTGTGATGTGCGCACATTTTTTGTACATATTTCTTTCTTCTTGTGTGCTTCTTGCATGCACTCTTTCGTTGCTTTCATAATTGAGCTTCTTTTAGAAGTTGCAAGATTCAAAATAGAGTCAAGGAATGATCGTTCAAGTGACTACAAAGGTAGTTTCATAATTGTGTAAGAAGAATCCATGCCCAATGGATGCTCTAAGATTCTTGATCTTCTTCATCTTGCGGGTAGATGCCCTAAAATTCACCAAAACTAGTATCCAAATAAATCTCCTAGTTATTTGGATAACATATACACATTCGGCTCTCAGCTCCTCATTGAAGGTTACACGTGCTCAAGTTCAGTTGGCACATTTCCTTGGTTATAACTTCCCCTTGGCACCCATTCTTTTCCTCAAGCGCCCTGGCATAGTTTCTATTATCCCCTTCCACTTTCCTTTTCCTCTTTGTTCCAATCCTCCCTTGTGCCCACCTTTTGCGCATTCACTTTCTTCCTAAGCATCTTCTTCACCCCGCGCGCATGTCTCACACTTGCTTTAATTAGCTAAGTCCTTGGCCCTCTCACATGCCACACCCATTACTTTGTAATAGTTGCACCTTGACCATGCATTCTCTACTCACCAGTTTGCCTCATTTCCTGCATGCATTGTGCACGTGTCCCTCTATGCCTTCCTCTATTTTATTTTTCCCATCCTTTCCTCACACTCTCCTTTGTGCCCTTTTGTTTCATGTCATCTTCTGACATGCTTGAGTGTGCCATGTGAAACCATTCAAAGCATGCCACAGAGGGACCTTTGAATCCTTGTAAAAAATCAATAAATGAAACATGGTAGAAATGACAAATATTTACATAGTTGGCCATCATTTCAGTGAGTCCATATGTGTAAAGTGTTTTGTGTGCACCAATGACACTTGAAATTTTTCGACAACCATATATTTTTCTACATAGCTCAAATTGGCACACGCCTAGAATTTTGAGAGAGTTGCTTTGACATCAACTACAGTATTAGACATTCAAATTCAAATTCTTGGTGGATATGGTAGGTGAGAAATGGGAAAACATCTCTCTGAGCATTAATGAAGCATATCGATTACTTCTACCATCGGATTTGATATGATCTACCCTCCTTCCTCATTTAACATGCCAAATAGGCTTAGGGAAGTGCATTAGGTAGATTTGTAGGCATTGAATGCCTCTTGTTGGTGGTTGTATTTCAAATTCGGGTTTTCCCTCCTTCTCTTCTCCTTCTACAAATTTATCTATAAATGTAAGAGTTGGGCTCATTATTAATGTTGGACACTCTGGATCCTTACGCATTCTGCTAAGGACTTCATATTTTATGTATTTTGAGTTGCATACCTCTAGATCTGGCTCTTACATGTGGATATTGGCCTCCTTCACCATTGTAACAGCTATGTGTATTTTCGGAAGTAATAGAAGCATCATTTTATGAATATTCTCTGTCCTAACGTGTTTTCATTCATTCTTGCCTTTTCTTTTGTGTTGTGTGCTGGTTGTGCCATTTCACATCCCTTACAGTTCCTTATTTGGTTGTGTTCTATGAGAACGATCTGGTAAATATGTATTTAGTCATTTACTCATGCCTAACCTCCTTTCATGTATTTCTGTCATTTCCACTCGAACAAATAGTGTTCATCCTTATTTTCTAGTGATATAGCCTTTTAACGTAGGTTTTCTTTCATGTTATCCTTCTATGCTTGGTCCCTTGGCTTTGTTAGCTTAGGTTTCCCTTTTAGTACTAGGAGTAGCAGTAGCAGTAGAAATAGATAGAGGAACCAACCTTCGCCAGAGATCTGTCTCAAGTGTGCAAGGTCCCATAACTTGGGGATGGTTTCATTGTGGTATCAAATAGCTTGGCCCTTCCAAGATATGAGATGTGGGTTAATGTTTGAGCAACAACGGGTAGACAATTGATGAGTATAGCTAGGCTGAAAGTTTTGTTGAAAGGGGTTATAAACTGAATAAGGCAGAGTACCAATAAGAGGAGGTTGAGAAGCGATGATATGCATCGTGATGTGAGGGGATCATGTTGTTCAAATAGGGGACATGATATTGGGGCCGAAGAGGCAATAAGAAGGGCACCTTGGTGATGGTTATATTGATTGGGTGGAATGGACATGACTTATTAAGTAGTTTAGTGGGGTGAAGGATTGTTAGAAGACGAGGCAATCTCGTTTAATGTAAATTATAGATTGGTGTCGGGATTAATTTGATAAGGATAAATTTGCTAAAATGATGGACCATCTAGGGGAAGCTAAGTTTATTTCCTGAGGATATATTCTTAGAGAGCCACCAAATTAGCATCAAGGAGATCCTAGAAATCTAAGTCACCATGAGGGATAACTGGAGGTCCATAAGGTCTGGATGCAAAAGGAGGGGTGGTTGGTCTAGACGGGATGAAATGATGATAAAAGAAGGGATTAGTTTTTCCTAAGGTAGTGGTTTGAATAGAGGATTTTGGGTGAGAGACACTAAAGAGGGGTTGTGTGCCCATGAAAGAGGTAATCAAGGGTATGGATGAAGCAATTGTTGTAGTAGACATCTGTTGGGTTGAGGCGGAACTGTTTGAAGGGAAGTTTTGTTCCATTCTTTTGGCTACTGAATGAGTAATAACGGGAATGAAACAAGAATATTTTTATGTTATTTAAACCAAGGAAGTCAAACAAACAATTTTTGTGTTGTTTTTGTTTTTGAATTAAGAAAGTGTGAAAAATAGAAAAGGGGATGGATAACAGGTACCTAGGAGAAGGAAGTCTATGTCTAGTTTTAGGATTTGTTATGGTTGGGGGAGTCTTAGGTGGTTTCCTATTGGGTGATGAAATCCCAATCAGTATACTAGGTAGGAGGATGTTTAGATGTGTTGATTTGAATGCGTGAGTTTGGTTTGTGTGTGAGGAATGTGAGATGCAGCAAGTTAACCCCTACTTAGACTATGTAAGCAAGCAGGATGCAGAAAAAGAAAGGTTCTTTTAAAACCAAATCGAAGTGTGATCTTTTGATGAGGACACACACAGAAAGGAAATACAATGCAGAAAGGAGAAAATGAGGAAAAATGAGGAATACCTAGGATATTTTTTTCCTTTTTATTTGAACTTTAGTGAAGAGAAATCCATCAACTAAACCAACACAAGCAAGCGGGAAGTAGGGCCTTGCGGCTGCAGTGTTAGTAGAAAGGAAGAAACAAGAAAAATAAAAATAAATGAAAAGGGATCACCTAAGGGGTTGTCCCATTGGGCATGTAGGGAATTTTGACCAAGTTTTTTCATTTGTACTCAAATTAATAAGCTAGCTACTAAAAGAAATTAGAAACTCATAATATGGAGGGTTTATAGTACCTCAGAAGTGTGATATATGTGGATGGATGGGCGCCAAGTATTTGAACCTTTCGTGGTTGATGAAAGCGCAAATAAGAGTGTCTAAACATAAAAATTATTAGATAAGATATGTAGGGGTTTCTGAAAAATATTGCTCCAAGAAGTGTGACCTTGCTTTCACAAATGTCAACACTCGTTTTTAAAGAAAAAGTGAAGTAAAAGATGAATAAACATATTACATGCGAGAAAGCAGAGGTGCTACTAAATGAAAGTAACTAAGATTTGATCTAGATACTGATTAGATTGAAATGAAAACAAATTGAATGATACATGTTTTAGGTTGAAGGCAACCCGAGACTATGTAGAAGCAAGGTCGACAAAGTGACACGGGAGTGAGGATCTAAAACAAAAAGTGAAATATGTAGGTTACTTGAGAGATCTGAATGCAACCTGGTAACTACAAAATCCTATGGATGTTGGAGTCAACCTATAAAAGGAATTTGAGGGAGAAGAAACAAGAAAATGATAGAAAATAGAGATTGAGAAGGATAGGATGAGAATTAGGACCATGGTTAATGGTGAGCAGTTGAAGCGATCTTGTTGGGATGTAAATAGAATGATTTTAGTGTAATAGAGAGATTGGATTGTGGTTTAGCAAGATGAGGCAGAGACAAAACACATGTAGAGGTTGGAGATGGATTTGGAAGTAGAAAAAATAGTTATAGAGGGTCAAGTCGATAATGAATCGAGATGGGTGAAGGAAACTATGGTAGAGTTGGAGTAAGGCCAAAGAGAAACAAGATGGAAAAGGTAACTGTAAGTAGAAACACCGATACAACAACACGATAATGAAGTCACGAGTGTTGTTAGAACTACAATGTTAGATTGAACATGATACCAATAAAAATGATATAGATAATATAAAAATTAATGCAAAACCTCTCGTAGTTATGCAGATGAACAAAACAAGCCTTCAAGGGATGCAAGAGATTTTTTGGGATGCTATGGTTCGAATATTAATTGGTAGAGTGCAAGAAAATCGAGAGATGAGACACATCTATGTGTTTCGTGTGTTTTTGGAAAGAAATACCTCGAGTCTTATAGGGTTGACGATGAGTAAGGTGAGTCACCACCGACCATGGGGAAAATTTCCCCAATGGGGTGGATTTTTGTGCTTTAGGTTGGGATTTTGTGTTTTTAAGGAGGAAAAAGTGCTTTAAATCTTATGTGTGGGATTAGGTTGTTTAAGGATGAATCATGGGTAGTTAGAAGATAGGAATGGGTAGAAAAAGCATAGGGATTTATATTTAGGATAAAAGCATCCTAAATAGAAAGTTGATTAGGGAAAGTTAGGGATATGGATATTAATTAATTAATTAATTAATGGGAATTAATTAATTAATGTGAATTAATAAGGATTAATGATGATAGGATAATAAGTGGGCATTTTATTAAATATTGACGGGGATGGATTTAATTAAAGGGGGCCTAGATAGGACCATATCAAAATATGCACACATGGGAAGAAAAGGGTAGAGATACCAAATTTAGGTGTCTACATGCTCTTGTCTCACACTCTTGAGGGATATTGAGTATCAAAATGACCATGATCATTTGTTTTCTTTTAACACTGTGTTTACAGGAAAACTACTAATTAGTTGTGCAAGACCACATCATTTGCAACATCTTTCCTAATCAAAAAAAACTACTAACATTTTACATGTAGGTTTCCTTGGTCAAAGACAATAAAGCTTGCTAAAAATATAATACAAAACATTTTAATTGCAGAGTTCATATAAGGATAAATACCCATCCCATCCGCTTAAGCGTGGGACGTACTTGGGCATAATCCTAAAACACATTATAAGAAGTACCACATGAACACCAAAGTAATTGGAAAATTGAGAGGAGCGACCAAGCGAAATGGGTAACACCCCATCCTATTTGACTAGTATCACCCATGAGGAAAACCAATAGATATTTTTGGTAATGTCCCCTGTTCTTATTGATTGAGGGGTAAATTTTGTAACCAAAATTTTTTCGGTGCATCTACTCATTTGGAAAACATTGGTGAGAGAATCTCCCAAACCCCTAGGAAGCCTAACAAACTGGGGCCAACTAATTCCATCTTGTTCCACAAAATTATCAAAATCAAATTCAACCATTCTTAGCCTTAGTCTTTGATTTCACCAAAAATCTTAGACTTAAGAAAAATCCAATCAAACCACGATTTAAGCCTTTTTCATTGGATATTCACTTTATCCATTGTTTAAGCACTTCTGATATTATCAAACCCCTTATATATTGAATATTCACTTTATTCATGTATTAAAAAAATCAAATTGAAATCAATCAAGAGCCTTATATATTAAATATTCACTTTATTCAATTTTAGGCAATTCATAAGTAATCGAATCAAGAATCAAATCCAAAACCTTATACATTGAATATTCACTTTATTCATGTATTAAGAAAATCAAATCAACATCTAAACTTTATACATTGAATATTCACTTTATTCACATATTAAGTAAATTTAAATCCAACTTGATCAAAACAAATTTCAATCTCAAACTTACATTTTGATTGTGTCACTTTTATCAAACAAATCTAAAAGAATCACTCTTATCCATCATTTTATTTTAAAATTTTTCAAACCTTGTATGAAATCTCAAAGTCACTATTTAATTAGGTATTTACCTATAAAACAATGGTGTTTACATGTAGAAAAAGCACTAATTCCCATGAGGAGTATGAAATATTCAACCCTTTTGGTCATAACACTTTTGAAGATGAAGACGTTGAAGAACAACCCAAACTTTTCTAAACTAAGAAAGAAGCTATTGATAACCTCATGATGCAAAATAAAAATCAATATCTACTTCACCTATTAGAAATGGGAGAAAAGCTACCCTCATATTTTGGGCATGAACACTTAAAAGACTTAATAGACAAACCCGAGTCTAGTAAGAAAAATGTAAAATCAACCACTACATCTCGATTCATCAAAAGAAGACTTGATAGCCAAAATTGAAGAGCTAACATGCCAACTCACAAACAATGAAAATCTTAAAAAGAGGAAGAACGAAAATCAATGCATGAAAATGATGTTACCATGGACATTCCTTAAGAAAACTCCCCATTCACACAAGAATGGAAGAGTATGAAAGAAACCTTAATGGGACTTCAAAAGCGTACAAAATAATTTAATTTTGATGAACTTTGTCCGTATCCATTCAATAGGGATATGTTTCATGTACTGTTATCCAAAATAACTTCCCTAGTTATTTGTATAACTTGTATTTCCATCTTGGCTATGAGGTTCCATATGGTAGGTTATGCGCACTTCAATTATCCTTTTGACACTTTCCTTGGCTCCTGGTCCTCGCACGCCCTTGCACACCCCTTTCCTAAGATTTCATATTATCTTCCTTTTCCTCCATCTCTTCCATTTCCCTCCACACCCACTCTCAGTGCACTCGCCTTCCTCCTAGTAGTTCATGCACCCTTCGTGCATACCTCAAACTTGCTTCCAAATTAGCTAAGTCCCCGAACTCTTTGTGCAACCTCTTCCTTGCTAATGCAAATTATATTGTACTAATTTCACCTCTTCTATACGTTCCTCAGCATGCATTCCTTCCATTCCTCATGTGCGTATTAATTTTGTGCGCCTACTCCTGCTTTCTTCTTCTGCGCTTCTTTCCTCTGCACGTAGTGTCACACCTTTGCGCCAAGTTCCTATGCCATATGGACTGTCATCTTCTCTTCATTTTCCTTCATCTGGTCCATTCTCCTTCATGCCCACTCTTGTTGGAATTTCCTTCCTCCTAGTAGTTCATGTACCCTTAAATGCGCACCTCAAAATTGCTTCCAAATTAGCTAAATCATTGGCCTTTCGCACACCCTCTTCCTTACTATGCACATTATCTTGTAATGATTGTGCCTCTTACATAAGTTCCTATGACAGTGTTCATTCCGTTCCTCCCATGCGCATTACTTTTGCATTCCTTCTCCTTCTTTCTTCTTCCAAACTTCTTTCCTCTCGTGTGCGCTATCACAACTTCTACACCAAGTGCCTATGCCATGTGTACTATTAGATATTGAGTGTATAACACGCAACCTATCAAATCATACCAGAGAAGGGTGCTAAATCCTTGTAACATGATATTACAAAATAAATGATGATGTGGGTTACACTCCAGATCACTCAAGATCAAATTTTGGTGGGATTGGGTAGGTGAGAAGTTGGAGAACGTCTCTCATGCCATTAATAAAGGATTTGATTGTTCTAACTACTTGATTTGATTCAGATCTCACCCCTTTTCTTCTCCAACATTCCAAATAGAAATGAAGAAGTGCATTTGATAGATTTGTAGGTGGATTTGTAGGCATTCATTGCTAATTATTGGTGGTCAAGTTTTCAAATCAGAGTTTCCCTCTATTTCCTCTTTCTCTCATCGATTCATCTATAAATGTAAGAGCATTGATCATTGAAAAGGGTTGGATTATTTCAGTTTGTATAGGAATTACCTTGCATTTTTGAGTTGTAGACCTTAGATATGGTCTTTGCATGTGGATATCGGCCTTATACAACATTGTAATCAACTGTGCATTTATAAAAGTAATAGAAGCATTGTTTTGTATTTTTCTATCGCCTTAGATTTTTTAATTCTTCTTTCTTGCCTATTTTTCATGTTGTGTGTTTTTTGTGCTTTCTCATACCCCTTATATCTCCTTTTTCTGACCATGTTTCATGGAAACAAGTATGTGGCTGTGTTCTAGTCTCTGTGTTACACGTGTCTAGTCTTCCTCTACACATTCTCCTTCATTTTTGCTTAAATTTGATCATATTCATCCCCTTTATTTTTGGTTCTATCACCTCCCTTAGTTTAGATTTCCATTTTTCATATCCTTCTATCCTGGTCCCTTGGCATGTTTAGCTTAGGTTTTCATTTTAGCATTAGGAGTAGCAGTAGAAGTAGAAGTAAGTAGAGGAACCAACCTTCTCTAGAGGTCTGTCTTAAGCACGCAAGGTCCCACAACTTAGAAACAATCCCATTGTTGACTCAAATTAACCAAATCTACTCGAGACCTAAGACATGGGTGCAAGTTTGAACTACCAACAATTTCTGGCATGCCCAGTGGGACCAACATTGAAAGCTTAAATTTCATCATTGTTAAGTTTGGTGTGTGAATTAGAGATTCCAGCCTTTGAGCCTTTAGAGGATCACTTCATCACTCCCGGTGATCTAGTGCATACCTTTCATGAGAAAAGCGTAAGAGACAAAGCACAACGGTGAAGCATCCTTTGAGTACCTTTAGATATCTTCTGAGAGGAGAGTACGTAGTAGAAAACCTATGTGTGCATCCCTATCTCTAGCGCTCTGCACTCATTCCACTCGTCCTCACAATATACCTGTGTGCCCTACCATGGCACAATAAATACCTCCTCCTATGAGGAACTTTGCTAACTTTAATGGTGGAATTCCTCTTGTTCTGAATGTGCAACATGATATGCCAACAACCGTGCTCAAGAGTATTCCATAATTTACTGGTGAGAATAAATTCACCCCTGTTGAGCACATACATGATGTAGAAAATGTGTGCTCTGTTTATCATGTCATGTATGATGATGTAACAGTCAGGTTGCTTGTAATCTCATTCAAAGGAAAGCACTCCGGTGGTACATGTGTTTGAGACCTACATCTATTTCTACCTAGGATGAGCTTAGAATATCTCTATGTAATTATTTTAGAAGATAAGTCTTAGATCACCTATCATTGGTGGAACAATTAACGACAACGAAGAGGGCACCCAATGAATAAATGACTGATTTCAATATAAGATTCTAGAAGACTTGGGACTTAATACCTCTAGTGGTAAGACCTATATCCTAGCACACTTTCCTATATTATTTAAGAGCATTGAATAGTGACATTTAGTCATGATTCAATCCATGGGAGGTATAACCTTACCTGCTACTTATAATATTGCAATAAGGGAAGAGAATAGTCTCATTCCAGGTGGGAAAGTTAGCTCCTAGACCGCCCACGCCCTTATTCCTAGATATGTCTCTAACGCCCCAACTTTCTATTGCTCCCAATCTTAAGTAGAGTGATAAACCTGCTACATCCACATCATACTCTCCTACACAATAGAAATAAGATGAAGAAATGAAGGCCCTGATTAGAAACTTTTCAAATAAAGTTATATCTTTAGAAAAGTAGCAGGTGCAAGCCTTTAGAAATAGTTCTAATCGGGGGATGGCCAAAATTATCAGCCCTGGAAGAATCAATATGGAAACTAGAGATATGGGAAGAACCAATGAAAAAAATGATAGATGACATGCTAATGTGCATGTGCCCATGTAAGTGGTCCCTACTACATAGCCTCTCCTAGTGCCCAGTACGAGCCAAACACTTGTTCCATTTGAGAACAATTTGGCACAAGAGCAAGAATGGTGTTTTCCTTGCAACATGCCTCAAAATTAGTATCACATTGCTAATGCCATGCTCACGCAGCTTTTATGATTCATGACTCTTTAACTATGAACCTTCCACCAAGTGCATGAAGTAAAAACAAGAAACCAAGAAAATATAGAAGCACCTTCAAAGGTTGATCTTATGTTCTTTGGCACCAAAGAATTTTGTGCCATTAATCAAGCTACTGATGAAAATCTTGAACAGACTCACGCACTCAAAGTTGCTGCGAAAACACAAGGTATAAGAAGAGAATGCTCGAGTTTGATGTGCAAGTATCAATTCCCTGCAACACAGGCCGATCCTCATAAGCAAAGAGATATAGATAAGGCATCCAGAAGTAAAGGCATGCAAGTTCCTATGCGTGAGGCTCCACACAACACTCCTCTTGAAGCAAGACATGCCCCTCCTCCTTTGGTAGGTCAAGCCTTTGTGCAAGCTAAGGCCCCTACCTTTGTGCCTGGAAAAACAAAAAAAGATGATGTTGTGCCCCAAATTCACAAGTCATTGGGCCTTCCATTCAACATTATGGACTAGATGAAGAAGAAAATATAAATTTCACAATGTGGGACACCTGGCCATTCCATCTCAAGTGTGACTTGTTGCATGAAGCCCTGTCATGCAACTTCGCACCTTGATCCAATTGTCCAAAAACTACACACTACTTTGTCAATATTAGTAAAATAGACGAGAATAAATTAAGTAAGGTTTTAAAACCACACCCTTTTATATGTCTTTGATCATAGGCAAACACCTTGTGCATAATTGTATGATTGACTCAAGTACTAGTACTTCTATCATGCCTAAGAAAATTGTTGATGTCCTAGGTCTTAAGTACAACCCCTTGTCCAAAGGAGTCCTGCAACTTGATGGCTCAACTGTCACCACTTTGGGAGTCATCAAGGATCTTGAGTTAACCCTCCATGCATGTCCTAGTCTCACTATAACTCAAGATGTGTCAATCATTGACCTACCTCCTTTGTTTTCCTTATGTCTATCAAGGATTTTACTACTAAAGTGGGTGGTTACTTATCTTCTGATTGGTCTCATATATTACTCAAGACAAGGTATGGTACCCGGTTTACCATACAAGATGAGCCAATATTTTCCTATCATGTTGAGTCATATGATCCATCTCCTCTCCAAGCTAATTACCTAATCCATGAAGAACAAGTTTCAGTTTCTAAAGAGTAACATGTTCCTACCTCCTGTACCTAACTTAGTGTTAGATGAGTGGGTGGAAAGGCATCATAAATTTGATCCATATGTTGAAGAGCTTGAAGCTTTTGAAACTAGGCTTGGTACTTATTACATCCTTGAAGAAGAATTTGTGTTGTCACGCATGCTCAAGCAAAATAAAGAAAATTATGGTCTATGGAAGTTATACTTTGATGGATCCTAAAGAATGAAATGGGTGGGGTGCGTGGTGTTGTTCTCATTTCTCCCAAGGATGAGAAATTATTCTTTTTGCACACATGTTGTAATTCACATGCTCCAATAATGTAGTAAAATATGAAGCATTGGTGCATGGTCTTCTTATTTCTGAAAAAAAAGGATTTAAGGTGTTGCAAATCTTTGGGGACATAGAATTGGTTATCCACAAGTCAAAAATAAGTGTGTGAAAAAGAATAAGCTTCTCAAAGCTTATAAACATAGAGTTGGGACCTCCTTGAGAGATTTGATGCTCTAAATCTGCAGGTGGTGATAAGGAGAATGAACAAAGAATCGATCGAGATGGCCGCACTTGGTTTGTAATTTTCTCCTATGGAGGATTTTGTCAAGGAAATCACACATGTCAAAATGGTAATAAGACCATCTATTCCGGAAAATAACACCAATTGGAAAGTGTTTGATAGTGATGCACAAATGTTTAGTTCATTCAAAATGAAGTTGAGTTCTCTTCAAGCATGCAAGATGAATTGCATGATAGCTATGGTGACCAAGTGATTAGCTAAAGACAAAAAAATTACCTAAAGGGTTGGTCACCTTAGAGAAAATATTTATCCTGATGATGAGTTCAAGGGTGAAGAAAATTATATGTGCATAGTGCAAGAAGACTTCTCCCCAATCACTATTGCATGCGGTAAAGAGTTGCTACTCAGTAAAGCTTGTGCACATGATGAAAAAGGCCTTCATCTCTCTCTGTCAAAATATACAGTGATATTTTCTCATGGGAGTATGAAGACCTCAAAGGATTTGATCCAAGTGTTTCTCAACACTCCATTGACCTTGATCTAGTATCAAGCCCATCAGAAAAAAGTAAAGGGCTAGTCAATCCAAGGATAGAGCCCTCATGAGGAAAGAGTTGTCTAAACTCATTGAGGAAAAGATAATATTTCTGATCAAGTATACTCTACTTGGGTCACCAATCTTGTTCAGTGTGCAAGAAGAATGGTGAAATCAAACTTTGCTTTGATTTCAAAGATTTAAATAAGGCATATTTGAAGGATCATTATCATTTTCCTTTTATGGAGAAGATTTTGTAGTGTTGTGGTGATGCACAAAGATTTTATATGTTGGGTGGGTATTAAGCTTGATCGGATCATGGTCAAGGAAGAGGATCAATTCAAAACAATGTTTACAACAAGTGGGGAATATATGCATATAAAAATATTCCCTTTGTTCATCAAACAGGTGCACAACATTTTTAGCACACCATGGATATTACCTTCAAAGGATACATCAATGAATTCATCTTGGTTTACCTAGATGATATAACTGTCTTCTCAAAGTAGAGTGTAGATCATATGATGCATCTAGAGAAAGTATTTGAGAGATGTAAAAATTTTGGGGTATCTCTTAACCCCAAGAAGTGTAATTTTTCATGTGCACAGGGAAATATTTTGGGCCATGTGGTCTTAAAGGATGGCATCATAATTGATCCTGAGTGTGTTTCATCCATCCTAGCTCTTTCCTTATCGGCCAAAACAAGAAATCCTTGTAGTCCTTTCTAGAAAAATCAATTTTGTTAGGAGATTCATCCTAACTTTATAGGACTAGTAAGGCCCATCACCCTCATGCTCAAGAAAGACACAACCTTTTAGTGGACAAAAAAAGGAAAGGAGATCTTTGAACAAGATCAAGCAAGAAATTTCTTGTGCGCCAACACTCATCAACCTGAATTACTCAAAGGATTTCATCCTTTATGCTTATGGAAGCTGATGTGAGTGTTGTTATCTTAACACAAAAAATGAACAAGGTTGGAAGCAATGATGACTTTATTCAAGTCAAACACTGAAGGATTATGATTTGAAATACAATCACATGGAGAAACAAGTCTATGCCATCATGCACATGCTCTAAAAAGTTTCAAGATCATGCTCACCACAAAATCATATCAAGGTGTTAGTTTCACACTCAGGTGTGAGAGACTTCATCATGGGAGAAGAAATCGGTGAAAAGAGAACGTGATGGGTGACCAAAATCATGGAGTATGATGTGACTATCAAAGCCACAAAGATGGTTAGAGGTAACACACTCTGTAAAAAACTTATTGAGGACACACAAAATGAACCTGAGACTTCATTATTTTTAGATGAAGATCTCCATGCATAGAACTTAAACAGAATGAAGCTCTTAGCATGCACAATTAGATGAAGGACATGATCACATTCCTTTCTAGAGGGTGTGTACCCTTTGGTTTAAACAAAGAAAAGAGAAGACATCTGAGGTTATAATTATTCCATATGTTTTGATTGATGGCCTTCTCTTCAAAAGAAATCTTGATGGCATGCATTTTTGAGGTGTATTGATGCACAAAATTGAAAAAGTGTTAGCATAATTTCACGATGGATTCTTTGGTGGAACTTCTCTGCTAAAACTATAGTAATGAAGATCATCATGGAAGGATTTTTTGGCCTACCCTATTTGTAGATGCACACAAGTGGGTCATGAAATGCAAAGAATGCACTTTCTTTGTAGGAAAGAAGAAATTGGTAATGCTTCCCCTCGACCAATCAAGAAGATCATCCTTTTGTGTAATGGGGTCTTGACTTCATAGGCATGATCAATCCTCCTTCAAGCATTAGACATAAATGGTGTTACTAAAGCTATGGATTACTTCACCAGATGGATAGAAGTTATCGTGCTCAAGGAATCAACCGAGTCAGTCATCCTTGACTTTCTCAAGGGTATTATAACAAGGTTTGACATTCCTCAAACCATTATCTCTTGATAATGCAAAATCCTTCCTTAGTACTAAAATCATTGATTGGGATCTTAGTCTTGGTATATACTTGAAGACCTCCTCTAATTATTACCCTCAAGGTAATGGCTTGGAGAGTCAACAAATAAGAACTTGATCAGGATCATGAAGTGATAATGAATATCAACCAAAGACAATGGCATACAAAGGTCTCACACACTTTGGGAAGACAAAATCATAATGAAAAAGGCAATAAGAACTTCACCTTATAAGATTATCTATGGAAAGGAGGCTACACTTCCTTTGATACTTGAGTTGAATTTGTTATCACTTTTCCCTAGTAGTTAGAATTTGAAGGCATGAACTAGAGAGAAATAAGAATGGAAGAGCTGGTTGAACTTGAAGAATCAAGGAATTCTACCATGATCAAGCTAGAACAACATCAACAATCAACAAAGAAGTGGTTTGACAGAAAGGCTAGGCCTCAAGATTTCAAAGTTGGGGACTTGGTCTTAAAATGGGATGTTGATAGAGCTAAACTAGGGTGTCATTCAAAGTTTGATGCACTTTGGAGTGGCCCATACATCATCAATTCTTGCAAGGAGGCTAACTCTTTGAGTTATCTCATCTTGATGGAGGCGCTATCAATCCCAGTCAATGGGATCTATCTCAAACCCTTCCATTAAGCTTGCTGCATCATTTTGTATATATTAGAGTAGTTTTAATTCCTCAAGTGCGTTGTGCACATTGCTTTGTTTTTACATAGTTATTTCTTTTCATGCATTTTGTGTGCACACTTTTTTTGCTTCTAGAATACGAGTAATCTTCAACGATTATAAACAATTTTGTAGGATTCAAAATAGAGTTCAAAACATGCTTCAAGTGACTCAGGGGTAGTTCTTCAAAAGTTGTAGATTAGAGGTTCATATATACAGGTGAATCCATGCCCAATGGATGCTCTAGATACATTAATCTCCTTCATCTAGTAGGAAGATGGCCCGAAAGTCACCAAATGTTATCCAAAATAACTCCCTAGTTATTTGGATAACTTATATTTCCATCCTAGCTCTGAGGTTCTATATTACAGGTTGCGTGCACTTTAAATTCTTTTGACACGTTTTCCTTGGCTCCTAGTCCTCACACCCTTCACACTCCCTTTTCTTACACTTCCATATTTTCCTTTCCTTTTCCTTCATCTATTCCATTTCCCTTCACACCCACTCTTGCGCATTCACCTTCTTCCTCCTAGTAATTCATGCACATCCTTCACACACACCTTAGACTTTCTTCCCAAATTAGCTAAGTCCCTAGCCTCTTCACGTACCCCTCTTCCTTTTTGCCACACATTATCTTGTAATGATTGTACCTCTTCCATACATTCCTGGAAGGTGTTCCTTCCATTCCTCCCATGTGCATTAATTTTGTGTGCCTCCTCGTCTTTCTTCTTCCACACTTCTTTCCTCCATCTTCTTTGTCACATCTTCTACGTTAAGTTCTTCTATGCCACGTGGACTATCAGACATTGAGTGTATCACACACAACCTATCAAAGTGCACCAACATGGTGCCAAATCCTTTAAATCCTAAGGTGTGACACATGGCAAGAAAATGAAAAAATAGTTGATGACGTGGGTTACACTCCAGATCACTCAAGTTCAAATTTTGGTGGGATTGGGTAGGTGAGAAGTTGGAAAATGTCTCTCATGCCATTAATATAGGATATGATTGCTCCAACCACCTGATTTGATTTAGATATCACCCCTTTTCCTTCTCCCACATGCCAAATAGACATGGAGAAGCACATTTGACATAGATTTTATAGGCATTCATTGCTATTTTTTGGTGGTTGAGTTTTCAAATCAGATTTTCCTCCTTTTCCTCTTTCTCTCATTGATTCATCTATAAATGTAAGAGCATTTCTCATTGAAAAGGGTTGGATTATTTCAATTTGTATAGGCATTTCCTTGCATTTTTGAGTTGTAGACCTTTAGATCTAGTCTTTGCATGTGGATATCGGCCTCATATGCCATTGTAATCAATTGTGCATTTATGGAAGTAATAAAGCATTGTTTTATGGCTATTCTATGCCTTAGCTTATTTTTATTCTTCTTTCTTGCCTCTCTTTCACGTTGTGTGTTTGTTGTACTTTCTCATGTCCCTTACATCTCCTTTTCTGACTATGTTTCATGGAAACAAGTATGTAGTTGTTTCCTTGTCTATGCTACGCATGTCTAGTCTTGCTCTATGCATTCTCCTTCATTTTCACTTGAAGCTGATCGTATTCATCCCCTTTATTTTTGTGCTATCACCTCCCTTAGTTTAGTTTTTCATTTTATATCCTTCTATCTATGGTCCTTTGGAATGTTTAGCTTAGGTTTTCATTTTAGCATTAGGAATAGTAGTAGAATTAACAGTAAGTAGAGGAAGTGACCTTCTTTGGAGGTCTATCTCAAGTGTGCAAGCTCCCACAACTTCGAGACATTCCCATTGTTGACTCAAATGACTCAATTCTACCATACCTAAGACACGGCTGCAAGTTTGAACTACCAACAATACTTTTCCCTATGTAACACCTCTGTCATCCTTTCATCTATACTTGCTTATTTTGAAGTGGATTGCTGATGTTGACATGTGATTTTACTTGAGTTGCTGATTAATAGAACCGATTAAATCGTGTTTCTATATTAATGTTTATCTCATTTGATATTTGTTTAATTAATCATCCATTAAATTCCAAAGTACTCTTGAATTGTGATGTTTATTTAATTGGTTCGTGAAATGAACTAGATGTCTTCAACTTGTGGAAAGTTAAAACTCGTTTTGGAACCATTGGGTAAGATGGTAATTTGGAAAATTATTCTAAGTTAATAATAATCAATTATTATTATTGAGAATCAATTAATAAAGTACCTTGGATCAGTTTCATTGATCCAAGGCATTCTTTAATTCAATGAAAAATTACTGATTAAATGCAAGAAATTGCGGTTGTTCATTTGTTTATGGATTATCAATTTATGCTAATTGATCTTGGTGACTGTTCTACTTGCCTATGATCCGATTATCATATTGAGGGATGGAAAGTGTTGAGAGATGATTCATGTAGCACTAATCCATTTGAAAAACATAGCCCAATTTGGTAACATCTCGGTTGTGGCAATTATTAAAGCATAGACTATAGCTAATGTTTTGATAACACTTGACTTTATAATGGTCTAACCTAGACCTAAGGAATATGAATTAACTTGATTGCTTAAGAACCTAATATAAATGACCTATACTTAGTTATTAATTTGATAAGTTTGATCTAAACCCTAACCTATGATGAGAAGGAAAACGGACGTAGACGCTAACTCAATGTTGACTCAGTTGACATTAGGAGGGGGATGCATGGTCAATGATGGGTTAGTGGTTTTCACCACCCTTGCATGTAATGTAGCCATTATTGTTGGAAATTAATGATGGATACTACCACTCCTTAGCGGTAAGCCAAATTTGAATTGGCAGGTTGCTAAAATTTGGTTCTAACCCAGTAGTATGATCGCCTCCGTAGTTAATAGCTAATCTAAATGGAGTTAGAGGAAGTCAGTTGGTTGATGGGGTAGACGGACCATCTGGCTAACATTGATGATTTGGGAAATTGTTCCAAACTACCTAGGGAAAACATGCCAGATTCAGTGAAGGCGGTATTATTTTTTTGGGTTTCCATTTGGTCATTTTCTTCTCCTTCTCGCTCTAACGATCGAGATTGTGGGTTTTGAATTGGTTATCGATTTGGTTTGAATATTGGATTCTTTGTTTCATGTATAAATTTTGGGGAGATTCCGGTGGAAAAGTGGAGAAATTTGGTGAGTATCAACTACTTCGACTATAGAAGCTATTGTGGGAGTCAAAAGGATAATTTGGGAAGCTCTACTAGGCGGGATATTCTCTAATCCCTTACGCAAAAACTTGTTCTATCCGATTAGTTCACAAAAAGAACTCGCTTACTATAGAAAGCATTTTAGGGTTCGGATTTTTATTATTGTTCAATAAAATGGAATGCATTTGCTCGGTAAGTAGTTAAGGAATTGGTTTTGATCTTAACTATATACTTGTTCTATCATGGTTGAAAGATCAAATTTATTTGTATGTCTATTGGGTGTTTTAAAATGAATTCACCATGACTGTAATGGAAAGGAAAAGTGTATTTTCAAGTTGCATTTGCATATATTTTACAAATGGTTTTTGTAGTGTTGTTATCAATCTATGTGTTGTTATTTTAAGATGGCTATGGAGCTGCATGTGCTTATTCTCTAAAGAAAATAATGACCCTTTATTATGGGTCGAGATGGAACTCGAGCACCTAGTCAAGTTAGACTGGTGTCGTTTAATGATATTGTTATCAAATATTTTGGGTCTATTTCTTTTGTATTCTGGTTCGAATACTTGAACTCATGGGACCAGTACTATAAGTTATTAGGTTACATGCTTAATTTAATGAATTTTCCCATATCGGGGTTGGAAACTTGCATACCCAATGGATACAAAGTCATGTCTATAAGTATGAAGGTTATAGTTGGGTAAGGTTCATTCGGTGGGTTTTGATTGTTCTTTGGATTCTAGCCATCCAACCTTGCATCTTCGATCATATGCGGGATTGGGAAGTGCCATGAGTGAAAGAACATGGATTATGTTTTATTCTCTTCTTCTACATATATTCCTTCTCGAGTGAGTATTTTATGTCAACCGTTTGATCGGCTTTGATATTGTTTTGAGTTGGTATTTGGGAAGGCTCAATTTGTAGCCTTATTCTCCTTCTCAAACTAGGAAGGTAGGCTAATCCTTTGTATGTGTTCGGTACATCCTTATGTGGATTTATGGGTCTTAGTTTGCGGGTCTGTTACTAAAATGGTGTTGATTGTTCCTTATCTATAGCTTAAATGAAACAAAGGGGTTTTGCGGTAAGATTGACTTGTAACTATGGTTGTTAGATTTCGGGAAGCTTAGAGTTTACCTAAGAGATTATTGTGGGTTGTTTTGTGAAGCTGTGTGATCCTTTAGGTAGGTTCCCAGTGTTTAAATGGCATCTTTGAACCATTATATCTTCTTATATGTTTAAGTTTAGATCACTGCTATTAATGATCTTAAATGGTTAGGCTATTTGGTTGGAATATTGACTGAACCAATTTGATGGTTTTATAAACATGCTTTTGAGTGTTGATCAATCTAAAATCTTATCGATCATTTAGTTGGTTTGAAAGGTTGTTTGATTGTGGGCCTTCTCTTCCTTGGTTGAATCATTCTATTTCTCATTTTGAATGATGGATTCAAATAAGTATGATTCTTCACCACATTAGACAATATTTAGCCCGGTCTTATAATACTATTTAGAAGGTTCTCAAGTGTACAAAGTACTATTAATCCCACCTTTTTTCCATCTTTGTTTTATGTTTTACTTCTTCTTTCCCGTGTATTTCCTGATACTTATCACCCCATTTTCTAACTTCCCTAAGATTCTATCCCTAATTTCGGGTGCCCTACCCTATACTGGGGCATGCCAGGGCACCCCAGTCCCACTCTAGGAGCCCCGATCTATGCTTAGCCTCTTTCACTCCTTTTTGGGTCACTTCTAGCTATTGGTCATCTTTATCTTTTCCTCAATCAAATTGTGGGATTAATTACAAAATTAAACTTGAGAGCCCTATAAATATAAAGCTTATAAGACCATAATAAGGGTCCTAGGTCATTGCATCCTATCACTACTATCACTCCATCTAGGGTTACATCCATTGCACCATCTTGCATCCACATAACACCATACATTCAAGCTAGGAAATTCTACATCACACACATTCTTAGAGGAGGAGGGATTCTATTCTATTTTATTATACTATCTACATCTTTTATAGCTATCATAGCTCACTATTTCACAAAGTGTAACTTAACACAAGAGCACCTAGGGCACGACATACACACACTCACCAGAACTACATCAGGGTCCATAATGTAGTGCAATGCTCAACGATAAGTCCACTAGTTTGGTAGCTGAGGTCAGTCGACCCCTTCTTCTTCTTCATGTGCAGGGCATCATCCAGTTCATCGGGTGAATCCGGTGATGATACAGAAACAAAGAGTATTCAGAGACACTTAGCGACATGCCAAATTAGGGTTTTGAACATTTATACTATTTTGAGCACTTAGAGTGTAGATCAGGGCACCCCATGATGCCCCAATACACTCCCAGTGCTGTGTCACTCTAGATAGTCCAAAATTCTACCTCTCGTAGGGCCCCGAGTGTTCATTTGGACTACCAAGTTCGAGTTCTAGATAGATATGATGAAACATGTGATGGTCACCATCAATAAGCTAAGTCATTTCCTTTTCCCCTCTTACATATTAGGGTTTTATTTCCATTAGATAAAATCATGCAATTACTTTACATCACTTTAGCATATCAGTTTTTTTCATTTATTATTGTTTAGCATCTTTATTTACAAAGCATTTTAGTCCTCCTATTTAGATTAACATTAATACCCTAAATACCCCATTTAGGTCCCTTTAGGTTTTATTTTTGTTAATCATTTTGGTGAACCGATCATTCTTTCCACCACCTTCTAGGGTTTTCCTCACCCCCTTTTCTCCTACCATGTCCTCCCCTTATCAGGTCATGGCCCAATCTTCATACCCCACCTATACACCTACCAAGGTCACCAATATAACTACTACGCAGCTGACTTCATGCGTGTCTACACTCAACATCCACCTCGCTTTCTCACACCCCATTAGACTCATCCATCAACATCATCACTACTCATCACACTCATATCACTCCACCGATTGGTCCACCTATTTCCATACCACCACCAGTTGCATCCGCCGCTCCACCAACCACTCCTAAAGGCTATGACATTATCGACCAACTTAAAAATACACCCGCTAAGATATCCCTTTACGATTTATTATCGTAATGCACTAGATTGTTGAACTACCTTGAGGCTACTCTTCATGCCATTCATGTTGAACGTGATCACTCTACCAAATCTTTTTCCCATCTCATTCAATCTCTTTGTAGTTTACCCCGTTTGATCTCCTTTACAGATGAGGACATATCACCTGCCACCCATAATAACCCTTGTGCACCCTTTCTCATTACCACCATCATTAGTACTACCTGTATTAAGTGTGTCCTCATTGACAATGGGTCTTCCATTAATCTATGTGCCCATTCCCTCTTACAAAAATTAGGCATTAATGATAGTCTCATCTCTCGTAACTCCACTCTCATCCGTGGTTATGATTCCTCCACTCATACATGCTTAGGCACAATCTCCCTTCATATTCAAGTCGGACCTAAAACCATTCTTACTAAATTCTATGTCCTCGATGCTTCTTTTCAATTCAATCTCCTCTTAGGCAGGCCTTGGATCCACGCCATGCAAGCCATACCCTCCACCGTACATCAATGTGTCAAATTCCTTTATGATGGTTATGAACATATTGTTATCGCTGACCAGAACCCTTCAAATATTGTTGCATTGACCCTGTCACCTCTATGCCTATCCCACCACCTCAACCTATTCCATGTATGCTAACTGGATCAATATGATGTGGCCAATCTAGTGTACCCACCTCTACTATTCCTACCATTCCTTCTCCTGCTATATCTACTCACACTTTGGCTATTATTTCACCCACTATCTTTGTCCCTACTAGCACTCCATCCCACCACCCCCTACTTCTTCACCACCTTCGAATGTCCTCTCGATAAGCTACTACCCAAACAGATGACACACACACCGACATTTCCACTATGTCGATGATGAGGTTGATGTTGTTCAAACTCACTGATGAAACATTACAAAAACTTGATTTTACTCCTCTGGCATGTGGACAATTCTTATTTTGAAGAAACATTTTCATCGATGGCCTAGGAGAGTACCAACTTCAAAAATCCTCCATCCACTAATGTCATGGTCCTATATAAGGGCTCTATTAACAATGTTGACATAGTTTCATCTACCTCTCCCCCAGAAGTAGTCTCACGACCACCCTTCACATGTACTTTATATATAAATAGGACATTTTGGGAACACATTCCTCTTGATCTCACTAGTTCTGATACTATCTGTACACATGATTGCTTACCTAGGTTTGACATGATGCTTAATGACATATTTCCACCTCCCCATTCACCCCATCTTTATTACGGTTATTTCCATATTACAATGGCTTATGGGTTATCGGGTTTTTCACTTAACAATATTTGTTACACGCACTCCTCGTGGGTTACCATTTATGCTTGGATGATCTTGGCTTGATTATATTGGTGGTACACTCAACCCACTTCATTCCTCACTCTCCTTCCCCATGCCTTTTAGTACTATCTCCATTACTAATGATTCTTCTCCTACATACGTACCTAACATTTCACGTTGGTGTGCTCATGGATGCCCACCAGTTGCTTTTACGGATGAAGAATATGTAATGAATGCCTATCTCCTTTGTCGTAATGCATCTTTATATGATCTACCTCATTCTATCACTTACCAAGTTTCCAATGCCACTCCTGTCGGTTTCGATCAAGACAATGATGATTTTCTTGATGGCATTTCATAGTCCCCTTTTTCACATTATCACTTGGGGGCATAGACATTATACACCCCCCCCCCCATCCTCATTCTACCATGCTTATGTTTCTCACTCCTTTAATCCCTGCATATCAACATTATCATCATCTCTCATCACACCCTCTTACCCGATGATGCACCCTAGTGCTTCGGTTCACACTGGACTATTGAGGGATCACTATTACATTAAACCCCACATGCACACACTGGACCTATACATATACATCTCATCATCCTCATACATACATCTCAGTCATACATATCATCATCTACTACTCATTATACATATACTAGTCATCATCATATCTAGTCTAGTTTTCTCTTCATACACATCATTAGGCTACATCACATCTAACCTATATATTTACATATACTTGGGTCATTTTACTACATATATTATCACATACTATGCTAGGTTAAATTACTACTTGGATCTAGCTTTACATTACATCACTACATATTCTATATATCTATCTATCATACCTATCATCACATCTTATATGGGTCTAGTTTACATCATCATCCTACATCATCACTACATTCATTTACATTACCTTACCATATACATACATCACATTTACACATCCTACTCACACATGGTCACATCTAATTTTATAATACATCTACATATTATATTCTATGCATGCACACTCACCACCCTATGACACACTCTAGTTCCTCGGTCCATACTCAATTACGAGGGTTTACCAATCAAATGGACCTTACCTACATGTGACATGTCATCATACCACATTCATCGGACTAGTGACCAATGCTCTAGGCTATATCATCACCCATACTCATCATCATATCATGTAGTGGTATACACCTTAGGTTAAATCACCACTCCTTTCCCCATTCTACATTATCCTCTTACATACGATCATCACCTATTCTATCATCCTCTTCTAAGTCATTCTACCACATCATCATTTCTCCTACTCATCCATTAGTGGTATATGCTTTAGGATAAATCACCACCCTCACCTTATTCATCATATAGTGGTCTACGCTTAGTGCTAAATCACCACCTTCCGTTATTCACCACCTACTTATCTATGCTTCTTACGCCCTCATCACCCATCTCGTAGTGACATATGCTATAGGCTAAATCGTCACCTTTCATTCTTTCATCATGTAGTGATATACGCTTAGGGATAAATCATCACTCACCTTTATTCAACCAAGTCATGGTATACACTTAGGCTATAGGTCCACACATCATTTTCATATGCCGCATTTTCATCCATTCATCTTATAGTGATATATGCTTAGGGCTAAATCATCACTCCCATTCAACAAGTCATGGTATATGCTTAGGCTATAGGGTCCATGCACATCTTTCCATATATCTGCATTCCCATCCACTTCATTCTATAGTGATATATGCTTAGGGATAAATCATCACTCTTCGATCAAAAAATTCGTGATATACACTTCAACTATAGGGTTCATGCACATCTTCTCCCCATGTCACATTTCATCACCACTACACATACACACTCATCGTACACGCTAGACACAACCAACACTACTTGACCATTTCCCGATGACGCACTCTCATTTTTGCGGTTCATTCTTGACTACTGAGGGAAAAAAAAATGAACCTCACTACATACACTTCCATACACTCAAGGGGCACGTTGCTCCTATCATTCCATCTTGCATTCCATTCCATCCATCCACAACATATTGCATTGTCTTGGTAGCATTTACTTTTTGCTTACTAGTGTTTTTGCATGTTCACTTTATTACACATGTTATCTTGCTTTCTTTCCTATATGTCATTATCATACACACATGTGCATTCATGCCTTTGTTTAGTGTGATCATAGATACAGACATTTACATGTGGCATGGATGCTCACCTTCTACCCTTACTATATTGGTCATTGGGGGCATCCACATTTGTCTCATATAGGTGTTATTGTTTCATTTTGTACTTAACATCTTATACTACTTGCTTATACATGCTTTGACATATTGGTTTTCACTCTAACATGCTAATGGGTGTTCCATGTAACACTTGTTTTGCAAGACTACATGTTCCCATGACTACTTGTATTTCTACTTGTCTGCTTTGTTTTCCATTATATGTGGGCTTTTCCCTTTTCTTGTGTGCACACTTTATGTTGTTTGTGGCCATGATGGCCTTGCATGTGTCTTGTGACATCATGAGTGATGTCCCATGTTTGAAACCCACTTTGTGTGGTCTCTTTTTTTTTGCATGTTTACACTACTTTGTACTTAGTAGTTTTTACATTATCTGCATCTTTTTACACTTATTTGCATGCATGTGTTTGGACTAACACTTTTATTGGCTAGCCATCCCCTTTTGTGCATGCCTTGGTATCTACCAAGCGCTTTCCCTTTCCCCTTGTAGGGTTGAGTTGGTTACAAGGTTAGAGTGTGGTTGGTCCTCTTTTGGGGCCATTCTCCTTCCAGTGGTCATCGCATGCCCCCTAAAGAGGGGGCATCATTGAGGGTTTCTACTAACACAACGTATCTACATTGGTTCACACACAACGAGTGAGTTCAGACTAGTCTATGAAACTCCATACACAATGGCCTTAACAGACATGGTGTCCTTTAACAATTCTATGGAGTGGTCACAGGCTCAGGGGTTACAGTGGGTGGCCTCTCTACACTTCTCCATCCAGTGGCATAGGATCACCCAAAAACCAGTGCAGTATAGAGATCTCTTCAAAAATTTAGAATAGAAGTGGTTAGAGTTGGAGGACACATGAGCATTTCCTCCCTACACTTCTTCAGCCAGGGTGGTGTGAGATCTCCCAAAAAACTTGTGACATCATAGGATATCCTTCTACACCCTTTTTCTCGACATGGATCAAGTGCACATGTTCCATTTTTCCATTTACACTTTCTATTCTAGCGTATTTTACATTTGCGTACTTTACACAACATTTTTACATACATACATATTTGACTACTTGATCATTTTCTCCTTGCAGGTTCACCGTATGAGAAACAAGCAGTCAAATTAGGGGGCAACAACAAACAACAAAAACAACAACAATGACAATGAAATGACACACACCATGATGGTACTTGCCATACTAACCATGCAAGTACACCACACACATGCAACAACTACACACACATTTCCACCCTAGGTTCACTCTCATCACTTTTTACACATGTTTCATCTTTAGAATCCACACTCCTCCACATTTTTCTTTTTGTCATTCCACACTTCTAGTCCATAGGCGTGTTTTCTTCTACACTCTGCATGGACATTAGGTACACTTTTCTATCTACTTTATGTTACCGAGTTGTTCACTCACCAACATAAAGTGGGGGAAAATGTAGACACAAATATTACACATTAGACAATATTTAGCCCGGTCTTATACTACTATTTAGAAGGTTCTCAAGTGTACAAAGTACCAATTAATCCCACCTTTTTTCCATCTTTGTTTTATGTTTTATTTTGTCTTTTCGCGTATTTCCCGATACTTATCACCCCATTTTCTAACTTTCCCAAGATTTCTATCCCCTAATTACGGGTGCCCCACCCATCTTGGCATCTCGGGGCCCCGGTCCCACTTTGGGTGCCCTGATCTATGCTTAGCCTCTTTCACTCCTTTTTGGGTCACTTCTAGCATGTTGGTCATCTTTATCTTTTCCTCAGTTAGCATTGTTGGGATTAATTATGAAATTAAACTTGAGAGCCCTATAAATATAAAGCTTATAAGACCATAATAAGGGTCCTAGGTCATTACATCCTATCACTACTATCACTCCATCTAGGGTTGCATCCATTGCACCATCTTGCATCCACATAACACCATACATTCAAGCTAGGAAAGTCTGCATCACACACATTCTTAGAGGAGGAGGGATTATATTCATTATATTCTACTATCTACATATTCTATAACTACCATAGCTCATTATTTCACAAAGTGCAATTGGCACGAGAGCACCTAGGGCATGGCATACACACACTCACCAAAACTACATCAAGGTTTGTAATGTAGTGCAATGCTCATCGATAAGTCCACTAGTTTGGTAGTTGAGGTCAATCTGACCCCTTCTTCTTCTTCTTCATGAGGGATGTCATCCAATTCATCCGGTGAATCTAGTGTGACAGACACAAAGTATTCAGAGATACTTAGCATGACCATTCCAAATTAGGGTTTTGAGCATTTATATTGTCCTAAGTGCCCAAATGCAAATCGGGGGCACCTGGGTGCCTCAATACACTTCCAAGCACATGTGTCACTTAGATAGAAGTCCAAATCTGCCCTCTGTAGGGCCCCTGAGTGTTTGTATGCATTGCACTCGAGTTTGAGTTCGATTTCTATGACAACTGCGATATAAATCACCATCAATCAACTCATTCATTTCCTTACTCCCCTCTTGCATTCTAGGGTTTTATTTCCATTAGATCAAATCATGAAATTTCTTTACATTACTTTAACATATCAGTTTGTTGTCATTTGTTATTGTTTAGCATATTTATTTACAAGCATTTTAGTCCTCCTATTTAGATTAACATATTTAGGTCCTATTAGGT
Organism: Taxus wallichiana var. yunnanensis; assembly: GCA_018340775.1. Classification (NCBI taxonomy): domain Eukaryota; kingdom Viridiplantae; phylum Streptophyta; class Pinopsida; order Cupressales; family Taxaceae; genus Taxus; species Taxus wallichiana. The sequence continues at coordinate 758,247,362 of CM031237.1, forward strand.
TTTATTTTTGTTAATCATACTCAGCTATATCAATCTTTTCAAATCTTTAGGTGGTTGGACTATTTGAATTGAACTCATTCTTGAATGTAATTATTGGACTCGAGTGAAATATGTTAATCATGTAGTATGGGCTACATGATTAAGGCATTTCTACTCATGCTTTCTCATATGTTATTATGTAAAATTAGCTTTACATTATTGGTGTGATATTGATTAAGTGAGAATATATACTTGTATAGTTTTTGGGATACTTGTTTGGATGAATAATGGATGAATGTTAAATCTATCTATTGAATGTCTTGTAGTCGATAAGAGCCAAAATTGATTGGATTGTTAGATGTTTGACATTATAGGGTTTTGTGACACACTTGAGTAATGTACTTTTAGAAGTGTGTAAAAAGGAAAAGATATTTTTGAACCCTCGATTGTTTTCTATTAATAAGAAGTGTTCCTTCTTGAATTTGTTACTTAGAACATATGGTTCCAAGGATTCAGCTCCTATCATGCTCAGTTCAAATGATCTGACAGACGCTAACGCTCTTGCAGATAGATTTCATGAAAAAGGAAAAGAGGATGAATTATGGAAAGTTACAATGATTCTACTCATTGAAGAAATTTTATTTTGATGAAAATATTATGTTTCATTTACTAAATTATTCTTGTGAATAAATGTTTAAGGCCTAAAGCTGATTATGTAACTATTAGAAGAATTTGATTACATCTTGTCTACTTGAATTGACATCTTGACTTGGAAATAATTGAAGTGGTTTCTTGAATCATTCTCTTTTGATTGATTCAGTTGTGTGATAATGATGTTTTTAGTTTAAGAGTTCTTTTACTTGGAAAATAAGTTGTAGGGAATCAATTGATATACATAGCTTTAATTCTTGACATCGATTAATAATTTTGAGGAATTTATATGAAATGTCACCAACTTCATATTACGAATTATGAAGCTAGGAATATTAACTCATAGAGATTACTAAAAATAATCATGATTAAAAATAAAGGGTTTTGGACCTTAGGGATAATCACAGAGAGTACTTAATGTCATTAAATACATATAAGAATCTACCTTGTAAAAAAGGGATCTAAGTGATTATACTATAATGCAATCCACCTATCCTAAATGACGATTAAATACAATAGTAAACTAGAATTGTACTTAAGAAAAATTAGGAATGATGAAATGGGTTAGATGTATAACTTGAACTAACCTTTAAGGCATTAAGAACAAAATTCTTCTTGCTTGCTGTGATAATAAAGTCATAAAAATGATACATATTTGACTTGCATGCATAATGTAATTATGTTACGAAGCCTTAGTAAAGGGGATGTACACTATTGGGCAACATAATGAACCCTTCGAATAGGTTAAGAGGTGGGTGTGGAATATTCTTCTATTAAAAGATGAGTTATAATTAGGGGATAATGTTTAAGTAAGTTATAATAGTTCGAATAGTTGAATGACTTAAAGGAAAATGAATGTTAAGTCAAGAGAACTATTATGATTTGAAAGCATAGAACTGTTTAGAGTCAAGAAGATGAACCTTCAAATAATCCTAAAGTATATTGGGTGTATATGGTTACTGCCCCACAATATCCTAATAAGATGTTTCTAAAATACTTAATCAACTAAAGATAATTTCATACTTAAGGGAGATTAAGTAATGAGTAGAAATAAATCTGTAAATCCTTATTATTGAATTAAGTAGAAACATAACGTTCCTTATTGGAATGTTGATAGAACTGAGTTAGTCCTTAGGAATGACATCTATTGGCCAAAAATAGCTAGGGAAGGATTAACAAGTTGCAAATTAAAGGGATTAATGAACTTGTTAAGGATGGAGGTTTATATTTCCGAGACTTAATGGGTATGTTACAACATAAAAACTTTTGGATAGTACCCATCTAATGATGAGGTTCATTAGATGGTTACTATGGAGCAATCATACAATAATCTATTCAGCCCCTCTCATTGAGGCCATATCGAATGGAATCTCAATTTCTTTTTACACACTAGGTAGTGATGAGCCCATGGTATGTGGCTGATGTCGAATTGTGTTGACTACAAGTGAGGAAGCGGATTCAAAATGATGGGGGTCAATTCAAACACACTCAATTAATCTTAGTCACTACATGTAGACTATCTTCACTAGCCCATGGGGTATATCTCTTCTTCATGTCTAACAAGGAAATGGGAAGGATTGACATAGGTCAAGAAAGTCTAATCAAGATAACAGTTTCAAGTGTGGTGAAAGACATATTCCTTCATGATGAGTATTTCATCTTGGAATATAGGCATGGAAAACATGTCTAAAAATTTGGCCAAAGTATCACAAGTTGCTGGTTGTGTTGTCTTAAATTCACCAGACTAAGGTGTGGGATATATGATGGGTATTTGTAACAAGTACCTAGATAAGCCCTTAGTCAATTGCACTTGATGAACCCTTAAATGAAAAAGGGAACCAAAAGTATACAAAGTGTACAATGAAATGAATTATGAGATGTTGGTTTTATTCTCGAGTCATCATTGAAATGATCGGTTTTACATCGAGTCATCATTAAAATGAAATATGAGAGATCAATTTTATACTTAGAGTCATAACTTGTTTGCATATGGTTAGTTCTTGTTGTAGGATTGATTAGCAGATTTAATGTGGTTCTAAATGTTGAATTTAGAACAATGAACATTGAGATAAACAAAAAAAATTCCCCTACTTTTGTAATCATGAAATAGGGATGTTACACCCTAAATCCTTTGAAACACCCAAATTTGATAAATACAAGGGTAAACATGATCCAAGAGAACATATTAAATAATTTTTCATGGCATGCCAAGAAGTGGCATATAATGACATATTTCTCTTGTGCCTATTTCCTAAAAGTTTAGGAGGGAAAGATTTGGACTAGTTCTTACACCTTCCAAAGGGATCAATCACAATGTTTTCAAACCTTTCTAAGAATTTTGTTAAACATTTTTCATTCAGTACAGACTTTGAAATCACAACGATGAAACTTTGCAACACAAAGAAAAGGAGTAATGAAAATTTCACACGTTGTTTCTTAAATGATGGAAAGAAATTTCAATCCAATTCCCTTGCTCTATACCTAAGAAATAATTAGATAGTATATTCATTCCCAATCTAAATTTAGAAATGTTGTTTCAAATACAAATGCATTGTTTGACAAACTGTGGAACCCTAGTCATTGGTGTAGTCATTGATGGAAAAGGTGTGAATGGTGAGTTGAATCTCAGTCAGAGGCATAAAGGTTGATTGGTAGTGCCTTATTAGTGATAGTTGGAGCTTATAAAGAGGTTCCAGGATGGTTTCAGGATGTTGTAATGCTTGGTATGAATGCAAAATTAGCTAGTAATGCTTGGATGATGTAGTGCCTTCAAAGTGAGCTTGTAATGCTTGGTATGAATGTAAAATGTGTCCAAAGTATCCATAAAGGTGTTTCAGAGGTGTGAGGAGTGTTTCTTAGTGCTCTCCAAGTCATATCCTTGTGTACAAAGGTCTATTTACAGGTTGGCCATGACATATGATGTTTTACAAGTATGAGAGTGTTGTTCCAAGCTTGTGATGGATTGAGAAGCCTTGTAGAAGGAATTTATTACAAAGGAGGAGTGAAATGTCATATAGATAGGTTTTTTTCAGTGGTGTGAAATGGCCTTAGGCTGGTTCTTTAAGCTTTTAGAATGGTTTCGGGGTGGCCTCGAGTGCTTAGAGGATTGAATAATGAGGTTGACCTCTACTAAAGGTATGGATAAGGTTAGTATGCTCAACTTAGATTATCTACATGTTTGAAATGTTTATTCTAGCATGTACAAGAGATTTTGTAGATGGTGGAAGTATGTATTTTTATAACTCAAGGATACCTTTCCAATGAGTCCAATTTTCACAATTTGGAGCTCTCTGGAGGAAGTTATGGCCATTTGAAGTGTTATAGGTTGGGATGAGCAGGATTTAATTATATTTCAGGTCCGCGTGGCAAGGAAGATCAAAGGCGAATCAACATTTGTCAAAATTATTCATACATCCCCACTCCTAAAACCCAATAGACACATGACAAGATATGATTAGATAAATTTTTAGATCCGCCTAACAGCTTGGAAAAGAAGCAAGTTACGGAAAAATAAATCCATCGACATTGTGAAATGTGTAGATGAGTGGAGCCTTTTGAATGGCTCAATTTTCAAATTATGACATAGAGACGAAAAATGTAAAGATTGACATTGTAATATCGTAAAGGAACATTGAGCTTCCCTATTAGATCATGTGTCACATTGGTCAGATGTAAGTTATCAAAATCCTTACATTGTGAAGGAACATGGAGCTTCTCTATTTGATCATGTTTTACATCTATCATATGAAGGTTATCACAAAGTTTTACATTATGAAGGGCGTGGAGCTTCCTTATTGGATTGCTTCTCGCGGTGGCTAGTGGAGGTTAAGAACATTCTGACAAGTGCGAAGTGTATGGATATTTCTTATTAGATAGAACTTCACAAATGGTACACACTGATAAGAAGATCAAATCCATGTCAAACTTTGATTGGTTGTGAAGATGGGCTTATTGACTACAAGAGGGGCTAGTGGAACTGGAACTCTATCAAATGTGGTTTATTCGTTGAGATGAATTCTACCTAAGTCCATCACTTTTAGGTTTTCCGAAATGGCAACATGTGGCCATGGTGGTGACTATGAAATTTTGTAAAATCATAGAAACTTAAATTTTAACCGATGAAAAATTCCAAAAATTGCAGGTAATGTCTGTAAGGAGGTCGAAGAGGTGTTACAAAAGGAATTAGGTTGATTCATCTTGAAACAAAGGAGAAATTTGTGACAAAATTTTGTCTCATTTGGGAAAGTCTACGAGGAATAGTTCGGTTTTGAGTGTTGACATGGTCTAGTTTCGATTGAAAACAATCTAATGTTTGGTTAAAATTCTAAGCTATGTTTGATCTTCATGTGAAAGCTGTAGGTTTAGTTCAAGTGGATTAAAACATGAAAAATATTTGTTCAAATTGAAGAATATCAAAATTCAGTTGCATTGAGTAGCTAAAGAAGTGCCACTTGTTAACCTACAAACACCAAGTTCCTTGAGAAATCTTGAATGTATGGAAGAATATCAAAGGAAGACAAAGAGACTAGTTAGATAACTTCTATTACTTGAAGATAAAGTCTAGAAGACAAACGATCTTCTCGTTGTATGCAATAAGTGAATGTGAATGGTCAGATGTGGAGAGATAACATATATAAAAGAAGTATTTTGAATTTGAATATGTTGTTGAAAGAGTGTAGAGCTGAGGGCATGATTTTGAGAAAATAAGAAGGGTGTTAGTGTATTAAATCTATGAAAAATTAATAAGGGGAGAGAAGAAAGGATAAGTTGATCTAGTTGTCACAATTAGTTATATGAGACAATAGTTTTAGTGTGAAAAATATGAAAAAGTCTAAGTTGTAGCTTAGCATGTGGGGAGTTGTTGCTTCCCTGTAAGTTGAAGCTTATTAAAGGTTAGTTGTTATTGTACCAAATCAGGGAGTTGAAGCTTCCTTATAAGTAGTAGCTTACAGAAGATCAATTGTTTTTGGTTAAATTGTAGGGAGTTGAAGCTTCCTTGTAAGTAATAGCTTACAAAAGATCATTTGTTATTGGTTAAATTTTTGGGAGCTGAAGCTTCTATGAAAGTTGAAGCTTGCTAAATGTCAAGTAACATATTGAATAAATTTTGGAGTTACAACTCCAAGTTGAGTTGATTCTCAACGTGAAATCATTATAACTTTATAGGACAATTATCCAAGATAGTTCTCTAGTTTCAAGTGAGTTTTGTCCCAAGATGGGATTCCCACATTAAATCTTGTCTCCTCATATGTTCATGTGTGTTTACTTCTCTCTCTCTCATGGTTGAATGGTTATATTTCATCATAGTTAAGATAATTTAATTATAACAAATTGAAGAAGTGTAAGTTGATTGTAAAAGTTTGATAAGACACTCGATTCACCCCCTCAATGCCTAGAATTCCTAACAAAAACTTCAAATAAGTAATAGAAAAAGGACAACATATTCGGCGGGATATCATTGCTAATGGCCTAATCAAGACACCTTTAAAGATCAACCTAATAATCACAACAATAATCACAACAATAATCAAAATCATGATAAATCTAAATTTATCAACTAAAATCAAAATGTTGTAAATGATGGAATCACTGATTCTTATCATATCCAAAATGTACAAAATCTAACTCATCAACAGTCTAGTAAATTTGAAAAATCTAAACATCCTATAATCCTTTCTAACAAAGAAGCTTCTCCACGTGAGGTTAGAAGATGATTATTTTATGCCTCTTGGAAAAATTCTTTCAAGTGTCCTCCATTAATTAAAAAGCACTAAAATGGTGACATACCCATTCCCATGTCCTTTTGAATAAGGACAAACTAAACCCACATATTATAAATAAAATGGATACTATGACTACCATTGTATACATGGCCATCCTACAAATTTTTATGTAAGACTACATCACTTCATATAAGACTTAATTAATAATGGAGACATTGAAATAGAAGGAAAATCTAATAACAAGACACCAAATGAGAACTTAAAGGTTTTCCAGGACCCCTTCCCTAAGCATGATATGAATAATAATACAAAATACATGGGTCAAACACCAACCAATTTCGAGTTTGATTCTATCATTTCATGATTAGATCGCACGCCTGGACATGGTAGCCACTATCAAATTTACAACTCCTACTTGTACCCTAACAAAAAGATAGAAATAGGTTTTGGTACCCACCGCTAAATAACCTTCTACATCCATAAAACAAAAACAAACATCTAATCCTAAGTTCACTACAAATTCACAAACCACGAATGTAAAGTCTTCATTTGATTCATATGATATAATCAAACAATTAGAGAATACCAACCATAAATTTACCTCATGTAATTACTCAAGAAATATCCTGTGCTCCAAAGTATCCTTACTCGTGCACTCCATGAGGAACATTTTCATAAGGATATTAACTCTCAACAATTTTAGGCCTTAATTACAAACTTATCATATAATAATCTAATTTTTGTCATTTGGTCCTCATGGCTGTTTGAACCCCAATATTACCAATAAGAATTCCTTATATGTAGAATCATTCATCACACATAATAAGATCAAATGAATGCTTATAGATAATAGAAATGCATTAAATATCTGCTCCATGAAATTTTTGAGACGTCTTGGCTACACTGAGGAAAGTCTAGGCACTAACATCATCACCATTCATGGTTATGATAATAGCAAAAGGCGATCAAAACCATTGAATTACATACCATGAAAGAGAATTCGATGTTGGAACATAATGGTTAAGTGGGCTGGCCACCCCTTAATTAAATATGGGTCCAACATTATACTATAGGTTAAATATTTAATAATAAGAAATATTTATATTTCTATTATTAAATATTCAAACCTAGGAATATACTTTAGGTTAAATATTTAATAATAAGAAATAGTTATATTTCTATTATTAAATATTTTAAACCTTGGTATATGTGTCAACCGACATGGTTGAAAAGGTGAGTCGAGAGACATACCCGATCACCTCATATAAAAAGGACTTCAGGTCCTCATTTGATATATTCGGGAAAATAATATATCAAAGGTTTTCACCCTCGTGATTAGGGTTTCTAAGGAGGAGGTTAATTTTCACACTTGGTTTTTGCCTTTAGGTTTTCCACTATAAATATTGTGTCATGTGTTATTTACTTTTGTAAGTATTACTTTATTATTATACAATGTGATGTGATGTTTATTTATTTAATATTGCATAGTTTATTAATGTTGATTAAATCGTAATTAATAGAATCCTCAAATTCTAACATGGTAACAGAGCAAGGTAAATTAAATAGATTAGATCAAATGTTGTTGTATTTAATTTATTTAATTTTTTACAGGTTTTTTCAACCAACCCAAAAGGGTATTTAAAAATCATCGGGCCCCTTCTCCCCAATTTTTTGCAATCTAAAATTTTGAATGTTTTGTGAGGAATTAATGTGAGTGTGTATAGGTGAAAGGGTGTGAAAAATCACATACAGGTAAGGGTAAATTTATATATGAAATATTTTTATTTCTCTATAGTTTTAAATGTGTGCTAGGAAATTGTTTTCAAAGGTAAAATTCAAGAGTAAATGAAGGGAGGAGACAAGTTTCATGAAAATAGGGATTTCAAATTATTTCATTGGCCGAGTGAAATTACTTGTCCCCTCTGTAAATCTCTAGGTTAATTTGTACTCTCATGTGATTCAAAATCTCCTTGCACCTGGTAAAAATTCTCTTACTATTTTTACCTTATTTTTTTCAAAATAATATGCCCATGTCCTTTGGACCCCCCTCTAATAGGGCTTGATTTAAAAAATATAAGTTTATAGTTTTTATAACTATATTCTTTAAATAAAAATTTACTATAGAATAAAGATCATTATAGTTTATATTATATAAAATATTCTCAAAAAAATTATATAGTTGTTTATATCTTATTATAATTTATATTTAGAATCATCTAAAATTATACGAAGAAGAAATTATGAAATTTCATATTCTGGAAATACATAGGTAATTTTCATTGTGTTAAATTTGATGGTCATATGACCGTCACAACAAACCAAAAATAAGGTAGAATGACGGTCATTTAGACATCAAATTTAAGCTAGCCAGATACAAGAAATTGTCATTGTGTTAAAATTGATGGTTAAGTGACCATCTCGGCGAGTCCAAAACTAAGGCGTAATGACAACCATTTAGACGTCAAATTTAAGCTAGCCAAATCTTTATCTACATTAACACTTTTCATAAATTTGAAGTTGTTGTGTGTTCTTAGGGGTTTCATCTTCTCTTCTATATGGTCAATTTTTTATGATAGGTATGGGGTATAATGTAGTGCCCTTTATAATGCTTTGGTCATTATTTGATTATGAGAAGTGTTGGTCTTCAAACTTGCACTTTGTGTCTTAGATCGGGAAGAGCTGAGTTGTTTGTGACAACAATGGAACCATCCCCAAGTTGTGGGACCTTGCACGCTTAGGACGAATCTCTAGAGAAGGATGTATCCTCTATCTATTTTCTGTCACTCCTAATGCTAAAAGGGGAAACTAAGCTAATAAATTCAAAGGACCAAGGATAGAAGGATAACATGAAAATGAACTACACTAAAAGATGATAACACCGAGTAAAAGAGGGATGAACACTATACATTACAGTGGGAATGAAAAGGGGACACATGAAAGGAGGCTAGGAACAAGTAGCACAACTGAAAATGCATTTACCAAATCATTCTCATGGAACACAACTAAATAAGGAACTGCAAGGGACGTGAAGTGGCACAACAAACACACAATAAAAAATAAAAGGAAAGAAGAAGGAATGAAAACATGTTAGGACAAAGAATAGTCACAAAATAATGCTTCTATTACTTTCAAAAATGCACAGAGCTATTACAATGGTGAAAGAGGCTGATATCCATATGCATGAGCTAGATCTAGAGGTCTGCAACTCAGAATGCAAAAATATGAAGTCCTTAGCAAAATGCGTAAGGATTCAGAGTATCCAACATTAATAATGATCCCAACTCTTACATTTATAGATGAATCTGTGTAAGGAGAAGAGAAGGAGGGAAAAATTAAATTTGAAATACAACCACCAACAAGAAGCATTCAATGCCTGTAAATCCTCCTAAGAATTTGTTGAATGCACTTCCCCAGGTCTATTTGGCATGTTGGAGAAGGAAGGAGGGTAGATCATATCAAATCGGGTGGTTGAAGTAATCATATCTGCTTCATTAATGATTAGAAAGATGTTTTCCCATTTCTCACCTACTAGGTCTACCAAAATTTGAATTTGAATGCCTAGCACTATGGTGATGCTAACAAATCTTTGACAAATCTAGGTGCATGTTGATCAAAACTCTATATCAAAAGATATGATTTTGAGAGGATTTTAGATCCGTATGTGCACGTAAGACACGTAGTGTGTGCAAATTAGCTGAAAGAATAGCCAATCTGTGCAAAATGGTTATCATTTCGCCACATGTCACTTCAATGATTTGTTGTAATGATTTGACTCCTGTTGGCGCACTTTGATTGGTTGCATGTGGCACACTCAAGCATGTTAGAAGATGACTTAACAAAAAGCGGTGCAAAGGAGGGCGTGAGGAAAGGGCACACGAGAAGAAAATATAGGAAAGCGAAGAGGAACATGTGTGCAACGCACACGGGAAATGAGGCAAAATGGTGAGCACAGAATGCATGGTGAAGGTAGAACCATTACAAGATGATGTGTGGGTGCACGCCAAGGTGAACATTCTTAGGAAGAAGGTGAATGGACAAAAGATGCGTGGAAGGGAAGATGGAACAAAGAAGAAAAGGGAAATAAGGGAAGAAGGGGAAGTGCGCAAGGGTGCATGAGGAAAAGAAAGGAATGTGCCAAGGGAACTTAATACTTTAGAAACAAGGCAAAAATTTTTTTTTGCATGATTAATGTTCTCTGTTCTAAATACATAATTTAGAACACACATCTCATAACAATCATTCTTATAATAGATAACCATGCATATTAATGTAATGACTGATGTGTGTACCACGATCTATTCATTCCCATGCACTATAATGACTCGGTGAACTACCGATCTATTCATGTGTAACATTGAGCTTGGAGTTTTCTACTGAATACTTCATATTCATGGTTCTCTTACCCTATTCTAGGTTCTGAGTGATCTGCCCAAGGAACCTATCTGAATAATTGTTACCAATATTCATCGGCATCACGATCCTTAGACTAGGTGACATAGGACAACACAATCAACAACTTGCGATACTTTGGCCAAAGATTTATAACATACTATTCATATTACTTATTCCTTGATGACATACTCATCAATCGGAATACATCCTTCACCCCACTCTATTGTTATATAGAACATCTTATACTGACTTCTGTCAGTCCCCTTGTCCCAAGGTTTCACTCTAGTTTGATTAACATCATAGTCCATGATATGAAGAGGCTCTTAAAGACTAAGGGTAAATTGGCATACTGGGTCAACCAAAGTTAACCCCATGTGCCAAGGTACCCTGAGTCTCAAAGGGCTTCCTCATAACCTGATTATGGTCCTAACCAGTCCCGGAGAGAAATCTTGATCAAGTTCCAGGTGTGTAAATCTTAACGATCAATGCAGAAGGGTGTTGCCACATGTCATCTGCATTGTTGTATCCTCGAGAAGATCCTAATCTTCTCAAAGGTACAACCTTGCAGTTGACGTGTGTCAACATCCTATGGAACAACCTGAAAGATGTACATACCTCCAAGAATTTACTTACGTTAAGTTATATTTGGGTTACAGAACTACATATTTTGGCAGCCTTCCCTAACCCCGAGTCCAACACTCTTTAAGTTACCTTTTTGTAATTAGGGTTCAGCTTTACAAAAGGGTCTTAATTAACTTAAGATTGCTTCCTGGTTGTCGGTTGGGACCTAACAACCTTTTATCCAAAAAAAATAGGACAACAACAATTTAAGTTTCGTTATTTAAAAATAACTTATCCAACGAAGGAAATGTATCAACCTAATAGGCTGAGACATATCAGACTTAATATTGTTAAGTCTTAGTGATTTATAACCATATATTCCTTTTATAATTAGTGCATTACAAGAGAGGAAAGTCCTCTTCTTCTTATAGTTACATTTTAGGGCATAACCCACTCTCAATGTTCCCTATAAATGTAGTGATCTTATTTACAATTTTTAATCACAATCATAAGTTATAAAGAATCACTAATTAAGAATGTAGTATTCAGCCACATAATTAGCTATGGCTTACTTAAGAAATTCATCTATATTCCATTGTATAAAACAATAAGAATGCACACTCATTCATATAGATAATAAGAAGATCATCCCAACAAGATAAGTTACACATTCTACATAGGTAATTTCTCACTATTTCATTCATTTCCAAACCCATACAATTACAACTTATGCACTTTGGGCATACTTTAAGACAATAGCCTTCAAACAAAAGAGGTAACTTTTCTTTTCACAATACAATTTAGAAATCAAATCAGAATTCTTCATAAGAACCAATTTAGAACAATCAATGCATCATATCAGATTTTGTCTTCCTTTACCACTTACGAAGACCATCTGCAAAAATTGCTAGCATGGGTCAGTTCAATGAACTGAGCATGATAAGCACTAATCCTTAAAACAATTGCATTCCACTAATTGTTTCAATTAAACAACCTTGTTATAATGACATCAATTACTTCATACTTTCTAACTTAAAGTGAAGTCAATATAAAGAGTCCTAGTACATTGTTAAAAACAAAATGGGAGAAAGAATATTCTATTTTACTTGTCCTAAATTTAAAGTATAATTGATTCCAACAATTACCTTCACAATCCAAAATCATAATACACTCTGAGTTTTCTTCCTACCAATTATAATACAACTTCATATCATAACTTAAGTTACAGACGTAATTTCAACTTAATCTATTTCGGATGATTCATCTCATTTCTTGCAAGAAAGTAAGAAGGAACATCTTGTTTATTATGCACCTAATCATCAAAAAAGCTGAAACAATGTATATCATGATTTGATCACCTTTTATTTAACACTAAACCACTTGAAGTATTCATCCCAATAGGTTCATACAAAAGTAATTTAAACAGAAGGAATGGATTACTGCCACTTGCAAGTTCTCCTACCAATCTATGTCCTTCATCTTATTATACTTGATTTTCAATCCATGACAAGTATGCAAGGCAATAAATACTGAATTACTTTGCAAATAAAATAACAAACAGTAAGTTTAAAACAAGATCTTAACACTTTGTAAAATGAAAGGAGTCTTCCAGATTAGGATCCCTAATCCTAATGTTTCTTTCATCTTAATATAATAATCTGCCATCCCATAACTTTACTGATTGAGTTCCTTAAATAATTCTAAGAAAGAGTATATTAACATTCAAGAAGAGATCAATATAACTTTCTTTCTTTTAAAGCCCCTTCCCAACCTTCCTTTTCAACTCAGAGATAAAATAGAGATGACCAAAACACTGTTGTAACCAAGTTTTAGAACTAAATCCAATTTCCAAGAAATAATAACCATTTAATAAATCTAATCAAGGAAGAAGAATTTGTTTCTAGCACTTAAGTACATTCAACAGTTTGGTTCAGGTAGAGCCACCATATAGAATTACCCTTAGATCCCTACAGGATCTACCACTATACATCCAATGAAACCAATATCAACATTTAACATAAAACATTACAACCTATCGAACTCGATATAAACCCGATCCAAAGGAAACAAGCTACTTTCCTTCATATGCTCGAACCATTCGAGATTAAAATCAAGTTAGGTTAACTTAACATTTTCCCTTGATTACATAGTAATCCAATACTAATCTAGCTGGACCGATTCATCATCCGGTGCCATTTCATTATAATACACTAAACAAGATTGAATATTCAGTATTTATAAACGTATTCAAATCCTATTTTCAAAAACACCCAAGGTCAAAATGTTCAAACCATTATAATAATATATAATAATAGTCAGATTAAAAATAGGTCTTCCATATGCTTCAACCCATTTCAACTCTAATGTCAATTTCTAAGTATGTTTAAAAACCCAGAATTGATAAACACAATTTCTTATTACAACTTTTCCAAGATCAACCAAGAATTTGCAAGAAGAACACGAAATCCATTCAATGACTAATCTTTCAGTATAAACTCGTATTGCTAACATTCATGGTTACCTTAAAAATAAACAACTAAACCATAAACTGTATTACTCTCATAGTACCTACGAATTTAAAAAGCAATCAAACCCCTTCACAAGAGGAGATATGATTTAAATCATTCAATAATTCCAAAACACACAACTTGTAATAGTCAAGTTTTACAGAGTATACCAACAACCCATCCATGAAATCATTTACCAATTTCCTTGAACATGAACTTGTTATAGTCAGAGTTTCTCATGGTGAAGCAAACAATCTATTACTCCATTCATAGCCAAAGCAATAAGAGATTACCATAGTATTAAAAACACGTAGTCTTTTAAAACGTTTCCTTTCATGGAACAAGTTTTTAATCTAATAAATCAGTCAGATAAGAGCTTACAATAGTCACTAGTTGTTTACCCAAATGGGTATGAAAACACAACTATTCACAAAAAAACCCAGATCGATGAATACAACCAGATCGTTAACAACAATAAGGATCTTAAGAAATCGAACACATTCACCAATTTCATCACCAAGAAAACCCTATACGAGTCTGGTACATTTTACTTAGTTACAAATACACAATGAAGAAAGGTAATGTGATAGTTCCAACTGGATAAAGAACTCCAAGTTTAATCCACAACAAAGGAACAAAAGAACAATGAAAACAAGTTTCATTCAGAACCCAAAATTTCCACGTTCAACCCAGAACCCAAGTTTACACAAAACCCACAAATCATTTTTACCAATCAAGCAAAAATGCACATATATCATCATAACAAAGTTCTTTTAATGAAAACATTTAAAGGAAAGCAAGATTTTAATAGTTAGGGCCTATCATGCCTGATAGTGTCGCTTAAAAGTCAAAGAAGACCTCTGGATGAGCTCGCCCTTTCTCTTCTTTTCCATGAAAGATTAAACAACAAAATATTGCTTCCTCCATGCCTTATATATTCCCCATGACATAGAAGTAGGTTTGAAACTTTCAAAATTTCCATGCAAATGAAGAGTAAACTGCTGGTTCGAAAAACCAGTGCTCATGCAGAGTGAAAAATGGAAAGCATAAAAAAGAAACAACCAAACAAAATTCCCTTTGCATGTCTCTCAAAGTGGTCCGGGCTCGAGGACCCATGTAATTTAATTGCATTAAATTCATTTCTCCCACCTATTTTCCATTTCCACCACCCGCCAAAGTTGGCAAGCTCCACATTAATATAAACAAGAGTTTCCATTTTTAGAGATGCTGCCACGTAAGCCCCCACTTACCAAATTAACCTCCGCTAACCTTGGCAAGTACTCCCTGTCCTCTCAACCTTATCCCTGCCTTAAATGCCATAGAAACCACCACCCAAAACTTGTGACCCCTTAGGTTCCTTTTCATAGCACTAGTTTAGGATAGGTTAGTGACTTAGGTTAGATCATAGGTAAATTTAATTTTAACACCTTAGGATATAACATTAGTCACTCACCTTAGTATTAGGTTTAGATAACCCTTAGGTAATATCAAGTACATAGTTTAGGACTAGGTTAGATTAACTAACCTTTGCAACAATAGGTTATAGTTTAGATTTAAAAACTAATAACCTTTTGATTCTAGCTTAGGTCCACTTAGATAGGCTAAAATCATCATTCAGAATTCAAACAGAATACAACGTTCCCAGATCAGATTCTAGATTTGCATCAAATAAAATAGCTTTAGATGGGAAACTCACATATCTTACCTAGCTTAAGGTCTAGGTTCTTTCCGATGCCAAAATGACTGAAACCAAATTCGATTGCAATGACCTGCCAGGATTAATTTCCAGAATCCAACAAAACTTTCCACTATGGAAATATTTTCATATGAAGGAGGTTTAAAAGAACTTATATATTCTAAGTTCAGTCAGACTTAATAATTCATGAAATGTCAATACATAATTGTTCATCCCGAATATAATTAAAACATTCCTTGGATCAATGCAATTGATCCAAGGATGAGTCATAGAGATAGATAAGTCTACAATCTCCCAGAAATCAGATTGCACTCATATGCGAGGAATGAAAGAAAATGAATCCAAGCATATTCCAGTTCAATCAAAGATCTTAAGAGTAGAAAAGACATAACCAAATCAAGCATGACTTCCGAAACCAAAAGAACATATCCTCATATGGGAAAATCACATATCAACACTTGAATGCAAAGGAGAAAGTAACAACAGTTCAGGGTGTTACATGCTTCCCTCCTAAAAGAATCATCATCCCGATGATTACAACTTTTATTTACCTTATGGTCAGTCAATTCTTTCACTTACTTATCAAATCAACTATTTCAAACTTTATATAGTTCCAAAAATTAGTATTATGTTACTATTTATTCAACTGAATAAATGTTTGCCCCAAAACTGGCTTACTTAATGTCATGTAAAAGATAAAATCACAATTTTTTTATCAGTCAATAGATTCAGTTCTATTAAAAAAGAAAGGGAAAAGTAGTTCTCATATCTTCCAGATTTTCCCAAGTTGCACTTTCTTCATTAAACTAGTCCCACTGGACCTTACATTGTCATATTTCATGATTTCTCAAATGCAATCGGTGAGTTTCAGCACTGAGTGGGTTTAACCATGATTATTCCTGGGTCTTGGACCTGCAAGGAATTCCAATTTAACACATGTGACAAATCTGAAAATGTATTTCTTAAGCAAAGAAATATGGAAAACATCATGCATTCATGACAAAGTAGGTGGTAATGCTAATCGATAAGCTACGGGATTGATTACTTCAACAATTTCAAAAGGTCCCACAAAATGAGGTGATAACTTGGCAGCCTTGCCAAAAGTTATAGAACTCTTTCTTGGTTTAACATGAAGAAAAACCTTTTCACCAAGTTCAAATTTCCGGTCAACCCGCTTTAAATCAGCATAACTCTTCTACCTATCTGCTGCTTCTTTCAAGTGTTCACGAATCATTTTAACTTGTTGTTCCATTTCCGTAAGGATTTCAGGCCCAATTACCTCTCTATCCTCAATGTTGTCCCAACTAACAGGGGTTCTGCATTTTCTTCCATAAAGTGCCTCGAAAGGTGCCATCTTAAGAGAAGCGTGATATGTATTGTTGTATGCAAATTCAACTAATGGGAGATACTCTTCCCATTTATACTATTGATCCATGCAATACATCCGTAACATATCTTCTAACACTTGATTTACTCTTTCAGTCTATCCATCCATTTCGGATGATACGTAGAACTGAAGTTTAGTTTAGTTCCAAGAGCTGCATTAAGTTTGCCAAAATCTTGACGTCATTCTAGGATCCCTATCTGATATAATCAATTCAGGTACTCCATGTAATCTGAAAATTTTGTGTACAAATATTTTAGCTAAAACAGGAGAATCATCCTTTAGATTTCCAGCAATAAAATGAGCTACTTTTGTTAGTTTATCAACAACTACTAAAATAACATCATGTTTATTTCTTGACATAGGCAGCCCTTGTACAAAATCCATACTTATTACTTGCCATTTGTACTATGGTATGCTATGGGGATATAATAAACCAGCCGGGTGCATATGTTCCGCTTTCACCCGCTGACATTCAAGACAATGAGTCACAAAATTAACAACATCCTTTTTCATTCCTTTCCAGAAATATTGTTGTTTTATATCAGCAAGCATTTTAGTAATACTGGGTGTCCAGAAAAGGGTGAATTATGAAATTCAGCTAACAATTTCTTTCTCAAATCATTAAGCAAAGGTATGTATACTCTATTTCCATAATGTAAGATTCCTTCATTGTCGAAATGAAAACCTTTATACCTTTCATCTTTTGGATCTGCAACAAGTGTTGTTTTTACTTGAAAGTATAAATCAGATTCCAATGCACTTTTCACTTCATCTTTAAACTGAGTTCTTAATGTTATAAGAGCAGAAATGTGCTTCCTATGACTTAGAGCATCTGCTACTCTATTCTCTTTTCCTTTGATGTAACTTATATCAAAATCATATTGAGACAAAAACTCTAACCACCTTCGTTATCTTGCATTCAGATTAGGCTGAGTGAAAATATATTTCAGCCCAAGATGATCAGTTTTCAACTCAAAAGGTTTACCAAGTAAATAATGCCTCCAAACTTGAAGTGCATGTACTATGGCAGCAAGCTCTAAATCATGTGGAGCATAATTCAACTCATGTAACTTAAGTTTTCTACTTTCATATGCTATGACATGATCATTTTGTAACAAAATACCTCCAAGGCCTTCCCCGGATGCATCCGTTACAACAGTAAAGTCTCCATTAGGATCAGGTATAGCCAAAATAGGTGCTGAAGTCAACTGAATTTTCAGATTTATAAAAGCAGATTCACATTTATCATTCCAAACAAATTTCTTATCCTTTTTCTGCAATGAAGTTATCGGTGTAACCACTTTAGAAAAATCTTTAACAAATTTTCTATAATAACCAGCAAGGCCCATGAAGCTTCTTACTTCATGTACATTCTTTGGTGCAGGCCACTCGGTTATAGCCACTATTTTAGAAGGATCTACAACAATTCCTTCTTTACTTATAACATGACCCAAATAATGAACTTTGGTATCAAAGAAAGAACATTTGGATAACTTACCATATAACCTTCTCTTTCTCAAAATTTCCAAGACTACTTTCAAATGCTCATTATGCTCCTCGACACTTTTAGAATATATGAGAATGTCATCCAAGAATACAAGCACAAACTTGTCCAAGTATTCTTGAAAGATATTATTCATTAAGTTCATAAAAGTTGCAGGTGCATTAGTTAATCCAAAGGGTAAAACCGTGAATTCATAATGTCCATACCTTGTCCGGAAAGTTGTTTTATGAATATCTTCATCTTTAATTCTTAATTGATGATATCGGATCAAAGATCTATCTTGGAATATACCGATGCTCCATGCATTTGATCAAATAAATCATCAATTCTAGGAAGTGGATATCTATTTTTGATTGTTGCTTTGTTTAACATCCGATAATCAATACACAATCTAAGTGTTCCATCTTTCTTTTTCACAAATATCATTGGTGCTCCCCAAGGTGAAACACTTGGTCTAATCAAAGCCTTTAGACAAAAGTTCTTGCAACTGAGCCTTAAGCTCAACTAACTCTGTGGTAGTCATTCGATAAGGTGCTTTAGAAATAGGTTCCGTACCTGGTTTGATTTCAATGGTGAAGTCAAATTCCCTTTTGGGTGGTAAACCTGGTAATTCTTCTAGAAATACGTCACTGAAATTCTGCAACAATGGGTAATGTTCCATGCAAATGTTGTTTTCTTCTATGATTCAGATATTTTTACCACATACAAGGTACAACCTTTATTTTTGGCCTTTTTAAGTTGCATAGCCGACAATTTTCTAACTGAAATTTCTCATTTTACACCTTGAATCTCTGTTGTTTTCTATAGATCATCCAAACAACTAATATTTTTTCAAAACAATCCACTTTCACTTTATGCTCAGCTAACCAATTAACGCCGATGACAATGTCATAAGATCCCAAAGGTGCAACATAGAGATCAACTTCAGTGGAAAAGTTAGGTAAGTCAAGGACTACCCCAAAAAGACACATACTAATTGTATGAACAAAATTATTACCATAATGTACAGTCCATGATTTATCCATTTTTCTAGCTTTTCTTTTAAGTTTCAAAGTGAGTTTACTAGAAATAAAACATTCAGTAGCTCCCGTATCAAAAAGAACAGTTACAGGTATGCCAAATAACTTACCAAGAACTTCAATAGGTGTAACTTACTTTTCAACTTGCTTGTCTACTACTGCAGCATGTATCTTATGTTGCTGATTATGATCATCCTTTTCAAAGGACATTGATTTACATAATGATCTTTGCCACAATTATAGCAGCCTCCTATAGGTCCCTTTTTAGGCTCAAAATTATTTCCAACCCTAAAATTATCATGTTGACCTCCATAGGACTTCTACCCATTATTATTATTCTTGGAAAAATTATTCCTTGCATTTCTACAGTAAGCTTGTTTGTTGTTATTTTCTTATTATTATCAGCTGAAAACTTATTTTTGTTACCAAATTTTTCCATGGCCCCTTCTTGGGTGCAAGAGAAACTGAAGAAGAGTTTGGAATTTTCTTCCGCACTTCCTCTTTATGAGCAGAAATAGCTTTTAATTTTTGTTCCTGCCTTATGGCTTTTTCAACAACCCCTTCCATAGTGGTTGGGCTATGAACATCAACCTCTCCTCCAATCACGGGATTCAGTCCCATGATGAATTTTCATATTCTAAACTTCTCGTCAGTTTGATACTATGGTACATACTTGAGAAGTTTCAGTAAACCACTCCCAATACTCAGTTACAGTTAGCTTTCCTTGAGCTAAGTTATGAAATTCTGTCATTTTCTGATCATAATAAAGTTGTGGCAGCCAATGTTGCCTAAAATAACCTTTAAATTGATCCCAAGTGATGTTAGTTTCATCAATATTTAACTCATCCTTACGGTTGTCCCACCATGAAGATGCTTCATGGGAAAGCTGATATGCTCCCCAAATAGCTTTGGTTTCCTCCGAGAAGTTTCTTATTGCAAAGTACTTCTCCATTTCATTGAGCCAATTCTCAGCTCCATCTCCTAATGTGGTGCCATCAAATTTAGGTGGACTTATCCTTTTTATATCATTAGTGAGTTCCACTACCAACCTAGCCTTTTTGTTTTCTAGTTGGGTAGGTACATTTCCATTGTTATTACCAACACCCATATCGGGGTTGTCCTCAGGAGGTGGCTGATTGTTATTACCAACTTCTTCTTCCTCCTCATTTCCCATCACTTGTTCAAGTACAACAAACGATCTCTTGTGTCCAACAGGGCAGCAAGGATCTCATCAAGTTTTTGGGTTGTTGCTTGCTCCTTCCTCAGGTGGAGCATTATTCACAATGTTTCCCCTTGTTCTAACCATTTTTATTACAAGAAAATTTAGGTTTTTATCAGATTATGGACACAATAGGTCCAAGAGCTGCAACCTTCAACTCTGATACCAAGATGTAACATTCCCATTTTAATACTTTAGAAACAAGGAAATTTTTTTTTTTACATGATTAATGTTCTTTGTTCTAAATACATAATTTAGAACACACATCTCATAACAATCATTCTTATAACAAATAACCATATGTAGTTGTAATGACTTGGTGTACCACCGATCTATTCATTCCATGACTTGGTGAACTACCGATCTATTCATGTGTAACATTGAGCTTGGATTTTTCTACTAAATACTTCATATTCATGGTTCTCTTACCCTATTCCGGGTTCTGAGTGATCTACCCAAGGAACCTATCTAAATAATTTTTACCAATATTCATCAGCATCACGATCCTTAGACTAGGTGACATAGGACAACGCAATCAACATCTTGTGATACTTTGGCCAAAGATTTATAACATACTATTCATATTACTTATTCCTTGATGGCATACTCGTCAATCCGAATGCATCCTTCACCCCACTCTATTGTTATATATAACATCTTATACTAACTTTTGTCAGTCCCCTTGTCCCAAGGTTTCACTCTAGTTTGATTAACATCATAGTCCTGATATGAAGAAATTACAAAGACTAAGGGTAAATTGGCATAATTGGGTCAACAAGTTAACCCCGTGTTATTATTTTCACTATTTCTTAAAGGGCTTCCTCATAACTTGATTATGGTCCTAAAATAACTTGGAGAGAAATCTTGATCAAGTTCAGGTGTGTAAATCTTAATGATCAATGCGAGATAGGGTGTTGCCACATGTCATCTTCATTGTTGTATCCTCAGAAGATCCTAATAAGGTACAACAATAGTTAAGTGTGTCACATCCTATTAGGACAGCCTCGAAAATAATGTACATACCTCCAGAATTTACATTTTACGTTAATTTATATTTGGGTTATAGAACTTACATATTTTACCATAACCTCGATTTCAACACTCTTTAATTACCTTTTTGTAATTAGGGGTTAGCTTTAAAAAGTTCTTAATTAACTTAACATTCTTCTTGTGTTGTCATTTGGGAAAACAACCTTTTATAAAAAAATATGACAACGATGATTTAAGTTTCGTTATTTTTAAATAACTTATCCTAAAGGAAATGTATAAACCAAAAATGATACATTTAGACTTAGTTAAGTCTTAGTGATTTATAACCATATATTCCTTTTATAATTAGTGCATTACAAGAGAAAGTCCTCTTCTTCTTATAGTTACATTTTAGGGCAAACCCACTCTCATATGTTCCTTATAAATGTGATCTTATTTACTATTTTTAATCACAATCATAAGTTATAAAGAATCACTAATCAAGAATGGTAGTATTCAACCACATAATTATACCAAGTATTACTTAAGAAATTCATCTATATTCCATTGTATAATAACAAAAGAATGCACACTCATTATATATAGATAATAAGAAATCATGTAGAAACAAGATAAGTTAACATTGACATCAAGTTCCCCCTCTCACTATTTCATTCATTTCAAACCTCATACGATTACAACTTATGCACATTAGGCATACTTTAAGACAATATCCTTGAAATACAAAAGAGATAACTTTTCTTTTCAAATACATTTTAGAAATCAAATCATATTTTTGTTAGGAAATATATCTGAATGCTCCACCTCCTGTGCCTCCTTCCTAAGAACTTACACTTGTAATATTATTATTTATAGTTATAGTCAATTTTACTATTTAAATCTCTAGTTTCCCATTCTAAATTTTGCTTAGTATGTGGTAGGTTTTTTTTTTTCCATCTACTATCCTCCATGATTTTTATTATTAATTGGTCTCGGAGGTTTTTACCCTCCATGTATGGAATATGAAGACATTCAATTTATCTAATGTGTATCCATTTTTACTATACATCTCTATATAAAGTGTCTAAAAAAATTTGAATATATAGAGTTGTTGATTTGAATTACCTTTGATTTTCATCGATTTCTTCAAAAACAATTATGATCAATGTAGTTGTATAGTTTTACATTTTTCTCCCAAACTACGAACTGGGTTATGCTAAGAAGATCTCTGTAAATTTTTTTTTAATAGATCGTTTCGACAAAATTTTTTTGAAAATGATCATTAAACAAAAGTTACAAGATCATCTTCGAGACAAAACCTTTCAATTTTGGGTAGAAACATGTAGAAATTACTCTAATCTAATACACAAATTGACATGAAATTTTTAAGAAAAGATAATTGAAATAATTCAAATCTATATTCAATTTTTTATTATTTTACTATTCATTAAATTATATAGGAGATGTAAAATAACAATCCTTATAACTGAACATTTGTCTTCAAACATGGAGACCATACACTCATATGCAATTTGAATAAAACCTCTCATGGAATATAATAATAAAACAATACTAATTGTTTTATTATTCTAACTTACTAACTTACCACTAGAGAAACAAATACTAACCACATTTTATATTTACTATTTACATTTACATAGTAAATGTACTTTATAATTTACCATAATAATAATATACATGTAATTATTA
The DNA here is from genome assembly GCA_018340775.1 of Taxus wallichiana var. yunnanensis. Lineage (NCBI taxonomy): Eukaryota > Viridiplantae > Streptophyta > Pinopsida > Cupressales > Taxaceae > Taxus > Taxus wallichiana. The sequence goes on from CM031237.1 coordinate 758,270,679, forward strand.
TTTTCTTAGACTGAATGGAGCACTAAGATATAGGTCTAACATTAACATCATAGTCCATGATATGAAGAGGCTCTTAAAGACTAAGGGTAAATTGGCATATTGGGTCAATACAAAGTTAACCTCATGTGCCAAGGTGCATTGAGTCTCAAAGGGCTTCCTCATAACGATTATGGTCCTAACCATTCCGGAGAGAAATCTTGATCAAGTTTGAGGGTGTGTAAATCTTAACGATCAATGTTTCAGGGTGTTCCACATGTCATCTAGTATTGTTATATACTCGAGAAGATCCTAATATTATCGAAGGTACAACTTTTCAGGTGAGATTGATGTGTGTCAACATCCTATGGAACATGACCTCGAAAAGATGTACATACCTCCAAGAATTTACTTACGTTAAGTTATATTTGGGTTTAGAACTACATATTTTGACATCCTTCCCTAACCCCGAGTCCAACACTCTTTAAGTTACCTTTTTGTAATTAGGGTTCAGCTTTACAAAAGGGTCTTAATTAACTTAGGATTGCTTTTGGTTGTGGTTGGGACCTAATAACCTTTTATCCAAAAATAGGACAACAACAATTTAAGTTTCGTTATTTAAAAAAAGCTTATCATTTAAAGGAAATGTATCAACCTAATAGGATGAGACATATTAGACTTAATCTATTAAGTATTAGTGATTTATAACCATATATTCCTTTTATAATTAGTGCATTACAAGAGAGGAAAGTCCTCTTCTTCTTATAGTTACATTTTAGGGGCATAACCCACTCTCATGTGTAATGTTCCTTTAAATTAGTGATCTTATTTACAATTTTAATCACAATCATAAGTTATAAAGAATCACTAATTAAGAATGTAATATTCACCACATAATTAGCTATGGATTACTTAAGAAATTCATCTATATTCCATTGTATAGAACAATAAGAATGCACACTCATTCATATAGATAATAAGAAGATCATCCCAACAAGATAAGTTACACATTCTACATAGGTAATTTCTCACTATTTCATTCATTTCCAAACCCATACAATTACAACTTATGCATTTCAGGCATACTTTAAGACAATAGCCTTAAACAAAAGAGGTAAATTTTCTTTTCACAATACAGTTTGGAAATCAAATCAGAATTCTTCATAAGAACCAATTTAGAATAGTCAATGCATCATATTAGATTTTGTCTTCCTTTACCACTTACGAAGACCATCTGCAAAAATTGCTAGCATGGGTCAGTTCAATGAACTGAGCATGATAAGCACTAATCCTTAAAACAATTGCATTCCACTAATTGTTTCAATTAAACAACCCTGTTATAATGACATCAATTACTTCATACTTTCTAACTTAAAGTGAAGTCAATATAAAGAGTCCTAGTACACTGTTAAAACAAAATGGATAGAAAGAATATTCTATTTTACTTGTCCTAAATTTAAAGTATAATTGATTCCAACAATTACCTTCACAATCCAAAATCATAATACACTCTGATTTTTCTTCCTACCAATTATAATACAACTTCATATCATAACTTAAGTTACAGATGTAATTTCAACTTAATCTATTTGGATGATTCATCTCATTTCTTGCAAGAAAGTAAGAAGGAACATCTTGTTTATTATGCACCTAATCATCCAAAAAAGCTGAAACAATGTATATCATGATTTGATCACCTTTTATTTAACACTAAACCACTTGAATTATTCATCCCAACAAGTTCATACAAAAGTAATTTAAACAAAAGGAATGGATTACTGCCACTTGCAAGTTCACCTACCAATCTGTCCTTCATCTTATTATACTTGATTTTCAATCCATGACAAGTATGCAAGGCGATAAATATTGAATTACTTTGCAAATAAAATCAAATGGTAAGTTTAAAACAAGATCTTAACATTGTTGTAAAATGAAAGGAGTCATTCCAGTTAGGATCCCTAATCCTAATGTTTCTTTCATCTTAATGTAATAATCTGCCATCCCATAACTTTACTAATTGAGTTCCTTAAATAATTCTAAGAAAAAGTATATTAACATTCAAGAAGAGATCAATATAACTTTCTTTCTTTTAAAGCCCCTTCCCAACCTTCCTTTTCAACTCAAAGATAAAACAAGAGATGACCAAAACACTGTTGTAACCAAGTTTTAGAACTAAATCCAATTTCCAAGAAATAATAACCATTTAATAAATCTAATCAAGGAAGAAGAATCTATTTCTAGCACTTAAGTACATTCAACAGTTCGATTCAGGTAGAGCCACCATATAGAATTACCCTTAGATCCCTACAGGATCTACCACTATACATCCAATGAAACCAATATCAACATTTAACATAAAACATTACAACCTATCGAACTTAATATAAACCCGATCCAAAGGAAACATGATACTTTCCTTCATATGCTTGAACCATTCGAGATTAAAATCAAGTTAGGTTAACTTAACATTTTCCCTTGATTACATAGTAATCCAATACTAATCTAGCTGGACCGATTCATCATCCGGTGCCATTTCATTATAATACACTAAACAAGATTGAATATTCAATATTTATAAACGTATTCAAATCCTATTTTCAAAAACACCCAAGGTCGAAATGTTCAAACCATTATAATAAATATATAATAACAGTCAAATTAAAAATAGGTCTTCCATATGCTTCAACCCATTTCAACTCTAATGTCAATTTCTAAGTATGTTTAAAAACCCAGAATTGATAAACATAATTTCTTATTACAACTTTTCCAAGATCAACCAAGAATTCACAAGAAGAACACAAAATCCATTCAATGACTAATCTTTTAGTATATAACTCGTATTGCTAACATTCATGGTTACCTTAAAAATAAACAACTAAACCATAAATGTATTACTCGTAGTACCTACGAATTTAAAAAGAAATCAAACCCCTTCACAAGAGGAGATACAAATTTAAATCATTCAATAATTCCAAAACACACAACTTGTAATAGTCAAGTTTTACAGTGTATACCAACAACCCATCCACGAAATCATTTACCAATTTCCTTGAATATGAACTTGTTACAGTCAAAGTTTCTCATGGCGAAGCAAACAATATATTACTCCATTCATAGACAAAGCAATAAGAGATTATCATAGTATTAAAAACACATAGTCTTTTAAAACGTCTCCTTTCATGGAACAAGTTTTAATCTAATAAATCATCGATAAGAGCTTACAATGAATACTAGTTGTTTACCCAAATGGGTATGAAAACACAACTATTCACAAAAACCCAGATCGACGAATACAACCAGATCATTAACAACAATAAGGATCTTAAGAAATTGAACACATTCACCAATTTCATCACCAAAAGAAAACTTATGGAGTCTGGTATAGTTTACTTAGTTACAAATACACGAAGAAAGGTAATGCGATAGTTCCAACTGGATAAAGAACTCCAAGTTTAATCCACAACAAAGGAACAAAAGAACAATGAAAACAAGTTTCCTTTAGAACCCAAAATTTCCACGTTCAACCCAGAACCCAAGTTTACACAAAACCCACAAATCATTGTTACCAATCAAGCAAAAATGCACATATATCATTAGAACATAGTTCTTTTAATGAAAACATTTAAAGGAAAGCAAGATTTTAACAGTTAGGGCCTATCATGCCCGAAAGTGTCGCTTAAAAGTTGAAGAAACCTCGGATGAGCTCTCCCTTTCTCTTCTTTTCCACGAAAGATTAAACAACAAAATATTGCTTCCTCCATGCCTTATATATTCCCCATGACACAAAAGTAGGTTTGAAACTTTCAAAATTTCCATGCAATGAAGAGTAGTCGATGGTTTAAAAACTAGTGCTCATGCAGAGCGAAAAATGGAAAGCATAAAAAAGAAACAACCAAACAAAATTCCCTTTGCATGTCTCTCAAAGCAGTCCGGCTCGAGGACCCATGAAAATTAATTGCATTAAATTTATTTCTCCCGCCTATTTTCCATTGCCACCACCCGCCAAAGTTGGCAAGCTCCACATTAATATAAACAAGAGTTTCCATTTTTAGAGATGCTACCACATAAGCCCCCACTTACCATAATTAACCTCCGCTAACCTTGGTAGTAATCCCTATCCTCTCAACCTTATCGCCTTAAATGCCATAGAAATAAATTCCATAGAAACCACCGCCCAAAACTTGCGACCCCTTAGGTTCCTTTTCATAGCACTAGTTTAGGATAGGTTAGTGACTTAGGTTAGATCATAGGTAAATTTAATTTTAACACCTTAGGATATAACATTAGTCACTCACCTTAGTATTAGGTTTAGATAACCCTTAGGTAATATTAAGTTACATAGTTTAGACTAGGTTAGATTAACTAACCTTTGCAACAATAGGTTATAGTTTAGATTTAAAAACTAATAACCTTTCATATTCTAGCTTAGGTCCACTTAGATAGGCTAAAATCATCATTTAGAATTCAAACAGAATACAACATTCCCAGATTAGATTATGGATTTGCATCAAATAAAATAGCTTTAAATGGGAAACTCACATATCTTACCTGGCTTAAGGTCTAGGTTCTTTCCGATGCCAAAATGACTGAAACCAAATTTTGATTGCAATGACCTCAGGATTAATTTCTAGAATCCAACAAAACTTTCCACTACGGAAATATTTTCATATGAAGGAGGTTTAAATTTTTTATATATTCTAAGTTGATTGACTTAATAATTCACAAAATGTCAATACATAAATTTTCATCCCGAATATAATTAAAACATTCCTTGGATCAATGCAATTGATCCAAGGATGAGTCATAAGATATAGATAAGTCTACAATCTCCCAAAAATTGGATTGCACTCATATGCGAGGAATGAAAGAAAATGAATCCAAATATATTCCAATTCAATCAAAGATCTTAAGGTAGAAAAGACATAGGGTGTTACATCCATGATCCCCATTTTAGGTGTATAAATGTAACCCATATTGACAGCCATGTTAACCAAATCAAGCATGATGAAACCAAAAGAACATATCCTCATGGGAAAATCACATTCAACACTTGAATGCAAAGGAGAAGTAACAAAGTTTAGGGTGTTACAAAAGATCCCATTTTAATACCAAATCCCCAACTTCAAAATATTGAGGCCTAGCCTTTTTGTTAAACCATTTCTTTGTTGCTTTTTGATGTTGTTCCAACTTGATCATGACAGAGTTTCTTGATTCTTCAACATTAACCATCTCTGCCATCCTGATTTCTCTCTGGTCTGTACCTTCAAATTCCAACTACTGGGAAAGTGCTAATGAATTCAATTCTAGCATTAATTGAAGGGTAGCCTCTTTTCCATAGACAAAATTGTAAGGAGAAGTTCTCATTTCGTTTTTTTACCATAATTCTATCTCGCTTTCGGAGGCACACGAGACTTTTGTATGCCATTTTCTTTGGATGATGTTTATTGTTTGCTTTATGATTCTGATCAAGTTCTTGTTTGTTGAATCTACCAAACCATTTCCCTAAGGGTAATAGTTGGAATAATTCTTTAGGTAGATTCTTAGATTTAGTGCCCAATCAGTGATTTTAGTACTAAGGAAGGATTTTGCATTATCAGAGATAATGGTTTGAGGGACACAAAACCTTGTGACTATACCTTCGAGAAAGTCAAGGATGACTGACTCGGTTGATTCCTTGAGCGTCAACTTCGGCCATCCGGTGAAATAGTCCGTAGTTGTTAACACCCACTTGTGTCTAGTGCTTGAAGGTGGATTGATCATACTTATGAATTCAAGAACCCATTGCACAAAAGGTTGATCCGCTTGGATTGGTCGGAGGGGAAGCACTGTCAATTTTTTTCTTTCCGTAAAGAAACACATTCCTTGCATTTGTGATACACTTGTGTGCATCTCGTAAATAGGATAGGCCAAAATATTCATGCTGTTATGATCTTCATTACTGTAGTTTTGGCAGAAAAGTGTCCACTAGAGAATCCATCGTGAAATTCTGCTAACACTTTTTCATTATGTGCGTTATTAATACACCTTACCAACATGCCATCAAGATTCTTCTTGAAGAGAAGTCCATCACCAAAACATAAGGGATATATGGTAACCTTAGATGTCTTCTCTTTGCCTTGTTTAGACCTGGAGGGTATGCACCCTCGAAAAGGAATGTGACCATCTCCTTCATCTAGCCACGTGCACTAGGATTTGTATTCTACTCAATTTCAGGGCACGGAGACCTTCATCCGAGAATTAATGAAGTCTCATATTCATTTTTCACATCCTCAACAATCTATCTACACAACGTGGTACCTCTTACCGCTTTGTGGCTTTGATAATCACATCATATTCCATGATTTTTGTCACCCATAGTTCTCTCTTTTCTTTGATATTTTCCCCCATAATGAAGTCTACGATAGAAGAGTGAGAGAATAACACCTTAATATGATTTTTGGCAAGCATAATTTTAAATTTATTGAGTGCGCACATGATGGTGAAGACCGATTCTCTGTTTCACTTTATCTTAATTCATAATCCTTCGTCTAGTGAAGAAGGCCACTAGTTGTTCTAGCCCTTGTTTATTTTCTTGTGTTAGGACAACATAAACACTTTTTTCGCTGCCATAAGCATAAAGGATGAAGTCTTTTGAATAATCTGGGTTGATGAGTGATGGTGCACAAGCAATCTCTTACTTGATTCAATTGAAGCTTTCTCTTCCTTCTATTGTCCATCTGAAAGTCATGTCCTTCTTGATCATTAGGGTGATTAGCCTTACCAGTTCTGCAAAGCTAGGAATAAAGTGCCTAACGAAGTTGATATTATTGAGGAAGGATTGCAAGGATTTCTTATGTGCCAACAATGAAAGAGCTAGGATAGTTGAAACATGCTTAGGATCAATCGTGATGCCATCCTTTGAAACTACATGGCCCAAGAGCTTTCCTTGTGCCACATCAAAATTACACTTCTTGGGGTTGAGAGACACCCCATAATTTCGCAACTCTTATTGACTTTCTCTAGGTGCGACATATGATCTCGCGCTCTACTTTGAGAATACCATTATGTCATCAAGGTAAACCAAGATGAACTCTATGATGTAACCTTTGATGGTAATATCTATGTCATGCTAAAATGTTGCACTGTATTTGATAGACCAAAGGGAATTTTATGATACGCATATGTTCCCCACTTGGTTGTAAACGCCATTTTGAATTGATCTTCTTCCTTGACCGGATCGATTGAAACCCGAATTTCCATCTAATATTGAAAATCTTTGTGTGCCGGACCACACTTTGCAGAATCTACTCCATTGAAGGAAAAGGATAATGATCCTTTTGAGATGCCTTGTTCAAATCTCTGAAATCAACATAGATTCTGATTTCACAGTTCTTCTTGCATAATGGAACTAGATTTGCAACCCAAGTAGAGTACTTGATGGGAAAAATAATCTTCACCTCAATGAGTTTGGATAACTCCTTTCTCATAAGGAGCTCTATCTTTGGATTGATTGGTCACTACTTTTGTCTAATGGTCTTGATGCCATGATCAAGGTCAATGGAGTGTTGAGCAACAATTGGATCAAAAACTTTGAGGTCTTCATACTCCCATGAGAATATATCATTGTATTTTTATAGAGAGAGATAAAGGCCTACTTTTCATCATGCTCGCAAGCCTTACTAATCAAGAATAACTCTTTCCCATGCGCAATAGTGAGTGGGGAACAATTTTTTTGCATGGCACGCATATGCTTTTCTTCACCCTTGAAATTATCATCGAGGCATAAAAATTTTCTCTAATGTGACCAACCCTTTAGGAAACTTATTTTTTTAGCTATATTACTTGGTCACCATACTTATCATGCAAGTCGGTTTGCATACTTGAAAAGAAATTAGCTTAATTTTGGAAGAATTGGATGATCTAAGCATCATGTTTGCCAAACACCTGCCACCTAGTATTGTTGTCTAGAATGGATGGCATGACCACCATCTTAATGTGCTTTGAGTATTTCCTTTGATGAAGTCCTCAACATGAGAGAATAACAAATCAAGAGTGGCCATTTTTCCATCTTCCTTATTCATTTTACATGGCACCACCTACATATTTAGAGCATCAAAGCTCTCAAGGAGGTCCCAAAATCTATGATTATAAGCTTTGAGAAGCTTATCCTTTCCTATAACTTTTCGTAACCCTGGTGAATAACCAATTCGTATCCCCAAATATCTCGTAGCACCTTAATGCCCTTTTTCTCAACAATGGGAAGGCCATGCACCAATGCCTCATACTCTGCCATAGTGTTAGAAAATTCAAATGAAAACTTGTGAGTGAAGAATAATTTATCATCCTTAGGAGAAATGATAACAAACAGCTTCTCCGGAGCCATTTTTGCTTCTAGAACCATCAAAGTATAACTTCCATAGACCAAGTTCAACTTGATATTTCTTTAGTGGATGTGGCAAAGATAATTTATTCATCAAGAATGTAGTAAGTTCCAATCCCACTTTCATACAATTCCAATTCTTCAAGTATATGGATCAGATCTATGGTGTATCTCCACCCATTCATCAATTACTAGGTCGGGAACAAAGGGTGGAAGAGGCTACTCTTCAGAACCAAATCTTGTTCTTGGATTAGACAAACTAGCTTGAGAGAGGGATGGGACACATGGATGTACATTATAGGAAAATATAGGTTCAACTTGTATGGTAAACTGGGTACAATACATTTTCTTGAGTAACATATGAGACCAATCGAGAAGACAAGTAGCCACCCACTTGAGCAATGAAATCTCTAGATAGACATAGAGCAAACAAAGGAGGAAAGTTAATGATTGACACATCTTGAGTAATTGCTAAAATTGGACATGCATGAAGGGTCAACTCAAGTTCCTTGATGACTCCTAAAGTGGTGAAATTTGAGCCATCGAGTTGCGGGATTCTGTAGACAAGGGGCTATACCTAAGACCTAGGACATCAACTATTTTTTTGGGCATAACAAAGGTACTGGCCTGAGTCTATCATGAGATTATGGATAAGATGTTTACCTATGACCAAGGACATATAGAAGGGAGGGGTTTTAACAACCTTACTTCTCCTCATCTTGGTAGATGTTGATAGAAGCGCACAAATTCTCGTATGGCTCGATCACCATGCGGGAGTTGCACAAGAGCTTAATGCAACAGATCCCACCGAGATGGAATAGTCAGGGCATTCCACATTGTGAAATTTATATTCATCTTCTTCTTTTAGTCAAAAATGCTAAATGGAAGACCCATTGACTTGTGCATTTGAGGAACAACATCACTTTTTGACTATTCAGGCACAAAAGCAAGAGTTTTAGTTGAATCAGAGCTTAACCTACCAAAAGAGGGGCATGCACCACTTCGGGAGCCTCAGGGGCCTCTTGTCTAGGGACTTGACCAATCTTGATACTAGATGCATTAGCTACTTCTTTCTCGCTTTTGAGGGTCGGTTTGCATTGCTAAGAGTGTGACTTGCATGCCCGACTCCAAAATTCTCTTCTTATAGCTTGTGTTGTCCATAACTTGGGTGCACGGTCTACTTGTACCATTTGCTCGCTTTGTTGATTACACATAAGTCCTCAAAGCACCAAAAACATCAAATTTTCCTTTGGAGGAGACTCTGGTCTTCCTTGATTTTTGCTTCAAAGGCGCTTGTTGAAGGCTTGCAAAATGAAGCATTATGGATCATATAGGCTTTGGTACGTGTAACATTCACACAGTGATATTGAATCGAGGCATATTACAATTGAATCACCATTATGAATTTTGTGCGTAGGTTATCTCGCTTTAAGGAGGAGTTGAATGGGCATGACGCACTAGAGATAGAGATGCACACGTGAGCCTTTTGGAATGAAATCTTCTTAGGGATAACTAGAGGTACTCGAAATAATCTTTAGCTGCTGCACTTCTTCTTATATGCACTCTTCTCATGAAAGGCACTTAGGGATGCCAAAATAGAGATATGTAATTGTTGGGAGTCACCAAATGTATTAAAATAGGCCTCCAAAGGCTGAAATACTAAGTCCACACACTGGAACTTAGTAATATGAAATTTAATCTTTCATTTCTGGTCCCACTGGGTGTGCCAAAAATTGTTGGTCTTAAAACTTGCACCCGTGTCTTAGATCGGGAAGGGATGAGTTGCTTTGTGAAAACAATGGAACTGTTCCCATGTTGTGGGACCTTACATGCTTGGGATAGATCTCTCGAGAAGGCCGGTTCCTCTATCTATTTCTACTGCACGCTAATCCTAGTGATGACAGGGAAACTAAGATAATAAATACCAAAGGACTAGGGATAAAAGGATAACATGAAAATAAACTACAATAAAAGGTGATATCACTAGAAAAGAGGGATGACCATAACTGCTCTATGCAAGAATGAAAAGAGGATGCGTGAAAGTAGACTAGGCATGAGTAAAAAAACTAAAAACACATTTACTAGATCATTCTCATGGAACACAACTAAATAAGGAACTACAAGGGACGTGAAGTGGCACAACAAACACACAATGCAAAAGAAAAGGAAAAAGAAGGAATGTAAACACGTTAGGAAAGATAATAGTCACAAAACAATGCCTCTATTACTTCCAAAAATGCACAAATCATTCTACAATGGTGAGAGAGGTTAATATCCACATGCATGAGCCGGATCTAGAGGTCTCGCAATTTAGAATGCGAGAAAATATGAAGTCCTTAACAAAAACGTAAGGATTGAGTATCTAATGTTAATAATGAGTTCAACTCTTACATTTATAGATGAATCTACGTAAGGAAAAGAGAAGGAGGGAAAACCTGAATTTAAAATACAACCACTAATAAGAAGCATTCAATGCTTGCAAATCCATTTAAGAATCTATCGAATGCACTTCCCTGTATTATTAGCGTGTTAGAAGGAAGGAGGGGAGATCATATCAAATTGGGTGGTTGAAGAAATCAAATATTCTTCATTAATTTTCAGAAAGACGTTTTCCCATTTCTCACCTACCAGGTTTGCCAAAATTTGAATTTAAATGCCTAGCACTATTAGAGTAGGTATTTACCTTAGCTCATGTTCACCTAGGTACTTTATTTACCTTTATTGTATTTATCCTCACCAACTTATGTGTGTGGATATTTCTTTTTATTTATTTAGATATTAGGGGGATATTATCTAGCTGTTAGGTATAGTTCTTTCCTTGATCTATGGTATTGGCTAGATCCTTGATGTCTAGTTCACTCCTAAATCTATGGTCTTGACCAGTTCTTTGATGACTAGTTCTTTCCTTGATTTATGGATTGATCTACGACCTTGAATGGTTCTTATATTGTTATTCCTTACCTATATAAACAAGGCCCATTCTCATTGTATTTCATTGAGTTCCATAATAATATATGATATTACTACTCATTTTTTAGTAAAGGTTTATGTAAAGTTATTCGCAAATTACTTTCATCTTATTGATCATGGTGTTTTATTAGCATATGTGTTCCTGGCTTGGTATGATTTGGTTATCATTCCTTTTAAGCATTGTGGCTGATGTCAGTAACTCTCTTATAAGTTTAGGCACATGCGATCGAGATTTGTAGCAAAAATACGGCCATCAAAGGATTTTAGAGCTGCATGTGCATGCAAGACATGTGGCATGTGCGAATTGGATGAAAGAATGGCAAACTATGTAAAATGTTTGTTATTTTTGCCACATGTCACTCACTAATTTGTTGCAATGATTCGGTTCCCTATTTGTGTGCTTTGACTAGTTTCATGTGGCACACTCAAGCATGTCAGAAGATGACCTAACATAGAAGGGTGCAAGGGAGGGTGTGAGGAAAGAGTGTGTGGAATAAAACAAAGGAAGGCACAGATGAACTCGTAGAGGAATGCACATGTAACGTGGAAAGGGAAATGAGGAAAATTGGTGAGTAGAGAATGCATGGTCAAGGCACAACCATTACAAGATGATATGCGGGTGCATGCGAGGGTGAACGAATTCCGGAAGAAGGCAAATGTGTAGAAGATGAGCGCAAGGGAAGATGAAACAAAAAGAAAAGGAAAATAAGGGAAGAAGGGGAAGTGGGCAAGGGTGCATGAGGAAAAGAAAGGAATGTGCCAAGGGAACTTGAGCACACACAATCTTACAATTAAGATCTTAGAGCCATAAGATGTATACAAGTTATCCAAATCGCTAGGAGATTTATTTGAATAACAAGAGGTTAATTAATATGCATTTTTATAAGAGAATTAGTTATGGTCAACTAATTTCTTTAGATCTATAAATTTAGATCTGGTTCTATTAATATTTTTATGACCAGATTAGTTATTTCTTTATAATATTTTTTTTTAATGAAATAATACATGTTTTTTTATCATAAAATATGGGTATTGTCATTTTTTTATTAATATGTTTCTAACTCAGTGGTGCATTATATCATAATGGGGTATGTTTTTCAGTTCAGAAATTTGAAAGACAATGGCGTCTAGTTACTTTTTCCTTGATAAATCCTAGATCCTAAATGGAGCCAATTACAATATTTGGAAGATCAGGGTCAAATTAGAACTTATGGCGAGGAAACTCTGGATGATTGTTTCAAGAATTGAGCTTGCACCCACCGGTCATCAAGCAACTACGAAAAATATGAATGCATTCTCACAGTGTATGTAGGAGGCCCTTTCCATGATTCTACACAATGTGAATGATGAATATCTTCTACACATTGGTAATATCAAACATCCTAAAGAGGTATGGATACAATTAGAATCCATGCATGAAGGTACGTACTTATCTAATATTATTAAAATTGTTTTAGAATTGCTTACAACTCCTATGAAAGAAGATAAAAAGGTATTTAATTTCTTAGCCAAGATTAAAATTATCAAAGCACAATTAGATGGATGCAATTGTGACTTAATTGGTGAAAAATTAATCTACTTTATTGTTCAGTTGAATATACATGAAAGATTTAGGAATTTTATTTCTATCTTAAAATCTAAATATCATAATGAGGATGAATTAACAGAATTAAATACTTTGAGTTCTCTTATGATACAGGAAGAGCAAGTGATGATGAACTTCAAATCTAAGGAGAATGCATCTCAGGAACTTTTTGCTCAGAATTTAAATTTCAAGCCTCGCAAGCCCTTCTCTGATAAGAATTTTAGATCTAAATATTCATTTGCTAATAAGAAAAGTGTTACTTATAAACATTTGCGTGTAATATTTAATGGTAAATGTCACAAATGTGAAAAATTTGGGCATAAAAAGGAAGAGTGTAAATCTAAGAAACCTATCCATAAAAATAAAAATAAACTATCTCATCTAAATATAATTTAAAGAAAAAGGATAGTTCTAATGATGCTCCTAAAACTATTGCATTATATGTTGCTTTATACTCTTCCTCTAATTTTGAATGGATTCTAGATTCAAGTGCTTCAAATCATATGACTAGTATTTCCAATTCTTTATTTGATGTTACAAAAATCAATGAACGTGTGTATCTTGGTGATAACTCATCTTTAGAAGCAATAGAGAAAGGAAAAGTAAAATTTGTAAATGGTATTTTGAATAATGTTTTATTTGTTCCTAAGCTTAAAAATAATACCCTTTCATGATCACAACTAACTCATGATGGGTTGTCTATTCAAATTTTGAAGCATACTTGTGTACACCAAGCATAATAATGATAATATAATTGTTGAAGGAATTAAAAGAAATGGTTAGTATATTTTTGATGATTTTTCTTCTGCATCTTGTTTTGTATCTCAAAGTTTGAATAATTCAAAACTATGACATGAAAGGTTAAGACGTGAATTATCAAAGCTTGTATGAAATGTCTAGAAATAATCTAGTGAAAGGTTTTCCTGTGTTTTCTTCATCTCATTATGCTTATGAAGGGTGTTTACGCTCGAAACAAAGTGCTAAACACTTTCACTTACATCCTAAGGAGAGTTCCTATTCACCACTAGAACTTGTTCATATCGACATTAAAGTACCTCTTGAAGTAGCTTCATTAAATGGTTCTTTATATTTTATGACTTTTATTGATGATTTCACCAGGATGATTTGGACATATTTTCTTAAAAATAAATTGATGTATTTGGAAAATTTAAGGAATTTAAAGAATCTGTTGAAAATTCATCAAATTATAAAATTAAGAGGCTTATAATAGATAATGGGGGTGAATATGTTAGCAAGGAATTTGAAAAATTATGTATTGATTGTGGTATTAAAAGAGAATTAACTTCTCCCCATTCTCCTCCAGTATAATGGTGTTGCAGAATGGAAAAATATGACTATTTTAGATATGGCTCGCACTATGCTTCATTTTGTTGGTCTTCCCAAAATTTTTTGGGAAGAAGCAATGAACATGATAGTCTACATCCTAAATAGGGTCCATACCAAATCTATTCACCTTTTGACCCCCTTAGAGAAGTGGTCAAATCAAAACTTGATGTATCACATTTAAAAGTCTTTGGTAGTCTTGCCTCCTTATATATCTCTTAAAAGAAAAGAAAGAAACTTGATTTGAATTCTTTTTCTTGTATTGTCATTGGATATGGTATTAACATAGGATTTTTAAGGATTTACGACCCTGTAAAAAGGGAAGTAAATGAAAATCACAATGTTGTTGTTTCAGAAAAATGCTTCTTTGCATCTACAAATATTTATGAGATTCTTAATCATGTCAATATTTCTAATGATGGTCCTAATTCTGATAATGAAAATATGGTAAATGATCATGATGATGTTTCTTGTGTTGATGCTATGGATGTGTTTGAATCTTCTTTATGCCTAGCTAAGAAACCAAAATGGGCTCAAAGTGTGTTAGAAATTTCTAATCCCATTGACTTTAGGAAAATGACCAGAAGCCATCATACGTACCATGCATTAATGACCTTATATGAACCTGAGCCACAGTGTTTTGAATAAGCTTCTCAAGATGAGAAGTGGATCAATGCAATGTAGGATGAATATAATGCCTTGATTTAAAATCAAACCTAGGAGTTGGTTCCACCTCCGGAGAAAAGAAGCGTTATAGGGTCTAGATGGTTGTACAAAGTAAAATACAATGTTGATGGTAGTATTGAAAAATATAAAGCTATACTTGTTGCTAGAGGTTTCACTTAGAAACCTGGGATAGATTATGTTGAGACCTTTTCCCCTGTAGCTAAAATGAGAATAGTTAGGACCTTGTTTGCTATTGCTACTCAGTTTGGGAGGGAAATCCACCAAATGTATTTAAAAATACTTTTCGAATGGTGATTTAAAGGAGGAACTTTACATGTCTCAACCTAAAGGATTTAAAGAAATTTGTAAAGAAAACTATTTTTGTAAGTTGAAAAAATCTTTGTATGGTTTAAAGAAAGCTCCTAGAGCTTGGTATGCGAAAACTAATAATTTTTTTAAACAATTAGGTTTTGTTAATTGTTTTTCTGACAATGATATATTCATTAAGCAAGAAGGTTATCACATTATCATTGTATGTATATATGTGGATGATTTTATTATGAATGGTGATAGTCCTTCTTTAATTCATAAGATTAAAGAAAAATTGAAACAATACTTTGAAATGACTGATTTAGGTCTCTTACATCATTTTCTTGGCATGGCTATATTTCAAGATAAGCATTCTATTGTTGTTTCTCAAGAACAATATACAACCAATGTACTGAAAAAGTTTAATATGATTGATTGTAAACCAATTTCTACACCTATGAAAGTTGGAATAAAAATTGATCCTAAACCTGCATGTGAAAAAGTTGATCCTACTTTGTATAAGAAGTTAGTTGGTAGTTTGATTTATTTAACTATAACTAGACCAGATATTTCCTATGCAGTAGGAATTGCTTCAAGGTTTATGTAGGAACCTTATAGAGATCATTGAAATCTTGCAAAAAGAATTCTTAGATATATTAAGGGAACAATCAATTATGGGTTGCATTATAATAAGGATGAAAATGCTAACTTGCATGAATTTTGTGATTCTGATCATGTTGGTGATGTATTAGATAGAAAATTTATTTGGTTATGTGTTTAAATTTGACGCAGTGTTATTACTTGGTGCAAGAGAAAAGTAACCAACAATTTCTATCTCTTTAATCGAATCTGAATATAGAAGTGCAATGGAAGCTGCAAAAGAGGCTCTATGAATGAAGATGTTGTTTGATGAGATAAAGATGAAGGATCATGGTAGTGTTCCTTTATTCTGTGAAAACCAAAGCACCATAACTCTTGCACATAATCTAGTACAACATCAGAGGATGAAGCACATTGAGATACATATACACTTCATCCGTGAGAAGGTGTTAAGTGGTGAGATAGATCTCAAGTTCGTGTCGACTGAAGAGCAAGTTGTTGACATCTTCAAAAAACCCCGAGTGCTGAAAAGTTTTGTCACTTTTGTGAAAAACTTGGATTGTTAGAGTTTCCATTAAGGGGGAGTGTGCGTGAAAAGGTCACCTCTTAATGGAACTTGGTATTTGTAAAATGAAAAATGCATTGTAATAAATACCTTCGGGCAATTGTAAAAGACATTCTAACATGTGTAAAAGACCTTTGGAAATGTGCATACCTCCTCTACTTGTTTTTAGAAAGAAGTGTAGAAAGACCTTAAAGGAAGTCTTTAGTAAACTCTTTAGTGCTATTGAGTTTACTAGTAAACATCCAATGTAAACATATTGTTAAGGATGACCTTGGTTATAAAATACTCCTATATGCTTGGTTTCAAGTAACCTTTTACGAGAACTCGTGAGAATATGTAAGACTCACAAATCATACTTAGTCACGATCATGGGAGGATATTTGGGATTCCAAATCCTTGTGTACCAAAAAGTAACTTGAGTATGATGGTGTTATAATTCCTTCAACCTATATGCTAGCCTAAAATGTTTATGGTTTAAGGATTATAAATCTTGTAGTGTACCATAGGCAGGTAATCTATTGGCATATGTTATCCCACTTAACATTAAGGGGGAGTGTTGGAACATAATGGTTAAGTGGGCTGGCCACCCCTTAATTAAATATGGGTCCAACATTATACTATAGGTTAAATATTTAATAATAAGAAATATTTATATTTCTATTATTAAATATTCAAACCTAGGGATATAATTTACGTTAAATATTCAATAATAAGAAATAGTTATATTTCTATTATTAAATATTCAAACCTAGGAATATACTTTAGGTTAAATATTTAATAATAAGAAATAGTTATATTTATATTATTAAATATTTTAAACCTTGGTATATGTGTCAACCGACATGGTTGAAAAGGTGAGTCGGGAGACATACCCGAACTACCTCAAAATAATAGGACTTGGTCCTCATTTGATATATTTAGAAAAATAATATATCAAAGGTTTTTACCCTTGTGATTAGGGTTTTTAATGAGGAGGTGATTTACTGGATGTAAAAATTTCTCTACAATAAAGGTTACTTTTCATAGTGGTTTTTACCTTCGGGTTTTCCACTATAAATATTTTTTCCTGTATTATTTACTTTTGTAAGTATTAATTTATTATTATGCAATGTGATGTGATGTTTATTTATTTAATATTACATAGTTTATTAATGTTGATTAAATCTGTAATTAATAGAATCCTCAAATTCTAACATTCAAAACCTATGAGGCTCGGAAGATGTAAATCTACTTTTATTCATATCCCTAAACCTATCATACATTGCCATTTTTATTACATTTGTTGCATATATCTTATCAATATCAACACATCTATACAATTATCTACTTAACTTCTCACCTGATATATCTTTTAATTAGTTGTTGTATGTCTTATCTTGGCTTAAAATCCTATATTTGGTGAGGCTTTTTCTCAACCATACATGCATACAACAAGGAGATTAGTTTTTCCAACTAAACATGACTTTAACAAATCAATGTTGAATAAAAAAATATCCTATGCAATCCTAACTCTTTACCTATGTAGCATACTCACATGAAATTTTCATGCACACCTATTTTCACTCTTTTACTCTTATGGTAAAGAGATTTTACATCACAATTTGAAATATTCAACTATGCTAATTTGAAGGGAAAAAAATTCAAACTCCAAGGATACAAATACATTCCTCCAACACTTATTAAAATTTATTTATACTCTCAAAGCATCATGGATATGCTCCCGCATCCGTTTGTTTTACATATTGAATTTATGTTGTCATCCTTGCATATTGTGCGCACAAAAGGATTGGATGATGAAATTAAATTTTATGAGTGCATTGAAAAATTGATGTAGTTAGATGAATGATGCCCTATTGCGTGTTGGAGTCAGAAGATAGAGAAAGCAAGATAGAAGGCCTAGCATGATAAATACATTAAGAAAAAGTCTTTTGTAGTTGGAGGGATGGTGCTTCTATATGATTAATTTTTTTGCTCTATCCTAGGAAGTTGAAATTTCACTACTTGTGACCTTTGTGGTGACTAAGATATTGGAATCAGGTGCATGTCAATTATAGGTGTTGGATGGCACCATGTTTCTCAATTACTTCAATGAGAGTAGGCTAAATCCCTACTATAAATAAGCTTCTTTTGTGTTTGTAATAAGGCAATATTACCACTTAGATTATATTTCCTTTCCATTTTTTGTTGTGTTTTGTTCTAATAAGTTGCGTTCATGTGCGGGGAGATCATTAATATCTCGTAAGTTGATGCACAAAGGACCACACATAATTTTAGTGTGGGATGGAATGAGTGTAAATGCATGCAAGAGAAACTATGTGATGCTAGTACGTCTAATGGAGTTGGTTTAGGGGTGCACATTAGTATGAGGTAGGTGCATGCAAAAGGAATGTAACGGTGTACATGATGATGGGAAATACGGGTGTTTTATGGGAATGTGTGGGGACACATGAAATAGGAAGGAAATGTCGTAGGTGCTTAATGATGATCGAGCTTGAAAGGAATTTCTCAAATTTGGAGACCGTGCGGGAGAAGGGCTGCAGAGTGTAATGAAAGGGAAGTAGTACTGTGTTCAAATACTTGGTAAGTGGTGTAGAGGAAGATTGAGTGAGGCGTAGGGAGGTGCACACAAAGATGACTTCATCTTGGGAAGCATTAGTGTGCTTTTGAGAGAAGATTATGACTTTTACACATGAAAGAAATTAGAAAAAGTGTGCGGGAAAAATTAAAAAGTGCATTTAAAGCCTTGGAATGGTGGTTAGGTGGAATGCAATTTGTGATAAAAATTTGGGAACCTATAAAAGGGTCATGGGTGAGGTATTTCCTACCTTTCCTTTGTGAATTAGTGTTAATAAGAGTTAAGTGTGAAGAATAGAGCTACATATGAGAACAAAATAGGAAACCAACGTGAACTAGAGTCGAGTGATTGGGTATACAAACATTTATTTTAGGAGCTCCTTGTAAAGAGTGGTAGGTGTATATAGGTTGTGAAAGGAAGACATTGAGTAAAGGTTCATAGGTAAAGATAGAGAACTAGGGTTTGCAAGGCTAGGGCACCTAATTTGGAGCTAGGTCATGAGCATCACAGAGATAACAAAAAAAAAAAAAATTGATAAGGGTGAAGAAGAACAAAGGAATTGCATATTCTATGTAGGGTATTGAATTTGAACCAGGAAAGAATCACATCAAATTTGAAACCCGAACTAGTTGAAAGAGTAGAAGTAATGACATTAAAGAAGGAACCCAAAATCAAGTAATCACCCAAGGGTAAAAACAAGGGTAAGAAGAAAGTCTTTGATGATGCACCAAGAGGATTGGTTCTCGATATTAAATATTCACTTGAGTTTGTAGTAGGTTAGCCATGGGTATCTCATCTTACAAAATGTAAAATAAGTGATTACAATCATCACATAGAGGCCCATGAGGGATAGATAAGGAAGGATGTCATGAAAGAATTGGGGCAAAGGACAATCGAGGGTTAATTGCTCATCGATGATGCAATACAAAAGGACTTAGGGAGAGACGGAGTTCTAAAATTATATGAATTACCATAATTTGGCAATATATAGTGCCTCTACTAGTGGCTCATGTTACATTTTCATGAAGACTTATTCTATTTTACAAGTAGGAGAATGCACATCACCACATAGTTAATTGGAAGAGTCACTAGTTTACATAGCTTAGTAGTTAAAATTAAGAAAGACCTAGAACATGATGAGGTAGTAGAGGCCACTGCCAAAAATTTAAACTATCAATGGGGCATCCACTAGTTTGATATCACAAGTATAAGTGACTCTGACATAAGAGTTGCAACATGCCTTGTAAGATGTAGATTGGGATTCCCGAGAGATGGTCATGGATGAATAGGAAATGGATGCATGTTGTGCATAATATGGTGCAGAAAACCATTTATAACATTGCACTTTACATTGTTGAGGGGATAGTTGAAGAAGAAAGGGTAGAGGTAGATAAAGGAGAGAAGATAACCGAGGTGTAATTCTACTATTAATTATCTTTTGGGATATTGGGGTACTAGATGGCATGAAGGATAACATGTAGATATATCTAATAAACAACATGTAACCTATAGAGAAGTTTACAACATTAACATGTGATGGGGCGGTAAAAATACCTACAAACTACACATGGAAAACTCGGTACAAATGAATGCACAAGGATTTTGAAAATGAATAGTGCGTGCCTGTGGAATGCCATCACCGCTCAATGGAAAGGAAAAAATTTTGGTACATCAACACTTCTACCTTGGAAGGTTCAAGCTTAGAAACGGATAATTTGGCCCATGGTGTAAGTTATCCTTTGCCTTCACAATTAAATACTTCAAGAGCAAAGTGAATTTGATCAAAGAAGTGCGCAAGCTAAACTTTGATGCCGAAAGTGGTTACTCATATTATCATACGCTTCTCTAGACCTTTATCTATCCTTTAAGGACAACATATGTAGAGAACATAGAATTTGATAACATGGACCTGATTCCCATGACCGTCGTAGTGGGAAAGAAAGAATTTAAGATATTCATCTATCTCAGTCCAAATGAAGGATGAAAAGTATCTTAATTAATGATATCCTCATCTCCCGAGCCCTTGAGAGGAAGCATATTATAGAAATGACAAAGAGTGTTGAGAAAAAATAGAGTGACACTTAGAAGAAGGCACACAAGAGGTTTACGTGTGAGAATAGGGTGCAATCAAAGGAATGAAAGGATAGGGAAGGACACACACGTGAAAGACAAGGGCGGATTCGAGACTTAGCCATTTTCATGTGAAAGGGATATATTTAGAGATGGTGTGTAGAGCACACAAACCAGATAAAGACTTGTGTTACATGCATAGACTATTTTTGGAAGAGCAACTACTAAGCACTTTGCATGGGTGTAGGCTAAGAATAGAATTGCTACTACCAGTTAACTAGAAGAGGTCTATTATTAGCGCACTTGCATGTGTGGCTATGATTGTAAAGGTGCATGGATATTTTCAGCATGTGACCTATTTTGGAGTTATGCAAGTGGTGAAGGGAAAGTCCCCACCCTTATAAATATGTAATGATCTGCATAGTATAGAAGGAGTGTGTGAGAACTAAATTATTGTGAAGTTATGCTGCCAGATCTGATGCACACATAAGCTTATGGTATTACTCTATTGTAATAAGCTTTTGTGTATTTATCATGTGTTTAATATAATGGAGTGTATTGGCTGAATCAAGTATTAATTATGAGTATAATTGGTTCTTGCATGGTTGATTTCATTATGGATATTATTTAAATCTGTTATTCTTTAGATCTAGATCTGAACATGCTCTATAGAATGATATATTAATTATGGATCTGAATGCATTAAGTCTTCATCATGCTAACATCCTGCAACAACAACCCTAAAGAGGGGCCTGGTACCTTTGCATGCTTTGGGTGAGTGCTCAGTCTAGGCTGAGTGATGTGCCAACATGCCTAGGTTTTTATTGGTAAATTCTAGGCTGCATCATTGGTTCCATTTTTGGGACCTCTTTTTTAGTTGTTTTCAGGATGGTTCATGATGAAGACATACCGGTTAACCTAGCAAAGTGTTGAGGAGTGGATACATGATCTAGAAGAAGAATACGCATGGAGGTTCACACCGGATCTAAGTTTAATGCACATGCATGGGTGGAACAAAATCTATATGACAATTTGTATGAGAGCTTCTTTCACTTTTTTCTAGTAGAATTGT
This sequence comes from Taxus wallichiana var. yunnanensis, assembly GCA_018340775.1. Taxonomy (NCBI): domain Eukaryota; kingdom Viridiplantae; phylum Streptophyta; class Pinopsida; order Cupressales; family Taxaceae; genus Taxus; species Taxus wallichiana. Next base: position 758,292,770 of record CM031237.1, read on the forward strand.
ATGAGTGGTTGATTTCTTATGCGTCTAAAAGGGATGGAGGAGGCATCGCCACTTTGTTTGGATGTAGGAAGAATTTCATGCCCTCTATGATGTTGATCTAATTTGGACATGCATTGTGGATACTTGGTTTCATGGTGTTTTGAATAGCTATATTATGGAGTACTCAATTTCCACTTATTCTTTCCCAAAGGTAGTAGAATTCTAATTTTTATGATATCCTAGGGGAACTTACCTGCAAGGCATTCCACTGGTAATCAAAATATTGATGGTAACCCTGAACTTGGAAAAAAACCGATGGCTAACTAAACCCCACCATGCATGGGGGTAGGAGTAGGTTTGGTGAAAGATGGCAGACCTAGCAATAGAAAGGAAGAGAGAAGAAAGGTAGATTAAGTATAATGAGGCACATGAGAGGGAGATAGAATCAACAGGATGTTGCAGAGTGAATGGCATTGTGGAGAGAGATGGCTCATGAAGGATTTGAAGTTCACGTAGAAGACATGGAACTAGAGCATTAGGAACTCCCCATTTGGGAAAGCATGATAGGAACCCCCTTGGCCTCATGTAGAAGTGCACCAATAGAGATGACTGGGACTGGGCGCGCATCTCGAATCTACTGGTAACCTTTCCCGCACTAGGTCTTCTAGTGTCTAGTATGAAAAAATAAAGCAAGCTAATTTAATTTAGGTGGGGGAGAGAATGAGTAAGTCATATAACAAGCACATCGATGGTGGCGTAAAATATCTTCATTGTTGTTTGGAGGTACCTTTTCAGGTGTATCATCCACACAGAATTCAAGTGCATAAAATTTTGGACTCACTTTTGGGAGTGGTAACACTTCACAGATGTAGGGGTTTAGTTTAATACTATTGTTGGGACATAGGGAAGTACATCTTCTGGTCCTATCTCTGACTACAGTGGAGGATCAGGAGGTATAGGTGGTTCTAGTTCTAGTGGATCTGGTGGTTCTAGAGGTAGAGGAAACATGAGGTTCTAGATCAGGTGGGAAAGGTGCACCAACCCCAAAATATTTACATGGAGATGTCTCTTCATCTTCCAGAGTATAGGGCATAGAAGATCTTTTAAACACGTGCACATGTGTGAAATACTATGGCATGCAAAAGGAATCATGACTTTTGAGTGTAGGGAAAGTCAATTCACCACTACGTTACAAGGGCGCACACACAACTGGTATAGAAAGTTTGACCTGATCAGACTTGTGTAGACTATGTAACTTTAAAAGATGCTTTCCTTAAAGAGTTTCACATCCCTGAGTTTGAGCAAAAGAGTATAAGCGTGCTCAAGGATATTAAGCAAGGCACTACTGAGAGTGTAGAGTATGATGCCCATTTCAAAACATTTTTATCTAAGATTTCTTATGATATTCATGCAAGCCAACATGCACAATGGTTCATTGGAGGTCTGATTACACTTTTAGAAGGGAACTATCACATAAGACATACACTGATCCACGTGAAGCACTTGAAGTAGCTTTATGTGCTAGAGAATCCAAAAGTATAAACACGGGGTGAGCCCATTTTTGGAAGCACAGATCACAGCCATGGCGATTAGTTGGAGAAGCTATCGGAAAATTCACACATGAGATGCGCATGGGGATTTGGTGTATAAATTATGAGGTGGAAGGTCACACCAAGGATAGTTTGTCCCCACAGATCAATATGCTCATTGTTGCTAGACTATGAGATATGTCATTTAAACCATGATGTTAGCCACTACCCATTATTACAACACACAATAAGGAAGAACATCTCTTGTTACTATAAAATTTTGTAGGTCCACAACTCATGACATGGAAGACTGCTAGCTGATTGGTTAGATCCATGATGCTATAGATATTGGTGTGTGATAAAAGAGTATCAAATAACTCTAAAGGCAAGAATGAGCATCAGGATCGGGATCACAATCAAGTGCGCTATGATCGAATGAAGGGCATTTTGAAGGAGGTCATGGCAGAGGTCAAGGATACCATGGTGGATTTGGAGGATGAGGCCATGGTGGTGGATGAGGTGAAAGTTTCCTCATGGAACATGTTATACATGTGGATCTCCTGACCACTACAGAGGTGAAATGTCCTTAGAATATTACATGTTCTTTCTGTGGAAAGAATCATAGTTATGAGGAATGCCTAAACTTATATGAGCATCTTAGTAAGCAAGCATAAATAAGAAAACAAAGGCACAAGGATGGTTAGGATACAACGCATTGTGGAAAATCAAGTGGATGCCCAAGTTGGAACCAGAATCCGAGGCATTTCCTGTAAAGATCACTACCCGTGTTGAAGTGGTGCACATGCAAAGAAGCATTACAACAAAATCCTACCATCACTAAGGAGGAGGTTCTACATGCACGGTACCCAGATCCTATCCATCAAAAGGAGGTTTATCAAGAAACCATGGAGGTACTCAGAAATATTTAGGGTGAAATACAATATTTAAAGGAGAAATCATGGAAGATGGAGCAAAAGAAAAAGTAATAGAAATGGTCCAATCTGATATGGATGACTTGAAAGAAGTGTGCAAGATGTTGCGCTAGAGAATATCATTCCACTGTTAGGGAATTGGTTAAAGGGAAACACTCTGCACACAAGTATTGAGACTGGATGGAAAATCCTGCATGCAAATCTTCCCCCTCATAGCTTAGATTATGACAAGGAAATCACTCTGAATGTTGTTGTGGATGGATGGATTTTGAGTAATATATTGATTGATACAAGTGCACGGAAGTCAATGTTCTTACTTTAGATGCATGGGTACAAATGGGGAGACCTCCATTATAGCCATCTTTGAATGTATTATTCATGGCTAATCGACTAAGGCCACTCCCATTGGAGTTTTAAAAGATGCATCCATTACCATACAAGGAGCCAAGTTCACTAGGGATTTTGAGGTTTTAGCATCGTTGCAGAGGACAGATAGCTTCCCAACTCTACTTGGGTGTCCTTGGTGCTATGCAAATAATGTTGATCTTTGGTTCAACAAGGGTTATATCAGTTTTGAAAACAAGGAGGAAAGAGTTATTATCCCTTTAACAGATGGAAAATATGCACCCTATGTTGAGCCTTTGAGTGAGGAAGATCTGAATAGGATTTATGTACGCGCCATTTGGGACCCAGAGGTGCTTGAGCCATCTAAAGAAGGAATCCTTCAGTGGGAAGATGCACAGTCTATTAGTGATACTACAAGTGTTGCTTGTGATAATTGGGCTCATAGTACTTATGAGTTGGTAGGGCATGAAGTAAAGAGCACATTTTGTGGGACAACAGACCTCATTGTATCAGGAGAATAGGTAACAACTCAAGTACCTCATTACACTAGAGAAGGAGATCCTATGGTATTTATGTGCCATGGAGGAACAATGGATAGACCAGTTGGAGAGATAGAATATGCTAGCATATACCCTGTGGGACAACAACGCACATTGGTGGGTGGTTCACAAGGATAATCTTGTAGGATGGAATGAAATTAGGATTTCTCTTGCTACTAGGTTCTTCAGAGCAATGCACCTACTCAAATATGCACTTATCATGGTAATCAAACCTGTTCAACACCACATTTCAATAGTGTGAGAGACTCTGGATAGAGGGGTAGGAAGCTTTACCACCTTTTCTCTGGGTGCACAAATTTTATTCCACTTTACAAGGCTATGTGCGTGCTTGGTATGTATATGTGGAACTCCATAGAGAGACTAGAAATTGGTAGGATTTAATTATAGGAATGATCCAGACATTTGATTTTTCTCTACTAAACCTCTAGTAGAAGAGGCATTAAAGGTTATAAAGTGCTTAACTATGGGAGATAGTGCCAAGGTGGAAGAACTCATTCAGAGAGTTATTTGATGAAGAAGACTCAAGAGCACATTTTTCTGAAGAAACAAGAGACATATGCCACACTACTTAAGCACACTTTCCTTGAGAAGGAAAAAGGAAAGATGGTCTACTTAGTGGATGATGAAGAAGTAGAAAATTTGGATGTAGACCATTCAACAGTAGGCATGAGGTTTTGGATAGTGTCAGATAAGACCACATGTGCCTATCATGAACCTATGAAGACAAAGAAAGTGAATATTGGATCAGATGTTGAGCCTAAGGAGGCCATAATTGGGGACTATTGGTCTGACTCTGAAGTGGAAAAAATCATTGAGTTACTATGAGATTATCAGGACTTATTCCTCGGGGATACCATGAACTCAAAGGCATGCATGAATCATTAGGAGAGATGAAGATAAAGCTTAAGGAAGGTGTGTGCCCGATTAGAAAGAGACCCTACAGGATGAACCCTAACTTACGTGAAAAGGTCAAAGAAGAAATTGAAAAATGTTGAAGTCTGGAATCATCAAGCCCTTGGATGAGTTAGAATGGGTTAGCCCAATGGTGATCAGTATCAAGAAGGATGGTTGGATTAGGATCTGTGTGGACTAAGGAGCTGAATGTTGCATGTGTGACTGATCCCTTTCCTACATGCCATTCATCGAGGAAATACTAGAAGTGCATAGGTAGGGCACAAATCTATTCATTTATAGATGGATTCTCTAGGTATCATCAAAGTTAGGATTACATAGGAGGATCAGAAAAGACTACTTTTACTACCGAATGGGGCAACTTTTCCTATATTGTGATGCCTTTTGGTCTAAAAAATGCACTGCTATTTGTATTTTTTCATGCATAGTTGTTCAAGCATTCAAAGATTTTATTCACAACTTCTTACAGGTTTATTTAGATGATTGGATAGTGTATGGACTTGTTAAGGATCATTGTGAAAATTTGCTTAATGTTTGAAAGATGTAGATAGTTGAGTATTTCTTTGAACATCAAGAAATGTGTATTTGCTACACCATTTGGAATACTATTAGGGCACATCATCTACAAGGAAGGTTTGTTGGTTGATCCAACTAAGGTTGCAGTCATTATCGGCTTGAAAGAGCCTACCATTCAAAGTGAGTGTGTGGATTCTTGGGTCACACTGGGTATTATAGAAAATTTATAAAGGGGTATGCTAAGGTTGCCACACCTTGGAGGAGTTACTAAAAGGAAAAGGGACATTCTACTGGGGAGAACCACAACAGCACGCATTCGAGACATTGAAGGAGAAACTTACTACAACACCTATTTTGCACTTTCCTTCATGGGACCAACCATTTCATGTACATGTGGATGCCTCTGGCATGGCCATTGGTGTGGTGTTGGCTCAACCTAGAGAAGGTATTATAGATCATCCTATTATATTTTGCTAGTAGAAAGTTGACTCATGCAGAGCATAATTATACAACTACAGAGCGTGAAGCTTTTTCAATGATCTATGCTACATAAATTTAGACAAGTACCTACTAGAAACACCATTTGTATTTTATACCGATCACATGGCATTGAAGTATTTGGTAAACAAGCCCATTTTACAAGGGATGCATATGTAGATGGGTACTCTTATTCCAAGAATTTGATTTCACAATTGTGGTAAAACTAGGAAAAGTAATTCTGGACTAGATCATCTATCCAAAATATAGTCGGGAGAAGAAGTGCATGCAATTGAAGATACCATGCCCGATGCACATAGTTATACAGGTTACAACATGCGCCATTGGAATTAGAGGACATTGTTGTCTTTCTACAAATAGGTATGACGCCAGAAGGAATGAAATCCTTAGAGAAGAAACAACTTGCTATTTCGCATGACACCATTTATGTTGATTAGCGGTGACCTATACAAGTTAGGTGGGATGAAGTATTACACCACTATGTACTAGAACATGAGCACATCATATATCATGGAGGAGGCTCATGGTGGTATTGCAGGTGGGCACTATGTAGGTGATGCCACTACGTGTAAGATTCTACTCACTGGATTATGGTGGGAGACCTGTATAAAGATTGTAAGGCATATTGCAAGGCTTGTGATCACTGTCAATGCCTTGGGAAACCTAGGTCAATGAGATGAAATGCCTCTAAGACCTATTACTAGTGCAAAACCATTTGAGAAATGGGCTATAGATTTTGTGGGTCCTATTTCACCAGCTGCATGCACGCATAAGACTGGATCACGCTATATCATTACTTGCACAAACTATCTGACAAGGTGGGTAGAAGCAACACCTACAAAGGATTATATACATGGCTACAACAACCAAGTTTCTATGGGAAAATATTATTACAAGGTATGGATGCCCTTTGAGTTTGACCAGTGATAGGGGCACACATTTTTGAATGAGACAATCAGAATTTTATTGGATGAATTCATGATTGCACACCATAAGACTACACCATATCATCCTCAAGAAAATGGGACTATTGAGGCTTTCAACAAGATTTTGAGCTAGACATTGACAAAAATTTGTGATGTTGGAAGAAAGGATTGGGATGATAAAGTTTTAGTACTTTGGGCGTATAGAACAACATACAAGTGGTTAAACAAGGCCACACCTTTTCAATTGGTGTTTGTGCAAAAAGTAGTTCTTCCTATGGAATTCATGTTACCTTCTTTGTGTATTGTGCATCGTTGGAGGTCTAGCTGATGAGAAAGCATTAGAAGAATGATTGACAAGTTGATTAAGTTGGATGAGTGATGAGAAATAACACGCTGGAGTTAGAAGCAAGAAAAATCTAGGCAGAAAGCATGGCATGATAGGCACATTAGGGACAAAAAGCTTGAGATAGGACAAATGGTGCTTCTTTATGATTCTAAGTTTTTGCGCCATCCAGAAAACTCAAAGTACATTGGTTAGGACCATATGTTATCACTCACATACTTGAAACATAGAGAGCTTGTCAGTTAGAAATGCTTGATGGAATACAGATTACCCGGTTACTTCAATGGGAGTAGGCTGAAGCCCTACTATAAATAAGTCTTCTTGGTGTTTGTAATAAGGCAGTATTGCCATTTAGATTAGGTTTTCAATTATGTATTCCCTTAATGTATTTCCTTCTTTTTTCACTATGCTTTATCAATTTAGTTGGTGTTTTGTGAAATAAGTGTTTTGCACCAAAAGCTAATTACCATTTGTAGTATTTTTATGCGTAGAGGACTGCACATACCATTTGTGTGGGGTGGTTATTGAGAAATGGGTACACATAAAGGAACAAACTACTACATGTGTTATTCAAAGTTTGAAGAGTTGGTGAACATAAGATTGCTTCCAAATAAGGACCATAGATGGAGATAAATGAAGGAACAATATAACACGAGGTAAGCAATGGATCATGGAGACTACTAGAGAAGGCACAAGTGATGAGGTACTTAGGCACATGAAAGCGTGCTAAAGAGAAGCTTGTAGCTAGAAGGTAGGAAGGCATGCTAAAAGGTTATAAATGAGGCATGAAGATGTACCACATGGAAAAATGTGAAAAGGGTCAATTAATGAGGATTTTTGGTAGGTGAAGGAGCAATAAATGCACCAAATTTTTGAAAATCTATATAAGGAAGGGATATGAGTTCATTTTTACCATTGTAAATCACAAAAATTTGAAAGAGCTAAGTGTGACCGAGCTGAGAGAAAGAGTATTGAGGTGTGAAGAGTGTGAAACCAGACGTGAGGAGCAGATTTGTGTGCAGGAGAAGCTTACGTCCCCATTGGTGAAGGGTTTGAGTAAAAAAAGAGTTTGAAAGAGCTAGGCAATTTCAACTAGGGCACATGGATTCAAGCTAGGGTTTGAGTTTGCACATTGCAGAAGATAGAAGGTGAGCATTTGAGGAAAAAGTTGTGATTTATAGATGGCACCAAAGAAAGCACCTACCGTAGGAGCCAAAGGGAAGAAAGTGGAAGCAGAGGTTGAAATTGCTCCCGAGAGAAATTTTTCAGAGATGCAATACCCAGAAGGTGTGATAGTGGGACAAGAATGGGATTCTCACATCCAAAAGTGCAAGATAAGTGACTACAACCACCACACATCAGATAACAAAAAGGAATTAGACGTGTTGTTGAATACAAAGACAAACAAGTGCACACAAAGAGGACATGCCAGTGTATGATGACACTAGAGAGAAGCTGCTAAAGTAGATTAGAGTTTACTAGTTGTATGAGCTTCCATATTTTGGCAAGTATGAACCTTTGTACTAGTGGTTGATGAGTAGGGTACATGAAGATTTTTTTTTCTATTTCACCGGACGTAGGGTAAGGATTACAACCACTCTGATTTCAACTATAATAGGATTGAGGGGCACAGAGTGGATTTGAATAGTGACTTGACAGATAAAGAAACCATCTGGAGATGTGGAAGGAGTTAGGGTACACCAAAGGTCCGCGTGGAATGGATATCGACAAACTAAAGAAGTACCAAGGGTACAAGAAGCTGCACATCTAGTCACCAAATTGAATGATCAAGAGAGATGGTCCCAGGTGAACACAATGTGGCTACACATTGCAAGGAGAATGTCACAGGGAACAATTTACAACATATCAGGCTACATTACAGTGGAAACTATCATCGAGGAAGTGTGCACATGTGAGAGAATAGTTTTGGTGTTGTCCTATTATCCTTGGTATTTTTGGAAATCGGAGTGCCCGATGGGCCAAAGAACAAGATCTGGGAGTACCCCATGTAGAATAAGTCCCTTGCAGAAAATATTTGAGAAGTACTTGTGTGAAGGGTCAATGAGTGGGCCATTCAAGTAGAGGGCAGAGATGTGGTATGATAGGCTCCGCATGGCATTCAAAGAGGAGTGGCGCATCCCCAAGGAGTTACCTTGGTGGTGGGGAAAGGTAGTCCAGTTCACAGTATATCAACACTTTACATCATGTGATTTGTGATGAAGGATGGGACTTGGAGCCCCTAGTGTAAGTTGTCATATGCCTTCACAACGTGCTACTTCCAGGCATCAGTCCATCGGTTCAATAATGTGATGATGCCTAAATTTTTTTGCAGACAAGGTAGACTGTGACTACCACACACGCGTAAGACTTATGTATATCTAGGTTAGACTACCTACATAGAGAGGCTAATTTTAGATGTGATAAGCATGAAGCCCATGAGTTTGGTGATTGGAGACAATGGGGCCACGCTTATCTACCTTCAACTTAAGCCTAAGTTGGAGGGTAACAAATATGTGGAGAATGAGTTTGCACTCCTAAGGCCACCTAAGGGAAAGCATACAGTGGAGAATGTACCAGCTCCAAAGCCCACTGAACCTATAGAAGTAGATGATGAGGAGGAAGAGTGTGAAGACAAAGTGGTGGCTTGGTGCATAGAGGATGAAGGAAACCCTCGACAAGGTAGAATCTGAGTGCGCAAGTACTCCACCCTAGACACAAGAAGAAGGAGATGAAGAATTGGAGGTAGGAGTAGACCCTGAAGAACACCACTTTAAGAGGGTGTTAGATGAACAAGAACTCAAGGTGCTACTCCCTAATCAGTATGGAGATCACCACGACTCTCTCCACAGAAGGAGACAACTGAGAAGAGAAGGAGAAAATTGAAGTTGAATGAGGAGGTGGAAGAGTCTGAAGAGAGTGCATGAATCTCCTACACAACTAGAGGATGTGGAAGAGCCGAAAGATGAAGAAATGAAAGATGAAGATGTGAAGAATGAAGGAGAAGGGGTAAAGGAAGAAGAATAGAGAACAAGATAATGCTCAAGACATAGAAGATCCAACTCCAAATCTTGGTGCTCCAGTTCCTAAGGGGCCAAGAACTAAAAGGAAAAGTGGAGAGTTTACTGTTCCATCTTTGGGCTATGTTGAGGACACAAGTAAAATTTCCATGCCCATTTTCAAAGCACGGTGATCCCTAAGGAGTTATATGGATGGGATGATGGATGAAGACATGGCCACCACGTGCACAAGGAAGAAACTATCTTGGTCTATGCACACACACATGGATGAGCCAAACTTTGATGTATGTGAAGAATCTTGTGTGTCAAGAAGGTTGAAGAAGGCACCTCAAGCTAGACATATAACATAAAACCCATTGTTATGTCTGATGAACAGGTAAGTAATGCCTTGGTAAAAGTATCTACAGAGGTGGCGAGAGGAACATAGACAAATCTGCCACTATCAAAGTGCTAAGAGAAGAGATCAAGGCCAAAGATGTAGAGATCATGCACTTGAAAGGAGAGAAGGACCTAGAGAGAAGAAGAATGGGGTCCTTATCGGCATGGCAGAGGAGATCGGGATCATGTCCTCCAAGAAAGACCACACTTAGAGCCCAAAGTACCCAAAAAGTTCCCTTTCGGCTATGCACTATGTGCATACCTTAGTTGATCTGGTGCTTGAGGAGGGACCAGTTTGGATGCCAGCACCAAAGGACCTGAGCAGGAGGTAGAGAGGGAAAAGGCTGTAGTAGTGTGAAATATTTCATACGAGGCACTTCTTCAAACCTCTGGGAGGAGCTGAAGAAAGTGATCAAGCATTGAATATTTTACAACTCCGGAGGTAGTCATAAGAATAAGGACAATGGTAGAGAAAATGAAGTCCTAAAATCAATGAAGGATGAAACCTTGGGGGCACATGGAGAGACTGACACTGGTAAAGTAAAAGTGTGAGGCCCTTGCAGCAGCCCAGAGCCCCATAAGAACAAGTTAGATGAACTTGGGAAACTTATATGCAGAAGATGGATCTTTTGGAAGGGAGAATGTCTGCAATGTCTAACATTATGTTAGTATTACAAAATGAAAAGGGAGAAATTTCCCAAGGATGAATTAGAGTCTATTGTAGTGAATATTCTAGAAAAGGAAGAGGTCGCACTGAATGAGTGACAAACATTAGAGGTAGAAATAAAAGAAGAATATCCAGAACTAATTCTTCTAGTTGAAGAAAGAGGGTGATGTAAAGTAAATACTTATTCTTTATATAGTAATTCTTTACATTCATCCATTCCTTATTCTTTATTCATTTCATATCACAAGGAAACCATTTTGGGGGGCAATGCAGTTTAGTGTGGGGTAATGTTGAGCAGACAAAGTGTGACACTTAGCAGAAGGCACACAAGAGGTTCATGCACGTGAGAACAGGGTGCAATCAAAGGAAAGGAAGGATAGGGAAGGACACGTGTGAAAGACAAGGGAAGATTTAGACTTAGCCATTTTCACATGTATGGGATATTTTTGGAGATAGCATGCAAAGCACACAAACCGGATAAAGACTTGTGCGACACACATCGGCTATTTTTGGAAGAGTGGCTACTAAGCACTTTACATGGGTGTGGGATAAGAATAGAATTGACTACTAGTTAACTAGAAGAGGTCTATTGTTAGTGCACTTGCATGTGTGGCTATGATTGTAAAGGTGCATGGCTATTTTCAGCATGTGACCTATTTTTGGAGTTATGCAAGTGGTGAAGGGAAAGTCCCCACCCTTATAAATATGTAATGATCTACGTATAGATATAGAGAGGTGTGTGAGAACTAAATTACTATGAAGTTATGCTACAGATTTGATGCACGCATAAGCTATGGTATTACTATTGTAATAAGCTTCTGTGTATTTATGTGTTTAATATAATGGAGTGTATTGGCTGAATCAGAGTATTAATCTTGAGTATAATTGGTTCTTGCATGGTTGATTTCATTATGGATATTATTTAAACCTATTTTTCTTTAGATCTAGATCTAAACATGCTCTAGAATGATATATTAATTATGGATCTGAATGCATTAAGTCTTCATCATGCTAACATCCTACAATAACAACCCTGGAGCCCCTAGTAATCCATAACTTGGATGATGATGATGAAGATGTAAGTGATGCATGAAAAAAAAAGAAGAGACAAGGGGGATGGAGAAGATGAAGACGGTGGTGATGAGCCAACTCAAAAAAATTCAGGTGTTACAGAAATGATAGAGAGTATGAGGAAGATCGTAAGGTTGCAATCGAAAGGAAGGAAAAGAAATATTGTGATGAAGTCACTAGGGAGGGTACATGCACAAGGGAAATAAGTGACATGCGATTTAATATTATGAAGGAGGTGTTAAAGAAACAACATGTGAAGGGGATAACCTAAATACAACCTCAACAAGGTCCCCAAATGTAATACATTGATGCCCCCACAAAGGTACTAAGGTACAAATACCAAAATTGTGTACCCATGAATGAATTATTCTGTTGGGTAATGTTTGATAAGAATGAAGCCTGTTGTGCACAATGAAAATTATCTATGGGAACTATCAAGCACATATGGAAGAGACAAATTTCGAGGTGAATAATGAATATCTCTTTGAGATTTGATTATAGTCCTTACTAAGGAAAACCTTTCCCATTGTCAACTCCAAATTATTAATAGATGAAAAATCATGCAATTAACTTAACAAAATGGCCATGGAGGTTGGATTAATAATTATTGATAAATATTCTACCATTAGGAGGATGTGAGAGGGTGAAGGGCACAAGGATAAGAAGATTTAGAGGCTATCAAAAAGTTTGAAGGAGGAGAGGGACCAGACGTATGTAGTGTTAAAGAAGGAATAAAACAAAGTAAAAGCAATCAAAACCGTGTGCCTAGAAATGTTTGATAATTCCCAAGATGATTACCCTATAAATTTTTATTACTTAGAATACTTGGTGAGGATGTTGCTACATGAGAAGAAGTAGAAACCATATCTAATGGTAGAAGAGTTAGTTGCACTAAGAAGAGTAATAAATAATGTGGAAAAACACATTGCAAAAGAATGAAGAATTGAAAATAGAAGTTAAAGAAGTCATGCAGATGGCAAATTTTTTTGATCATCGCCAATATTTTTACCCAATTTTCAAAGTGGCATTAATCGCCAATAAGGAGGAAGAATTAAATAAAATACATGCCGACATGAAGAAAAATAGGGATGAGAGAAAAAAGGTAATGGTTGAGATCATAGAGAAAAGAGACTTGTTTAGGGCCATAAAGGAAACACTTGGGGTAAGGCTCATGGAGCTCTTTCCATTGGTCACATTCAGGATGGATGCATTAGAGGTATTGGCCTCAAACCTTGGTGCGATATTAAAGAGTTCAATGATAAGATATATGAATTGATTCCAACGCAAGTATCTTTAATTGTAGAGGCCACACCTAGAAAAGTAGCAAGGGAATTACAGGGATGTAAGGAGTTAGAAGATATTTTAGACAAGGAATTTCTAGAACTCCTTCCACCCCTAAAGACCTAAGTGTTTATGCACACGTGGAATATCAGATTCTAATTCTTTAATTATTAGAGTGGAGACCCATAATATTTCTTGGATTATTTATTCTTTTATTCTTCAATGATTAAATTTTGAGGAACATATTTTTTTGTAATATTGTCAAGGATGCATAATATCCTTAGTGTGGGGTAATGTTGGTTAGAAATGACTAAATAAGGGAATGTGTAGAAGGAATCACACAGGTATAAACAAGTTCATACTGAGTTTTAAGGACCGCAAAAAATCATGCACAAAATAAGGGAACTAATACATGATAGTGTGTTGAGGTACACGCCATGTAGAAGAATAGGCTAGCATGTAAGAGTCCGCACACATACAGAGCATTAAGGACTTATCCAAATTTGGAGCATTGGCTAAGAATAAATATAGATAAAAACATGATAACGTGAGATGCACATAAGGGATATAAATAGGATAAATCACATATAAACAAGGGAAAAAGCAATGCATGGTGACTTCGAATTTATAGGAATTAAAGCATGGTTAAAACAAACTATTTATAGTTTGATCTATTGTAAAGAAGAGTTATAAAATATTGCAGGTTATTATTAGAGCATGCCTATATTTAGGAAAGATACATGTAAATAGTGAAGGGAAATTCCCCACCATCTATATATATGGTAGATTTGTCCTTGTATGTAGGAATTACGAGTTATGAGTACTAGTCCACAGATTATAAGTGTTGAGTAATATGTAGCTTTTGGGGTCTATATGAGCACTATGTGAATGCACATGCTACAACTCATGGAAAAACTAGGTATTATTGTAATTAGCTTCTTTTTATGTAATGAATCATAGTTGTAATGGAAACCTTGTTTGGGTATCTAAAGTGATCACATCCGAGTAGGGTATTCGATAATTCAAGAGTTATTAATCATTTTGTATAATGATTAAGCTTCCTTATTATATGTGTTGTAAATTTACTATGTTATGATGTATTTGGTGGTATGAATGGTTGTGAATATGCATCTCTAACATCTTTTAAGTGAAAAAAGAGGTACCGGTGGTTTTGGGTGCTTCGGGTGAACTTCCAAACTTGTCCGGATGAAGTGCCAAAGTGTGCCTAGCCTAACTTTAGGTAAAAATGACTACATAGAGTAGTCAAAGTCCCGTATGTGAAATATCAAAGCAACATATTTATAAGTATGTAAAATTAGTATAAAGTAGTAGCTAAGGAAAGAGTGCATCTAATGTATAAAAAAGTATATGATACAAAATTGTCCTTTTCGGTTTGGAGATGTTGCGGATTTGAGTGTTCTCTCGACAAGGATGAGGTTTTTGGGTGATCTCATGCCAAGAGTGAGTTTTTTGGGTGATCTCACGCCAAGTTTGAGTTTTTTGGGAGATCTCATGCCAAGAGAATAGTTTTGGGGAGAGAGTTTTGTTTTTCTCATCCTTCCATGATGCTTCTTAAATGATAAGTTCCATGCAGACCGACACATTTTGATTTGTAATTGAGTTGTAACCGAATTGTAAATAAGTTGTAACAAAATTCTAACTGAATGAATAATTTTTAAAACTAAAGTAGAGTGTCTAATACTGTATATCCATGCCATAAACTACTAAAAACTTTGTTAAACCGAGAAATTGTCTTATATTTCCCGAGGACATAAACGCCTAGGTGGGACATAAGCTCCCACCGTTACTTATCGATATTGGGCGAGAGTGTCTAGTATATTTTTTTGAGCCAAGTTTGATTATGTAACACTATGTAATTTTGTGCCTTTTCCATTTATGTATTGTGTTGTTCTGTTATGGAGCTTTGTAGTGCTATAAGGGTGATTTGTTCACCCAATAGTTGCCCCCTCATTTAGGGTGCATGTGACGGATGTAAGAGGAGGTAACCCAAATGAGAGGACCTAAAATTGATATGAATATCATGGATTGGATACCAACATGGGGTAGGGGATGTACATGGTAGAAACAAATGCACATGTAAATAATATATGCTAGAAACAATTGTTAGTGTAAAAGAGCTAGCATGCAATATAATACAATGTATCAAGAAACTATGAAGATAAGAGGGACCAAAAAAATGGGTTGCATACATGGGACATTTCTCATAATTTCACAAGACAATTAGGGTCAAAGTGGACATAAGAAAATAATAATCAAGCATGACATAGGGCATAGCCCGTAAACAATGACAAACAATAGCAAATAAAAAGTTACATATAACCATGGTTGTATAGTATCGTGCTAGAAAAATGCTAAACATGAAGCACCCATTAGCATGTTAGAAAGATAAATAATACATCAAAGTATGTATAGATCAGTGGTAATTAAGTGACAAGAAGTAGTAAAAAAATGTAATAGTAGGACATGTGAGTGTGGAGTATAAGAGTAATAATGGTAGATTCCCATGCAAGAGCCTCATTAGGCACTAGTAAAGAATGATGTCAAGAATTATGCATCGTGTAATAATCTATAAAATTCCTACATTCACCTCAAGATACCATGTGAATGTGCATGTGTATAGAAAAATGTAATGACATACTAAGTATCCAGCTAGCATAGGTGTGAACATGTGTAGATTTGAAAAGCTATAGAAATGAGGCTAGAACACTAAAGAAACCTCAAAGATTTTCCAAGTCAACTATGAACCATCAAGATAAGAGATAAACAAGAATTACTCATATGCATGCATTATAAATTTGAAATAACATCAAACTAACATGTATATACTACTCTCTACTCTTTGAATGCTACAAAACATGAACCTATGAAGATCATAGCAATCAAATTTGATTGTTTGATGCTCAAGGTTTTGAGAGTGAGGGCTCACCATTAATGGCTACAAGACCATATGGTTCCCCTCATTTACCCAATCTTGAGTTTGAATATGCAATGGAAGATAATAGCTCAATAACAATGGAAGAATACTTAATATCCTAGAAAAATACTATAATTATACTAAAGAAGGAGAAGTGTTCTTGGAAAAAGTGAGGGGGTAGAGGTCTATTTATAGTTTTCTGATTTCAAGAAAGGGATGGTTTGGATGCATGTGGGAAAAAAAGGCCCAAAAGGTGAAATCCAAATGAAATGGACTTTGGAAAGGGAAATGCACTTTTAGAAAGGTAAGTGCCTTTTAGAAAGTGAAAGGGGATTAATTAACCCTAAGTGGCTTAATTAATAGGGATAGGCTTGTGGAAGTCATTTAGAGGGGTATTAGTATGATTTAGGGGTTTAGAGAGAGTTAGGAGGGTTATTTAACTAACATAGTGTACTTAATTAACATGTAAATAGTATCATTTTAACAAGATCAAATACAACCATGATGCATAGATGTTGTATGAAAGTGATCATGTGTTGCAATATAAAACATGTGTAGATGAGAGGGGTCATATTTACCCCCAAAATATGTGTGTGATGTGAGGTTCATTTAGGAATTACACCCTCAACATTCAAGTATGAACTATAGAAAAAGAGTGCGGCATCAGGTGTTAAAGGTATTGTATGTGATTAAGTGTAGATGCTAAGAAAACTTCACCATGAAGAAAAGAACATAAAGTGTAGTAGATAATATGAGTAGAGTAGATGATAGAGATAACCAATAGTGATGGAGGGGGAGAAAGTGTGATTCCCCCAAGTGTGTGAGTGAGATTCATTTAATTTACTTAATAGTCATGTATGAACCTTAAGAACATGAGTATGCCATAATGTAACAAAGGTATTGTATGTGACTGAGATTTGATGCTAGGAAAGATAATATAGTGTAACACAGAGCATGAAGTATAAAAAATAAGTTATGAGTAGATGATAGATACAACCAATAGTGATAGGGGAAGTTTGATGCCCCCAAATTTGTGAGTTATGGATAGCTATCTGAAGATAATGAAGAGTGAGCCCCTTATCCGACATCTAAGAAGGAGAAGGCATGTGACCATGGTTTAGGACTAGTGGTGTAGGATATTAATTATATGTATGTGAGGGAGAATGATGTGGTAAGGGATGTGGGGAACACCTATTGGAATGGGTTACTAGGGTAGGGGACTTATCCCAAAGGGGTGGACTAATGAATTGATGAGGATGAAAAGGTCATGATGTAGGTTGTATATGGATGGGAGAGCTAGGTGTGGAGATAGATTGAAACTTGAGAGGTGGAGGACATTGAGATTCTATGAACATGGCTGAAATAGAGGAAAGAGTGGGCCGAGGTAATTATGCGCATGGTGGAATACCTTGAATAGTGATAACTTTCTTGTTTTGAATGAACTTAAGGCATAAGTGGAGCATGGAAGGGAGGGAAGCGTAGGCAAACTGTGGCCAAGGGAGGCCTAAGACTATGTTATGGTGTTTGATTTCAGATGTAACAAGGAACAATGTTGGTATGGTAAGGGACCCAACAATAATAGGAAGGATGACATGTCCATAAGAATTGGGGACTAGAAATGTGATTTGAGAGATTCAAGAGTTTATATCGAGTAAGACCGCCATAGAGCATGTATTAGAAAGGGACGAAAAATGGACCGAGTATTGCTGACTATATGGGTGCTAATAGAAGCATCAATACACATCGAATTAGAATTTTTTTAGCATGATAGTCATGATATGAGAATGTAATAATTAGTGGTGGTTTATCAGTAGTAGCAATAAGAAAATCAAGTGGTTCTAATGAGGGAGGAGGCACCATATGATATGCATAATTTCCAGAGGAATTAATAGCTTATTTTTCATGATTTGGTAATGCTTCATTGAATATTTTAAAATTTTGATTATTGTTGATTAGTTTAGATCTAGACAACTCTGGGATATTGATCACTTTGTTGTCTATAAGATATTGAATGAGGTGTTTGAGCTTAACAAAATTATCAATAGAATGTCCATTGTATTGGTGATAATCACAAAGTGTGTTTTCATCACAATTACATCAAAATGGTCAAGAAAGATCTAGATTGAGTGGTAGAGGGAGAGTAATTAGATTACTTTCAATGAGTCTTGGTAATAGGATCCAAGGTTTGTACGGTAGCATAGTGAAGGTGATCCTCATGGATTGAAATTGAAACTTGGCGGGTGTGGAAACAACGTTGAAAGTAAATTTAGAATTGGTGGGCTTAGTAAACGGTTTGAATGTGGATTTGGCTTAAAAATTGTTGGAAGATGAAGTGAAAAATTATCATAATACTTAGATTTTACCATAGATAGTAGTTTTATTTCATGAAATTTGAGCATATGAACCAATTGATTAAAATAAGGAGAAGTCTCGAAGATAAAACTCTCTTGGAGTGGAGGCAAAAGACTTTGAATGAATAGGTCTTGTAATTTTGAATCAGCGAAAACATTGGTCATTTTGGCAAGGTTTTTCTTATACCATAAGACATAGTCCACAAGATGTTCATTAGATCATTGTTTGATTTATCTAGTTATGCATCTGATATCTTAGTGCCGATATTCATAGAAAAATGAGCAAGGAATGTGTCAAATAAAGATGTAAAAGATGTTACCAAATGGATAAGTAGATCATAAAACCATCACATAGCATAGTCATGTAAGCTTCGAGGAAATAATTTTTCCAACAATGTAAGGTCATCAACATAGTCAAGACATGCAACATGAAAGGAGTGAAGGTGTTCTTGAGGGTCTTCATGGCCATTGAAGATATGAAACTTAGGTGTAAAAATTTTAGGATGAAAATGATAAGAGGAGATGGTAGATACAAAAGGGATTTGAAGGAGAAGTGATGAATATAGAGATGGATAGGAGGATGAAGATGCTTGTTGTAGCTAGATAATTTGGTTTTGTAAATCATGGTACAATGAGGAGAGGTCATGAGTACTTGTAGAGGGTCCAGGTTGTGTATGGAGGTTATTGGGAGGAATGAGAGGTGCAATGGTGCAGCGATGTTAAATAAGAATGGTAGAAGGTGGGGTGGAAGTCATGGGGAAAAAGGAGGAACCTATGAGAGGGATTTTTGTATCATCTTGAGAAATTTTATCAGTGATTAGAGCATTTAGGATATGCAGAATATGCATGGGGTGATTGTGTAAAGAGGAACAAAAATTAGTGAGCTTGTCAAGTTGTTCTTGATCAACATTAATGTCCTTACCCTATGAGTGTTCACTTTCAAAAGTTTCAATGCTTCAATGAGGAATTTTAATTGAGTTAATTAAGGGCTTATTAGAATCAACCATTGGTTTAGAGATCTTATGGGAAGATGGCGGAAGCTCAATGTGCTCAAGATGACCAAAATGACCACTATAAGTGATGGGCATAAAAATAAGGCCTTGAAGCAAGGTAGGGTTTGAGCAAATGGGTTCAACAAATGATTTAATCTAAATTTAATTAAATCTTCCTTCGAGTAATTTATTATAATAAATGATATTCAGGTAGTTAATTATAGTAATGTGTAAGCACTATGCATTCAACAATGTAAAACCCTAAGTAAATGAGAGAGAAAGATGACTTAGCTGATTTCATACAACCCGGGAGTGATTGAGATCGTGTAATTACTGGAACCCGATAGAAACAATGTCAAAATAACTCATTGAGGATTTAAAAATCTAAGAATGTACATGACGAAGAACTTACAAGAGGATAGGAGTGCCCCAAGTGTTAATGACTAATATGGGAACCTATGTATGCCTTGTAGTGTTCTTGTGCCTTTGTGCAATCTTAAGTGGTGATAACTAATGCATATAGTGCTTATCCTCTTATTTAGAAGAAGTAAATAAGTATATATATGATTCCCTTGTTTGAATTTCGTAATTGAAAACTGAAAGGCCAACCCAAAGTGTTAAAAGGTGACCAAGAAGTGAAAAGGACCCAAAAGAATAAAAAGAAGAAAGAAAGGAACAAGAGTGCCCAAAAGGTACAAGAGCATCCGGGCATTTCTTTCCTAATCCGGGTGCTAGTGTCTGAGGCCATCAAAAGGTAAATCAGTCAAGTGCCAATAGAGTTGTAAGATGTGTAAAGCTAGTAAAGTGTAAGAGATAAAATAATCAAAAGGCCAAAAGGAGTTGTCAACCACTAGTTTTCTTGCTTAGGAATTTTGTATACATTAGTATGATTTAGGAATTAGAAATGTACAAGTGCATATATTTTGTGTCTACATCTATCTATCCTTTATAAGCAAGGAAAATAAATAAACATTATAGTATCTTGCATAATACAACACAAGGGGAGAAAGTTTTTAATTATACATATGCATATAAGGGTTTTGATTGGGGAAAAGTAGTTATCCTACCATTAGTGTGGAAGAACAGGGAAAATATAGATCAAGGGTTTATTTATATGTACACTTACACAACACACAAGGATAACTACATTGATTTATAAATGTAGTTCAGTTCTTGATGAATCACAAACGAGGTGATCTCTAGGGTTAGTTTAACTCAAACACTTCATGTTTTTATGTTGCTATCTAATATGTGATTAACGCTATGTATAAGAAACTTAGGTTATTTATAAGTATTAGTGCATATGTGAGGGTTGTAATGAAATTAAATATATCAAAGTGTGACATGGGTAAATTCTAATCGACACACAAAAATCTAGATTTACACTAGTCACGGTTTTAATACCATACAAATCAGCTTTGTAGTAAAGTATTATCCTACCCAAGTGGTAAAATCCTAGATCTTGTTAGGAAATAAGGGATAAAATATGTGGAATAATCCCTCATAGAATCACAACAGTAGAAACTAATATGTAGAAATTATTACAGATCTCAAATAAAATTGCAGAATAAAATAACACAACACAAAGAGACAATATTTAACGTGGTTCACCCAATTTGGGCTACGTCCACCAAGAATCACTTGCTCAGATTTTATTACAAGCCACCGCTCTCTCAATACAATACCCAGATCCATTTGGAGCTATGCTCAACAAACTCTATAGAATTCACACCCGAATTCAAAACACATCTGCAATACATTTTCTTATACATCTATCATATGCATAAGACCATATAAATAGACAACTGCTTAACTACTTAAGTAGTTTTACAAAACCGTGGGTATTAAAACCATGGGAAAAACCCATCCCGTAAACCTATGGATAAAAAAACTTGCCCATATGAGAATAACACGTTTCCCGATATGTCGGGTGCATTTTTCGAGGCCAAAAAAAAATTTAACGCCTAAAAAAATTGTACAAGTACATGAAAAGTGTACAATACTCTTAGTGTGCAGTCTTCAACACTTTCACACATGAAAATAGGCTCCACAACCTAACAGATCTTCACATTCTAACATGTAGTGGATTATTTTGGTAGATTCCAAACTAGTAGTTATTTGATATTTATCTATGACACAATCAAAATTCAACCTAAAATAGATAAGTCACCTCTTAAACCCTATTTACAAATATAAATGCTTTATCAATTTAGCGTGCTTGTAATGCTCTAGTTAGCATTTTGAAAATGTAATTATATGCGATAAGAATTAATCTATTTCTATAACATTCTTCAACTCTATTTAAATTAATTATATTCTCTACATTTAATTAATTTAGGGTTGAACATTTTAGTGAACCTACTTTATGTTCGAACCCTTCACCTAGTTTTTGCTTTCATACCCTAGCTAAGCCTTTTGTTTTCAAAATCCTAGTGGACTTAGGATTTCATATTTATCACAATTGTATGTTATCATTTCCAGGGTTAGTATTTTTTTATAGTTATGGAGTTTTTAGGGATATTGCTTTGTGAAATCATAAGAGCTACCATCCATTTAACCAATACATTCCTCTTATGAGATTTTGAGTAAGGATCTATCTACCCCACATCACAAAATGTTTTATGATGAATTTACTTGTTTCATGGCCAAAATGACTCCCGCTTGTATGGATATTTAACTAGTATTATTATTGTTACTAAAAACATCCTCCCCACTTCTCACCTTCACACGTGACCCCTAAAATCAATGTAGTTACCACTCCTTGTCCAAGTAATTTTGAAAAGTTCTTTGAGAGTCTTATAACTTATAAACCAAAGGTGCTCCATACTCCCACATTCCTTATAGTTTTTATTTTCTTTCAAACAAGTAGTTGAGATTAACCCCATCGATACACTAATACATGTTATAATGAAAATTATTTAAAATGTGAGACTAATGATTTTGACTATTGGAATAGTACCCATAATGATGTTACTCTTCTTATTTCTAATAATGTAAATATTCTTGGTTCTAATAATGCGGTATTTATAAAATAACAACTAATAATTATGAATGAGATTCTTTCTCTTCTCCACTTTTAGATACAACTAATTATGAAATTATTTCTTCTTATGTTGATAATGATTATTGGATTGTTCCTTTGATTAATACATTAATTAAATTTTTTTCTTACTCTTATGATAATTACATAGAAATTATAAATGACAATGAATGGACAAATGAATATTATCTTCCTTCTTATCCTATAGATGATAATGAAAATGGAAGTTCTATTATTCCAAGTAACAATAATATGTCTACTTTTGTTTCTTCTTGATAATTATACTTGTATATATTCTCTTCCTATTGTAAATAATCATGTGGAAAATGTTAGTACGTGTTTTATGCCTCTTAAGGAACTGGAACATGATAATGTATATCCTCTTAGTATTTATTATCTTGAAACAAATGTTATTTCTTGTACTAGTTTGATTATAAAATAACTTGATGTGTCTAATATAGTTATCTCTTTAGATCAAGAATGTGAGTCCAAACCTATAGGATCTAATAATCCACCTTTTCTAAATACTACGTGTATATTCATCATGATTTACCTATTATTTCCTATAATTGGAATAGTGTTCATAAGACAACTATTACTAGAAAAGTGCATCCTTTCAATGAGTTGCTTGACATTTATGTTATCCCTCATCAATAAGTTATTTATCCAATACATGTTGTAGATAATTTGAAACACAAAGCACACTCTTTGACCCTCAAAATTATGGTTTATTATGCTTGGAGTGACTCCAATGCCATTTTCAGAAATCCAATACCATGTAAGAGCTTCCAATCTAACTTCTTTAGAGGATTTTTCATGTCTAAATTTCAGTTATTTGATGGTAATTAAGAATATTATCTTCACCTTAAGTACTATAGAATTTATGTCTTCTTATAGCAATGATAAGTTACTACTAAAAGCCTCACAAGTGATGCCACATATTGGTTTATCCATATTCTTGGTGGATATTTACACACCTTTATAGAACTCGAGGATGTTTTTTATTATATGTTTTATTAACACCAAATACCCTAGGTTTACTTAGGAGCACTTTCCTTATTTATATCAAGAAAAATATGAGGTAGTTTTTTAATAAATCTTATGTTTTCAAGATATATTGGAATAATTAATTTATAAGTTTATGGATTTGTAAGTGTAATACATATTTTTCATAGCCTCATTTTTTCCTCTTAAAGATAATTTATTTATATAATACATGTGATTCTTTTGCGCACCTTTACTCTTTTGTTATGAATTAGGAGCAAGAACTTTCTCCCCATATATTCCTACACTTTCACATGATCCTATTTATAATACCTCTATAGAACATGATCCTTATGTTGTTAATGTTTTCATCTTCTGCTTTTGGACAAGTTAATGTTTTACATTATAGAAATACTTCATATCATATTACACCTAAAACTAAGGCCCCTACACAAACTTCTTCTCCTCCTCTTAAGAAATTGTAATTACACTTCAATGTCTTTTGATCATTCACACGATATTTTTTTCTCAAATATACTCAATTATTTATCGATTAGGTTACCATATAATCATCCTCACTCTCCACGCCAATTTGAATGTGAAAAAGGTTGATCATTTTGTAACTTCCACTGCATTAATAGTCATTGCGACAATGATTTCTATGCATTAGATCATAAACTTAAGTTGCTCAAATAAAAATAGCTTATAGATTTTGATACACAATATTATAGTAGATATCATTCTCCTCCGATGAGAAACTGATCTACAAAGGCTACAATGACCCAAGGTGGCCCCTCCTTAAGCATACCCATTTCTCAACCTTCTATGAAACATGTATATTTGAATAGAACCCTTAGTAATAAACCATAAAATGGTAAATATAATGGATTACAATTTTTTTAGAAATTTATGCTATAAGATAATCAAGTCTATGCTACATATGTATCGTGATGATAAGAAATCACTCTATACAAACAATAATTAAGCTACAAATAATTAACAAGAGTGCATCTTTAGATCTTGGAGAAACATGGTGTCTTGTATTTAGTTAGGTTATTTATTACACCTCGTCATTGAAATTACACATAATACTTTATCAATGGTCACTTTGAATATTCACCAATAAAAATCCCATCTAAAATACTTGGGGGAATATGAGGATATCCTTGTTAGGAGACCACAGAATAAATAATAACACATATTTAACTATCTCGCCATATTAAATTACCAAATATTATAGCTTATGTTTGAACAAAAATTATGCTAGATTACATCACATAATGAATTGGATATCAAATTGCATACATAAAAATGATAGTAAATGAACAAAAGACACAAGATTTAAGTGGGAAAACTTTTTAGTAAAAACCCACTAAAAATCAATTATCTTTAATGAGAATACAAATTTCACACAATCATTAATCCATAATGATTACACATTTAAGGAGGAATTATAAATTGTCAAATACATTATCTCATGATTAGATATCAATCTTTGCTCCATTTGCATCATGTATCTTCTATAAATATCTTACATGCATTCGCACTTCACTAATTTTCTCATTATTCTCGATCTCAAAGAGATCACCTTGATTTATATCAATGAGGGTTATTGTCTGGGTCACTCTCACATTTTAAATTTAAACATTTCCAACGCAGATTGGATTATTCCATGTTTATATTTTAAATATAAATTATAAGCCATGACCATTAGACTTTGGTTAGTTTTTATTAAGCATGTTTCCCACTTAATATTACAAACCAAACACTCCCCTTAATGTCAAGTATGGAGACATGAAAATTACGTTTTTATACAAAAAGGACTTATAATCCATAAATCATCACATGAATATTTATGATAAGATGTAAATATATAAACATGTTCCAAATAACACATGCTAAGTCATCTTTTTGTCAAAAGGAATTACAATACATAAATGATCTATGTGATTAAGCCTAGCATGCAACCAAAACATTTTTCTGTGGATTCTATAATTCCATGGTAGAATTCTTCAATGTTTCATGTGTTTTGCAACACCAAGGTAAACTACCATATTGTTCCATAGGTTTAACAACTCGATGCACACTAACACTATCTCTTGTGGACTTACCGATAACATACATAATAGGAAACTTCTCATACAACTATGTTCAAACTGGTTTATAATGCAATGTGAGCCTATAATACCTCAAAACTCATGAAAAAGGTAAAATTAATTCTTGGTTGGTGTTTCTAACTCTTTAATTTTTAATTTTGGTCACCTTCTTACCGAGAAAATATGTCAAAACAACTTTCAACTATCTCAAGTCATAATAGAATTGAATAGAAAACATCTAGTTTCCTTTTCAAGATTTAACACTTCTCAAGAATTTGTACACTACTAAATGCTAGAAAATAGTCTTTAAGTTATCCTTCAAGTTATGTATAATGATTTTCTACCCACATGCACATTATATTGTTCACACGCCTCCATCTCCATTCACTATCTCAATCACCCAACACTTCAACTTTGTTTCTTTCTAAATGATCTTGTAGTTGACGTCATAGGTTTCTTTACCTACTCATACCACGTTTTAACTCTTTCTCACTATTCTCGCCCTTTATTAAGCATGAACATGTTCCTACACTTAGTTGAAAGCTATCAAACAAAATAAAACACTCATCTTATACCATACTGACTAAACATTGACAATAAAAATGTACCAACAAGGCTCAGAACTTGTCATTTACCAACAATATTTTTCTCCCTAAGGTAATCAACTGTATTGGTGTTTATGTGAACTTATAAATTGAGTATTATACCTCAAACCATATACTATATTCCAATAAATTCATCCCCTTTGACTCTAATCTATTCACTAGGATTATATTTTCTACCTTCTTTTCTTCATAATGCCCTATATTGTTCTTTTTCTAGTAACTCTATCTTCTTGATATTTTTGACCCTAAGTACAAAAAAATTCTTGAGAAATATGACTCCTCGATACCAACATAAACAAGAATTATTTCATACCTTAAAGTTGGGTCCATTCTAGGACTATAGAGTTTTATCATAACTAAGTTCTCAAAGCTCCTAACTTAGTATTATATTCAAATACACTCTTCAAGTATTTCTAAATTGTTAATACACACTTATAAAAGTTACTTGGATGGTCTTAGACCTTTACCAACTAAGAGATATCAAGAAATTGAAAATAAAACATCTTTTAACGCTCAACTCGCCTTACTCAACTTATGGCCTTGTTTTTCCTTATTTTCTTGAATATTTTTTTATCTATTGAGTTTATAAATAAAAAGAGTTATTATTGGATACCCATTATCCTTTTACACTTTCCATATCATTATTGCGAGGATTTACTTAAGAAAATATGCCCATTTTTCATATTTCTCACTCCAATTAGTCCTATTAGTCCTTTAAACAAGATAGTAATGAATACATTAGACCATAAAAATATAAATCACTCCAAACCTTTAAAATATATTTTATTATCATGATCAGATTATGTGATTCAAATTTCATAAAATTTCATCCACCCAAACTCAAGCTACACACATTTTTCCATTTTTGCCCTAAACTAGGGTTTCGAAGAGGCCGAGAGGTATTTTCACATAAATTGATGAAATAAAAGGGTTAATACCTGAAATTTACCTTGAAATATTTCTAATAACATCATCCATATTTATTATTTTTTCTCCAACACCTCAAAATTCACCATTTGTTCCCATTAATAAGCTTTGCATATGTCTTTCTCAAGAAAACCTTGTTTTTCCAATAGAGACATCTAGTTAAACTTCATTCAAAGCAATTTTTATCATCATTTAATATATTAAATGCATTAATACACTTTCACATGCATTATAAACCCTTCAAATCATATCATTCCACATTCCATGACCTATTTCCTTCATGTTTGCTTAAGAATGCATAAGAAACCTAGTCAAAATTGTCCTAAATCGATAAATTTCACTTTTCCTTGGTTTTAAATTCTTTCATTCCCACGTGCCATACACATTTTCATTCAATCAATCAAGACAATACCTCTAAATTCTTACAAAATCATAATGTATTAATTTTTTTATCAACACATTTATAACAAATACGAAACTCACAAATCATTACCAATATTAGACACCTTCCTATCATGAAAAAAACATTAATACATCATTTGAAACTCATTTCATTCATTCAAACATGATTTTCAACCAAAATAATCATTTTATTCATATATACAAGAACCTTTCTCCATGTCCTTTACAAAAACCTAATATTTAAATGTTTCTCATGTCTCTCAACTCAGGTTCTTGCCTCTTCCAAGTCCTTTTTCCTATTCTTGGACATACAAATATGTTTTTCAACTTTTCCTCTTAATTCTCCATTTGAATGAATCCATTTACGACCTAAAATATCTGTGAATAATTAATTTGTCCAAGTCTAACCATGGTGGAAGTTAACCACAACATAATTACTTATGTATATGGGATGAACACACCCTAAATACATTACATGAGGTCATTCATGAGATTTTTACACCATTACATGCATTTACACATTACATTACACCTTTTAGACCCATATTTACAATCTAATTTTCAAATTCTCCCTTTTGGAGGGAAACTTCTTAAATAGTTATGAACACTTAAAGAGGGACTCAAGATGGGTGAGAAAGGTTATAAAAACCTAACAAGACACTTAGGATCCATTACGAGACTAAAATGTATTACAAAACAAAAAGTTTCTATATACATGTTTTATGCTCTTGCATCATTCTCCCTAGGTAGAAGAATTGTGTGATGGAATCTTTTTATTTTTCCAAGTGTAGTGTTTCTTTGATTTATTCCTTCTTTCAACTGTGTCTTCTTCATCTTCTTTCTTTCTTTATCTTCCATCTCTCTCTTTTATCTTCTTCTTCATGTTCTTTCTCTAAAAAATGCAACTAGTCTCTTGTATCTTCTTCATTTGAGATCTTTTAAGAGCTTCTCTTTCAATTTTTTCATTCATTATTCTAGTATACCTACACATACACAATCAAAATAACAATTAGATGATAAACATGACGACTTTTGAGTCTCCATCACTTCCTTTTGCATGTCCTCTAGTTGTTTGATATTAAAATCAACCTCTAAAATTGTTTTTTCTTCATTTTTGTCTTTATTTCCACCTTCAAGTAACTGATGTTCATCCTCAAATTATGTACAAACATCATAATAGACTTCTTCAAATTCATTCTCTTCTTCTTTTATAAAATACTCTTCATTTTCATCCTTTTTAAGACAAGCTAAGAATATTGATATGACTTATCCTTCATCAAATTTATGATTTTCTTCATACACAACCTCTTTAAGCACCTCTTCTAATGTAGAGAGAATTAGGAATCAACATACATTCACCAATCAAGAAAGGGTTAAACCAACAACTACAACCTATCTCTGCATTTAAGGATCAAAATGGCTTATTCTTATAAATTTTGACCAAATTAGTTTGTCCAATCACCATACACTACTTTATTCTCTATATATAATGTCAAAGAAATTTCAAACTAACCCCATTTCATCAAATTTCGCTCAACACCTACCTTTCATCAATTTACCCAACTTCTCATTTCACTATCTCCTAGTCCAAAATGTAAATTTTGGATTTTTAGCCTTCAATGATCTTCTTAATTCCTTGTAAACTATTGTACAATTCATTACATGTTAGATACAACATTAATTACACTCAAAAAAAGAACTCAATCATCAAATTTCACCAAACTAGTTCTAAAAATGCCCTTAAGACAATGCATCATTCAAGGTCCATGCTTGGGGTGATCTAGAAGTACCCACTAAAATGTGAAAGCTTCTTCAGATACCCTTTACCTTTTTCATGGTGTGTGCAAAATTTCATAATCCTAATCCTTCTCTTGTTCTCTATATCTCACCTTCCTTCTTCCTAGTCTCACAATACCTCTACTAGCCATGAGACAGTCCATTTACCTTCATAACTTATGATGAAAAATACTTCAAATCACAAAGTAAACCTATTTGGATACCCATTTCAGGTTTCTAACTATGTGAGAATATTCAAGGTTTAATTACGAGTTTAAATGCTACTTGTTTTTTTAAATGGTCTCTCCAAACTAGCCCTCTCACCGTGCATGTCACCCCTCCTATAGATGTCATGATTATCAAAAATTTATCCAATGAAAACATAAAATCCCTCTTGAATCTCTTTAATAACCTTATCATTATTCATTCTTACAAATTTCAAAGGAAGATTCCTTGTTTAGTAGCTTTTAACACACATTTTCTTTTAAAACCATGGATGGGTTTGTGTTTATCCCGAGAAGAAACAAATTCGGTATATATTTCTCTAATCTTTGATTCAAAGCCCTAAATTTTACACAAAGGGTTGCCTCAATGACATGAAATATGTTTTTACCAATAAGACTTGAAAATCCCGTACAATCTCTTTTGACTCAGTTTTCCTACTGTCTCCTCATGCGTAGGTATTCACAGTCATAGTCAAACAATGCATTTATCAATAAAACAAATCAATGCCTCCATTCACCTAGGTTTATTTTCTCATCACCAACAATATCATGTATTAAACCTTGTACAATCTCACTCTTAATGGCTTTACAAGGATTCACATTCATATGAATTCAATGCACAATACTAGATCATTCCATAGTCAAAATAGAGTACAAAGTCCACTGGTCTTAAGCACATGCAAATAATTAATCAAGAATTCAACTCCTCATATCATGAAATAACATTCCAATCATATTAAATTCCTTCACCCAGTCCTTACCACGCAGATTCACCAATAGACACATCTAAGTGCCATGCAAAGATTGATTATAGTCAAACATGCCCTAAACACTCTTAGCTCTTCCATGAGAATCTACAAGTACCTTTTCCTCGCACCCAACCTCCCAAGGTCATGCCAAGACAGCCGATGGGGAAGGAATGGAGACAAACTAGTTAGGAAATCTTATGTCTTCGACGCGCACCAGTGGAATCTACGAATCTAAGGCAAAGAAGGCCCTTCTAACCTGGACTGGCGTGACAGATCGATCGGCAAGGATGACTGCTTGAAGGCTCCAATCAATATCGAGATCTGGCGTGATTTAATCTATGGGTTGTGGGATACGTGGAAAATGACCTGGGATTGTTTCGTGTATGTCTCCATACAGGGTCATAAGATAGATGATGGGTACACAGTGGATTCTAGGGCGATTCTCTAGTCTAGTCCAGAAATCCTTAGCTTTGTTAGATTCTACGTCTAACAAGGATAACTGTGCGATGATGATAGGTGGAAGTGGAGTAGATCTGAATACTAATGTGTGTAAGCTAGCATCTATGTCTGATTCACCTGTGGATTCGTTGGGTTGTGGGATTTGTGGGTCACAACCATAGATTCGTGGTTGCTGTGGACCTGCTATGGTCATGTGTGGAATCAGTCCCTAATCCCTAGTATCCAATAGTCGTATGCCTTTTCGGCCTCTACATTTAGAATTAACAGTTGTGTAATCTTTTCTGAGTATCTTATAGGTGTTCTTGCAACCTGAATCCTTAAGCTAGTATCTATGTCTGTGAGAGTGTCTCCTGCATCTGGTTGTGGGACCAAAGGATCACAACCAAATGTTTTCTCTCTTTCAAGCCCTTCTACAGTCATGTGGATATTTATCTAGGGTAATCTGTAGTTTGGCTGATTTGACCAAAACGTGTACGCTTGGTCATCTTCTATGTTTAACCTGCTTAACTGTGAGCTGATCTGTTGCAAGTCTGTTGTTGTTCGGAAGACTTGGATCCTAAGATTCTGATCTATATCAGTTATTGCTGTGACAAGATTGGGTTGAGGCATGATTGGCTCGAATACGTATTCTCTGGGCTCTCTAGGTCCCGTGATTGTCATACAAAAGAAAACGATATAAAGCTAACTAATGACAGAATAAACTAAATATGCAAGATATATCTACATATATTTCTAAGTCTGTTATTTATTGATAAACTACTAAACAAAATTTTAAAGGGGAATTATCTAATATATCTAAAATTGACAACTAAACTAATAACGCAATTAAAACAAACAAAGCAACCGAGTGTAGCTACTTGTCTGTAGTTTATAGATTTATCCTAAATAACCTGATCACTGATCTACTCTATTTGAAAGACTCTCGATCCTACCTCAGAAGTGAGGAGTGAATCATAGTTTCTCAGAAACTATCAATCCCCATAGCTTCCCTGGCAATATCGAAAGTGAAATTAACTGAAATGGAATGATTGACTACTTTATTTGATATGCTTTTAACTAGAACTTTGAAAGCTAGAACCTGGATTCTGCAGAACAGTGGTGAATCCGATGGTGTGTGACCTTGTCCCCTCAGTGTGATCTCCTCGTTCCTTCGTGCTCACGTGGATCTAGAAAAGTGTGTAATGCTAGCATCAACAAAAGTAGATATTGGAACAAAGGCAGCTTAGGATGCAAATTGAATACAATGCGAGTAGGAGAGGGATAGCGCAAGAGTATAGAGCTTGGCTTATGCAATTCCTAGCGGGATTTATTGCGAGTCATGCAACATAAAATGTCTAGCACCTGAAACTATCCTGTTTGATGAACAAAACCTATAACTTTAATGGCTTCCTATTGAAATCAAACTATCCTACTCCAATTGATTTGGATGAAATGACAACAACACTTTGCACAAGGAGAATATGTGGCTTTCTGACAGCTAAACAATGCTAACTATGCATCTAACAAATGAAACTATGAATCCTAAACAAAATGAAAGGCTAAACTATTGAAATGAGAAATTCAGAGGCAAATTTGAGGGGCCATTTGCTTGAGCACAAGCCAGCAACTATTTATAGAATCCCATTTACCCAAAGGTGAAAACCAATTTGATCTCTTAAACCATAAACAATGCCAAAACACTATTCTAGGGAACCAAAATCATAAATACAAGCAAAGCGGTGAAAAAAGCTGGTAAATGTTGAATTTTTACATGAGTCACGTTAAAAGAGCATTCTAGAAAACACGTGAAGGACCGCCGCCCTTACTAGGGTGGTGGTCACGAGACCGCTGCCCTGTAGGGTGCGAATCTTGAAGAAAAAAATGCAAAGGAAAAGAGGGGAAAAGAGAACAACAAAGCACGTAGGGGCTAAGTGGGACATGCGGGATGTTAACGCATACTTGGAGAGCTTTTCTAGATCCCGAACACCTTGCATGAGGAGACTGTATCATCATTGGGGCACGTGTTACGTTATTTCGGAGTGTAGTACCCTACAATTTTGGGTACGTACATATTGCCCCCTCGAGAGAATCGTTTTAGCCATGAAGAGGCGTAAAATGGTGGGTCCAAGTATGGCGGTCCCGAAATGGGAAGTTAGGAGTTATACCTGGTATGTCCGTGTGTCGAAATGACGCTATCCGAAATTCCCGCTACCTGCAAAATGAAAAGAGAACTCAAGTGTAGATAGACAAAATAGATCGAAAAATAAATACTAAAATATCATGAAATGAGGACGTACCATTTGTGTGGGGATAAGAACTTACCTCCATCGGCACTCCAAACCTATGGAAAGGGGCATTCAAAACAAGTCAAGTTGCTATATATGTAAAAGTGGGCCCATTTTCCTATTCATTTGTGCGTGTTGATTTGGTTGATTTTGAGCTCTGGGACCCACGGTGATGGTTTCTGACGAAAGTATAGTCAAAACATTTGGGATGAGATTGTGATCATGCCTCCACGAGCGGAACACCGACCGCGAGATCACAGGTTAGTTTTTCTCAATTTACCATTTTTATCCCTAAAATGTTAAAATGATGAAAACTTTGTCATGGGGGGATAATTTTTGAAAATGTTAGTTTTAATAGGTCTATCAGGGGGCGCCTACTGGGTAGGCTTTGTTTTAGTCAAAATAGTCTTTATTTAGTGTTTTTAGGTGTTATTTAGGGCATGTGACCCGTATGGAAATTCGGGACACGACGCCGCCGCGGTGGCGGCGGTTACTGACCACCTCCTTAACCAATGGCGGCAATTACAAGACCGCCGTCTTTAAGGCAGTGATTATGGAACCGCCGCCTGCTCAGGGTGGTGGTCCTACACAGAATGCATAAACATCACTTATTTGAATTTGTTTTTGCATTTTTAGCATCCTTACCTACTTTCATGATTTTTCTAATGTCATTTGGATACTAACTTGCTCTATTTTGTGTGTTTTTGGGTGTATGCAGGCGAGGGAGGAGTATATTCGATGGAGCGAGAGAGAGAGAGAGAGAGAGAGAGTGTGATTGGCTCCCAACAGTATTAGATGCCCTTTCTCAGGATGAGTAGGACACTCTTCAGAGGGCTGGTATACTGTGTATATCACGGGTTCCGCATGTTGCACCATCTAGTCACATACTTGTGACTTATTTTCATATTGGGATGTTGATCGGAACACTTTCCGATTACCAGGGGTCCGAGGTGAGTGGACCATTACTTTGGAGGACGTTTACCATATCTTGGGGGTCCCGATCATCGGGAGATGACTCACTCTTGAGACAACAGGTTCACGGGCTCAGATAGCACAGTGGGCCTCATACATGGGAGATGCAGTTATCTCCACTGGTTCGAAGAAGGGGGTGAGGGTCCGATCTATTCCTAGCCTGCCTATCCCCTTGATTCGTCAGGCCATTATGGGGATCCTTGCCTCGAGATTGATCGGGGACAAGGGAGGAGACACTCTACTCTATTGCTGGTCCCCCATTATTGCACAGATTGAGGGACATGGTCGGATTTATGCCTGGGGAGCTGACATACTTGGGACTACCTACCATGATTTGTATAGGGTGGTCCGTTTACAGGGGCAGTCATTGAGCCATCCGACCCTGGTTATGAGTTGGGTCTACGAGCGTTTCATCCCTTATGGGAGAGGTGTAGAGGTGGCAGATCCCAGAGCTGTGAGGGCAAGCCAGATGGACAGACATGTCGGTGCTCAGAGCACCTCACCAGCCAGTCACCTCCCTGACCACGATGACATGGAGGCCACACCTTATTAGGCCATGGCAGGTTTATGGGGCGAGGAGGCTCTTACTTTGATTTCTGCTCCACCACAAGGCAACTTGTTGACAGGGTGGGGAGGGTGGAGATACACCCTTTTGGTTGAGTGCCTCAGTAGTTTGGCCTACCTTACGTGGGTATGCTTCCCCCAGTGGTGCCAGTATATAGATCAGTTCGAGAGGCCAGGGGAGGTCCTAGAGGCTGGGGTTGGACAGTTGTTACTCCTGGTGTCCCCATTACAACTAGGCGGGTAGTATGAGCTCGAGGGAGAGCCGTGCTCCTCAGGCACCCTTACTTCAGATTGCCACCGGTCCTACCCACAACAGCGACGACCCCATTGACATAGACTCTGAGTCCAAGGAGTTCACAGGGGGGAGATGGAGGAGGAGACCAAGGCTGAGGTCAGTGAGTCGGGTGGAGAGGAGGAAATAGTGATCCTGAGTGGCATGACACTCAGGATATTTTACAGGTAGAGAGGGCAGAGCAGAGTGCGGAGAGGGTGACTCTAGTTTCAGAGGAGCCACTCTCTCAGGGCCTTGGTGGGGAGGATGAGTCCGTAGCAGGATGATATGTTGCCTCGGCCATAGGAGGAGTGCACTAGTTAGCGGTGGCGACATCTGTGGTAGGTGCCGATCCTAGAGATCCATCTTGGAGGCCCGGTGATCCGAGTGAGTTATCATCCTTCCTTTTAACATTTGTTTCTAGTTATGATTGCCTTAGTTGTTATCTCTCCTTTTGTTTACATTTGCTTTTATCTCTTGATTATTTCTAATTGGCTTTTCTCCTTTGCTTGCAGAGACTGCCGATGAGTGGTGAGACCTGATTCACGGGTATGCACCGATACCCTGATGATCCCTATGGAGAAGACCCGTGCAGAGCTATCCATGGATGCAGGGGAGCCTTCAGCAGCTAGGTAGGCATACCGACATCTTTTCCCCTATCTGGCATGTGGCCAGGATGGTGTCTACCCTCCGTACCAAGCTGGCGGGTACAGGACAACAGAGTGCCTGATGAGGAGTCATTCTCATGGCGAGACCGTAGCTGCTCCTCGGGATCGTGAGCCCTCCGTGCACTCAGAGCACCGGCGTAGCCGGAGTCCTAGATGTGGGTGTGCACCCTCAGAGGGATCTCATAGGGGTTGAGAAGCCACTTGGCTCTCTTGGACTGTTTTTATGATGTATTTTGTCTCTCGGGCTCTTTGAGCATTTTGACCATGCTTAGTGCATGATGGCATTATACAGGAAACTTGACCATTTATATATATATATATATATATATATATATATATATATATATATTTTTCTTGGATCAGATACTTGGCATTAATGTTCTTATGATTTGATTACGCATGTAAATTATAATGGTGTTTTTATGTGCTTCTCAGAATGTATGCAATGGAGAACAAATGATACAAATGTTTACTTTCTTTTTGTATTTCGTGATGTTGATATATGAAAATGTAGACACAATGTGACTTTGAACTTTAGTTTCTATAAGAAATTTTTGGTACTTCATATTTTTTTTGACAAAGTGTGATGATAAACCAGTATGATGAGTAGATAAACTTTCCCCACTCCTAACTCCACACAACTAGTAAGATGCGAGGGCTCATCACCGAGAGCTAGAAAGGGCACAAGTTATGAAATGTGTTGAAATGATAGTGATGAGAGATAGACAAAGCCTTGGTGGAACCAAATTAGGATGCTACAAGCCTACTCTACTCGAGTGACTCCATAGTTTGGGATGCAACTTGCTTTGTGGTTTATCTAGACTTAGATCCATAGATGGCCACATGGTAGACAAAATCTGGGTTTCAGGGTTTTGAACTCTTTTGGAATTTTGGACATCTGATTCATTTGTTTTTGACTCAAGATTTCAAAGGTTCATTTGAATTTGGTTGCTGACTACCTTCAACATTTATTGTCAAGAGGACCCCCTATACCTTGCCCCATGCTACTAGTAAGAAGTATGGGCTTATCACCATGGGCAAGGCATAGGTGAGTAAGGGAATTTCCATCCTTTCCCAACCCTACGTCACTAGTAAGAGACGCAAGCTCATCACCAAAGGTTGGTGGGGCAAGGAAATGTGTAAAATTAAAATTTTTCTGTTTGATCTATATTTGACTTGTTTATTTGAGAAAAATGCCGTATGTTCTTACTTCCAAAGAGATATACATATGGGATAGATGTGACACGATGAAGCTTCTAGAACAGACCATGGGCAAGACACCTATCCTAGGAAGAAACCAAAAGTGAGAACAAGCCCGCAGATCTTGGTATGGTTACCATCAAGGCTTTGTCATATCTAGCTTTATTTGATGAAATGATTCCAAAACAGGTGATGATGTTATAAAATGAAGAAGTATGATTAGAGTGTTTATGCCAATACCATCAGAAGTTTGTAATGAATTACTTTGAGAATGAGTTCCTTGATCACAAAATTGTACAAAACAAGTGGACAAAATGAACCTAACTATATGAAGATGCAATGTAGATATATTTATACAAATAGTGCTGGCCGCTTATGCGTAGAATCGTTTAAGGTGTAGGGAATTGACTATTTCACCAAATTCCTCACCCTCTAGTGTACATAAGAGATATGCACCATTTCCATAGTCCTTCGTGACTTGGTATGGGCCCAACCATTTGGGCTGGAACTTCCTTCCTTCACCGGTATTTTTATCGATTCGGCTGTCTAGCCTTAGAACCAGATCACCTTCATATATGTCTTGTTCATAGACCTTCTTGTTATACTGCCGGCACATCCGGTCAGCATAGATTCTATGCCATTGTTCAACATCTAACCTAGCTTCATCTAGGCTTTCTAGTTGGGAGAGACGTGCTTCTCTATAAGTGTCTTCATCTAGAATCCCTTGTAATGAGATACGGAGACTGGGTATTTCAACCTCAAGTGGGAGAACTACTTCTACTCCGAATACTAGTGAGAAAGGAGTCACTCCTGTTGGTGTTCTTATTGAGGTTCGGTGGGCCCACAAGGCCGGATATAACTTCAAATGCCAATCTCATTTGTTTTCTTTCACCATTTTAAGAAGAATGGCTTTTAATGTTTTGTTTGTCACTTCAGCCTATCCGTTGGCTTGAGGGTAATACAGGGAGGCTGTATGATGGCTTATTTTAAATTTATTACACAATTCATGAACTTCGTCATTCTTAAAAGAAGTCCCATTATCTGAGATAATGATTTGCGGGACATCGTACCTGCAAATGATTTGGTTCAAAATGAACTTGGTGATTATGCAACCAGAAGTACAGTAGTAAGTGGCATAGCCTCTACCCACTTGGTAAAATACTCGGTGGCCGTGATTATGAAATTATGGCCATTAGTAGATGAGGGAGAGAATTTCCCTATCAAATCTAGGCCCCATGTAGAAAAGGGCCATGGAGTAGTGATTGGTTGTAGAGCTTGTGCTGGTATGTGAATCTCGTGGGAGAATTCTTGGCACTTATGACACCTTCACACAAACTCTACTGCGTCGTGTTCTAGAGTAGGCCAGAAATAACCCATCGATGTATTTTACGGGCGGTGGCATGACCACCGAAGTGGCCTTCACATATTCCACTATGGGATTGGTAGAGGATCTTCTTGGATTCTTTTGTGTCGACACATCTTAGAAGCATTCCATCGAACGCTTTTCGATAGAGCACCTATTCTATAATAACATATTTAGCTACGATAATGCATAACCGCCTTCTTCACTATGGTGTAGCACCTTCTGGATACGTATGGTCCATGATATAATTAATAATATCAGTATACCAAGGACACTCAGAGATAGGAGGTTTGGTTTTGATGTAGTATATGCATTCATCGGGAAAGTCCAGATCTACTAGATTGCCTCTATCTAGTGGGTTATCAGCTAACCAATCCGCAATGATTTGTCCTTTAATGGATTTTTGATTTACAAATGTTAATTCGAATTCCCCCATTAAGGTCATAAAACATCCAACCTTCTTAGACAAGGACCCTTGTGTGAGGAAAGTTTGTAAATGGTCTATTTTTACAATGACCCTTGTTTCTTGATTTAACATATAATGTCTTAAGCATTTGGTTGCAAAGATTATGGCAAGGCATTCTCATTCTGCATTTGTATAACATGTTTCATAGTAAGCAACATGAATGGATAATGAAATAGATCACACGTTCTCTCTTGTCATCATCTTTTGAGCAAATAAAGATACAGGCAAAATATTTAGCAAGACATTGGTAGCTCGCAGAATATAAGATTAACGGGTGGTCGGCTTAGGTGGCATTAGCGTACGTGGTGATAATAAGAAATGCTTAGCTGCGTTGAAAGCTTCTGTTGCAGTCTTCGGTCATTTTTAATCAATACTATAATCTTTCTTGAGTAGATTGTTGATTGATGATGAATGGAGGAGTTTTAAAGCTTAAATCATGGGATGAATCTCTAGATTGCACCAAGTTTTTGAGAAATGACTGATTCTCGGATTCATACGAAGGTGGTACCATTTCAAGAACAACCCAAATTTTTATAATTAAATCAACATCGATGTTCCTTGTGAGGATTATAGTGTGTAACCTAGGAGTTCCCGAGGATCCTAGTTTCAAAGACGTATTTTTCTCGGATTTAGCATGATCGTATTAATATCAATTGTGAAAGAATGATTTTGAGTAAGTGTGATACCTTCTTCGAATTTGGCCAACAAGTCATCTATGTAGGATTCCACAATTTTATGAATAAGATCATTATATACGTGTATATAGCCTTGAGTTCCTTTTGTAGGAAGCTCTTTCATGAGACCGAATGGCATAGGAAGATGAATGCAATAGGTTCCCAAGTTATAAATATAAATGTGGTTTTAGCTTGGTCTTGTTCGGATATTTAAGTAATTCAGAGTGGCTCTATCACTATCAATGTGGTCTAGGATAGTAGATTTGTTCTCATCTCTATTCGTTAAAAGAGGGTTTGACATTTTTTTCACCAATGGTTCAAGATCGAAGGGATACCATGAAATGAGTATCTTCCAACTCACTATTTGGAGTGAAGCGTGATGCTGAGGTTGCTATAGAATTGGTGAGAAGATTTTTTTCTCGCGGGATTGCTTCAATTGATATGAAGTCAAACTCCTTGCTTAAATCCAATACAACTATTTTGTAGAGCTGTAAGTGCTCAGCTCTAGTTTCATATACCTCAGAGACTTGGTTTGCTACCAATTGTGAGTCTCCTAACACCCTGATGTTATTAACACCAATCCTCTTAGCTAAGACGAGGCCAAGGAGGAGGGCTTCGTACTCAACGTCATTGTTCGTACATTTGAAATTTAGTTTAAAGGAAAATGGTAGGATCTTTCCCTCGGGAGAAGTAAAAATTACACCTGCCCCAGCTCCATAACGACATCTAGCTCCATCAAAATGGAGAGTCTAGTATTTAGATGGGAATATGGACGTTGGGATATTTTTGTGTTAACATCTTCTACTTCCACCATGTAGAGATCCTCTGCTAGAAGAGAACCAACACCTAGGGTATATCCCATGCCTACAAAATCAAATGGTAGGAACATCGGTAGATCCTATTCTAATAATTTGACAATTTTTGTAGTAGTTCCTAACGATACTATTTCTATAATGTTAGCCTCATCCTTGAGGGCTGGGATAGTCTTGACTAGGCTCATAGTCTCAAGATCTATTGTAGGTACCAACTTTTCCTCCGGTTTTGTGTCGGTGGGTTTATTAAGTTGGTTTGTTGGGAGTTCAAACTCCGAGTGAATGCCTGGTCTTTTCTTTAAGTCAGCTAGGTGTACATCGAATGGTTTTGGATCGCCTTTGGCTACGAACACCTTTCCTAAATGTAAGAATCTTACTTCTTGAAATAATGTAGAGGGGATTGCCTTCATATGGTGTATCCATGGTTGGCCAAGGATCATATTATAGTTGGTTTCGATCTATAATATAAAACTCAGTCAGGATTGTTTTGGGTCCTAAGGTGACCGGTAGTATTATAGTTCCAATTGACGTGGCTTTAAGGCTATCATAGCCTCTTAATGTATTTCGAGTCGTGGAACAATTTGTTTCTCCATACCCTAGCTTTTGAAGGAAAGAGAAGGGGACTATGTTAACTACTGCTCCATCATCAACCATCACGTGTTTAACGTAATTGTTATAAACCCAAACTTGCAAATGTAGGGCCGGATCACCTCTGCATGTAATCTCGGCGTGTCTGTTGGCATTTTGTTTATTTCGAATACAAACTCAGTATCCCTATCCAGCTACCCAGGAGGGTGGATATCAAAGTCTATATGGTTTACCTGTGTTTCGGGAGGTGGAGTGATGTTAATTAAATGACCTAAACCTAATGCCTCTAAAAGAGCAGCCCTATGGGTAGGAGAGTTCTTCAGTAAGTCCAAAAAAGAAATGTGCGAGAAGGTTTTTGTTAGATCACTAATTAAATCATAGGCACCTATGGGTTTTACTAATATTTGTTGGATGTTATCTGTCTCTGGCGGGTAACTTGGACTTGGCTGAGAGGAATACTCTCGTGTCCTTGTTACAGCTTCCACGGGTAGTTCGGTGTCTAACTCCACTAAACCGACTATCTTGGGTCGTGGCTGACTTCCTAATTGTGGTGCAACTAATGGATTTAGTGAAGTCGAGGCTTCATGATCATTATCTCCTGTCATTATGCCCTTATTCATCCCATTTGGATTTAATTTGTTATTGTTATTGTGATTTGGGAGTGGATCATTGAAGATCTTGAGGGGAGCATTTTGAGGGGAAATTGCCCTGTGAAAGTATTTGGTGCTGGTGATGCAGGATCTGCCAAGAACATATCTATGAAAAGTTGTCTTTGTTCCTCCGGGAAAGCGTTGCATGAATTTATTGTAGTCATGGAACGCACATTCTAGTGTCATGGCCTCAAATTTTGTGGAAACCACAATACGAGTTAGGATTGTAATTCCTAGTTTGTTGGTTTGGTGCATATTGTGGCCCAAAACTCTGATCGAACCATTTCCTATTAGGATTAAAGTTTTGCATTTTTTGGTTTTGGTTTTGGTTCTGATATCCAATTGAGTTTTGGTTTAGACCCTGTGTAGGGTTTCACCATTGTTGTTGTTGTTTGTTGTGGATGATTAAAATCCACTGCATTAATTGTTGGGGTAAAGTTGTTGTTTCGTTGATTGTTCATTAGTGGTGGAGTATTCGCAACATTTACCTTCTTAACCTGATCAGTTACTCCATCTGTTGTCACTCCGTGATTTTTATTAAGGATTTTAGGTCCTTGATTGACATTTGTGGTAGTAGGATAAGTCGTAGTATTCTGGTTGGAGGTGATTAACCTCCCGTTTGTTCCATATGTCTTGCGACCGCTATCTATTGCAGCTTGATCTATTCGGAGGGTGCTCTCAAGTACTTCATCATAAGTCCTTAGTGGGAACTTTTGGACTTCTTCCTTCACCTCTCTGCTGAGGGAATGAAGGAATAAATCACATAGTTCCATCTGATCCATATTTGGAGCACTTGCCGAAGAATAGAGGACTATACGCCATCTTTGAATGAAATGAGCAACAGATTCATTGTGTTCCTGCTTAATGTGCAAGAATTCCCTGATTCCTGTTCTCAATAGTTTGTTCATATCAAATGCCTTGATGAACTCAGAAATGAGTTGTTTAAATGAATGGATGGAGGCTTCAGGTATTCTGTAATACCAATCGAGGGTGATGCCTTCTAACGTTTTGGGAAATATTTTGGCAACAACCCCATCCCAAGGGAGCAATTCTCGAATGGCTGTGGCATAGGCCTTGATATGTGCATTTGGATCTCCCTCCCCTTTGTATTTGGGAAAATCGGGAAGAGGTCTTGGAAGCATGATGCTTCGTATGGTGAAGTCTAAGGGCTCTTTCAAATATTTTGAATAAGTCCCTATCAGTAGGTTTCGACCATTGATGGTGCCTGCTGAGGGGGTGGCGGTGGAATGGGTTGTTGATATGGCATAGCGTATGCATTGGTAGGGGCATAAGGAAACCCCTGTGGTTGAGAAAACATGCCGGGAGAGGAGAACATATCCCCTTGTGGTGATTTGGAGTACATGTTTAAGTATGAAGGGGTATTGTCTAGGAATGGATTATTTTGTACTAGACCGGGAGGTATCGGAACGGTGTTAGAAATGGTGGTTCTAGTTGGCGTTTGTTGTGAATACTGAGGAGGCATGCCCAACGTGCCCATTCCTGTGAGGAGGTCTACTTGGCTAGGATGGTGTGGAGGATTGGAACTTCCTGCCTGCATGAATTGGGAATTTTGATTTGCTTGAGCAAGTTCTAACCCCCTAACTTTTTCTACTAAAGTTGAAATGACTTCATTTGGTGAAGTCACGGTATTTTGCCTTAGTGGCGTTTGTTGTATATCCTGATATTGTATAGGCATGTGATACCCTACTATGAACTGATCATTGCCTTGCCAAGTTTCCCGAGGGCATTTCCTATATGTAGTGGCATGGAGGTATTTTCTTGAAAAGAGACCTCGGGTTGTGTTTGTAAACTTCCTATGGGTGGGTACATACTCCGAGAGCATTGTTCATTCCTGGCATAACGCACTGAATGTTCATCATCTAAAACCAGGTATGGGTCTGATTGTCTACTAATTTGTGGTCTAAGCAGCACCTGAGGAGACGAACCAGATTCTCCTGTGAACGTCATATTGTTCGAGCCTGAAGGCTCTGTTTGTTGCGTTTGAGTGAGCTGATCCAACTCCTCTATTTGGAAAGATGAGCTATATCTAATCCTTGGAGGTGGAGTTTGTGTTGACAACCGGTTGGTTGAATAATTGTCACCCCATACTGAGAGTGAGGGTGATGACTGTCTATTTAGTTGAGCGTAGTATGCCTCAAGACCTAGGAGAGGTCTACCATATGCATCGAATCCCGACATATTTGGGGGTATATGAATACCCGCAAAATAATGGGAAGGAGCGAAGGTGGATGAAAGAAGATGAAACACTAAAAGAGAAAAGTCGAGAGTGAAGCAATTGTTCCAAGTTCACCAATTTTTACGTATTGTGAAGGCGCTTGTTGTTTGTTTTTCGGGTTCACCAATTTTATACGATGGAAAAGTGACAAGTGAGCATGAGAATCTACAAGTACCTTTTCCTCACACCCGACCTCCCGAGGTCATGCCGAGACAACCGGTGGGGAAGGAATATGCATGGGATGTAGACAAACTAGTTAGGCAATCTTATGTCTTCGACGTGCACTAGTGGAATCTGTGAATCTAAGGCAAAGAAGGCCCTTCTAACCTAGATTGGCGTGACATGATCGATCGGCGAGGATGACTGCTCAAAGGCTCAATCAATATCGAGCTCTGGCGTGATTTGATCTATGGGTTGTGGGATACGTGGAAAATGACCTGGGATTGTTTCATGTATGTCTCCAGATAGGGTCATAAGATAGATGATGGGTACATAGTGGATTCTAGGGGCAATTCTCTGGTCTAGTCCAGAAATCCTTAGCTTTGTTAGATTCTATGTCTAACAAGGATAACTGTGTGATGATGATAGGTGGAAGTGGAGTAGATCTGAATACTAATGTGCGTAAGCCAGCATCTATGTCTGATTCACCTGTGGATTCATTGGGTTGTGGGATTTGTGGGTCACAACCATAGATTCATGGTTGTTGTGGACCTACTATGGTCATGTGCAGAATCAGTCCCTAATCCCTAGTATCCAATAGTCATATGCCTTTTCGGCCTCTACATTTAGAATTAATAGTTGTGTAATCTTTTCTGAGTATCTTATAGGCGTTCTTGCAACCTGAATCCTTAAGCTAGTATCTATGTCTGTGAGAGTGTCTCCTACGTCTGGCTATGGGACCAAAGGATCACAACCAAATGTTTGCTCTCTTTCAAGCCCTTCTACAGTCATGTGGATATTTATCTAGGGTAATTTGTAGTTTGGCTGATTTGACCAAAACATGTACGCTTGGTCGTCTTCTATGTTTAACCTACTTAACTATGAGCTGATCTGTTGCAAGTCTGCTGTTGTTCGGAAGACTTGGATCCTAAGATTCTGATCTATATTAGTTATTGCTGTGATGAGATTGGGTTGAGGCACGATTGGATTGAATACATATTCTCTGGGCTCTCTAGGTCCTGTGATTGTCATACAAAAGAAAATGATATAAAGCTAACTAATGACAGAATAAACTAAATATGCAAGATATATCTACATATATTTCTAAGTGTTATTTATTGATAAACTACTGAACAAAATTTTAAAGGGAATTATCTAATATATCTAAAATTGACAACTAAACTAATAACACAATTAAAACAAACAAAGCAACCAAGTGTAGCTACTTGTCTGTGCAGTTTATAGATTTATCCTAAATAACCTGATCACTGATCTACTCTATTTGAAAGACTTCGATCCTACCTCTAAGTGAGGAGTGAATCATAGTCTCTAGAAACTATCAATCCCCACAGCTTCCCTGGCAATATCAAAAGTGAAATTAACTGAAATGGAATGATTGACTACTTTATTTGATATGCTTTTAACTAGAACTTTGAAAGCTAGAACCTGGATTCTACATAATAGTGGCGAATCCGATGGTGTGTGACCTTGTCCCCTCAGTGTGATCTCCTCATTCCTTCGTGCTCATGTGGATCTAGAAAAGCATGTAATGCTAGAATTAACAAAAGTAGATATTGGAACAAAGGTAGCTTAGGATGCAGA
The DNA here is from genome assembly GCA_018340775.1 of Taxus wallichiana var. yunnanensis. Classification (NCBI taxonomy): domain Eukaryota; kingdom Viridiplantae; phylum Streptophyta; class Pinopsida; order Cupressales; family Taxaceae; genus Taxus; species Taxus wallichiana. Next base: position 758,337,753 of record CM031237.1, read on the forward strand.
CTGAATACAATGAGTAGGAGAGGGATAGCGCAAGAGTACAGAGTTTGGCTTATGCAATTCCTAGCGGGATTTATTACGAGTCATGCAACATAAAACATCCAGCACCTGAAACTATCCTATTTGATGAACAAAACCTGCAACTTTAATGGATTCCTATTGAAATCAAACTATCCTACTCCAATTGATTTGGATGAAATGACAACAACACTTTGCACAAGGAGAATATGTGGTTTTCTGACAGCTAAACAATGCTAACTATGCATCTAACAAATGAAACTATGAATCCTAACAAAATGAAAGGCTAAACTATTGAAATGAGAAATTTAGAGGTAATTTGAGGGGCCATTTGCTTGAGCACAAGCTAGCTATTTATAGAATCCCATTTACCCAAAGGTGAAAACCAATTTGATCTCTTAAACCATAAACAATGCCAAAACACTATTCCAGGGAACCAGAATCATAAATACAAGCAAAGGCGGTGAAAAAAGATGGTAAACATTGAATTTTTATGTGATTCACGTTAAAAGAGCATTTTAGAAAATGTGTGAAGGATCACCGGCACGAGCAAAGTGTGGTAGCTACAGGATCATGCCCTTTGCGGGCGGCGGTCATAAGACCACCGCCTGCAAGGTGGCGGTTTCGTAATTGAAGAACAAAACACAAAGGAAAAGAGGGGAAAACATGTAGGGGATAAACGGGACATGCGGGATTTTAATGCATACTTGGAGAGATTTACGGATCCGAACACCTTACGAGGAGAATCAGTATCATCATTGGGGCACATGTTACGTTATTCATGGCAAGTACCCTACAATTTTGGGTACGTATGATTACTCACCACACAACTTGATCTCATTCAAATTTCCATTGCAAGAAGGAAGTATAAACATAATAACAAAGAAGGATATTAAATAAAACTTTGAATTTCAAGAAAAAGAACCATTTCATGCTCAAAATCGTAGTTTTATTGCCTTATGGTTGTATTACATACAATTTTTTTGCTCCATCCTTTCTCAAACATCCTCATCCTCAAGAAATTAATTCTAAATTACTCCCTCTCTCTCCTCTATTAAAATTTATTCTTCATTACTTCTCTTTCATTCAACCCTAACCACTTTTATGACTCATTATATGCCCCTTAACATATTTTGGGCATTTTACATCCTTTTATACATAACTTTCACTCAGTCCTAGGACTTATGACATCACATCTAGAAACTTTCTCATTCTTTGACAAGCTTTCATTTCCTTTTACATTCACCATAATTCTTTATTTCCTTTTTACATGTTTAAAAATTTTGAACTACATTTTGGAGGGAACACTATATTCAAACTTAGGAGTACTAAATCACCTAGCCCCCTCTTAAAGCAACTCACTACAAGTCATCACATCCTTTTCAACCATGAACAAGGAGAACTTTCTAATATTTTGGTGTTCTTGAAGATGCCCCTGTATCATAATCCCAAGGTGGAGAAAAGCATTCATATACTTTGTTTTTGGGTTATGTCTTCACCTTCTTTTTGGTTCTTAGTCTTCTTTTCTTGCTCCGATTGTCCTTTCTTGATTCATACCCGCCTGGGTCCCAAACTTTGAATTTTTTTCCTTCCATTTGCTTTGAAATTTCTCTATTTCTTCTTGAGTTCCATCTAAAATATCATCATCTTCATGCCTTCACTTTTTATACCTGCATACAAAATCAACAAAAAAATAGAAACATATTTCTCTTCATCCCTTTTCAGCTTCTTCATGCATCTATAGTCCATGTCCATCTTGTAGTTACTACTTTCCTTGTCAAAATCTGCATTTTCTTGAATCATTATCTGCATGTTTTCATTCACCATCACACTAAGTTGTCCTATACCTATACCATCCTCTACATTTCTCTCATTTACATCATCATGTTCCCAATAAACAACCTGTATTCTCATCTACACCTGCACTTTTCTTTCCTTCATCCATCTCATCTAGCAAACTTTGCAAGAGATCATCTATATCATCAATAAAAACTTCATTATATCCTTTCTCAACACCATGATTATTGTTCTCATATGCAAAATTGAAGTCTTTTTTTAAAATTTCAAGGAATTCACTCACACCATCATCAATATCAAGAAACAATTCATCAATCTTACTTACCCCTCCTTCGTCTTTTTCTTGCTTCTCTTTCTTGACCGCTGAAATCTATTTTCTCTCTATGAGTTCACCTTCCTCTTTCTTCATTTCATTCTCTCTCATTTTTACCATACGATTTTATTTACTTTTCCATACCATTCTTGTCTCCTTGAGCTTTAATTGTGTCTTTAAAAGATATATTTTTCTTTCCTTGTCTTGTACTTGTTCACTTGAGCTTTATATTACTTGCTTTGGCTTGTCTTATTTTTCCTCTATTTTTGATCTGTTCTTCCACTTGGGCATTATGTAACCATGATTTTGAATTGGTTTCAATAGATCTTCATGGATATTTTATTCATTTACCTTCTTGACAACCTTTTCCACTTTATTTTCCTATTGTTTCATTCTCTTTTATTCACTTTTTATTCTCCTTCCCAATGACATCTCGATTTCTTTTACAATATGCATTATATGTAATTTTGTCTTTTTCTTCATCATATATCCAATATATTATTTCATCTCACTCTCATTTCTCATGATTTCTTCAAGCTGCCCTATGTCTCTTCTCAAATATTTCATTTCATTCCTCATCCATTCTTATTGATTTCTCTTCTCTTCTTTCTTCTTGGCTTCATCTCTCTTCTTTCTCTCTATTTCTTCTTATCTTCTCTTATGGATAACCAACCTCCACAACTCTCTTATTTCCCGTATTTGTCCATATTATCTCTTTAACAAGTATTTTACACCTTACCTATTCCCTACACCTCACCTCGGCCTCACCATGTCTTTTGGTGTATTCCTCACTTTCACTTTCTTCTTATCTCTTCACTTTACTTGTCACTTAATTCATACACACAATCATATAACATTGTTACCCACAAAATCATTCATTCAATATCAATAAGAAATCACAATAAGAGCTCCAAGCTATGATAACAAATGATGCAGAGAGAATTAGGAATCAACATACATTCACCGAATAAGAAATGGTTCAACCAACAACTATAACCTATCTCGCATTTGAGGATCATTCCCAAGACCAAAATTGCTTATTCTTTTAATTTTGAAAAAAATGTTTATCCAATCACCATACCTTACTCTATTCTCTACATACAATGTCAAAAACTTCAAACTAATCCCATTTCATCAAATCTCACTCAACACCTACCTTTCATCAATTTTCCCAACTTCTTGCTTCACTATCTCCTAGTCCAAAATGAAAATTTGGATTTTTAGCCTTATATGATCTCCTTAATTCCTTATAACATGTTTTACACTTCATTCCATTTTATATCCAACATTAATTAAACTCAAAACAACACAAACATCAAATTTCACCAAACTAGTTTTAAAATTTTCCTTAAGACCATGCATCATACAAGCTCCATGCTTGGAGTGATCTAGAATTACCCAAAAAAATGTGAAATATTCCTCAGATACTCTTTACCTTGCTCATGGTGTCTGCAAAATTTGATAATCCTACTCCTCATGTTCTCACTATCTCACTTTCTTTCTTCCTAGGCTCACAATACATCTACTAGCCATGAGACGGCCCATTTACCTTCATAACTTATGATGCGAAATACTTCAAACCAAAAACTAAACCTTTTTGGATACCCATTTCAGGTTTCTATCTATGTGATACATTTCAAGGTTTAATTCCAAGTTTAAATGCTACTTTCTTTATTAAATGCTCTCTCTAAACTAGCCCTCTCACTATGCATGTGGACCCTTCGATAGACTATCATGATTATCTACAAATTTAGCCAACGAAATCCTAAAACACCTGTTTAATCTCTTTAAGAACCTTATCATTATTCATTTGTTCCAAATTTCAAAGGAAGAATCCTTGTTTTCGGGTTTTTAACACACATTTTCTTCTAAAACCCTAGCTAGGTTCCTGTCTATCCCAAGAAGAACAAAATTTGGTATATCTTTCTCTAATATTTGATTCAAAGCCCTAAAATTTTCACAAAGGGCTGTCTTAATGACATGCAATATGTTTTCTTACTAGTAAGGCTTGACAATCCCGCATAATCTCTTTAAACTTAGTTTTTATATTGTCCTACCCTAAGTACTCACAATCATAATCAAGTAATGCATTTATCAATAGAACAAATCAATGCCTCTATTCACCTGGGTTTATGCTCTCTAACCAATAGTATCATGTATTAAACCTTTTACAATATAAATCTTAATGCCTTTACAAGGCTTCACAGTCATATGAATTCAATGCACAGTCCTAGATCATTCCATAGTCAAAACTTAATACAAAGTCCACTTGTCTTAAGCACATGAAAATAATTAATAAATAATTCAACTCCTTAGATCATGCAATAAAATTCCAATCATATTAGATTCCTTTACCCATTACCATGTGGTTTCACTAGTAGACACATCTAAGTGCCATGCAAATGTTGATTACAATCAAGCATTCCTCAAACACTCTTAGCTTTTAAAATAGGGTATTAATCCCTAACCACTCAGCTTGATCTCATTAAGAGTTCCTTTGCAAGAAGGAAGTATAAAAATACTAACAAAGAAGGATATCAAATCAAACTTTGAACTTCATCAAAATAATCATTTCATGTTCAAAATCATACTTTTATTTCCTCATGGTTGTATTACATACAAAATTTTGTTGCTCCATCCTTTCCCTAACATCCTCATCCTTAAGGAATGAATTCTAATTGACTCCCTCTCTCTCATATATTTGAATTTCATCTTCATTACCTCTCATTCATTCAACCCTAACCACTTTTAGTGACTCATTATATGACCCTTAACATATTCTCGGGAATTTTACATACTTTTAGACATTTTTATAACTTTCACTCACTCCTAGGACTATGACATCCCATCTAGACCATTTCCCATTCTTTTACAAGATTTCATTTTTATTTTACATTCACCATAAGTCATTATTACCTTTCTACATGCTTTAAAATTTTGAAATAATTTTTTTGGAGGGAACACCTTATTCAAACTTAGGAGTACTAAATCACCTAACCCCCTCTTAGTAACTCACTACAAGTCATCACATCCTTTTCAAACATGAACAAGGAGAACTTTACAATACTTTGGTGTTCTTGAAGATGCCCCTACATCATCTTCCTCACGATTTTTGCATTCTTCTCCTTTTGTCTCAGCTTCCTCTCTTCTTTTCTAATCACTTCATTCTTTTTTTCTCTTCACAAATAACCATATAGGCCACTTAACCTTTTATTTCAACACAATTCCAAATTCATTTTTTCTTCCTCCACACTCATTACTTTCATCAACTCCTTGAGCTTCCTATGTATTTTCTGAGTTCCTTCAATTATTTTTCAAACCATAAGTATTTCTTTCTTGCTTCCTCTTTCCTCTTTCCTTCTTTCTTATTTATATCTCTCTCATCTTTTTTTCTTCTTGTAGCTAAGTAAAATCATCAACCCATTAACTATATTATCTTCATACATTTTCTCTCTCTTTCTTAGTAATTATTTTCACCATTCCCTTTGTCTCACCTAGGTTACTTTCCACACCTAATCTTCTTACCTTCTTTTGTACTTCACTATCTTTCACTTTTTTTAGGGTTTTCTTGCCAATTTTCACCTTATTTCTCTTATATCTATCCTTATGACTTATCTCAACCTGTCGGGACTTCTACCACATACTCATGCAACTTATTGTTATCATAACAAACATGTAAATACTAATATAATACCTGCCCGATACCACTTGATATCATACACAAAAATAAAATTCTCATACAACTATGTTAAGACTGATTTATAATGCAATACGGGCCTATCATACCTCAAGACTCATGGAAAAGGTCAAATTTTGTCTTGGTTGGTGTTTGCAACTCTGTCATTGTCAATTTTAGTCACCTTTTTACTGAGAAAATATATCAAAACAAATTTAAACTATCTCAATTCAAAATAGAATTAATTAGACAACATCTAGACTCCTTTTCAAGATTTGACACTTCTCAAGAATTGGTCCACTACTGAATACTAGAAAATGGTCTTGAATTTCTTATTAAACTACCTTATAATGCTCTTCTACCCACATACACCTTATATTTTACACACACCTACATATCCATTCACTATCTCATTCACCAACACTTCAACTTTGTTTCTTTTTAAATGATCTCTTGACTGTCCTCATAGGTTTCCTTTCCTACTCATACTATGTTTTCACTCTTTCTCATTGTTATCTCCCTTTATTATGCATGAACATGTTCTTACCCTCTATTGAAAGTTGTCAAATAAATGAAAACACTCATCTTATACCTTGCAACCAATCATTCATAATCAAGATGTACCTACAAGGGTCATAACTTGTCATTCATCAAATCTATTTTCTCCCTAAGGTAATTAAATATATTGATGTTTATGTGAAATTAGAAATGGATTCTTATACTTTGAACCATATAATATATTCGAATAAATCCATCCCTATTTGAATCTACAGATCATTCAATATGATGATCTCTTCTACTTCTTTTTTATACTAACTTGTTTTATTCTTTTTATAGGAACTCTGTATTCTTGATCTTTTTACCCTAAGTATTGACCAAGGTCCTTAGAAATATGAATCCTCCATTAAGGTTTCTTGGGATTATAAATACTCCTCAAGACTGCAATATAAACAAGAATGATTTCGTACTTTAAAATTGGGTCCATTCTAGGACTATATAGTCTTATCATAACTAAGTTCTCAAAGCTCCCAACTTGGTATTATGTTCAAAGGCAATATTCAAGGATTCATAAAGTGTTAATACACACTTAAACAAGTTATTTTTATGGTATTATATCTTTACCAACCAAGAAATATCAAGAAATTGTAAACAAAACATCTTTTAACCGTCAACTCTGTCTTACCTAGCTTGTAGCCCTATTTTTCATAATTTTATTGATTAAATTTTTACCTAATGAGTTTCTCAATTAAAAATAGTATTTTTTGGATAATAATTATTCTCTTACAATTTCCATATCAACCTTGCACTAAGTTACTTAAGGAAATATGTCTAGTTTTCATATTTCTCACTCTAATTAGGCCTATTAAGCCCTTTAACAAGAATGTCTTGAATATCTTAGACTTTAAAAATCTTAATCACTTCAAACCCTGAAAATATATTTTATTATCATTCTCATATTATGTGGTTCCATTTTCTATAGTTTTCCATTTTCCCCTAAATTAGGGTTTTTAGGAGCCCGAAAAATATTTTTCACATAACTTGAGAAAATCAAAGAGTTAAGAACTAAAATTTACCTTGAAATATTTTTAATAGCATACTAAATATTTCTTATTTTTACTCCAATACATAGAAATGTTCCATTTTTCTTGATATTAAGCTTTTCATATGTCTTTATCAAGAAAACCATATTTTTCCAATAAGACAACCTAGTTAAACTTCATTCAAAGAGAGTTTTCTCATCATTTCAGATCTTAAATGAATTAATAAACCTATATATACATTCAAAACCCTTAAAATCATCTCATCCATGACCCATTTCCTTCATGTTTTCTTAAGAATGCACAAGAAAGCTTGTAAAAATGTCCTAAACTCGACAAATTTCACTTTTCCTTGATTTTAAACCCTAAAAACTTCATTTTTGCCTTACATGCCTTCATTTACATGTGCCACACACCTATGAAATTAATCGATCAATACAATTCCTCTAAATCCTTACAAGATCACAATGTACTCATATTGTTATCAACACATTTATAGAAAATACCAAACTCACAGATCATTACCAAAGCATTAAAAACCTTCTTATCATGATAAAAACATTAATACATAATTCCAAACTTATTTCATTTATTCACACACATATTTTTAGCCAAAATACTCATTTTATTCATATATACAAGAACCTTTCTTCATGTCCTTTACAAAAACCTAATTTTTACAAGTTTCTTATGTCTCTCAACTCGGGGTCTTACCACTTCTAGGTCCTTTTTCCTGTTCTTGGACATCCAAATATTTTTTTCAACTTTACCTCTTACTTCTCCATTTGAATGAATCCATTTTAACACCTAAAAGGTGGATGAATAACTATTTTTTCTAATTCTAACCATGGTGGAAGTTAACCACAACATAGTTACTTATGTTTATGGGATGAAAATTCCCTGAATACATTACATGAGGCCATTCATGAGATATTTACACCATTACATGCCTTTACACATTACATTACACATTTTAAACCCATGTTTACAATTCTAAATTTCAAATTCTCCCTTTTGGAGGGAAACTTCCAAAATAGCTATTAACACTTAAAGAGGGACTCAAGATGGGTGAGAAAGGTTCAAAACACCTATGACCCATTACAAGCAAAAATGTATTACAAAATTAAAAAAATGTATACACACGGTTAATTTTCCTACATCACTTACACAAGACATGAACCAAATTCAAGTGTTCAACAAGTTTTATAAAATTCACAAGTACATTGTTTATTGTTATAAGTACTTCAAGAAGTCATGACACAAGGCAAGTGTTCGATGGTTTTGTAAAAACCGTAGTACACGAAAACAACATAAATTCTCAAGATAAACTGATTACCTTCTCGTATCTAATGCTTACTGGGAATTACAATAAAACTTCACATAAAGTGATAATTTACTTTTTAAAATGGAAATAGTATATGGAGATTTACAATTGACACAATCAAGCCGAGAGGAGGTGGCATTACAAAAACATGCAAAACATGTTCATTCCTCCTTATTTCCCCCTCAAGGGAAAGCTGTAAAAGTACATAAACTCATTTGATTCAGAGGTGAAGACGTCATTCACATGATCATTTGAGTCTTGCTCATCTAATTCAGAGGTGGAGATCAAAGTCATCCACATGATCATTTGAGTCTTACTCATCTAATTCATAGGTTAAGATTAAAGTCATCCACATGAGCATTCAATTCAAAAACATATCCTCATCTGATTTGTAGGTGAAGATTAATGTCATTTACATGATCATTTCAGCCAAAACCTGAAATGCCCTACATAAAATGAAATTTGTAGAATTTTGTAGCCCATAATGGCTTTGCAAAAATATCTACAACCTAATCTTTAGTAGAAAAAAACTTGAGATCAATTTCATTGTTGTTCAAAATTACACCCCATGTAATTTTGAACAACCCATATAAGGACTTAACCATTTTTATGCTCTATAAAATCCATGAGAGACTAATTTAGTTTATCGTGGTGTACAATAATATAGTGTTCCATGAGTTTTCTCAAACCCGCTGAATAAAGAAAAGAGAAGTGCAAGGACTCAAGTAGAAATTGATGAAATTCGAGTGTTACACGATATCTTTCAACACTTTTATAGCACTGAGAAGCGAGCCTGGTAGGTAAAATCATACAAGGTACCATGGATTTGTTTATCCATAGAGGAATCAATAATTTTCTAAGTTCAAAATCCATGGAGCACTAGTTTGAAGTTTTTGGGTTCACCAAATTTTATCATACCACAGAGTTTTCTCAAACTTGTAGAACAAAGGAAACTAGATGTAAGGTCAAATGACATAAATTGAATAATTGGACCCACGAGGATGGAATGAATTGCCTTTTCTCATCAAGAAATTTTGGAGGAGGATTTTACTGGTCTCGTAGAACATCAAAAATTTGAAATGCCATGGTGAAAGCCACGTGAGATAGAAACATCACGTTGAACTACAACCTAAGAGCCAACCACCCCAACCATTGGAATTTAATTAATATTGTTGTCATTTTGACCATTTTGATGGCATGTGATAGACTCGAGGACTCGTGCAATTCTTATTAGATGCATTTAGAGGCATCCATACTTGTACTCAAAAAACCTCTACAAGATCTTATGACACCCACACTCATTCAATGCATATTTCAAACAAAATTTCCAGCTTAACAACCCTTTTCCCTCTCTTTTTATCCCTCTTTAGCATGAATTATATAAATATAAGTGCTTGAGCACTTTTTATGGGTTCTTCTCCCTCTTTCTGAGTGGTATTTTCTTTCCTCGACTCTGTATTGTTGGTGAAATATTTTTTCATGTTATAAATCATTTATTTCTACCAATGGTCATGGGGATATTCTATTGAATGTAAACTATCCTAATTTTATGGGGTGGCCAAATAGGTTGGGGATCATATAGGAACACTCCACTTAAACTGTGGAAAAGTTACTATATGGAGTACATGGGAGGAATTTTCAGCAGAGATAAAGGTAAAGGGAGTTAGAGAAATAAGGAGAAAAAGGGTTATTAGGCACTAGTAGAGTTCACATACAATAACCACAAAGTAAGTCCACACGTAATTAAAGGAATATAACTTATGTAAAGCACCAATGCGATCAAATAACTAAAGACACAAAGTTCCATTAATTTGTTCCTCAAAAGTATAAATAATTTTCTTGGTTTTTCAAGATCACTATGCTTGTAAAGATAGGAAATAGAGAGAGAGTAGAGGAAAGCATAAGAAAATAAATGGAAGAAATGCAGATTTTATTTCTTGTGTAGTGGTGATACAAATCTCCAACATACAACAATCCATAATTTCTATCCAAAGACTACAACTTCAAACTCAATAAAAATTGAACCCCTTTGGATTGAAGAATCCACTGCAATTTAAAACATAGAAAAATTTCTTCTCTTTTACCCCCCAAATGACCTTTTAAGTTCTTATTGCACTTTTGAATTTTCATCTTCCTTAGGAGTGAGGAAATAAGTCCCCTTTTTATAAATTAATCACTAAAGTGAATAAGACAAAATACCATAATTACATATAATGAAGAATTAGAAATGGGGAGACAAGAGGAGGAAGAATGAAGAGAGGAGAAAAAATATGTTCCAAAGCATGGATGAAGGTTCCTTTGTGCTTGATGAAGATCAGATCGATGTGATCCTTTGAAAAATTTCCCCCTTTTAAAAATCTTGAAATGATGAACCTCTGCAACACTTTTGGACACACCGAGAAGAGGAGTGATGAACACTTAATAGGTAGACCACCGAGAGTATTAAGAGATGACTACCTCATTGATAAAATTCTTCTACTTATTGATACACTACCATATATTTATTAACAATCATTCTCATGGAGAGAATTTGGTGCATTTTCTCACACAACCATGATCATGATTATGTCATCGTGAGAGCACTAATGGTGAATGAAGAATGAAGTCAAATTCTTTTGATTACCATAGTAAGGGAAAGAGAAAGGAAAAAAATCAATGTCATCCATCTTATGATCATGCACTCCATGTGAGATGAAGTGAAATGGTTCTCGGACAAAATTGGTAGTTTCCCATTTAGGCACTTTATGCTCACTTTGCATCGGGAATGTGGGAATTTACTTGAGAATTAAGAGAAAGACTCCTGTGAAGTGCAAAAATAATTAGAAAATGCATGAAGGAATGATATGTGATCATTTTTATCTCATTTCATATATTTACTATTTTTATCATGTTCATCATGATTGTCAATTTTAGTAATTTTTTGCCAATCTTGCCAATTTTGAGTGTCTCAAACATGGGGAATGAAATGAGGTATATGGATTCAAATTTTTCTTATACTTACTATTATTATTAAGTTATTCAATGGATACTTATAAAATATAAATTGGTCTTCTTGGTGTCAGATTCAAATGAAATCACTTGCAGAAGTTTCTATTTTGCATTTTGGGCCTTTGCTTCTACAATTTTTAGAGGATTCCAATCACCAGGTTTGTAAATATGAAAAATGGATATTTTTAGCTGAAAATTTCATATATTTATGTATAAAATTAAAGGGATAATTAATGGAGGCATGTAAATACTCCCTTAAAGGTGTTTTTTGCAAGGATTTTATAGTTCAAATTTCATGGCAATCGAAGCAAGGGTTTGGGAGTAATGAGCAAATTTGTGTTTTGGAGCATGAGGTTTTTGAGAAATTTTGGAAGCATAAAAACAAGGGATCAAGAAATGAGGGGATTTAAAACATGAAAATGGATTTAAAAATGACTAAGGATGAGTTTTATACTTACCCCTTTCATAAACCTAGCTAACTCATGCTTTGACTCACCCTGCTTAACCCAAGTTAGATTGAGACTCAAGGATGGGGTTAAGAATTTATAAATGGGTCTTAGACATCCTCATGTCCCTTACCACATTTATTAAGGGAAAAAGGGACATCATGGGTGTAAAAATTGCATAGGGTAGGAGCATCATGAAGAAGGGGCCAAAACATGTTATGAAGGTGAGTTGAAAACACTTGTCTAACACCCCATGTTGTGAACTTTAAGTGACACAAATATTCATCCTCCTTGTGGTGGAAAATTTTTGTGTCCCCATATCCCCTTATAAATGAGGGAAAAGTAAATCACCCCCTCATAAGTGCGCATAGGGTCAGCTCATCATGGAGAGGGGGTAGGTGGGGTTAGGTGAGTTGATAACCTTTTCTAACCACCAAGTTGTCTTTTAAGTGACAACTTATATTTCTCATGTGGGGGCACACTTTTATGTCCCCATGTCCCTTTTAAATTTTCAAAATGGAAAAAGGGACATCAGGGGTCTTCAAGTGTGCATTTTCAAAAATAGATGCTTGCCTTCACCGAACACTACCTAAAATAGCTACCTGAGCCCATTTTCTCACCATTGGAGCTAGGAGTAGACTTAAAAGGGAAAAATATATATTTTGTTTTTAAAAGGGACTAATGAGAACATTTACAAAAATTTTAGGAGCCAATTATTCCTGAAATTTTAAATTTTGGCCCTTTTTCAATTTTTCCCAAACTTGTGTGTTGGTGAAAGAAACTACCACCAAAGTTCATGATGATAAAAATAAGAACCAAAACCTTAGATGTGAAGGGGGAATCACATATGTCACATTGTAATTTTAATCAGATTCTAACTCTCCTGGAACTCTCAAAATCCTCAATTGAATCTTCACTAGGATCAAAATCTTTATCTACACTTTCAGAGCCAATATATGCAAATATGATCTCCTCAAAATCCCTTGAAAAATTTTTCAAATAAATTAGACATCTTTATATTTCCAATGAGTAGTATATTGTTTTCCAAATCCTCTCGAGGCTCCTGAACCATCTGAAACTTGAAAAAGCTTCTTTTTAGGAAAAATAATCCCCATCACCAGCTAAAAATAGCCCGGTTTTGAAGAAGATTTTCTTGAGGTTCCAAATTTCTAAATTTTCCTAAATCACTTTAGTGCATCTTATATCTCCTCTACACTCTCCATTGGGTTGTGCCTCAACATTAGGTTCCGAGGGGTGTCCACCAGTGTGAAAAATCCGAAAATAGGCCTTTTTGGGCCTCAGGAAAATTCCTTTTGAATGGTTATGAATGAATCCATGAATCACCTCCTACACATGAAACACACTTGAAAATCACATTATCACATTCCTCCTAGCCATTATGATGGTAACACAAGTAATTGAGTTGGTTGGAGGACAAGTTTACATTGACCGGAGAGGGATTTTCAAATGTGGGTTAGGTTGTCATGACATTTTTAAAAAGTTTTCATGCTAGACATTTTGCATGAAAAAAACTATCTCTAGCTTAGGGAATTGTTATGGATTGAACACAATGAGGATAAAGGACAAACAAGAACTCTAGAATCTCAAGACACTACATGGACTAGTGCCTTATCCATTGGGCTTATATAGTCATATCTTCACTACTAAGAAAAGCAAGCCGCATAAACAAGAACAACCAGAATGAACACACGAAAGGGAAAGGAAACAAAAAATAGGAAGGAAACACACAATAGAAAGGGAAACATCCTAAATCACCTATGTACATATGGGGACAACCCACTTTCATTGAAGCACCAACTCAAACTAAGTGCTTACCTGTATATACGAGTATCATTGAATGCCTTTCTTCCAAAATCCATTGATGAAATCATGAAATATGATCCTTTTCTCAATTTCTTGAGAAATTTCTCATGGATTTTATTAAAATTGATGACCCACTTATTCTATCATCACCTTTGTTTCTTTGACACATTCTTTCCATTTTTCATTGATTCCCAAGTTCATTCCAATTGCTTATTTTCCATCGCTTGTTGTGAAGATGAGCCTTGATCACACTTGGCTTATCATTTTCATACCAAGGCCTATGTAATTTGATAGGCATTTTTCTTCATTTTTTATCTACTTCATGACCACTACTTCATGGGTTGATTCTCGGTAGATGCTTTGAAAACTTCAACATTATCACTAGCCTCTTGATGTTCCCTATTTTCAAGTTGTTCCAAATTGTCTTCTTTCACACTTATTGGCTCAATCTTGACCTACTTGCCCATTATGATGTGATGTGCATAGTGTTTTATTATCTGAAAATAAAATGAGCACAAGGTTGGATGTGAAGAATGAAAACCATCACCTTGTTCAACTTGGCCATTTTGAACCTCAAAATTCATCTTCATGTTGAGAGCATCCTTTTCTCGAGGTGAGTCAACATTGAAATATTGAATCCTATTCTTGTTCATACATTCCTTGTTGAGAATATTTTCATTTTGAACAAAATCAGCCTTGGGATCAAGCACCATTCCATCTCTCCATTTTTTTGAGAATGTCTCCATCTTCATGAAAGGGAATGAACACAAATTGGAGCTGAAATATTTATATTATCATCTTCCCAATCTTGACCACCAAGAACTAAGGAGTCCATTTCATGATGAAATCATCATCTCCTTGAGTAGGTTTATATTGAAGAGGCTAAAACATATTTTCATTCTTCACATCTCTTATCATCCTCTCCCAATGAGAAAGAGAAGTCTTCATATTCACAAACACATTCATTGAATGGAACTTCATGCCAAACATTGAGAACATGGTTTGAAACATTGAACTCACTTGACAAGAAATTTGTTGGGTATCACTCCCTCTTCTTGATCCACATTCTCATCATTTCAAGATTGCTTTGTTATAATTCAAGACTCACATGACCATCATCAACATCTAATAGAGAAATTGCATTCATGCTCACATCCCATGGGAAGTATATGCTCTCAAATTATGATTTCATCAAGTCACCATGATGCTCTCTAACTAGATTCATGATGCTTGGATACTCTTCCACCAACATGGGAAGTTCAAGATCTTCTCAAAATTCATGAAAAATTTGTAAGACTTGAATTTTGACATGGGATATCCACCCTTGGGTCATAGGCCTTTGAATAGTGTACTTCATTTTCTTGATGGGAAGAAGTTTCTTCATCTTACCATTGACCAAAATGGTGGCATGTGACCAATCCAACTGTATATCTCCACCAACATCTTGACAAAATATTCAGCTCAAACAACATACCATATGAGGTAGGCATGTCTGCTACAAGTATTCTCATCATGATCTTCTTGTCAGGAAAATATTCCAATGCTACTGAGCATCCTTGACCTGTCCAATGAGAGGTACTTCTTTTGTTTCCATGGAATAAAAATGCCAGAGGTAGAGAGAGAGAGAGAGATTTAGAAACTTTTGCAAGCATGACATTTTTTGGAAGAACATGAGTCAATGATGCAATTATTCAGTTTATACCATTGACCAACAAGGCTATATAGAAAGGTTCTACCTTCCTAGAGGTGGAGGGTGTGGAAAGAAAGAAAATTTAGAGGAGTGGAATGAGAGGCATGAGGTAGTTCTTTGGTGGTGGAATTTTTAGAACATGAACTTGAACTACTTCCTTTGATAAATGAACAAGCCTATCAAATTTCTTGGGATGGGTTTTCAAGTACTCATACTTCAAAAATTTGGATTTTAGTTTTTTGCAATGGTCAATGATATCAAAGGATGAGGAAGTGGTAGGAGCACATCAAGGGATTATGGCAGCCTTGACATGGGTATTCTTAGGATCAAAAAACTGATTTTTCAAGAGAAGTTGAATGAGACTTACCCAAAGAGGTAGAAGGATTCTTGTTGAAGTAGTCTCATGCTTCTTCTTAGCTGACCCTGTGGAAGAAGACTATGATGATCCTCCTTTTGTTGTTTTTTTCATAGAGTCATCATTTGAGGATTCAATTTCTTATCTTGGGTAGAAGAAGAAGATCATTATTTCTCCTTTTGTGATCGAGTGAACACTGCATAGGAGTAGTTATATGTAGGTTCCTCAAACTCTTCATCTAGTGTGAATTAAAAATATATCCAATCATGGCACATTCATCATCTTCTTCTTCAATTTTGATTCAACAATTTCTTCTCCTTCATCTTCCTCGATTCCACATATTGCATTGACTAGTGGAGCTTCCAAGGAAACCTTTGGGGTGCTCTACAATCTGATTCCTGTTCTAGTTTGGGTGGGATGCTCGTTGAGAAACTTCCTTCTTCAACATTTTCAAGTCATTAGCCAATTTTGCAATAATGGATCAACTCTCTCATCTTTGGAACTTGGGCCTTATCCTTCATTGAATGGTTCTTGATCTTTCCTGACAAGACAAGGTCATCTTCCACTTCAATGGAAATTTCTTGAGTGTTGTCCAAATCTCTTGGTTGAACTCTCTGTGTAAATGAAACTAACTTTAGGAAATTGGGCATTCATGAAGAACATTTTTTAGATTATCTATAGTAGGATGGGAAATGGTGGGAATCTTGTTGATAAATTTATTGAATTTTTCCATGAAAAGTCTCTCATGGAATCTTGTGGTTATTTCTTCATTTGAGTTAATTGAGAAAGGAGGGCATGAGCATCTTTTGTAGTCTTGAATCTTTCTTAAAAACTTATTTTTCATATTACCCCAATCAGCAATTGAGTGTGATGGAAAATAGTAAAACCAGTCCATAATGACATCTTGTAATGTTTCCATGAATATCCACACTGCAACATCTTCATGTTGTACCCCAATAATGCCATAGGATGTGATGAAAGCTATGATATGATCATATGGTCATTTTTTTCCATCTCCATATAATTTTGGAAAGTTATTTCTTGACCCTTTTGGAAGTTCATGAAGTGGAGGAGTCAAAGCCAATGGACTAGTTTGTCCCCATGGCATAGGTGTTTGTGTTGCCATTTCTTCCTCTTCTCTTTCTTCTTCTAGTTCTTCCTCTCTTTCTTATTCTAAAGGAATGAGGACTAGTGGTTTCAATTGGTTCTTCAATATGACCTTCAAGAGGATTTTCAGAACTTGTCTTCTTTCATGTATAATGAGAAGTTAAAATCAGCTCTTTGTAATTGT
Source organism: Taxus wallichiana var. yunnanensis (assembly GCA_018340775.1). Classification (NCBI taxonomy): domain Eukaryota; kingdom Viridiplantae; phylum Streptophyta; class Pinopsida; order Cupressales; family Taxaceae; genus Taxus; species Taxus wallichiana. The sequence continues at coordinate 758,355,010 of CM031237.1, forward strand.
TCTTAAAATGTTGGATCAACAATGCCACCTACATGATAAGATCTTAGGTGTACCTTTTTTTAGACCATTTTTCTCAAGTACTTAGAAAGGAAAGAAACTAGAAAAGTGTATTTTTTCAAAAGGATTGCAACAAGGCTTTTGAACATTCGGATGGTATTTTTGGTATTTTTTAATTTTTAGTTTTTATGGATTTTTAAATATCTGATTTTTTTTTGTATTTTAGAGATCTTTATGGGTGCACAAGGGAAGATCTCTCCCTAGTAGAGTCACAAAAACTATTGGTGAAATAATTTTTCATGTTGTAAATTATGTGTTTCCACCAATGTTCATGGGGCTAGCCCCTCCTTCTTGGGTATGGGGAGGATCCCATTATTGAATGTAAACTATCCTAATATGTGGGGTGTTCAATAGGTTGGGGATCACATAGAACACTCCACTAAACCTATGGAAAAATTATTATATGGAGTACAAGGGAGGAATTTGTAGTGAAGAGAGGTAAAGGGGTTAGAAAAATAAAGAGAGAGGGTTAATATTGTGAGTAGGCACTATAGAGTTCACATAAAATAACCAGAGTAGGTCCACATTCAATTAGAAGAATATAACTTATGTAAACAAAAATGAGATCAACAAACTAAAGACACAAAGTTCCATTAATTTGTTCCTCAAAAGTACAAATCCTTTTCTTGGTTGTTCAAGATCACTATGCTTGCAAAGCTAGGAAATAGAGAGAGAATAGAGGAAAGCATAAGAAAAAAATGGAAGAAATGTAACTCTTATTTCTTGTGTAGTGGTGATACAAATCTCCACACATACAACAATCCAAAATTTCTAGCCAAAAACTAAAACTTCAAAAACTAAAAACTTGAACTCCTTTGGAATGGAGAATCCATTCCAATTTATAACATAAAAATTATCTTCTCATCTACCCCCACACATGACCTTTCAAGTTATTATTCCACTTGTGACTTTTCATCTTCCTTAGGAGTGAGGAAATAAGTCCCCTTTTATAAATCAAAAGGACTTTTACAATGCAACATTAGAGAGTCACTTAAGTGAATAAGACAAAATACCATCATGATTACATACAATGAAGAATTAGAAAGGGGGAGAAGAGGATAAAGAATGAAAGAGAGAGAAAGAGAGAAAATAGGTACCTCCACCCTCCAAATCATGGATGAAATGAAATATTGACCTCCACCCTTGATGGATATCAGCTCGATTGATCCTTTGAAAACTTTTCCCCTTTTGAAAACTCTTGAAATGATGAACCTCTGCAACATTGTTTGGACACACCGAGAAGAGGAGTGATGAACACTTGATAGGTAGACCACCAAGAGTATTGAAATATGACTTCCCTCATTGATACAATCCTTCTACTTCTTGAGACACTACCATATATTTATGAACAATCATTCTCATGGGGAGAATTTGGTGCATTTTCTCACACAACCATGATCATGATTTTGTCACCATGAGAGTAGTGATGGTGAATGAAGAATGAAACCAAATCCTTTTGATACTAGGAGTAAGGGAAGATATAAAGGAAAAAATCAATTCCATCCATCTTATGATCATGCACTCTATGTGAGATGAAGTGAAATGGTTCTCGGGATAAACTAGTAGTTTCCCATTTAGGCACTTTATGCTCACCGCATCGAGGGAATGTGGGAATTTACTTGAGAATTAAGAGAAAGAATCATGTGAGTATGGGATCATTAGAAAATTCATGAAGGAATTATATGTGATCATTTTGAGTTCATTTCATCCATTTACTATTTTTAGATCATGTTCATCATGATTGTCCAATTTTAGCAATATTTTGCCAATCTTGCCAATTTTGAGTGTCTCGAACATGGGGGAATGAAATGAGGTATCTGGATTCACATTTTCTTAGAATTACTATTATTAGTAATTTATCCAATGGAGAATTACTAAAAATATAAATTGGTCTTCCAATATTCAAATGAAACCACTTGTAGAAGTTTCTATTTTGCATTTTGGGCCTTTGCTCCAATTTTTGAAGGATTCCAATCACCAGGTTTGTGTAAATCTGAAAAATGGATATTTTAAGCTGAAAATTTCATATTTTGTACAAAATTAAAGGTATTATTAATGAGGCATGTAAATACTCCCCTTAAAGGTGTTTTTGTAAGGATTATACATTCCGGATTTCATGGTAATCGAGCAGGGTTTGGAGCTAATGAGAAATTTGTGTTTTGGAGCATGAGGGTTTTTAGAGAAATTTTGGCAGCAAAACAATGGATTGAGGGATTTAAAAACATAAAAAAATTAATTTAAAAATGACTAAATTTATTTCTTATTCCCATTTCATAAACCTAGATAACTCATGTTTTGAATCACCTTCTTAACCCTGGGTTAAATGAGGCTCAATGATGGGGTTAATACTTTCTAAATGGGTATCAGACCTCTTCATGTCCCTTACCACATTTAGTAAGGTAAAATTGGACATCATGGGTGTAAAAAATTTGAATAGGGTAGAAGCATCATGAAGAAGGGGCCAAAACCTATTATGAAGGTGAGTTGGAAATACTTTTCTAACACCCCATATTGTGAACTTTAAGTGACACAACTCTTCCTACTCCTTGGTGGAACATTTTTTCCCCCTATGTCCCCCGAGACATGGGTAAAAATATACATCACCTCCTCATAAGTTTGGATGGGTTGAACTCATCATGGAGAGGGGGTAGGTGGGGTTAGGTGAGTTGATAACCTAAACTAACCACTAAGTTGTCTTTTAAGCGACAAAACTTATCTTTCCCGTGTGGGGACTAAATTTTATGTCGAAAATGTCCGTTTTTAAAAAAATTCAAAGGTAAAAAGTGACATTATGGGACTCAAGTTGAAGGTTTACATTGACCGAGAGAAGGATTTTCAAAGGTGGGCTAGGTTATCATGACAATTTTTTTAAAAAAATCATACTAGACATTTTGCATGAAAACATGTATGTAAGATCTTGAAGAGTGATAAATGCAAGTTTTGTTTAAAATTTTACTTCTAATTGATGTGAATATTTCACTGTTTACATATCTCATGTTCTTTCATTTCTCTGCATCTGAAATGAGCACATTGTTATGACCATAACCTCCTGTTTCTTGCATATATCTCATCTGGATTCGGAAAAGTTCCATCTTATTTTGGTGTTATCACATCCCCTTTTTTGGGATGAGAAAGTATAGCCTAAGTATGGAGGGTGCATAAGGTTTGGGCCTGCAAACATAGAGCGTATAGGTGCGTGCAAGAATGTAGCAAATCGGGGCACGCCCGGGAGTAGGAATTGGCCGCCAAAGCATGGGGCTATTTTGGACATAGAGTGCAGAGCACAAAATGATATGAATACTTGTAGAGCATGAAATGATATTTTGGGATGAGTAGTATATCAAGTGTCATGCAGAGTTTTGGAGCTAATAATAGGATTGTACTACAGTTGTATTATTATGTGATCTATTATTAGCATTGCATGTTTTTTATGTTTCCTTCTTCCTATCCATAAGGGCAATTAGAATACAACTTAGTACTTGGAGATGGTGATGACTGATACGGGCACAAAGTAGATGATGAGCTCCTCACTATGATCTCAACAAACCTGTAACTCAAAGACACTAGAGAAAAATTGCTTAGATATTTTATGGGGGTTGCCCGAAAAAGTGGACCCGAGAAGCGTTCACTTCCTCGGTGGTTTCAACCCCGTGTGATAAAGAATAATGATAAAATGCAAGATAAATGGATAAAATGCAAGTTGATGAACAAAAAACTAAAGATGTTATATGTAGATGGAGCTACTGATTTGATCCAAACACAACATGTAACATGAACCATGCTAAGTGAACCACCAAATCATGCAAGAGTATTGTGGGGATTCCAAGTGTCATTACAAGGACATTATGAGGATACTATGATAAACAAGAGGCTAAAAATTCAAAACAACATTTTCCCAAAATTTTCAACTTGTTTGGATGAGGGGGAAGGCCCATATTTATAGCCTAGGGGTGAGGTTAGACTGTGGGTTATTAGGTAATCAAGGTTGGGTAAAGTAACCTGGTTAAGAGACATGATGTGATCAAGTGGGGCTCACGATTTGAATTATGAGGTTAAAGAGATAAGGATGTGATATGGAGTGGGGAGCATGATTGACATGGTTAGGTGCAATAATGCATCCCATTTTTGAATTTAGGAGTGGGATGTCGGATGTGTGTATTATTGCCCATGAATTGAATAAATTTGGGATATGTGAGATAATGCCAAATTTTAATTATTAAATGGGTTTACATGGAGCCCATTAATTAATTAAAATTTGGGTGAGTAAATGGATGGAATTTATTCAAATTTAGGAAAAAGAAAAGTGAGAGGGAAATTTGAATGAAGGAGAATAAATGTTGGATGAAGGAGAGGAGTTACACCAAAAATGGTGTCTACATTTGCCCCTTTTTGTGGAGTGGTTTGTGATAGCAAGCCATGAGACAAAAACAAAAAGGATGGATGAAGTCATGTGTCGAGGATGGATAAAGACATGACCAAAGGAAAGATGCCCCAGGTGAAAAAGGATCACAATAACAATGAAAAATATGGTGGTGACTCAATATCACATTGGTAGAGGACAATTGTGGTCTCAATGGAGATGGGTGACAATGTTCTATGGACCAGTGAGTGGGTGGAGACCACTGTAGTATGGATGTAAACCATGATGACCAATGGGTCATAGGAAAACATCAAAATATGCAACTGAATGTGAAGAGTATGCAAAAATCCTTCGTATGTGAGGAATCGAGTGAAAAAATCATGTGTCCACAAAAGGGATGAGGATGAAAATAATGATGCCCCAACACAAGGCATGATATAGAAGGTAGATATGTAAATAAAATGAAAATGCCCCTAGGGGAATAATCATAAATGTGGACATGATGAGAAGATAGGATAGAAAGGTGAGATAGAATGCCCTAAAAGGGTGATAAATATGATGGTAATCATGTTTCATAGGAAAGATTCATAAGTGATGGAAAATTAGTAGGTGAAAAAAAGAAAAAGCAGTCCCACTTCTTTGGTAAGTAGGATAAGAAGTCAAGATACTTTTGTGAAAAAACAAAAGTAGAGCAAACATTCATGGAAGAGAACAAGATCAGATAGGTGGTGGCCATTATGGTATCCTCCAAGACAAAAATTCCATAGGAAGATGTGATGAGGGATATATATGATGATATCTCCTTGAGAGGGTTGATAAGAATGGAAAGATACGACACTGCTCCGAAAGGAGAAGAGATAAACTTCATAGAGAAGAGGAAGAGGACATTGAATGGAGTAGAGTGGACGTGGTGGAGGAGGAGAAAAAAATGAAAGAGGATAAAGGGGATGAGGTGTAATAGGATGGAGAAACCATCATCCATGGATAATGAGGAGTGTGAATTGTGCTTGATTGTGATGGAAAGAAGAGGAAGAGATAATAATAGAGAGAAGGAGATAGAGAGAGAGAGATAGAATAGATGAAAAGAAAAAAAGAGAGAAGATAGTTAATATGAAGGTAGTGGGAAAAGATAAGGGAAAAGAAATAGAGAAGGCATGATGGGCCTGTGAGAAAAAAGAAAAAGATAAAAAGAGAGATAGGAGAAAAGAAGAAGGAAGGAGGAAGAAAAACAAGAAGATGAAGATGAGATGAGAGAGAGAGAGAGAGATTAGAGGAGATAGTGAATGTACAGAGATGTGCCATAGTAAAGAAGCAAAAAAATATAATAAAAGAGGAGATGGTGGATGGATGGAAGAAAAAAGAAATGATGAAGAAGAAGAGAAAAAAGAAAAGAAGACAAGAAAATGACAGAAGAGAGGGTGAAAGGGAGATGGAGATCAAAAATAAAGGGAGAGAAAGAATGGATCACGAAAGAGATGATGACAGAGAGAGAAAAAGAAGAGGTGAAGAATATTAGAGAAGGATGATAGGAGAGATGAATAATAAGATGACATGATGAGGGTAGGGGATAACATCAGGAAAAAGGAAGAGAAGGATGGAAAGATGAAGGGGATGAAGAAGATGAAGAAGTTAAAAAAAAGATGAAGAGGAGATCAAGAAGAATGAAGAGAAGAAAGAAGAGAAAGAAAGGAACAATGAGGAAAGAAAGAGAGACAATAGAGGAGATGAGAGAATGGAAAAGAAACTGATGTATAGTGATGGAATAAGGTAGGGGTGGTAGAGAAAGAGGTTTGGTAATGGGAAGGTGGAAATAAGAGGGAAAGAAGAGATGATAGAGTAGAAATGGGAAGGGAATTGAACCAAGGTGTTAGGAGTAAGACCCAGGTAAAGAATATGAAACAAACCACATGGAAATGCATGTGGAGAATGGGATGATAAAAATATGACAAATGCTGGTGAGCTAGGTTATCAATGGAGAAGTAAGATGAAAGTGTGAGGGGAAGAGGGGATGAAGATGATACAGAGGAAGTGAAAGAAAACTAGGAGTAGAAAGGAGGAGAGGACAATCAGAGAAAATGATGCAAAAGGGAGGAAACCAAAATGGGAGATAAGAAGTGAAGAGTGAGCATTATAAGGCATGTAAAGAGAAGTTGGAGGGGAGGAATGACACAGATTGGAAAAATGTGAGAATTGATGATGAGAAAATAGGGAGAGGGTGTATGATGAAGATAATAGAGATATTGAAGAAGGTGAAGGGAAGATGGAAAGGAAATGCCAGTGGATGGATGTTAGGAGAAATCCTCCGATAATGATCAGAGGGCACAAAAGAAAAAGGAAAGGAAGAGAAAATGGAGGAGGTAAAAAGGAGTGAACAGGGATGTGTAGAATGGGGATAAATGAATTTTAGGAGAATTCCATTGATAATTATTAGCATGAAAATGGAAGATGATGATGAAATAATGTAAGAGGAATATTAACAATAATGGTGGGTAAACGAGGTGTAGATATGTGGGAGAACTCAAGAAGGTGGAGTGGAAAGAGTAAAGAAAGGAGGGATAATGATTTGTGTGGAGATGAAGATGAGGAGAGGATGTAATGGATGAGGATGTGGATGAAGAAGGAAGTAAAGATGAAGGAATGAGACATAGTAAGAAATGGTATGAAGTGGTTAAGTTAGATTTCCAAATGAGGGATGATGGGGATGATATTTGGGAAAGTTTGAGATATTTTGTGTGAGGAAGAAAGAGGAGGGAAGAGGATGTGTTTATGGGGAATGAAGAGAAAATGTGGATGGTGGGAATGTGGAGTGAAGGGGAAAGGAAAGGAGACAAATCATCCCTAAGAGAGACTCTTAAGTAAGATCGTCATGTCGTAGGAATGGTTAAGTAGGATCGCCAAGCCGAAGAAGAAGAAGAATGATGAAAAGAAGTGGATGGTTGGAAAGATTGATGGTAAGAGTGTATGAAAAATGGAGTGAAGGGGAACCCTCAAGTATATTTTCCATACTGTGAAAGTGCGTAAGTAAAGTGATCGAGGAGAAAATGGATATTAAGATGATAATAAGGAAATAAAGGAAACAAAGGAGTGTAACATAAATGGATGGAGGAATGTATGTGGTGTAGGATGGAGAGTGTGAGGGGAATCCTTAATTAGGATGCCCATGTTGTGAGAGTGATGATGCTAGAGCGTTAAGAAAGTATATGGAGTGGGAAGACATTTCTAGTGATGATTTTCATTCAATGGAATAGAAAATGGTGGAGGAGTTTCTATAATGCAAGATCTTAGGAAAGGATATATTTCAATTAAGAAGCCTACATGAAATGGGTGATTAAGTAAGATCATCAAGATGAAAATGAAAGAATGAAAGGGAAAAAATGATAAAATAGATGCCAGTAAAAGGATATTAGGGGAAAAACACAAAAATAATTATCCGGGTGGAGGACGGGTGAAGGATCGAAGAAAAAATGGAGAAGGATGAAGTGGGTGAGAAGAGCAACGGAGAATGAGATGGGGTGAATTTTAGGAGAAAATTGGGTTGAAAAGGAGACTAGGAGGAAGGAATGGTCAACAGACATGATTATGAATGAGACCTTGTCTAGAATGATAGGTCTACTTTGAGTAGGATTTTTGTGTTGCGTGGGTAGTTACGTAGATGTGCCAAAATTAGGGATGAAAAGCCTAGAATGGTGAAGAAGATGATGTCTACATGCTAAGTGATAGACATGAATAAGAAGTGATGAGAAGGGTAATGGGTGGATAATTGGCAAGAGAAGAGAAGGATGATGAGAGGATGGATGGAGAAAGGTCACATTGGTCATGGTGGGGGATGAGGAGCTGTTGGATAATGAATGCTACTTGAGAGATATTCTCAAGTAGAATTCACAAACTGCAATGGAGATCAAGTAGAATTCCCAAACCAAATAGTGCATTAAAGAGAGTGTTTAGAAATAGTAACTGATTTCATGATTTTATGGATGATGCTAATAGGGGACATCCTTAGGAGTAAATATATGGATGTAAATTTATGATTTGAAATTTGATTTCAAAGAATGTGATTATGATAAAAGATGAATTTGATGAGATGAGTGTCACATGACCGTAACAAGGGGCATGCAAGAAAACCATGCTTCGAACTAGATAGGAGGTAAAAAAAAATAAGGTACCACTCAAGGCATTGCACTTGTAACCAATAGTAGGTGTTAACACATAACCAATGATATTTAGATTATACCAAAAGACCATGAGGAAATATGGATGAAATATTCTCATAAACCTAATGTTGACATGAAAAGGGATTTGAGATGTAACTTGTATGTGGGAAGAGGGTTCTCCAAAGGTGGTGTTCCTTAAGTCTATGCCCCAACTCTGGGAAAGGGAAGAATAATAATAGAAGAAATTTGATCAATGCGGGAAGCTTTCTGGGAATGTTGATAAAAGGAAGGTTGATCAAATGCAAAAACCTTCTTCCAAATGCCATAATAAAAGAGTAGCCATCCTTCGAGGGTATGGTCTACTATATACATAATATGGATGGAAAGAATAATATATATGATAGCCATCCTTTGAGGGATCGGTCTATTTCTTATGATTTTTCTTTTGACTTTGATTTGCATGCTTTTCTTTTTTTTTTTCTTCTTTTTTTTTTGCATGAACAATTGTCCTTGAGGGATCAGTCTATTTTTAATAACTTTGATTTTTCTTTTTGCATGCATGAATTTTAGCTTTATATGGGGGAGAGTTGGGAATAGCTAAGTAGACCACTTAGGAGGGGATGATGACTATACAAGAGACACCCCTAGACCCTTTGCATGACTATAATAGGAGAATGAGAGGGTGATGGATGTAATGATTATGGGGTTCTCACCAAATGGGAGAACTTATCCATAATGAATATGCTATGAGTAGAGTCGTGGTACTCATATTCAAGGTCATATCAAAGTAGTGATGGTAGACCACATAATTCATATCATTACCATGATAGATGGAAGGGGATAATGGTGGAGAAATGGTCTAAAGATATGACTATGCTCATAGGTGCATGTACTAACAATAGAATGGTCGTAAGTGCAATGCATTAAGGGTTGATCTCTAGTTTACCATCAAGGGAAGCCAAGTGATAAGCCCTAGACCCATACTTATGTGTGATAATATATGGTCGATCCAGTTGGGAGAAAATTTTCCCCGTTGGCTCCTTTCTAAGGTAGTGATGTTCTGATTTTCCTTTAAAACAAGGTCACCTATTTTAAAATCATGTTCTTTGATATGTTTGTTATAAGCACATGTTGGATACGCTCTTGATAAACATGATGGTGTTCAAGAGCGAGAAGGTGATGCTCATCTAATAACTCAAGTTGCATTAGATGTTCTGGTGATAATCTTCATCAGAAATGAAGTTGCGAAGAGACACACGTAAGGATGGAATTTGAACTTGAGGGGAGAAGGGATTTGAGATCCATACACAAGAGAAAATGGAGTGGCCCTTGTGGAAGTGTGAATGCTAGTGTGATAGGCCCACAGAGAAAAGGGAAGTTGGAGATGCCAATTTTGACCTGCTTGGTCGATAGTCTTGGCCAAGATATTTTGAAGAGTTTTATTAGTAGCCTTGGCTTGGCCGTTAGCTTGAGGATAATATGGGGAAGAAAAGCTAAGTTGGATATTGAATGCATCACTGATTTTTTAAGATCCTTGTTTTTAAAGGACTTCCCATTATCCATAATAAGTTTATGTGGAACACCAAAGTGACAGATGATGTGTTGATATATAAAATTAATGATTGGGCTAGATTTAGTTGAGGTGAGTGGGATTGCTTCCACCCATTTAGTGAAATATTTATAGCAGTGATGATAGAATGATGTTGTTGTGATGAACGGGATTTATTAGACCAATAAGATCAAGACCCCATTGTGAAAAGGGCCATAGGTCTTGGGCAGGTTGTAAAGCTTGGCTAGGAATATGGATAAGATTAGAGTGTTGTTGACATCTTACGCACTTCTTGACATACTCACAACAATCGTGGTTAAGAGAAGGCCAATAATAGCGAGGTGAAGAATGCGCTTAGCAACAGATAACCCACTAAAGTGTCCACCACAATATACCATCATGGACTTCTTGGATAGCTCGAGAGGCTTCATGGTATTTAAGGCACCGGAGAAGGATACCATCAAACCCACACTTATAAAGAATACCGCCAAGGATCACATAATGAGTAGCACGTTGGATAAAATACCTCCTAGCATTTTTAGAAAGACCAAGAGGAGTGATGGATTTGGATAAATAATCAAAGATTTGAGAATACCAGAGATCTGATGAATTAGATTCAACAAGATGAATTTGAGGTATGTCATAGAATGGTTTTTACGATGGTGTATAATGACGAAATCTTGGGCTCTTGCATTGTCAAGGGATAAGGGCCATGAGGGATGCCATTGTATCGGTGAAATGATTGGTGATCGAGGGACAAGTTGAATAGTGTAAGAATCAAAGGCTTTAAGAAAATGATGAGAAATGTCATGATATTGTTGTAGAATATCACTTTTACACTGATATTCACTATGTGACTTGCTTTATTACTAGTTCAAAATCACCATAGATGTCAAGAATATGGATGCCTAAAGACAAAATAGTTTCTAGTCCTAGTATAAGGGCCTCGTATTCTTCCATATTGTTCATACATTCAAAATCTAGTTTGAATGCTAAGGAGATAGGGGCATCTCCAGGGGAATGAGAACAACACCTGCTCCTCCCCCTTGTTGGCATTTAGAACCATCAAAGAAAAGAGTCATTTTAAGGGGATCATGATGAAATTGATTGATTGATTCATCTAGGAAGTGATCATGAGGAGGTTGTGTATTGGGAAGGGGATTTTGCTAATTGGTTGGTGATAGCTTGACCCTTAATTATTTTTGAGGAATGAATTCTAGGTCAAACTTCGGTCATGAGAAGAAGCCATCGAGTGATATGATCATTGTGATATGGCTTAGAATGCATTACTTTGAGAGGTTGGAAGTTAGTAACAATATAGGTTTTTGATTAAGAAGATAGTGTCGAAGTTTTGATAACAAATGAAGAAAATAGTGCAACACAATTTTTTAGCTTTAGTGTATCATGTTTCGTAGTCGTGAAGAGTATGAATGATATAATAAACAACATCATTTTCATGTCCTTGGCCATCATGATGTGCTAACATAGCTCCTAGAGCATGATCAGTTACAGAGATATATAAATAAAAGGGCTCCCCCTTGCGTGGAGGTGTGAGTACCAAGTGGAGATAAAAGGTATCATTTAAGATCATCAAAATCCTTTTGATAGTTGTGGTCCCAATCAAAATTTATGTCTTTTGAAGAAGGTGATGAAAGGGCTGACATCGATTAGAAAGTTGTGATATGAAATGGTGAACAGATTGGAGTCGGCCTTGAAGACTGTGAAGTTGCTTGAGATTGGAAGGAGGGGGCATTTGAGGATTGCTTTGATTTTTGTGGGGTCAACCTCAATGCCCCTGATAGACATGATGAAGCCAAGGAGTTTCCCAAGTAAGAACTCCAAAAACACACTTTTTCAGATTGAGGTGAAGGAAGAAATGAATGAGACATTTGAAAAGGATTTCAAGGACCGAGAGGTGATCACATCGATGTTTGGATTTTTCCAAGAGGTCATCAACATAGTCTTCTATAGTTTGATGTATGAGGTCATGAAAGATATACGTCATGGCTCATTGATATGTGGCCCCAACATTCTTTAAACAAAGGGCATGACATGATAACAAAAGGTACCCCATGGGGTGATAAAGGATGTCTTGTGTTGATCTTTCAGGTGTAATTAGAATTTGATTGTAGCAAAAAAACCATCCATTAGAGAAAGCATCTCATGTCCCATAGTAAGATCTACAAGTTGATCAATATTTGGAAGTGGAAAATCATCTTTAGGAAAGTGAGGTTAAGATCTCAAAATTTAGTACATATACGAAGCTTTCCAGATGCTTTAGCGATGGGTATGATGTTAGAAACCCATTGGGGATAATCAATGGGGATGATGAAGTTGGCAGAAAGAAGACGTTGCAGTTCTTCTTTCACAAGAAGAGAAATTTGAGGATGCATGCGGTGAAGCTTCTGCCTAACGGTTTAGCATTGGGGATGATAATGATGTTATGAACAATGATGGAGGGATCAAGACCGACATGTCCAAGTATGACCATGCAAAAATCCTAGCTATGTTTGGATAAGAATGAGGTGAAGGCTTTGAGTTCTTGAGGTTTCAAAGACTGGCCTACTTTAAGGATGTGGGGCTCTTGAGGAGTTCCAATAGTAATGTCGATAGTGGATTCATTTAGGAGATTGGACATGTCAAGAGGAAGGGTTTTTTGGATATGAGAACCTTGGCCCCCATGTAAGAAAGAATGGAAGTATCATCATCACATTGAAGAATGTCAATGATAGGGGAATCTTCCTCTACCATCTCTGGATGCTTAAGGGGAAAAGACAGGTTTCATTTTCAACTTGGTAAGTAACTAGTCCAAGAGAAATGGTGGAAATCAAAAAAAAAAGTTAGGGGAATAGGGACAGTGTCATCTAGATCTGGATCCGTAAGATAGTTGGATGGAGAGAAGGTATTATCTGAATTAGTAGGATAGTTGGATGGAGATGAGATATTATCTGAATTAGTAGGATAATCGAGATGGAGAAGAAGTGTCCTCTAAATTAGTAAGGTATCCAGATGGAGAAGAAGTGGGTGAATCAAGGTGGATGGGAGAAGATGCAGATGTGTCGGAAGGAGGGATGGAGGAATCTTTATATCCCAAGCCAAATTTTTGACATGATTCATGGGTTTGGGTAAAGATATTTCCATGAGGGCCTTGTTCATAATGTCCCAAGCCAAACCCCTTCCATGCACAATGATAGAGGTATGTATGAGTGAAGGATGGTTTACTAAGAAATCTGAAATCACATGTATATTGTTTGGTGTGAAGGATGATCTAGTATGAGAAGAAGGTTGATCAAGGCCACCATAGACTAAGTTGGTTTTGAGAGAAGAAGGGCCAAATGAGATGATTTCCCCAACATTTGATTGATACATAGGGGCCTTATCAGGGGCCGAGGTGGTTGGGAGAAGGAAGGGTATTGAGAGTGAGGAGTTGATATTCCCTAAAGCAAGATTTTGCATTATAGTATCAAAAGAGGATCCATTATGGGGTAATGTGGATGGAGGTACAGAAGAACTGGTGGATGCATCAGAAGAAAAATTAGTTTTGGGGACAAGGACATCCTTAGGTCTATAGATCATGTGACATGTCTTGGAAGGAGGGACTTGGTAGGAGAAGAGCATAAATGGTCCCTTCATGTTCATATTTGATACATCGATGGAGAGTAGATGGGACACAATGCATGGTGTGAATCCAAGGATGTCCAAGTAAAATATTGTATTGGAATTCTCCTTTGATGATGTAGAAGAGCTCGTGGAGGATTTTATGGCCAACATGGATGGGAAGGAAAACTATTCCTAATGGGGGAGTCACAACATCATTAAAGCCATGAAGGATGGTAGGAGACTTAGCAACAATGGTATTAGGTAGTTTGAGCTGATTGAAGGTATGAGAAGAAATGATATTGATACTGGCACCATTATCAATCATGGTTCATCGGATACATGTATCATTGATGTGGACTGTGATGAATAGAGGTAGATCATGCTCTTCTGTGGTATCTTGGGGATTTCTGAACTCTCAAAAGACATGGTGGAAGACATTGTGAAGGCGTGAGCTAAAGTCTGCGAAAGGTTGGGGCTCATCAAGATGATACTGGGATGTGTTACAAAATTTCCATAAGAGCTTGTTTGTGGTGTGGAGAGCTTTGAATGAGCTCATAAAGTGACATTTTGATTGGGCCGATGAAGTTGTTTAATAATGATTTGTTTGATGGAAGTAGGATTAGGAGTGGCCAGAACAGATACCTTGGCTTTAGAAGAAGATGAAGATGTTGATGTGGGATGAGTGGTAGGAGCAGAATGATGAAAACCTTTGGTCATGATGGGGGTGTGGAGGTAGCAAGTTCCTTAGGAGGAGGGATAGTGACAAAATTCTTTGGAGTGGGTTGTGAGGTGGAGTCAGGATTATATGGTCTCGAATGGGTGGTTATCCAAACAATGTTGATTAAAAGGGAGGACCATCCTTGGGATCATCCTCCTTTGGTAGTGTTTGTGGTGTCATTGGTTGTATCTTATTTTGGTGGTGGAGTAGTGACAAGAGTCCTTAATGAAAGGGGTGGTCTAGATGTTTTAACAGATGCATGTTGGGATGAGGGGGTTGGTTGGGTTGGTGAAAGAGTTGGTTTTTTTCATCATTAAGATTTTCATTGAAAAAGTGATGTACAATGGCTTGGAGAGCTTTGCAGTGTTCAAGTGTCATGTCTAGGGGCATGGTGAAAATGTAAACAAGATTAGAATTAAACCATGATGGCCTTGGTGCACTTGGGTGAAAGATTTAATTGGTGGTAAGGTGATTGTTGAGGCTTGGAGTAACTGATGAAACATGGTGGTATAATACCCTGGGGTCATCGATGGAGGATTTTGGGATGATGCTTGGACATGTGGTGGTGTAATGATAGCCTTTGACATTGTCTTAGATTTGGGAAGGGGAGATGAATGTGTTTGATGTGGGATATTGGTGGAGGATATGGATGCCTTTGACTCAATTTTGAGATATTGGTTGGGAAAGGGTCGTTGTGTTGCTCTATTAGTAGCGTAGGTTATTGATGAAGGGGATGCTCCCAAAATGGAAGAGGATGATGAAGGGTGTGGTCCTAAAATAGAAGAAGATGGTGTGGCTTCAAGGGGATTGGTATTGGGGATAGTGAGGTCCACTTTTTGATGAGGATGTGAAGGAGGATGTTTGGGAAATGGGGGTCTAAATCTTGTCTGTGAATAGGGATCTTTGGAAGGAATGACAAGAATTTCTATAGGAGGAACTGAAGATGATATTGTCATGGATATGAGCAGGGGATTGATTAGATGTGTGAGTATCTGATTGTATAGAGGAAATGGGATGATAATTTGAAGTCAGGGAAAGTTGAAATGCTTGCCAAAAAAGTCATCAAGTAATGACATGGCCGTGGAAGAGGAAGGTGAGATAGATGAGTGTACAATAGTAGATGTAGTAGGTGTTGGTAAAAGTGTGGAAAGAGGGACTAGAAGTGATGCTAAGGATGGGATAATGGGTAAAGGTGGAATGATTTTGTAGTAAGGTAATCAGATTTGATGAAGTAGGTATAATAAGTGATGAAACAAGAATAATATTTGTAAATGGGGAAAGTGTGGTAGGTGTGGAAATGGGCGTGGGTGTAGGAAGAGGCACCAAAGTGGATGTAGACATGACTGATGTTGGTATGGGAGATGAGTGTTGATGAGCTTGTGGATGTAAGGAGAGTGTCTAGGGGGATGGATGTAATGGTTGATGAAGAAGGTAAATTTGTGGATGAAGTTGGATCTTTATCACCAATGTGGATAGTGTTTATGGTGTGGGTATTGGGAGTTTGAGATATAGAAGTAGTGGTGGTTTGACTTGTTGATGTGGGTGTATGATTTGGAAATGGTTGTTTAAAAATATCTAATGGTTGATTAGGTGAAGCATTTGGATTATCTACTTGAAGATCTCCTTGATCAATGAGTCTTTGGACCAAATCCTTGAAAGTATGACATCTCTCTATGTCATGTCCTGGACTTGATGGTATTTGTAGTAATGGTCCTCATGATACCACATAGGTCTTGGCCTAGATTCGTCAACTGGTGGATAGGTGGCAACATGATCAAATGTGCTATTATTAATTTGTCAAAGATGGTGTTGTATGATTCCCCTAGAGGAGTATAATTGGGCGTTGGTCGTGTGAATCATTGTTGGGCTATACTGTAGTAGATGTAGATGTAGGAGATGATTTAATGATGACAATGTTGGCCATTGTTTTTGACTTATCATTTGATGTGGATGGTCTGATAAATTCTATTTTGGGCTTATTTGATTTTAATTTTAAATGGCCTTGTTTGAGGGCACGTGTCTCAAGCTTATGAGCCATGGTGAAAGATTCTTCAAAAGTTTGAAATGATTGAATTTGTAAAGTTGATGAAATATGCTTTCACACAAGAGCGTGCGAAGAGCTCGATTAGGTTGGTTTGAGGAAGAGGAAAAGATAATTGATTTATAATATGACATGCCATCGTGTGATGAAATCCATGATGGATTCATCTTGAATTTTCGGATGGTATACAAATCATTGATGGTTACCTTGTGTGCAATATTAATTGAGAAATGTTTAGAAATAATTACACAAGCTGAGAGAAAGAAAATATGGAATATTGGGGAATATTATTATACCAATCTAAGGCAGGGCCAGCCAAAGACATGGGGAATGTACGGAGCATCAAATCTTGGTCATGTGTGATAAGATAACACACATGTTTGAATGCTCAGAGATGTTGTTGTGGGTCCTCTTTATTGTTAAATTTGGAAAACTTTGGCAATTCCCAGTGTAGAGGATAGGGTTTCATTGGCACAAGATGGATGAATGGGTTCATTACATATTTTTTCGTATAAGATAATGTGACTTTGGACCCTAAAGTAGTGGCCTCTAGGTTGGCTAACCGACTTACTAAGACCTACATGGGATCATTAGGAATCACTTGTTGAGAAATGAGAGGTGGTGGTTGAACTTGTGGATGTGTGGGTGTCTGAGGAACTTGATATGGGTGAGTGTAAATTATGGGTTGTGGTTGAGGTGGAGGTTGATAGAATGTTTTTAGTGAGAAATAGGAGCATGGTACAATTTTGGGACTAGGTAGATTGTTGTGGAAATTGTTGAGTGGGGATATGGGCATAGATAGGTTGATAGACTGGAAGTGACACTGAATGTTGCAAAGGGATTGTTGAAGGAGGTTGAGAAGTAATGGCATAGACTTGTGATGTGAGAGGAATTTTTGTTCGGATAAAGGATATGATACATGGGGAGGTTGGATAAGAGTACTAGTGATAGTTGTAGCTGAGTGGTGATGGGGATGGTAGTTACAATGGTTGTGTTGATTTGGGGAAGATTAGGTGGAATGGGTGTGACTATTGAGTAGTCTGGTGGGCTGGTGGGTTGATAGAGGATGAAGCAAAATCATATATGGTATGGATGGAATAATTTAGAACTAGTATTGTAAGGGTAAACTTGTTGAAGTGGTGGGCCATCTAGAGGAATTTGTATGTATATTTTCAGAAGATAGTCTTGAAGAGCTACAGGATTGGTGTCAAGAATTTGTTGGAATTCTAGATCACCGAGAGGGAAGATGAGAGTACCAACATAGGCTTTGATTTGATAGAAGGTGGAGTGGCTGGCCTAGATGGGATGGAATGATGGTCTAATACCAAAGTATGACCGAAAGATATTGGATGAGGTATATTGGTGAGAGAATGGTTTCTATGAGGGAGGTAGGGAGAGGCATGGATGATGAAGTTGTTGAGGTGGTAATTGGTTGGGATGAAGCATTATGTGAGGTGAGGTTGTGTTCCATTTTCTTAGTGGTGGATCGAGTGATTACATGCATAAAAAGAAAATTACTGTTATACTAACCACACAAGTTAGGAAAACAATATTTGTCTTTTTTTTTTTTTTGTTTGATTAAGAACATGTGTGTGAAGAAAAATAAAATGGTTGTAAGAGGACCTAGAAAAAGGTAAACTATGTTTGGTTTTGGGTAAGTTGTGGTTGGGAAATGTCTAAAACAGTTTTCTGTTGGGTGATCAAATCCCAATCAATGAACCAGGTGAAAGGAATGTTTCAGTGTGTTGATTAATTTGTGAGGTTTTAGGAAGTGTGTGGTAAAATGTGTGATGTAGAGAGTTAAACCCCTATTTAAGCTATGTGAGCAGGCAGGATGCATGGGGTTCATTTTAGACCAAATTTGAAATATGAAGTTTGATGCAAATAATCACCTAGGAAAGGGAAATTACAATGTAGAAAGGAGAAAATAGGGGAAAATGAAGAATACCTAGAGAACACTTTCCCCGTTATTTGATTGTACTTAATAGTGATGTATTTTGAAAGTGCCAATCAGTGGCCTAGAATGTCAGGTACTTTTAAAAGTGCACCATTCACAATTGTAGGAGGGTCTGGTGAAAGAGATTTTAGGCATGTCTTTTTTTAATAATTGGCTTTGACAATGTAATGTTGTGGTCACAACATTGTGGAATTCACCTGCAAAAGAAAATAAGACAATTAGTGGATGTGGTCGAAAAAACAATTTCAAAGTCCTAACATTGTTATGTGTTAAAAACAAAGCTTAATTATAAAAATAATTATTCTAATTAACAAATAAAAACTATGTTTGAAAAATACCTAAAGTTGAAATGACTGAATTTAATTAATGTCACAATGGCATTAACAAATTGTGTCTAACTAAATATTGATGAAGCATTAATATTCACAAATCAATTCACAAGGTGATGAACTAAATAAAAATCAAAATTAATTGATGACTAAATAAAAATTAAATAAGGCGTTAATTAATTTAAATGTACTAACCAAGGTTAGCTAAATGAAAATTAACTAAAGAAATAATACCATATTCTAACTAAAAGGTTCATATGAAAAAATAAATTATATTATCCTAATATGATTTGTGATGTGATGTGTTGAAAATGTGGTGTTTTGATATAAGATGTTTGTGCCAAAATTCAACTTGTGTGTGGTCGAGCTATGTGGAGCTCACATGGGTCGGTGCATGTCAAGTGGAGGTTGAACCAAAACATGGAGAAGCGTGAAATTATTGGGATAATCAATGAGGAGGTGGCTGGGAGATACCATTTGGAGCTCTACGGTGGCATGGGAGCTCTCAGAGGGATGGTTTGGGTAGAGGAGATATCTTGTCTCGAAGCTTGATACTAGGAGATAACGTAAAGATTATGATGAGGAAACTAGGTGACAAGATATTAGGTAATGGCAAGGATCTTGGGATATGGAGAATCTCGGTGAGATGGGATCACGATGAGGTAAGTTTAGGGAAAGATGTGTAAAGATTAATCTAAAGATTGAGGGTTGGATCGGTATTGGAGGAGAGAGGGTGCTAACCGAAGGCGGGGACAAATGATTAGATTTGAATTCGTTAGGAAATTAAAATGTGAGCTCTATGTGGGTAGATGGTTAGGAGGTGCGAGAGGATGGCTCGATGTAAGCTGAGTTGGGTGAGGCACATGATGATAAGGGTCGGTGGTCGATGTGAGGGAATGTGATGGGAATGATAATGGCTCAAGTGGGCTATAGAATGAACATGCACGAGGTGTATAGAATAGTGAGGTGTGTTGGATTGGGATGGGTTGGGCTGGGAGGGTGATTATGGATGGAGAAAGGGTCAGCATGGATGTGGATGACTCGGGTGTAATGAAACTCGGTTGAGGGGATATATCTCGAATGAGGTGAGGAAGGGAGGGGTGAGTGGATGGGTGTTGAGGATAAATCTCGAGAGAAGAGAATAGAGGCATCTCGGTGGGCAATGAGGGATTTGGGAGCTTGGGTGGAGAGGTGGATAAGAGCTTGGGTAGGGAGAAGTTAAATGGGAGGATGGGAAGTTCGGGGAGTGGAAGAGCTATGTGTGTGGAGGGAGTTGAGTGATGTGTTGGACATGGGAAGTAGAGGAGGAGTGGATTCAGATGGGGTGGAGGAAGTTAGATAATGAGTTGGGTGTGGGTAAAGAGTAGGGAAGGTGGGTAGTGGAGAGAAGGGAGTAGCTTGGCGGTGAAGAAGTTGGAGGGAGGTGGTTAGAAGGGAGATGGTGTGTTGAGAGGGAATGGTGATGGCTTGGCTGAGGAGCCGAGTCAAGGGGAAGTGGAGTAGTTCAAGGAGTGAGCGAGTGGAGTTGTATTAGGCTCGGGATAAGGGAAGTGGATAGCTCGGTGTGGGTGAAGTGGAGAGCTCGGTGTGGGTGAGGGATGGTGAGCTCGAATGGAGTGGAAAGGAGATTGGGATGTTTGAGGACACTAATAATAATTTTTTTAACTTAAATATTATTATTTTCTTTGAATTATTATTATTTTTTAATAACAATAAAATTTTACACCCATTATAAACAACTCAATAACACACTCTTTCAAAAAAACAAAACCACTTACCTCAATGATGACAAAAATGACTATATGTACGGACCACACCACATGGATGGAGACAATACTAAATATCCTGCAAATGGGTGAGTCTACAAACAAAATATTTGTAACATATCTAGATTGACAAGAACTATGAAACACAATAATTGTATTACGTATGACACCTATACAAGGTGAGAAAATAGAAAAGTGACAAGAACTTGGGTCTGGTCCCACCGGGCGTGCCAAATGTTGATCGGAGTTTCCTAATTCCTATCTAGATTAGTGTACAATAAATCAATAAATACTAAACAACATCGAATATGCAAGGTCTTAGTACCTTGGATATGGTGATGACTGATACGGGCACAAAGTAGATGATGAGCTCTTCGCTACAATCTCAACAAACCTGTAACTCAACGACACTAGAGAAAGATTTTTAGATATTTTATGCGGGGGCTTCTTGACTAAATGGACCCGAGAAGACTTCACTTCTGTAGTGGTTGTCAACCCCATTGTGATAAAGAATAATGATAAAATGCAATGGATAAATGATGAATGAAAAAGAAACCTAAAGATGTTAGTATGTAGATGGAGCTACTGATCTGATCCAGACACAACATGCAACATGAACCATGCTAAGTGAACCACCAAATCATGAGTAGAGTATTGTGGGGATTCCAATGTCATTATAAGGACATTATGAGGATACTATGATAAACAAGAGGCTAAAAATTCAAAACAACATTTTCCCAAAATTTTCAACTTGTTTGGAAAAGGGGGAAGGCCCATATTTATAGCCTAGGGGTGAGGTTAGACTGTGGGTTATTAGGTAATATGGGTTGGGTAAAGTAACCCTAGTTAAGAGACATGATGTGATCAAGCGAGGCTCATGATTTGAATTATGAGGTCAAAGAGATAAGGATGGGGTGGGGAGCATGATTGGCATGGTTAGGTGTAATAATGCATCTAATTTTTGAATTTAGGAGTGATATGTTGGATGAATTTATTATTGCCCATGATTTGAATAAATTTGGGACATGAGATAATGCCAAATTTTAATTATTAAATGGGTTTACATGGAGCCCATTAATTAATTAAAATTTGGGTGAGTAAATGGATGGAGTTTGTTGGTATCCAAATTGATTCTCCCTTGGAAACCAAGCAACATCAAAGATTTAGCAGGACAATGAGAGATAGATAGATCATATTATGAGTCGTTTTATAGCTAGGGAGGGATTTTTCGACTTTTTGATCGGGCATAAAAGAATTGATAACACCTTCATTAAGGATTTGATCTATCCTCACTACTTTAGGCCGTGCCTTTCGACCAGGGTGAGAGGACCCGTTTTGTAACCTCTATCGGTGAAGGTGAATGAATATATCCTTCTTTGCATAAATTTGAAAGGGGAAGCGAGAAAATATGATCAATGCACCACAATTTAACTCTCACGAGTTGTCACTTCTAAATAATGGTGATATTTTCTAAACAAGGCTAAAGGTTACTAAAGACATTATGGGATCCTGATTGCTTTTGCATATTTTGCGGTAGAATTTATACATTTGTGGACATACAGGGAAAACATGGGTAGTTCAGGTAGGATTCATTGTTTTGAATAATTTTGGTGGGAGATTAAGTAGGATAAAATTGATTATGCCAGATCTTTGAGAACCTTCACAACATTTGGAAAACTAAATGATAAAATGCTTCAGAATAGCTAAAATATTCCTTCAACTAGAAGGTGTGCATCAATGGAGGCCCATATTTGCACATTTTCACACAATCTCAAATAATTTAACATGAAGGCTTGAGCTAAATACTCAATTAAGAATCAAAGACCCCTAGTTCCTCACGCCTGAGATACACTCAAAGGCTTACAGACAATCTTTATCAACAAATGACAATAAAATGATTTTAAATTGTTTATCTCATTGCAGGATGAAGGCTCTTCTTGAAATGAAATTGCAAATGCCACTAAACTGTCATAAGGACGAGATCTTGTGTGATTCAAAGGGACTTTAACACAAAATTGCAATAGGAATAAGAAAAACTACTTGTAGACATTCTGAAATAAAGCAGACACAAATTGGTCCAAGATTGACATAGATTAATTCGAAATTGATTAGATTCATCAACAAGGGAAATTTTATTTGAACAATCTCAAATCTTGTCAATGGCTATACACTCGCAACCAACTTGATGTGATTAAAATATAAAACACAAGAAATTAACAGGTTTCTCATATTGGTCCCTCAAGAAGATGGGATCTCTCAACTTTTCTCTTAAGAATTCAACCCCCAACCATTTGCAAGAGTATTCTCATTGCATTTATAAATTTCACTAGCTCACTCATCCCAAATTTCCCCCAAAAGAAGAATATTCGAGAAACCTTTGCTTCTTACCAATTTGTCTCAAAAAGTGACGTTTAACAAATTTACACCTTTAGCTGCCAGGTGGACAAGTCAGGAACGGCTCACATTTCTCTAGCCCTCACCTAATGAATGGGATGTCATGACACAAATTTTTAACTATATTTTTAATCATTCTTACTCTTTCATGTGAGAAATCCCTATTTTAATCATTTTCAGTGGATTGGTATAGCTAGATTTGTTAGGCAATCCTTTTCACCCCCAAGGCAACACCTTGAGAAATGAATTCCCCGCATGGATGCCTGCATTCGTGCCTCTGAAAAATGAGTGTTTGTACATGGATTATTTTGCATACCTATGATGTGAGTCCGATCTCCAAGAAAAACAATGTGTATTCGCACCTTCTGGAGTCTTGGAACAAAAAATAGGTGGCAAAATCAAAAGAAATGCACAACAACCATCAATTTTTCCCATGCTTAACTTTATATTAGAGTCGTCCACATGTTTCCTTGGTGTAACTACAAAGAATAAGTACAGAGGAAAGTTTCCAAACAAGCGCGAGCCTTCCACGTGCCCTGGCCCAAGAAAATTTCCTTTTAGCCTTTGAAAAGTCCCAGCATAAAAAGAGCCAGTGGAAGCCTCCACATGTCTCCCTGGCACAATTTTGAGATGGTGCCCAAAAGTGGAGACCTTGAACAAGCGTGAGCTTACCACATGTCCCCTTGGCGCAACTGCTAAGGTGGGACCTTGAGAGAGATCCTTAAATGAGTGTCAGCCCTCTACGTGTCCATGGTCTGACAAAGTTACACCAGCCGCATGAAAAAATTTCTAAGTTTGGGCAAGGCCGTGGAAAACTACGCGTGTCTCCCTAGCACAACTCCAAAGGTCAAACCAAGAGGTGACTTTCAGTTGAGCACAACCCCTCCACATGGACAAAACTTGAGTTAAATTAGGCTTTAGAGTTTCAAAGTGCCCCACAGAGCCGTGTCCAATCAGAAAGGGCCACATTTCCATAGATCTTTGGGATATAAATTTATTTGGGAAAACACACCTATCAAATGATAAAATGCGGGAAATCACCATTTCGCCCAAAAATGAATCTTTCTTTTAGGTGAAAGAATTTGAAAATGATATAAGGCC
Source organism: Taxus wallichiana var. yunnanensis (assembly GCA_018340775.1). NCBI lineage: Eukaryota > Viridiplantae > Streptophyta > Pinopsida > Cupressales > Taxaceae > Taxus > Taxus wallichiana. The sequence continues at coordinate 758,379,033 of CM031237.1, forward strand.
AAATAAAATCCACTAAGCCACATTCAATCGTAAAGGACAACTTTTCCACATGGTATTAGGACAAAGATTGACAGGGAAAACAAAATGTAACTGGGGAAAAATGGAAGGAAGGAAAAAACTTTATTTTACACCCAAGTTACAAATTCTTTCACATGGACAGAGGAATGGAAAACAAATTATGGATTTAAAATGATCCTCGACCAAAGGAAGGGATTGATCATGGTAACCAAATGAAGGATAGAGCTTTCACACATCAACACGAGGAGATAGAAAATACGACAGAGCCTACAAACTAAAGAATTTCAAGGACAAATGGGGAAAGATCAAATTGAGCACCAACATTGGCTCTAACTCAAAGATGGGCATTCCCTGTGAATGTGACAAGAACAAATAGCAGACCAAGTGCCAAAAGTAAACCATTGGGCAACAGAGTCAAAGAACAAGCTTGCAAAGTAGAACAATAATAACCAACTCCCCAAGGATGAAACGAGAAACCGAGAAAAACATGAAAGTAGAAAGAAACCAAGTGAATATACATTGTATAATGGTGTATACCTTAATTATGAGAAATCAATCAAGGAAATGTTTCAAATGCCTTCCATTAATGAAACTCAAGCAATTCCCCATCTAATTATTTTAAAAAGAAGGTATGTTCACCAATTCAAATGTCAATTGAATAAGGGCCCATCCACAATGCATCAAACTTTCCATGTTTTCCCTTATCCTCATGCATGCTATCCCACAATAGCACAAGATCTCCCACACTGAAAGCTCTTAGAGTCACCTTCTTATCAAACAACTTCTTCAATTTCTCTCTAAATTTTACATGCCTCTAATGGGATGCCCTTCTTTCTTCATCTAACTCAACAATCTGATTTATGCGAGCATCATAGGGACTAACCTCTTGATCTTCCAGTTGTTGAAGAAATTGAAAAGAAGACAATTGTATATGTAGGGGTAGCAGATCTTGAGTTTCATACACCAACTCAAATGGTATTTTTCTAGTAGCTCATTTAACAGTGATTTGATCATCCCAAACAAAAAACTTCAACTACTCACCCCACTTCCTTTTGTTCAACTCCAAAGTTCTTCTAATTATCTTCAACATATTTTTATTGTTGGACTCTGCTTGTCCATTTCCTTGGGGATTATAATTGGAAGCATATGTCAAATTGATCCCATATTCGTGGCACATAGCCACCAAAGGTTTAGCTCAAAATCTCATGGCATTATCAACAACTATTTTGGTAGGTACCCCAAATCTGCAAATGATATAATTAGGATAAAATCCATGACAATTTGGTGAGTTGCTTTCTTGGTGGGGATTGCTTCTACCCACTTAGTGAAGTAGTATGTGGCCACTAGTATCCACTTGTGGCCTGCACTTGAAGGATTAGAAATTTCCCCAATGAATTCAATCCCCACTACTTAAAAGGGGCTTCAATTGAAATAGGCTGCAATGGAAGGGATCCTAAAGCTTTTAGTCTTCCAGAAAAGTGTTGGCAACTTTCACATTTCCTTACCAATAAAGTTGTATCTTTGAAGAGGGTTGGCCACAGTAACTAGCCCTTAATATCTTATGGGCTGTTACTCTCCTTCAAAATTCCCCCCACAAACTCCTCTATGGAGATCAACAATTATCTTAGGGGCTTCATCTTCAGTAATGAATCTTAAGTGAACTCTCGAGGGTTCTTCCAAGCTAACCCAAAATTAGTAATGACATATTTTCGAGAAGATAACTTAAGTGCTCTTTTTTGATTCTTTCTCAAATGTTCAGGGCATTGTAGATTTTTGAGATAAAAAATGATGTCCTTGTACCATTCAGAATTTATCGGTTTTTCAAGGACATTCAACCTTTCTTCTTCAAATTCATTTACCTCAATTGTCTACAAATTGCTCTCTACCATAAATTTTTCCAGGCCCAAACCTCTAACCAATTTTGTTGTTTGGATATCCATATCATACTCTTACAATTTGTTTACCCATCGGCATCTCTTGCTTGAAACCTCCATTTCTGATAGGATATCTTTCACCATGGTGTGGGGAACATAAGCAATGATTTTGGAACTTAGAATATATGGCCTGAAGACCTTTGTTTCTTTTACCAAAGCAAATGCATGCTTCTCCATGATAGTATATTTTATCTCAGCTCCTTGTAATGCCTTACTGAAAAAGGAAATTGGTCTTTCATCTCCCTCATCATCCTTCTACAACAATACAGATGCAATAGTACTTTCTGAAGAAAAAGAAAACATTTGGAAAGCCTTCTTATAATCTAGAGCTGCTAAAACAGGGGCATTCTTTAATGCTTCTTTGATCCCAACAAAATCTTGAATAGCTTCTTCTTCCCATTTGATACTTTGATCTTTCTTTAGCATGCTAGTGATTGGGATAGTTAGTTCAACAAAGTTGGAGATAAATATCCTAATAAAATTAATCTTCCCAAAAAGGATTGAATTCCCTTCTTGGTTCTTGGAATCGGGACTTTGTTGCTGGCTTCTACACTCTCAGGATCAATCATGACCCCTTCCTTTGACACAATGTGTCCAATTAACTTTGATTTTTGAACTCCAAAGTGGCACTTCTTGGGATTTAGTGAGATACCATATTCACTACATCTTAATAGCATTTTTCTAAGTGTTTCAAGTGGTCACTCCTTTTTCTAGAGAAAACAATCACATCATCTTTGATATACAACAATGAAATCATTAATACGACCAGAGAAAGCTACATCCATTGCTCTTTGGAAAGTGGCTCCAACATTCATTAGACCAAAAGGCATTCTAACATATACATATGTTCCTAAGGAGTGGTAAAGGGAGTCTTGATTTTCTCTCGATTCCTTCACAACCACCCGGTTATATCCATAAAAACCATCCAAGGTGGATAACAATTCCAAAACAAGAACCAATTGTAACATATTGTCCATATTTGGAAGAGGGTAATTATCCTTCATTGATGCTCTATTCAGAGTTTCTAAAGTCCACACACGACCTTATATCTCTGTTCTTCTTCTCGACAGTGTATTGAAGTTTGAAACCCACAATGAGTACCTTATGGGCTATATGATTCCTCCGTCCCTCAATTTTTTTAATTCTTCTAGCATATTTAGGGAAAGGAGTGGATTGATTGACCTCTTTTCTACCTAAATGGCTTGGTAGAAGATTCTAAGGGAATTTTGTGTTGGAATAGATCCTCTCTGATGCTTTCGATTGAGAATAAGACCATGCTAAGCGATCTGGTATTTCTTCAACAATTTGACATATGACTTCTTTTTTTCCTAGCTTAGATTTCTACCTAGCAGATCTTATGTGGTTTATCCTTCGTGCCTGTGGCATGCTCTTTAACATCCCTTAAGGCTAACATGTGTCTATTGATAATGCAATCAACATTATCAAAATTTGATTCAAGTGCTACCAAACCTCTGGGAATAGTATTAGTCTTCAACTAAATGATGTCTTTGCCAAATAAAGTCTCCTTTCCATCAGCTGCACAAACCATTGGCTCCCAATCTATATTTTGATCAGCAAATTCTCCTTGGTTCTATAAAAACCTTTACACCTGGGTGTCATCTTTGAACACTTGTCAGTGTTTAACATTGTCAGGAACTAATGGCCTAGTCAATACCTCAATATTATATTCATAATAGGGGGATACAACACAATTTTCAAATCTAGACCCCAATATAGCCAATTTATCTACTAAAGTATTATACTTCCTATCATGATGTATTATGTTGAAGGAGTCAAACATTTCATTGAAATCCTAGACTGCATGCTTATATTGCTTCATTCTTTGATTTTTTGTTGCATACAGTTTTCTAACTTGCTTAAAAATTATCTCTCGAGTCTCCCTTAAAAATGATGTCTCTAATACCATATTTCCAAGCAATTCTTAGACCCGAGAGCTAGTGCTTCATATTCAGCAATATTTTGGTGCACTCAAAGTTGAGTTTAAAAGAGAAAACAAACTCTTCTTGGCCTAGAGATATCATAACAATACCAACACCATTTCCAAATTTAGAGCAAGCCCCATCAAACAACAAAGTCCAAGGAGAACCTACTTGATTAAGAGACTTACATTGATCAATTTTGTGCTCTTTACCATTAGCGAATTGAACAAAGTTATCTGCATCAGTTTCAATGTATAACACTTCATAGGAAGCATTATTGGGATCCTCAATGAGATGTAACATCTTCTTTTCACCATAAAACTTTACAAGGCTTCCCTCAATAGGTATAGTGTCAAAATACATATCCATTTGCACACTCCCACCCACACTAGCAGCCCATTTTCTTGATAACAACATTCCCCATTTGCATAGCAATCAACAATAACAACATCTAGTTTTAAGTTCTTTCCTAGGTAAGCTACAAGTTGCACTATCAGACCCTTGACACATCCAACCACTTGCACCTCTCTAGAATCCATGGCAGTGCACTTCCCATAAGTTGGTGTCACTTTTATATCTAATTCATTCATGACCTCAAGAGGCATAACATTACATGATGCTCTAGAATCAAACATACAGTTGTGTAACAACTTGTCCCTAATAATCAGAATAGTGAAATATGGATCTACATTCAGGTGGGACTCAACCAAGGATGTTCCCAAATATACTTCAGGTGGCTCACCTATTTCTTCCAAAGACTTGGGGTTTTTCCAACTCTACAATGGCGGGAGGAACCTCAACATTATTTGCATTTCTACCTTGGGTAATTATACGATAGAAAAGTGACATGCGAGGATGATAATCGACAAGTGACCTTGCTCATACCCGACCTCCGAGGTCGTGCCGAGATAGCCTTTGGTTTGTAATGCGGGTGACTTAGATGAAGCCACAACCGGGATTATGGCCAATTTTCTACGATAGAAAAAGCTACATGCGAGGATGAGAATCGGCAAGGAACTTTCCTATGGCTAACCATGGGAGGATCAGTGACTAAGATCTGGTAGTGTGATCTCCTGGTAGCTGAAATGACAAAGGGGATATTTAGAGGCTATGAGCGGGTAGCATAAATTCCCTAGTGGTTTATCCTCCTAACTAGGATCTAAGTGTTAATCTAGTTTTGAAGTCTCTGAATTAACTTAAATTGAAAATAACAATTTATACTACTATTGAAAGGGAAACTAATCTAAACAAAATATACAACCGAGACATTATAATTACAAGCAACAATTAAACTACCTTAATACTAAAACTAAACAAGCAAGATAACCTAGTGTGGTTATTCACTGTGCAAATGTGTGAATCTAGACGAAAGAAAAATAATTAAATTAATTGAAAACCTTCAATCTTACCTCAGAAGTGAGGAACAAATCATAGCTTCTCAGAAACTATCATTCCCCATAGCTTCCCTGGCAATATTGAAAGTGAGCTTTAACTGAAATAAAATGATTCACTACTCTATTTGATAATAACTTTGACGATTTAAACCTAGATTTTACTGAGCAGAGGTAAATCCAGTTGTGTTGTAGCTTGTCCCCTCAGTGTGATCTTTTCGTTCTTGTGTATTCACGTGAATCCAAAAAGAGTGGGAGTATAGCGACATCGGCAAGAGAGGAAACTCTGGGACAATGGTAGCTTTGAAGGAAAAATGGCATGAAGCACAAGTAAGAGAGGGATGGCGCAAGTGAACTGGCTTGGCCTATACGATTCCTAGCAGGGTCATTGCAGCAATGATAAAACAAAATGATAAATAACATGTACTCAAAAAGTGAGCAATAGCGATGTCGAGAAATACAACAAAGTACAAGTAGGAGAGGGATGGCACAAGAGAACAGAGCTTGGCCTATGTGATTCCTAGCAGGATTGTTGTCGGTGTACAGTGAGGCATAACTAAATATTCAAAATTCTAGTACATGCTAACGATAAAAGATTCATAAACAAAATCTAGGACTGAGTATTGAACATCGAAGCTCAAGAATGAAGACTCTAGACCAAAGAACCAAGACCATTTGCTTGTAAATAAGCTGCATATTATAGCATTTACAATCACCAAGGAAAGTTCAAATTGAACTCTCTCACCATTAAACAAAGACAAAACACTATTCACAGGGCGGCCAAAACATAAATGCAAAGCAAAGTAGCTGAAAAATGTGGATAGAAATTAAAATTTTACGTTTGACGTGATCGTTGGAACTTTCTAGAAAACTCGACAGACCACTTCCCTATGCAAAGCAATTACATGATGTCACCTTATCCTGGGCGGCGGTCACGGGACCGATGGCCAGGCAGGCGGGCGTGGTCTCATCACTAAAGACCAAAATGCAAGGAAAAGGGGGAAGAGGGCAGAGCAAAGCATGTGGAGGCTGGATGAGGCATACGTGATACAAACGTATACTTGGCAAGCTTTCGGATCCCGAACACCTTGCGAGGATACCCGTATCATCAGTGGGGTTTTCCGTAACCTTTTTCCGGTAGTACAATACATATAATTTTGGTACGTACATATTTCCCCCTCAGAGAAGCATTTTAGTCATGAAGAGGCATAAAATGGTGGGTCCAAGTATGGCTGTCCTGAAATGGGGAGTTGGAAGCTATACCTGACATGCCCATGTGTCGCAATGTTGCCATCCAAATTCCCACTATCTACAAAATGAAAAGGGGACTCAAGTGTAGATAGATAAAATAAATTGAAAATAAATACTAAATTAAAATGAAATGAGGACTCACCATTTGCATGGGGGATAAGAACTTACCTCTATTGGTGCTCCAACTCTGCGTAAAAACACTCAAAACAAGATTAGAATACTATATATATATATATATATATATATATATATATATATATATATATATAACGAGCTCATTTTACTATTCATTTGCACGTATTGATTTGGTAATTTTTGAGCTTTGGGTCCATGGTGATCGCTCTTTTTGTTTTTAGTATGATTGAATTGGAATGGGCTTGGGAATGATATTTTGCCTTAGGCTTAGCTTTTTGTTTGTTTTGAATGCTTTTGAGAAGAACTCCTAAGAAATTCTTAACTAGAGCAGTCATAATGGGCCTCAAAAGGGCAGATAGGCAGAGTTCCTTTATTTCTTAGTCTCCATTTTGTGAGGCAAGTATGATGTTTTGGTATTTTGTGCTTATTGCAAGTGTTTTGACCACACCTAGTGTGTGATGACATCGTAAAAAGATATGACACACCGTGATATGTACATATATCTCTTTTTGGTTTAGTTATTTGTTGTATAGAGTTGGCTTATATTGATGATTTGATTCATGTGTGTACTCTTAGATGTTTAGAATTTTTTATTTTCATATGATTTTAGAATGTATGTAATGGATGATAGGTGATAACAAATCTTGAATAGAATGTTTCTCCTTTTGTTTGCTTTTGTAATGCTTATATGTGATGATGCAAACATACTGTCGTACTGAATTGTTGGCTTCTTTGGGAAATATTCGTTGCTTCTTCTTGTTTTGGAAAAATGTGATGAATATATAGTGATAATGAGATGAACTTGCCCTACTCCTAACTCCACACAACTAGTAAGATGCGAGGATCATCACAAAGAGTTTGGAAGGGCACAAATTATATGAGTTTGGCTAAAAGGGAATGATGAAATAAAGACAAAGCTACTAATGTAAATCAAATTCAGACTTGTGTACTTACTCTTACTTGAAACTACTACATAGTTAGAATGCATCTTATTTTCCAGTTTATCTAGACTTAGATCCATGGATGGCAACTTGGTTGAAAAAAATATGGTTTTAAGGATTTGATCTATTTGGAATTTGGGTTTTTAACTTCACTTAACACTTTTCTTTAAGATATTAATATTCACTAATTTGCGTGAATAGACCCCTATGCCCCCATGCTACTAGTAAAAGCATGGGCTCATCACCAAAAGCAGGACATAGGCGAGTAACGGCACTTCTATCCTTTCTCAACCTCGCATTACTAGTAAGAGATGCGGTCTCATCACCAAGGGTTGGTGGGCCAAAGAAGTGTGTAAAAATAAAATATTCTATTTTGTTTAGCATTTTTACTTAACTTGACATTTTGATTTGTGATTTTGGAGTATCCTTGTTTCAAAGAGATGTAAGAAGGATAGATGTGACACCAAGAAGCTTCTAGAATAGACCGTAGGTAAGAACAACTTAACCAAGTAGAAGAGAATGAGTATGACCAAGTATGCAAGCCTTGGTATGGTTTTTACCAAGACTTTGTCGCAAATTGATGAAATGATTTTGGAACCATTTGATGATATTATGAAAATTAAAGAGATATGATTTGAATGCTTTTGCCAATATTTTCATAAGCTTGTAATAAATTGCTTAAGAATAAGTTCCTTGACCACAACATTACAGAATGAGTGAATAGGATGAACTAACTAAATTACTAATGCAATGCAACTGCAACAATGTACATATGAAAATGTAGGTGGAACTATATATCATGATGTCTAAGGCGAAGAAAGTTGACGAATATCGAATTCTTCACCCCTAGAAGTACACAAAATAAGAACCATTATCCTCAAAGTTTTCATTCTCTTGACGAGGGCCTACCATTCTGGGTTTGAACTTACAACCCTTTCCCAGAGGTGTATATGTCCCATTATTAAAAACATTTTTTTGAAAGAGGCGTTCGCATGCCTCTTTGTCATGTTTTTGAGAGATGGCATGTGGGTGAGCATGACTATGTTGCTTGACCTTTTCTCCCATATGGAGCATTGTGTTTATTTGTAAATTTTGTTGAATGATGAGGTCTTGCCCCATGGATAGGGAAAACTTAGCTTCAGACGCGCATGGGTCGAAACCAGGCTTTAGAATAGGGAAATGCCTAGAGATGGTTTTGATAGGCATCATTTCAATTTTAAATTTCCCTTCTTCATTTGTTAATTCTATCATGTTCATATCTAGATCTAGGTCATTGGAGGGAAGAGATGCTATACCGAGAAGACTACCCATTCCCTAAAGTTCAAATGGGAGGACAATTGGCTTGTCATTCTCCAAGAGTTTCATAATTCCTATTGTGGTTTTAGTGGAGATTGTTTCCATAGAAATTGACTTACCTTTATTTGTTTTTACCACCTCAAATGTTTTTGGTTTAACAACTTCAACCTCTGGAATGTCCGGGGTGACTGGGACTAACTCTTTTTTTGGAGGTGGTTTTTTAATTGATTTGTGGGAAGCTCATACTCTGTATGGACTGCTTTCTTTTTTCGAGGTTTTCTAAGTGTATATCAAAGGGATTAGGATCCCCTTGAGTGATGAACACTTTTCCTAGGTGTAAAAACCTTACTTCTTGGAATAATGTGGAAGGGATTGCCTTCATGTGATGTATCCATGAATGACCAAGAATCATATTATAGTTGGTTTCCTAATCTATAATATAAAATTTAGTGAGTATTTTTTTGGGCCCTAGATTGACTGGTAGCACTATAGTCCTAGGTGAATTTGCCTTGAGACTATCGTATCCCCTTAGCGTGTTTCATGTTGAAGAACAGTTTGTTTCTCCATATCCTAGCTTTTGAAGAAAAGTGAAGGGGACTATGTTAACTACTACCCCATCGTCAATCATTGCACGCTTGACGTAGTTGTTGTAAATCCAAACCTGCAAGTGCAAGGGTGGATCACCTCTACGTGAAATTTCAGTGTCTGTTGGCATCTTGCTTATGTCAAATACAAACTCAGTATCCATATCTAGCTACTCAGAGGGTAGACATCAAAGTCTACATGGTTTATTTGAGCATTAGGAGGTGGTGTAACGTGGATTAGATGTCCAATACCTAATTCTTTGAGCAATCTAAAGTGATGCACGGGTGAATTCTTCAGCAAATCTAGGAATGAAATGCGGGAAAAGGTCTTGTTCAAATCTGATATCAAATCATAGGATCCTACCGATTTAGCAATTGTAGGAACTTCATCTCGTGTGGAGAAAATATTAGATAGGGGTTGTGAAACATATTCCTTTGTCTAGGTTGTTGCATTAATTTCACGCTCAACCTCCAACTCAACTAATCCTAAGATTTTTGTATTACCATTTGAACCTAGGCTAGGAGCAATCCAGGAGTTGTCGGGAGTTGAGACATCTTGATCGTTATTTCCTATCATGACACCTTTGTTTGTCCCATTTAGATCTAACTGTTATTGTTGGAATGATTTGGGAGATGATCATTGAAAATCTTGAGAGGTACGTTTTGAGGGGAACCTGATCCCATATAGGTGTTTGGCATAGGTAGTGTAGGACTTGTCAAAAACATGTCTATAAAGAGTTGTTTTTATCATCGGTAAATGTTGTAAAAAAATTTCTAGTCAAGGCATGTCCTAGTATCATGACCTTAGATTTTGTGAAAACCGTAGTATAGATCGGGATTATAGACCTATGGTCGTTGGTTTGAACCTCTTTGTGGCCCAAAATTTCAGTTAAATTTGCTGATTTTTAGAGTTAAAATTTTTAGGTTGTTGCCTTTGGTTTTGACTCGATATCCAGGTTGGGTTTTGATTTGGACATTGTGTTTGGATTTATCGCTATTGTTATTGTTTTTGTGGTCATGGTGGACGATTAAAATCTGCCGCATTAATTGTTATTTCGTTGACTATTAACAAGTGGTGAAATGTTTACAACGTTTACTCTTTTAGTTTGGTCAATTACTCCATCTGTTGTAACTCCGCAGTTCTTGTTAAGGATCTTAGGTCCTTGATTAGCATTCTCAGTGTTAGGATAGGCCGTGGTGTTTTGAGTGGGAGTGGTTAATCTTTGATTTATTCCATATGTCTTACGACCACTATCTATCGCTGCTTGGTAAATTTGGAGAGCACTCTCAAGTACTTCATCATAAGTTCTTAGTGGGAACTTCTTGACTTCTTCCTTTAGCTCTCTATTAAGAGAATTAAGGAATAAATATCATAGTTCCATTTGATCCATGTTTGGAGCACTTGGCTCTGATGAGTAGAGAACCGTATGCCATCTTTGAATAAAATGAGCAGCGGATTCTTTATGTTCTTGTTTATTATGCAAGAATTCCCTGATTCCTCTTCTTAACAATTTGTTCATATCAAAAGCTTTGATGAACTCTAACATGAGTTGTTTAAATGAGTGTATTGAGGCTTCAGGTATTCGGTAATACCAATCAAGGGTAATACCCTCTAAGGTTTTAGGGAATATCTTAGCAACAACCCCATCCCAAGGAGTAATTCCCATATGGTGTGGCATAGGCCTTAATGTGCACATTTGGATCCCCTTCCCCTTTATATTTGGGTAAATCGGGAAGAGGTCTTGGAAGCATAACACTTCGTCTAGTGAATTCTAGGGATCTTTTAAGTATTCTCGAATAATTCCCTACCATATAGGCCTCAACCATCGATGGTGCCTCCCGAGGGGGTAGAGGTGGAATGGGTTGTTGATATGGCATGACATATGTATTTGTAGGGACATAAGGGAATCCCGTGGTTGAGCGAACATCCCAGGAGAAGAGAACCTATCTCTTTGTGGTGATTTTGAATAAATGTTTAAGTAGGGAGGAGCATTGTTCGTATGGGTTGTTTGGTGCCAAGCCGCGAGGTATCATGTTTTCAACTGGAGTGACATTTGAAAACGTGGTCCTAGTTGGTGTTTTTTGTGGATAACTATATGGATTTTGAGGAGGCATGCCTAATGTGCCTATTCATGTAAGGAGGTCAACTTTGGTGGTGTGATGTGGAGGGATGGGGATTCCTACTTGCCAAAAATATGAATTTTGGTTTGCTTGAACAAGTTCCAGCCCTGTAACTTTCTCAACTAAGGATGAAATGACCTCTATTGGTGAAGACACAGTGTTTTGCCTTAATGGAATTTGTTGTATAGCTTGAGGTTGTAAAGGGGTATGATACCCTGCTATGAATTGATCATTACCCGCCAAGATTCACTGAGGGTATTTCCCATAGGTGGAGGAATGGGGTGTTTTCTTAGAATAGGGTATCGATTGTATTTGTAAACTCCTATAGGTGGATACATGTTTTGGAAGCATTATTTGCTTCTACCATAGCATGCTAAGTACTCCTCATCCAAAAATGGGAGTGGATCTAGTTGTCTCGATATATGGTCCAGAACAAGACCCGAGGAGATGAAGTGGATTCTCTAGTAAACATCATATTGTTAGAGCCTAAGGGATCTCGGTTGTTGTGTTTGTGTAAGCTGGTCCAACTCCTCAATTGAACATAGAACCGGAGCTAGTTCTTTGAAGGGGAGCTTGAGAAGACAAGTAGTTACTTGAATAGTTATCACCCATGCAGAAAGTGAGGGTGATGGTTGTTAACTTGTTTGACTATAACTTGCCTTAAGACTGAGAGAGGTCTACCATATGCATCGTATCCCAAAGCATATTCGGGGGTATATGAATACCCGAGAATAATGGGAAAGAGCAAAGGTGGATGAAAGAAATGAAAATAAAAGGGGAAAAATTGTTTGTTTCACGTCGGAATCACCAATTTTTTGAAGTGAAGCTGATGTGAAGGCTAATGAGGCGAGATAAGATAAAATAGTTGTTTGTTTCACATCAAAGTTCACTAGTTTTGTGGTGAAGCTGATGTGAAGGCTAATGAGGTAGATAAGATGAAACAATTGTTTGTTTCATGTCGGGTTCACCGGTTTTGTAGTGAAGCTGATGTGAAGGCTAATCAGGTAGATAAGATGAAACAGTTTGTTTATTTCACATCAAGTTCACTAGTTTTGTGGTGAAGCCGATGTGAAGGCTAATGAGGTAGATAAGATGAAATAGTTATTTGTTTCATGTCGGGTTCACTAGTTTTGTATGACGAAAATTGACATGCGAGGATGATAATCGACAAGTGACCTTCTCGTGCACGACCTCTTGAGATCATGCCGAGATAGCCGGTGGTTTATGTAATGCGGGTGACTTAGATCAAGCCACAGTAAAGGGATTATGGCAAGTTTTCTATGGTAGAAAAAGCTACATGTGAGGATGAGAATTGGCAAGGAAATTTCCTATGGCTAACCATGGGAGAATCGGTGACTAAGATCCGGTAGTGTGATCTCTTGGTAGCTAAAATGACAAAGGTGAGATTTAAAGGCTATGAGCGAGTAGCATAAATTCCTAGTGGTTTATCCTCCTAACTAGAATCTAAGTGTTAATCTAGTTTTGAAGTATCCAAATTAACTTAAATTGAAACTAACAATTTATACTATCATTTGAAAGGGAAACTAATCTAAAAAATATATACAATCTGAAACATTATAATTACAAGCAACAATTAAACTACCTTTATACTAAAATTAAACAAGTGAGATAACCGGTGTGGTTATTCACTTGTATAAATATGTGAATCTAGATGAAAGACAACTAATTAACTTAATTGAAAACCTTCAATCTTACCTCGAAGTGAGGAACAAATCATAGCTTCTCGAAACTATCATTCCCATAGCTTCCCTGCAATATTGAAAGTGAGCTTTAACTGAAATAAAATGATTCACTACTCTATTTGATAATAACTTTGACGATTTAAACCTATATTTTGATAATAGAAATTGAAATTTTACGTTTGACGTGATCGTTGGAACTTTCGGAAAATGCGTACAAGAGCTGCTGCCTACTGCAAAGCGGGAAGTTCACAGGACCGCCGCCTGTCTGGCGGCGGTCTCATCACTAAAGACCAAAACGAAAGAAAAAGGGGGGAAGAGGGCAGAACAAAGCATGCGGAGGCCGGATGAGGCATACGAGATACAAACGTATACTTGGCGAGATTTTTCGATCCCAAACACCTTGCGAGGAGACCTATATCATCATTGGGGTTTTTCGTAACCTCTTTACGGGCAGACAAGACATACAATTTTGGGTACGTATAGTAATATTTTCTTCTTTCAATCCCAAATACTCAAAGGCCCTTTTCTTGTGCTTAGGAATCCTAAGTAGCTCAACAATTAGAACATAAATCTTGATCTGACTCAAGACTTGGGCAATGTCATAAGGAATGTATTTGGGCAAGGCAACATTTGGAGTAATCTGAGAAACTTATCTCGACAATAAAGGATTTTTCATGGTTTGAGCTTTTGCGGATGTATCTTTCTTAGGAGTTTTTTTGAGATATTGGTGAGAAATGGAGTTTTTGGTTTGGCCTAAGGCCCTGCCCCTTTGACAACTTTACTCCTAGTGTTATACTCTTTTTCATGGCCAACTACAACATTCATTAACAACTGTCTATCCTCCTCATAAGGGATTCCTTCATCATAATTTTTAATCATTAATGCCCTTAATAATTCAAAATCATTACTAGGAAATTCAAAAGCTTGTACCATATCTATTTCAAAAGTATGAGAGGGAGGAAGGGGTAATACCCAATGGATGTAATCCCAAAAATCAGAGAGTGATTTTGGAACCGATTAATTATATCAAAGTTGCTCCTTGTTGTGAGCTTGTAGAGCACCCCACCATGCACACATCATCATCATCAACTTCCTCAACTTCTTTTCTTGATGACATGGGGCATGTGGCAAGAAACATCTATCACACCACTTAATTTCATTGGCTTCTTCCACAACAACAACTCTAGCAGTCAAAGGATTAGGCACCAATTTGTTTTCCTGGGTTGGGGCTATCTATTTCCTAATCCCATGAGTCCTTTGCCTCTGTCATCAGATCTTTGATCACCCCTAGGATGATTTGCAAATCTTTCTTGACCTTGTGCTTTATGATGACCTTGGGAACCTTGTCCAATCCCCTTCTCTGCTCTAGCCAGTTTGTAGGATATTTCCTTAACAGACTCGGCCAAAGTTTTTACAACCTCCTCCAGATCCACAACTTTACTTGACTGAGGATTCTCTGGATTGATCAACTTGATGCCTTCTCTCTTATGAGGTTTACCAATTGCTTTGATATTGTTTTCAATCTTTAAAGCCATGGTGAAGGTCTGCCTTAATTTTGTTGGGTTCTTATCCCTCAAATAATAGGTAGCCTTCTTATCAAAAGCATCAGAGTATTTTATTAAACAAGAAACATCACTTGGCCTCAGGATCATAGGTAGCCTATTTAGGGTCTTATTGAACCTTTTATTGAAGTCATGAATAAACTCATTAGGATTATTTTTATATTTTCAAATTCTAATAAAAGAAACGTAGGGTCATTTTATATCCATACTACAATCTAAAAGCATTCTTCATTTCGTCTATGAATCAATGGAGTTGTCCGGAAATGATTTATACCGATCCGTGCATCCTCCTCTAGAGTATGAATAAACAAATTTATGTACACATCCTCAAACTCAATCTCAAATTCGTCCATCATATTGAAAAAAGCTTGAAGTGTTGATCACGAGTAATAGCATTATTTCCTTGAAATTTAGGCGAGTCTATTTCTAACATCTTGGGCGAGCATTTGGATATCCAACCATACCTCTGAAATATATAGGACCAAAAGTGTTCACAATAAATGGAGGTCTGGGTGGGGGTTGGGCCATATGGTTTTGGGGAGGTGATCTTATAGGAGAAACATAATGATGAGGAGTGAGGAGTCTGTGGGGCACAGGAATACAATTCTCAGAATGAATGTTCTCTAAAAACTCTTTTTCTTGGAAGATCTTATCAAATTTGGAGAACACAGGGACATAATGAGATACAAATTTTTCAAATAAAAAAGAAGGACCCTCTCTAGTTGGAGAATTCAGATTTACAAAGAGACTACCTAATTTAGAAGCACTTGAGGAAGTATGGAAATCTTCAATGACATGTTGATCAGTTTCTACAATTGATAACCACTTTCTTTATTTCTGATCTCCAACAACTTTCTAGATTCTTCTTCCTTCTAAATTCATCTTTCCCAACTCTGGATATAGCTTTTTGGTAGGGTCTCTAGCGAAGAAATATCTTCTTCCTTCCATCTTTGCAAATATTAGTGATAAATTACAATTAATAGAGGTTAATACTGCGACATTTATCAACAATTCATTCAATACGTAGTCGCCACTAAGGATTTTCACCTTAGTGCACTAAAATTGATCTGTAAAATGTATGTTAACACTAAATTCATGCAAAGCTTCATAGATCTGACCTTCCTTTACCCATATTTAACTTTGATGATGTAAAATTAGTGCAAAAAACCACAAAAACTAGAAATATTACATGCAAAACTTGTAACTTTTCTTGATTCTTACAAATATGGACACAAGATGACGTTTCAACAATGTATTTACACTTTAAAATTTATAAGAAGCATTTACCATGGTCTATATGTGTTTCTAATGGTGTTCAAACTTTGTACAAAACTTCATGTCCCCAGCAACGGTGCCATTTTGGTGTTGGTATCCAAATTGATTCTCCCTTGGAAAATGAGCAAGCATCAAAGATTTAGCGAGGCAGACACCGAGAGACGAGATCATATTATGAGTCATGTTATAGCCGGGAGGGATTTTTAGACTCTTTGTCACTCGGGCATCGAGAGAAATGGATAACACCTTCATTAAGGATTTGATATATCCTCACTGCTTTAGGTCGTGTCTTTCGACCAGGGTGAGAGGACCCATTTTGTAACCTTTGTCGGTGAAGGTGAATGAAGATATCCTTCTTTGCATAAATTTGAAAGGGGACCCTAAGAAAATATGATCAATGCACCACAATTTAACTCTCACGAGTTGTCACTTCTAAATAATGGTGATATTTTCTAAACAAGGCTAAAGGTTACTAAAGACATTCAGGATCTTGATTGCTTCTGCATATTCTGTAGTAGAATTTATACATTTGTGGACATACAGGGAAAACAGGGGTAGTTCAGGTAGGATTCATTGTTTTGAATAATTTTGGTGGGAGATTAAGCAAGATAAAATTGATTATGCTAGATCTTTGAGAACCTTCACAACATTTGGAAAACTAAATGACAGAATGCTTTAAAATAGCTAAAATATTCCTTCAACTAGAAGGTGTGCATCAATGGAGGCCCAAATTTGCACATTTTCACACAATATCCAAGAATTTAACATGAAGGCTCAAGCCAAAGACTCAATTAAGCATCAAAGACCCTTGGTTCCTCATGCCTAAGATACACTCAAAGGCTTACAAACAATCTTTATCAACAAATGACAAGTAAAATGATTTTAAATTGTTTATCTCATTACAAGATGAAGGCTCTTCTTGAAATGAAATTGCAAATGCCACTAAACTATCACAAGGATGAGATCTGTGTGATTCGGAGGGACTTTAACACAAGATTGCAATAGGAATAAGAAAAACTACTTGCAGACATTCTGAAATAAAGAAGACATAAATTGGTCCAAGATTGACACAAATTAATTCGAAATTGATTAGATTCATCAGCAAGGGAAAGTTTCTTTGAAAATTCTCAGATCTTTTCAATGGTTGTACACTCACAACCAACTTGACGTGATTGAAATCTAAAACACAGGAAATTAACAGGTTTCTCGTATTGGTCTCTTAAGAATTCAACCCTCGACCATTTGTAAGAGTATTCTCATTGCATTTATACATTTCACTTGCTCACTCATCCCAAATTTCCCCAAAAAGAAGAATATTCAAGGAACCTTTGCTTCTTACCAATTTTTCTTGGAAAGTGATGTTTAACAAATTTACACCGCTTGTTTGCCGGTGGAAAAATCGGGAACTAATCACATTTCTTTGGCCCTCAACTAATGATTGGGATGCCATGCCACACATTTTGAAAGTCCTTTTAATCATTCTTACTCTGTCATGCGAGAAATCCCCGTTTTAATCATTTCTCGGTGGCTCTGTATAGCTAGATCTGTTAGGCAATCCTTTTCACCACTGAGGCAACACCTTGAGAAATGAATGCCCTTACATGGATACCTACATTTATTCCTCTAAAAATGAGTTTCCATGCACGTGATTATTCTCGCATACCTACGTTGTGAGTCTCGATTTACAAGAAAAAAAATGTGTATTCACACCTTCTAGAGTCTTGAATAAAAATAGGTGGCAAAGTCAAAAGCAATGCAAAACAACCATTGGTTCTACACCTTCTCAACTTTAGATTAGAGTTTTCCATGTGTTTCCTTGGCGCAACTATAAAGGAGAAGTACAAAGGCAAGTTTCCAAACAAGTGCAGGCCTTCCATGTGCCCTGGGCTAGAGAAAATCACCTTTTGGCCTTTGAAAATTTTCAGCATAAAAGGAGTCAGTGGAAGCCTCCGCGTGTCTCCTTGGCGCACCTTTGGGATGGTCCAAAAAGTGGAGAACCCAAACAAGCACAGGCTCACCATGTGTCTCATTCCAGTAGAGTCATTGAAAAATTTAAGGACTAGTGGAAGGCACCATGTATCTAGGGTCCGAGACAGTTTTCCTTGGCCGTTGAAAATTCCAAGAAATGGTAGAGTGAGAAGAAACTTCCAAGTGTCCCTTTGGCGCTTCTTCAAAAGTAAATTATAGGGAAGATCCCCAAATAGGCACGGAGCCCTCCACGTGTTCTAGGCCTTTAGAAAGTTGCTTCAAAATTTTAAGCAAAGAGAGGAGCCGGTAGAAGCCTCCAGATGTCTCCCTGGTGTAATTTTGAGATGGTGCCCAAAAGTGGAGACCCTGAACAAGCATGGGCTTACCACGTGTCCCCTTGTTGAAACTGCTAAGGTGGGACCCTAAGGCAGATCCTTAAATGAGTGTCAGCCCTCCATGTGTCAATGGTCTAACAAAGCTACACCGATTGCATGAAAAAAATGTCTAAGTTTGGGCAAGGCCGCGGAAACCTCCACATGTCTCCCTAGCGCAACTCCAAAGGTCAAACCAAGAGGCAAATTTTAGATGAACGTATGCCCTCCACGTGGACAAAACTTGAGTTGAATCAGGCTTTAGAGTTTTAAAGTGCCCCACCAAGCCATGTCCAATTAGAAAGGGCCATGTTTCCAAAGATGCTGAGATATAAATTTGACATGGAAAACACACCTGTCAAACCGTAAAATGTAGGAAATCACCATTTGTGCCCGGAAATGAATATTTCTTTCGGAGATGATAATTTGGAAATGATATAAGGCCCAAATATGATCCACCTTGAGATGCATCTAATCGAGAAAGGACCACTTTTCCATATTGGGACAAAGATTGACAGGGAAAACAAAATGTAACTGTGGAAAAATGGAAGGAAAGGAAAAACTTGATTTTACGCCCAAGTTAAAAATTATTTCACATGGACAAAGGAATGGAAAAAAAAAAAAAAGATTTAAAATGATCCTTGACAAAGGAAGGGACTGGTCATGGAAACCAAATGAAGGATAGAGCATTCACACATCAACACGGGGAGATAAAAATATGACAGAGCCCGCAAACTGAAGAATTTCAAGGATAAACGGGGCAAGATAAAAATGAGCACCAACATAATTTAGGGGTAAATAAAGGTGAGAGGGAAAGTTTCATGAAGGAAAATAAATGTGGGATAACGGAGAGGATTTATACCAAAAACCAAGTGTCTACATTTGCCCCCTTTTTGTGTAGTGGTTTGCGATAGCAAGCCACGAGATAAAACCAAAAAGGATTGGATGAAGTCATGTGTCCGAGGATGGATAAAGACAATGCTACATCATTGGTTCCATTTTTGGGACCTCTTTCTTACATGTTTTCAGGATGTTGCATGATGAAGAAGTACCAATTAACCTTGGCCATTATTGAAGAGTGGTTAGATGATCTAGAAGAAGAGTATGCTCTGATTTAGGACTGAAATAGAGTTTAATGCATGTGCGTGGGTTGCGTAGAATTTGTATGATGTATTATTTGAGACTTTCTTAGCCATATTTCCTATAGAGTTGTATGAGTGGCTGGTTGCTTACGCGTCTAAGAGGGATTGGAGGTTTCACACACTTGTTTTGACGCAGGATTAATTCCAAGCCTTGTATGATGCAAATATAATTTGGACACGCTATATGGATGTTTTGTTCCTGGCGTTTTGAACATCTATATTCTTCATTACATAGTTTCCACTTACTCTTGCCCACAAGTTTTGAGTTCCATTTCTTGTGTGAGCTCATAAGATCCTAATTGTGCGGTATTCCTTTGGCAATTAAGATCTTGATTGTGACCCTAGATTTGGAAGAGAAACGTGTGGCTAGTTAAACCGCACACACACGGGGAAGGAGTGGGTTTGGTAAATATGATGGACCTAGTGACGAGAGAGAATAAAGGTGGCTTAAGTTTAATGAAGCACGTGAG
Source organism: Taxus wallichiana var. yunnanensis (assembly GCA_018340775.1). Taxonomy (NCBI): domain Eukaryota; kingdom Viridiplantae; phylum Streptophyta; class Pinopsida; order Cupressales; family Taxaceae; genus Taxus; species Taxus wallichiana. The sequence continues at coordinate 758,399,135 of CM031237.1, forward strand.
AGGGATCTGATGAAACAACGAGAGATCATGGAAAGAATGGTGTTGTAGAGAGAGATGGCTCATGAAGTATTTGGAGCTCACGTAGAGGATGTGGAGCAGAGCATCTATAACTCCCCCATTTGGGAAATCATGGTAGAGAACCATCCTTGGATTTGGATGAAGGTGCGTCAAAATAAATATTGTGGACCATGGCCACACATTTGAACCTACATGGAAAACTAGCCTTTGTGCTTGGTTTTACAAATTCTACAATGATTAACCATAAACAAGCTATTGTGGGTAGAATATTTGCGGTAGATAGAGTCAATTTGCAATCAATTTTAGGAGTTAATTAAGTATCTTATTCATCTATGGTGGTGCAATAATTTTCTATATTATTTGGAGGTCCAAATTTAGAGGTATCTTTTCTTGTGGGTCATCAACACGAATGTGGGCACACCGAATGTTGGTATAACATCTAGAAGTAGCTCAACTTCACAGTGTGGGATTCCATTTTTGCACGTCTGTTGGAACATAAGTAAGCACATCCTCTACTATATTTCCTATTTCAAAATAAGGATTAGGAGAATCGGGTGGCTTACATGCTTACGGATCTTGTGGCTCTTGAGGTTGAGGAAACATAGGAGGAAATAGAAGAACTAGATCCGGTGGGCACGGTCTGCACCATCCCCAACAAATTTATATGGAGATGTCTCTTTTTTTCTTACAATATAGAGGTATTAAAGATGCAACCGATCACGTACATATTTGTGAGATACTATGGTGCGCGTAGGGGATTCTTGCTCGAGAATGCAAGGCAATTCAGTTTGAAACTACATTACGGGGCATGTATAATAGGTACAAAACGTTTGACCCTAATCAGAATTTTGTAAATTATACCACACTATGGGATGTTTTCTTGAAATAATTTTATATCCACGAGTTTGAGCGAGAAGATAATCAATCGTTGAAAGACGTTAAGCAAGGCACTATTGAGAGTGTTCGGTAGTATGATGATTACTAAGTTATCTTATGACATACACACAAACCAACATGCCTAATGGTTCATTAGAGGACTGATCACATGTTTTAGAAGAGATCTCTCACATAATACTTTCACAAATCCATGCGAGGCACTTGAAGCAACTCTATGTGCAGAGGCGGTAGGGAGTGTAGACGTAGGAGTGAACCCATTTTGGAAGCTCATATTAGTAATGGCTAAACAATTAGAGAAATTATTAGCTAATTCAATGCATGAGACACGTAGTGGGATTTGGTGCATAGATTATGAAGTAGAAGGGCACACTAAGGATAGTTGTCCTCATAAATCGGTGCGCTCCTTATTGTTGGACTGTGAGATCTATCACTTAGACCACAATTCAAGTTGGTGCCCATTATTGCAACACGTGATAAGGAAAAACGTATCCTGTTACTACAAGATCTGCAAGTATACTACTCATGATACTAAATATTGCAAGTTGATTGATCAGATTCATGATGCCAATTATATTGGCGTATGAAATACTGGTGTTGAAAATAACTCTTATGGAGAAAAGTGAGCATCATGACCATGATCATAATGAAGGGCACTCTGATGGAGGCCATGGTAGAGGTCAAGGTTACCTAGGAGGATTCAAAGGCTTAGGTCGTAGTAGTGGAAGAGGTAATTTCCCTCATGTAACTTGTTATACATGCGAATCCCGTGATCATCACAGGCATGAGTGTCCTTAGAATATTGTCTATTATTTTTGTGGAAAGAACCACAACTATGAAGAGTGCCTAGACTTGTATGAACATTTGAGTAAGAAACAAAAACAAGAAAACAAGGGCGTAGGAATGGTTAAAGTGCAACACATTGTGGAAGATCAATGGATGACAACGTTAGAGCCAGATCTTGAGTTGGTACCTTTGAATATTACTACATGTGCTAAAGTTTCACACGCAAGGGAAGTTCTAAAAGCGAAACTGCCATTACTAAGGAGGAGCTTCTAAATGCAAAGTATATAGACCCAATGTATCAAAAGAAGGTTTATCAAGAAACCAGAAGAAGGTAATTTGGAATTTATAGGGTGAGATACAATGTTTGAAATATTAGTCACATAAGTTAGAACAAAAGAAGGCAGCTGATCTCCATCACATAAATGTTGATGATCTAAAGGAGGTTTTCCAAATGTTGCACTAAGAAAAAAATATTCCTTTATTGGGTAAGCTGGTTAAAGGAAAAACTTCGTACCTTTGCGATTGAACATGAAAGGAAAATTTTACATGCTGACCTTCCCCCTCATAGCTTGGATTATGATAAGGAGATCACTCTAAATGTTGTTTTGGATGGTTGGCTTTTGAGTAATATTCTAATTGATACTGAGTGCGAAGTAAATGTACTCACTTTGGATGTGTGGGTTCAAATGAGTAGAATACCATTGCAACCATCTTAGAATGTTATATTTATGGAAAATAGGACTAAAACCATGCCTATTAGAGTTTTAAAGGAATCATCAATTACTATACAGGAGTCAAGTTTCTTTGGGGACTTTGAGGTCTTAGCACTTGCTTGTAGAAGTAGATAGTTTTCCACCTTTACTTGGGCACCCTTGGTTTTATGCAAACAACGATGATTTGCACTTCAAAAAAGGTATATAATTTTTTAGAATAAAGAGGAGTGCATCATTATCCCCTTGATAGACATTAAATTTGCACCTTATGTAGAGCCCTTAAGTGAAGAAGATTTGAAAAAAATTATGTGCACGCCATTCAAGATGCCGAAGTTCTTGATCCATCAAAGGAAGGAGTTCTCTAATGGGATGATGCACAGTCCATGAGTGATATTGCAAGTGTTGCATGTGACATTTGGGAATATGACATTTATGAAATGGTTGACCACAAAGTGAGAAGTTCGGATACATGCAAAACAATTAAGCCACGTAGTATATGGAATTTGGGAAGTAGTCAGGTACCAAGGTACATTGGTGAAGAGAATCCTAAGGTATTCCTACTTGCTATGGAAGTTTAGTGAAAATTTCAGTTGGAAAGAGGGAATATACTAGTTTACACTTTGCATGGGATGGTAACACGTTGGTGGATGGTTCACAGGGATAATATTTTGGAGTGGAGAGAAGTGAGGATTGATTTATCTGCTATATTTTTAAGGAGCTATGCCCTACTTAGATATTTGTATTTCTGGAAATTATCCTATTCAACACCACGTTTAGTAGTGTGAGAGACTACGGGCAGAGGGGTAGGAAGCTTTACCACCTTCATTGTAGGTGCACAAGCTCTATTTCACCTTACGAGGCTACACACGTGCATGGTATATCTATGCAGAGTTGAATAGAGAGAATAGAAATTGGTAAGAACTTATTGTAGGTATGATTCAAACCTTTGATTATTTTTCCATTAAACCTTTGGTTAATAAGGTGTTACAGTTATGAAGCACTTAGCTATGGGAGATAGTGCCATGGATAAGGAGCTCCTTTAAGAGTTCTTTAGGTGAGTCGGACCTAAAGGCATGCTTTGAAGAGGAAGAAACAAATGCTAAACAACTTGGGCACACCTACCTAGAAAGAGAAAAGGGTAAGATGGTCTATATAGTTGATGATGAAGAAGTGAAGAACATAGATATTGAACGTATAGAGGGTACACACGAGGTTTTGGATAGTACAGATGATAAGATGTGTTCCTCCTATGAACCTATGAAGACCAAAAAAGTAAACAGTAGAATGGATTTTGAACCAAAGGAGGCCATCATTGGAGATTATTGGTCTGACTTTGAAGTTGGTAAGATAGTTGAGCTATTACACAACTTCCAAGATCTGCTCCTAGAGGCTATCGTGAATTGAAAGGAATACATGAATATTTCGGAAAAATGAGAATCAAATTGAAGAAAGGTGTGTGCCTAGTTGAGAAGAGGACTTATATGATGAATCCAAACCTATGCGTTAAGGTGAAAGAAGAAATTGACAAAATGTTGAATTTTGAAATCATTGAGCCCATCGAGGAGTCGAATGGGTGAGACCCATGGTGATCGATATCAAGAAGGATGGAAGAATCTAAATTTTTGTGGATTACATAGAGTTAAATGCTACATGTGTAATTGATCCCTTTCCCACACCGTTTACTAAATAAATTCTAGAAGGCGTTGTAGGGCGTGAGATCTACTCCTTCACTAATGAATTCTGTAGATATCATCGGTGAGGATAGCTAAGAGAATATAAATTTCACTCACCGAGTGGGGAAGTTTTGCATACACAGTTATGCCCTTTGGATTAAAGAATGTGCTGCAGTATTTTCACACATTTTTGTACACGCATTCTAGGATTTTATTCATAAGTTCTTATAGGTGTATCTGGATGATTGGACAATCTATGGGCTTGTGAAGGATCACTATGATAACTTAAGGCTCATGTTTGATAAATTTTGGAAGTTGACCATCTTTATAAACATCAAGAAGTGCATTTTTCCACACCCTTTGGAATTTTGTTAGGAAATATCATTTGTAAGGAAGGTTTTCTAGTGGATCCTACTAAGGTTGTTGTTATTTTGGGCTTAGAGGAACCAACTAGCCAAAGTGAGGTTTGTGGATTCTTGGGACACATGGAATATTACAAAAAGCTTATCAAAGGTTGTGCAAGATCATTGCACCCTTTGAGGAGTTATTAAAAGGAAAAGGAAATTTTTAGTGGGGTGAGGCACAACAACATGCATTTGAGACACTAAAGGAAAGGCTTACTACAACGCCTATTCTACGCTTTCCTTCATGGTCCAAGCCTTTTCACGTTCATGTAGACACCTCATGCATGTCCATTGGCATGGTATTAGCCCATCATGGAGAAGGTATCAATGATCATCCTATTTGTTTTGTGAGAAGGAAGTTGACTCAAGAGAATAGAAATACACCACTATAGATCATGTGGCATTTTCTATGATATACATGCTCTATAATTTTTGATAGTATTTTTCAGCTACCAAATTCATCTTTTATACAGACCACATGACACTGAAGTACTTGGTAAACAAGCCATTTTTATAGGGGCACATATTTCATTGGGTTCTCTTATTCCAGGAGTTTAACTTTACTATGGTGGTTAAGCCAGGAAATAGTAATTATGGTCCAAACCATTTATCTAGGATTTAATTGGGAGAGGACACACAGAGCAGTGAGGATACAATGTCAGATGCATAGTTATTTCGGTTAAATCACATGCCCTCGGATTTATAGGATATTTGTTTCTTTTTATGAACAGGTGTGGCACATGAAGGTATGAAGACTTTAGAGAAGAAACAACATGTTATCTGCACCGTACCTTAAATGTTGATCAATGGAGACTTATACAAATTAGGTCAGGATGAATTTCAGCATCGATGTGTACTTGAGCATGAGTGCAAAGAAATTATGGATGAAGCTCATGGCAAAAACACAAGTGGACACTTTGTGGGAGATGTCACCACACACAAGATTTTATTAGCTGATCTATGGTGGAAAACATTATATAATGATTACAAAGAATATTGTAAGGCATGTGATCATTCTCAACACCTTGGAAAGCCTGGGCATAAAGATGAGATGCCTTTGAGGCCTATTGCTAGTGTAGAACCTTTTAAAAAGTGTGTAATTGACTTTTTGGGTCCTATTTCCCCACCCGCATGCAGACTGGATCGCACTATATTATAACTTGTATATATTATCTTACAAGGTGGGAAGAAGTGACACCTACAAAGGATTGCATAACAACTATGACAAAAAGGTTTATGTGGGAAAATATTATCAACATGTATGGATGTCCTTTAAGTTTAAAAAGTGATAGGGGTACTCATTTTCTTAATGAGACAATCAGGATACTATTGGATGAATTTATGGTTACACACCATAAAACAACACCCTATCATCCTCAAGCAAATGAAACTGCTAAGGCCTTCAACAAGATATTGAGCCACACCTTGACTAAGATTTGTGAAGTTAGAAGGAAAGGCTAGGATGATAAAGTATTTGTTGTACTTTGGGCATACATGACAACATACAAAAGGTTGAATAAAGTCATGCCCTTTTAGTTGGTTTTGGCTTGGAGGTTGTTCTACCGGTGTAATTCATGTTACCATCTCTACGTATTGCATGCACAAGAGGTTTAGCGAATGAAAAAGAACTTGAATAATGTATTGAATGACCTGATGTAGCTAGATGAAGGGGAACGCTATCAAGCGATGGAGTCGGAAGCAAGAAAAGGCTAGGAAGAAAGCATGACATGATAGGCACATCAAGGACAAGAAGCTTGAGGTCAGGAAGATGGTACTTCTATATGATTCAAAGTTTTACGCCACCCTAGAAATCTTAAGGTGCATTGGTTGGGACTGTATATTATAACTTATATACTTGATTCGAGCACTTGTCGGATAAAGGCCTTTGGATGGAACATGGTTACTGGTTACTTTAATGGGAGTAAGTTGAATCCCTAATATAAATAAGTATGCTTGGTGTTTATAATAAGGCCACTTAGATTATATTTCCTTAATGTGTTCCCTTTCTATGTGTTTCCTTTTATTGTTGTTATGCTTTGTCAATTTAGTTTAGTGTTTTGTGTAATAAGTGTGCTTGCACACGAATCGATTATTGTCTAAGTGTTTTTATGCTGAGAGGACCACACATACCCTTAGTGTGGGGTGAATAAATAAGGATTGACTGGTGCCTTATTTTAAATAGTTGTGCGTGATAAAAAAACTCACAGGTGATCGGAGAGAAGGGATAGGTTTAAAAATAAAATTTCAAGGAAATTTCTCAAATTCAAGACCATGCGTGGGAGGATGGATGCTTAGTATAATGTGAGGTAGGCTACAACATTGGAGACTACTTGGGAAGAGTCACATTAGATAGGTACTTTGGTGCAGGGAAGCGCGGGTAGAGGAGATCTATGGAAAAGAAGTAGTGGGCATGCTAGAAGGTTATAACCGAGGTGCGAAATGGGAGGCACGGAAGAAAAAAAGCATGGATGTAGAATTAATGCCACGTATGGTGGTAGTTGGGAGAAATTAATGTGAAGAAATTTTTTAATCGCTCACAAGTTTGGCGTTTGTAACACCATTCTTACCTTTCATTGTTGAAGCTTGTAGTGCCCACTTCCCTTTGACACTTTTTGATACTATTGATTGTATTATGGACACTATTATGTTTTGTTTTGGTATGATGGTTAGATGTTAGATCATGGATTATTATTGATCTGGATTCAGTTATTATGCATGATGGTTACTAGAGACATTTTTATATGAGGTTGATGATATACTGTTTGACATGGACATAATATGGATGTTGATTTGGACTTATGACATTGGATATTTTGGGTAGACCTAGTATGATAGATCATTGATGATGATATAGTTGATTTAATTAATTAAAAATGATAATGTTGTATTCTTGATATTGTCGTGATTCATATGATTAGATGATTTTGAAATGTTGTTTATATCATTTTGGATGTTCTGATATGGCCACGAGGCCAAAGGAGGTATTTGCATTTTGTAGGTTAAAAATCACAACAATGTCGGGGGACTGGAGACTAACCATATTGAAATTCCGGGTGAATTCAACAAGGTCACCATGGCAACTGTGTTATGAGTTTGTGTGTTGTGTTATGTTAGGATTTCCCATGGGGGATTTCCATTATTGTGACCATGGGATATATGTGTTTTATTTATGTGTTCCTTTTTAATTATTGTTGTATGTATTTTATTAGTAATGTGTTCCTTCTTTTAGTTAATTTTAATGTGGAAGATTAATGTGTGAAATCCTATAGTTAAACTTTTATTAAATTTAATTGGGACATGGGATGTAATTAATAAAGTTGTTGAATTTAAATGATAATGTTGGAAGAGTGTGTAAGTTAATATGTAAGAATGTGTAAGAAATTTGTAAGAGCATGTAAGGCATATTTTGGAATGTTAAACACTTCATCTCCTTAGGAATTCGAAATTGTCCTTGGAGGCCAAATTTGGAGGCTTGTGGGACAAGTTAAACTTGTCCCACACCTCTTAAAATGATCCACCAACCATGCCTATGGTTTGGAGGTTAAATTTAGGCATTTTTAATGCTTTTTGAAGTGACAATTTGTAAGTTTTAATTGCACTTCCCTTACATATTTTTAATGTAGTCCTTTTGTAGTATGGGTCATTTTGGAGTGTGTAAGTCATTTTGTCATTTTTATTTATTGTGTTTTGGTGAGGATGTTGAATTTCCTCTTGGGGTTGAGGAATAATGATGTGGCATCCCACAAGGATCCACATCATCCTCTCCTCTTCCCTCTCCTTTAAATTCAAAGCTTCTTGCTCATTTGAGGTTGTTGAAACTTTGTTATTTTCCTCTTGGGGGTGCATTTTTGTTGTTGTTTTGGAGCTTGTTGGGGAGGAAGCTTGGAGTCTTTTTGCATGCTTATACTTTTCTAGTTTTGGACTGCACTTTGACATTGTGGAAATCTTGTGAGCTTGGAACAAACTCCATTATGGAGAGGTAGGCAACTTTAGCTATGTTTTAAATCTTTTCCTTCTCTTGCATGCATGTTTAAATGGTGTTTGTGTTTGTGTTCTTGGCTGGTTGGGTAGATTGCTTAGGGAATGGTGTAGGAGAAGGCTATGGGGATTTCATATGGGAGGCATAAGGGATTTCAATGGAACTATTTTATTGTGGAGGGAGTTTTGGTTTACGATCCACCTTGGAAAAGAAAGCTCGCTTGCATTTCTTACTTTGGGGGCATAAGGAGGGGTTGGGAGATATAAGGTTTATGGGATTTGTTGTGTTTATGGCGGTATGATTTGGTGGATGATAAATTCAAAATTATGAGGCATAAGGAGTTCCCCATAGTCCTTGCTCTTGTTTGGCTTGCTTGATCAAGCCTATGTGTTGTATGAATAATTTCAAATGTAGTTGGGAATTGTTGTCTTGTTTGGACTATGTATTTTATTGTTTTATGCATGTGAAAAGAATGTTGCTTGTTGTTGTAGAAGCCATTGTTGCCATGAGTTGTCTCTCATTCTTTATTTCAATATGGTTGGGGCTCGGGGGCCAATGAGGAAGGATGGCTTCTCCCTTCTCATTGGATGTCTTGGTTGGGTGGAGAGCGTTGCCTTTCCCCTTCCTTGTTGTGATAAAAAAAGAAATGATGGAGAAACTAGCATGCTGTTGTTTGGAGAAAGAAGAAATTTACAGTTTGACATCCCTTTCTTTTGAGCAAAGTCAATGTAACCTTTCCCACCTTGAGTGGATGAGATGTATAGTAATTGTAATGTGAAGTTATTGCATTGTAGATGGAAGTTGAATTTGAATTGAGAAATGTAAAGAAGAATTATACTTGTTCTCTATTTTTGGAAAGGAAATGTAAAGGATATTATAAGCATTGTATTTTGTATTTTGTAATCAAATTGGAAGAGTGATAAGTTGTAAAACTGTTATTGAAATATGAATAAAGGATGGAATTAGTTTTCGAAATTGTAATGTATACTGGATTTGAAATTGTTGTCAAGAGAATGAGATTTCTATTTTGGAAAGGAATAAGAAACAATGTTGTATACTTTATGTACTGTATTTGAAAACAAATGGAAATTGATAAGTTGAAAGGATGTAATTGTTGATCATTAAAAGATTGCATTCCTTTCTCAAAAGTGTATTGCATATTAGATTTGGATTATTATTGAAGTTTGATCTCTGTTTGGAAAAGAAAGAATGCGTGGAAATGAAAGACAATGTTGTATTCTTTGCAAAATGCATATTTGAATTGAAATCTGAACTGTAATCTAACTTAGAATTGAATAGAATATTTAATAAGAAAATATATGAGACCAATTAGAAACTATACACACTTTTAAATGATAAATTGGCATGCAGACTTAAAAAGAAACAGTTCACTGATTTAAAACTTCATTCTAGCAATCCATGTTTTATTAAAAATGAGCAGTTCAATCTTACATCAAATAATAAGATAAGAAACATTGAAATTTAGACTTATTAATACCTAAGGAACTCAAATTCACTATAACAGTCAAGAAAGAACCTCCAAAACTTAATAAAATTCAATTCGGAGCTTGCATAGTCATTTTTCCCATCTATTGCCGGAAAAATACAACCTTGAATAAATTAGACAAATCAACTTCACTAAAACACTCTAAACCCTCCCTAGACCAATCCTCCATGTCTTTTTGACATGTTGAGTGAAGGAGGAGTTCAAAATTTATCAAATTGAGAAGTTGGAAAACTACCAGTTCACAAATTAAAAGCTTGTAGATCCTTTTCACATAATTTACCCTTAAAAACTTATCAAAATGTAAATTTTATGTTTCCTATGCAAATAGGGCATTGAGAGATTTCGAAAAGTCCTCGTTTGCCCAAAACCGAGCTTTCTAGCTCAAGTTATGGCACTTTGAAGTTTTTGTGCCTTGGCGGGAAAATTTGGGAAAATTTTCCCTGGGGCCCGCAACCCAAAAATTTCCTATCGAATTTCCCTTAGGAAAAATTTTGAAACTTTAACTCGGGAAAAATTTCCTATTTTTCTCCATCAGGCTGCAGCCAATCAGAGGCTGCCACGTGTCCTCATGAGGTAGCAGAGACGCAGAAACTTTTTGCCCTCTGAGATTTTTGAAAATTTTGGAAAAAATTTCCATTTCGCCCGCCTCGGCCCTCGGCCAATCAAAGAGTGCCATGTGGCACCTTGGGGGTGGTGGTGGAGGTTTGGGAGAAATTTTAATTTTGCACCGCATGGGGAAAAATTCCAAAAAATGCCCCGCGACCCGCCAACCCGCCAAAGGGGTTTCCCCTCCTCTTGACACGTGTCCCCCTTGGGGAAAATTTGATCCCAAAACTCCGTTGGACCATATCTTGAGTTCCCGAAGGAGTTAGGAGGACTTCTTTATATCACCGGAAAGGTGAGAAAATTTTCTATCCATTGGGAATGGTTTAGGGAAATTTTGGAAGCATTAATTATGAGAAAAATCTAGTTGAAACTCTGATCCTGTTAGAGAGTGGGTATGGGGGTAGATTTCTCCCTGAAACCAACTAGAACATCTAACCCTAAAATTTGAACCTTGTGAGCTTGATATTAGTTAATAAAGGAAACTTTTGTTTTTGTAAATGTGTTTGTTCTAGAACCTACCAGTGGCAAATTGTTATCGTAGCAACTCGGTTGTGTTCACTTCTAATAAAAAAAAATATCCTATAATTTTCTAGCTAACCCTAGGTTGTTTCTTGGGTCTCAAGTGGTTGTTTAAACGGGAACTACAAAGCTAATGGGTGTGAACTATGAAGGAGAAATAGGATAAATAGTAATCTATAGATCAACAAGCCAGGTATGATCAAATCATGTTGTTGTTAGCATGCGACACAGAAGTGAGATTCAGGCATGGGTGCATGTTCTCTGAGGAGGGTTCATGCGATTAGGGTCTGAAGAAAAAGAAGAGTTACATCTAAGGTTTTGCAAATCAAAGGGTCTGGTTCACACTCGAGGAATGCAAAGTAAAAAGGTGATAGTTTGAAAGTTGCAAAATGTCTCATTCGGGTGAGAAAGGAGATATGGCACCGCGAAGAGCTCTAACTATTAATCTAGAGGCCGACGAAGTAGCGGAGGACTGGTTGGTTGAAATGTTATATCTTGAGGGAGTGATCGAAGGGCGACCATGGAAAATGAAGATAATAAGGTGTAATATTTCTGATACTAACCACAAGATAGATAAGTACATGAAGGATATCACCACCAAGACCATTAGAAAGACCAATCGAAGGACTAAGGATGGATTTAGGGTTTTGGATAAATCAGAAAGAGGTTCTTGGAAAGTGTAGGGGTCATGCAAATTTTTGAGTTGCCCTATTTTGGGAAGCCCAAGAAATTATACCAGTGGCTCATGTCATAGATACATAAAGATTTATTTTACTTCATGGGTAGGAGGATGTGGATTACCGCTAAGCTAATTGGTAAGGTTATTGGGTTACGTGACTTAGGCCAAGAGGTTTCTAGAAATTTATTTGATGATGAAGGTATTGATGTGATGGTTGCTGCATTTAAATACAAAAAGGGATGTCGATGTTTAAAGTTACAAATATCAAAGATCTGGTTACAAGGGTTATGGCGTGGCTCACGGGTTGTAAGTTAGGTTCCTGATATTATTAGACAGAGGTAAACAAACCGGCTACACATAGCGTAGAAGATGGCAAGAAAAACCTACTACAACATTTCTAGATACATTCAAGAGAGCTTAGTGACTAAGGTGTGCATCCAGACAGAGACAAAGGAATAACATTACTTGGGTCGCTATTCTTATTTTACTTGTATTCAGTGAAATTGGTGTGCCCGATGGGCCAAAGGAGTAGGTGTGGGAATTTCCCTTGGAAAAAAGTCACCCACAAAGAAATTTGTGAAGTATACATTGCATGGCTCCATATCAAATACCTATAAGGAGCGATAGGAGAAGTGGTTTAGGTGATTGCGGTAGTCATTTTAAGGGGAATAGTTTATCCCGCATGATCTTCCTACCATGTTGGATGGCAAAGAAGAGTTCTTTGTTTAGTAGCATTTTAGTTTGGAGTGGTTTTATATGAAGATGAGTGAGAAAATCTCCTACCTTTGTAAGTTACCTTTTACTTTTACTACACGTTACTTTAAGGATTATGTGAACAGGTTGCATAACATGCACAAACATTAGTTTAACACTAATAAGGTAGACATGGATATTCATATCTTACGCAAGACTTATGTATGGCCAAACAAGGAAGCATATGTAGAAATGTTTGAGACAGATAATATTGACATAACTTTAGAGACCATGGTCATAGGAAAGATTGAACCGAGATCACATTTATGTGTACCTAAGGCCACGTTTCAAAGATGGGAAGGTGATTAAAGGAGAGGACATAGCTCTGTCATTCCTCTAAAGAAGAAATAGACAATGGGCACTATAAGGCCAGTTGAACCTACGCCCCCCACTCAGGAAGAACCAATACCTACAAGCTTGGAGAATGTTTTGGAGCGACAGGAAGAAGAAAAGTTGATAACACAAGGTTGGACCATACACGAAGGATTTTGTGCAAGAGGTGTACTTCCAAGGGTATTGGCATTGGGACATCATAGCATGTTAAGAGGTCACTACATGTGACATCGGTGAAGAATGAAAAATAACAAAGAAAGAAACATTGAAAGTATATACTAGACAATGATAGTGAAGAGGAGAAGTCCTCACGTCAAAGCGCATAGAATGATGTGGCCACTTCAAGCTTGGAATTATAGGAGGATGAGGTGATTGTGAGAAAATAATATATGAGGAATTTGGCCCCAGTATGAGTACCTAGGAACCTACTAAGGATCAAAGAAGTGCTGGTGGAGATACGAAAAGCGTAATGTCCTGTGCACACAGAAAAATAAACTGAGGAAGGAGAGGAAGTAAAATAGAGTGTGGGCCTTTGAGGTACAATAGGATGTAGGAACCGCTACATAAGAGAACATATGAGAGTGTGCCAGTGAGCACAAATAAGATGATGTGGTGAGAACACGAACCTAGGATATACCGATGATGAGACCAAGATCATTCACGCCCGGTTCCAAAATAATTTTCCCAGGGAGCAGTTATATGGTTGGGACTTAAATGGATTCATAAATAAAGACTAAGTATACTCGTAAACAATTATCTAAGAGCATGAAAACTCACATGGATGAGGTTTACTTTGACGTTTGTGAGGAATCGTGTATATCGCACAAGATGAAGAGGGCACCACATACCCACCATATTACCGTCAATCCCACATAGTTTTCAGATGAGCAGGTAAGAAATGTGTTGGTTAAGGTGTCTACAAAAGTTCATAAGTCGTAATATTGATAAATCGAAACTCTTTGAGCACTTTTGGATGATAAAAAGGATTCAACTACAGAGATAAGGTGCCTTACAAAAGAAAAGGAAAAATTTGAGGTAGAAACACGAAAGTCCTTAAGATGGCCAAACAAATTGTTGATGAGGCTATGGAGAAAAGGCCTGATTTACAGGATAAGGTGCCAAAATAGTTTCAGTCAGCTCTTCATTATTTATGTACAACAACTCAATTTATTTTAGAGGAGAGGCTTGTGCATATGCCTAGACCTAAGGATCCTACAAAATAAGTAGAGATCCAAAGCCGCTATTGCAGATAGAGGATTGCAAGTTATGAATCCTTATTGCAAGTGTTGAAGGATGAATTGAAGAAAGTAGATTAGGAAATAACTATGTGTGAGGTGCCAAATACAATTATAAATACAAGGACCATTGAAGAAGACAATGATGTCCTCAAGGCAATGAAGAATGAGACACTTGGGTGCATGGGCGGAGCTTACGTTGATTGAGAAAAAGTGTGATGCATTTACAGTAGCCTAGGATCTACATAAGGAGAAACTAAAATACGTTGGTAAACTCATTGCGTAGAAAATGAATATTATAGAGGGGATGGTCTCTAGCATGGATAACATTGTTAGAATATTATAGAATGAGAAGGAAAACATGACTCATGATGAGATGGAAGCCATAGTTATAGACATTCCAAATAAAAATAGCTAAGCGAAGTGACTGGAATGACTTGGAAACAAAGATTAAGAATGAATATCCCAAGTTAATCCCACTTGTAGAAGATCAAGGCAACAACTAGTATGTTATTCTTTGTACAAGTACTTCCTTTATTATTTCATTATTTATTCATTATTATTGGAGATATAATTTGACTTATAATTGCCAAGGGTGGAAATCCAATTATTGTAGGGTAATGTTGGGCTGAGAAAGTATACAATAAGTTTGGAGGGTGCATAACGTTTGGGCCCACAAACATAGAGCACATAGGTGAGCGTGAGAATGTAGCAAATTTGGGTGTGCCCGGGGAGCAAGACTTAGTCGTTTTTTCAGCATGGGGCTATTTTTAGACATAGAGTGCACAACACACAATTATATGGATAATTACATAGACAAAAGGATATTTTTGGATGAGTAGGAGATTGGGTTCCATGCAGAGTCTTGGAGCTAATAATAGGATTGTACTACAATTGTATTATTAGGTGATCTATTATTAGCGCTTGCATGATTTTATATTCTCATGTAAGGGTGCATGACTATTATTAGCATGTAGCCTATTTTTGAAGGTGCATGGGAAGTGAAGGGAAAGTCCCCTTTTATAAATATTTATTAATTTTCACGGTTTATTTAGTTTAATATTATTGCGGTTGTATGTTGTAAGTTTGTTAGCACGCATGACTATGGTGACTTTATGATGTATGTAAGAAGATTATGTGTTTTACAGTATTAATATAATGGATCTTATTGGCTAGATATTGGTGTTGGATGTAACTGAACATGGATCTTGCATGGTAAATCTGATTATAGTAATTGTTTAGTTATTCCTTCATACAATTTAGATCGGATGTCGTTTATGGAATGTGGTTTAATTCATTATCTGTTATGGATCTGAAATATACATCCGATCACTAACATCTTGGAAAATCTTCTCTAAAGAGGGACCTAGTACCCTTGCACGCTTTGCGTGAGCATTTAGTTAAAATGAATGAGATGCAAGCACGCCTTGGTTTTTGTGGGTATATTCTAAGCTACATCACCCTTAGCTTAGGATTTCCTTTTCTTGCATCTTTCTCCCTGCTCCCTTAGAATTTTTAGTGTAAGATTGTAGGATTAGTTTTATAATTAGAAGTAGTTTGTTTTATGTAGGTTTTCCTAAACCCGTGTAACAAGAAATTCATCATTATCTAGAGTTTGATCTCACTTTTGCAAGACCCACATTATAGATATCATCCCATGTTGCCTAAAATTCTTGGATCTATGTGATTCAAGGTAGGGTGCAATTTCATGCTCCAACATTTTGGCACACCTATTGGGAAAAACTTTTTATCTTTGTTTAAATTTATCATTGCTAACTTTTGGTGTGTGAATTAGTGATTTCATCCTCTTAAGGAAGTTTTTCAACCCATTTGAAAACTCCCAAACTCAAATCTCCTGATTTTAAGTTGTCAAGTGCCCATTTTCACGAGAAGGGTACATAATAGAAAAAGTGTAGGAAGAAGTGATTCTTTTGAGTACTTGCGGTTGTCACTAAGAAGAAGAAGAAGAGGTAGGAAAATTTAAAATTCACCATCTCCTCCAAACAATACTCTTTCTAATCCCCCTTCGGTAGTCCTTTCTTGCTATTCTCTAGGGTTTTAAGACCTATTCTATTCATGACACAATAGAGAAATTTTCCTTTTGTCAGTTTCAATGGTGGTAGTCCTCTAGCACTTAATGCTCAACATGATATACTAGTGTTTTCCCTCAAAAGTATTAACTTCTTCACTTGTGAAAATTCTACCACTCTAATTGATCATATACAAGATGTGACTAATGTGTGTTTAGTTCATTTAGTCACAAAAGATGATGTTACAATTAAACTTCTTGCTTCTTCATTAAAAGTTAAAGCACTTTAATGGTATAGAAGTTTGAGACCTTCTTCCATTCACAATTGGGATGAACTTGGTACAACTCTTTTCCAACAGTTTGAGGAGAATTAGATAACATATCATTATTATATAAACTCATAGAAATATAATGAGATCCAAATGAGCTCATGGTGGACTTCATTTTAAAATCCAATTGAACATGGGATATAATTACAATGTCTTTAATCCCAAGCCCACAAGGTGCATTCTTATACTTTCTTAGATCTCTAAATTTTGATATAACAGTAATGATTCAATCTATGGGTGTTTTCTAGTTACCAAATACATATGCAATATCCATTAGGGATGAAAATTGTCTTATTTAAGAAGGAAGTTAGCCCCTAGATTTCTTATTCCCATTTTTCCTGAATTTCCATATGATATCCAACCCATTGTTTCTCCCATTCCTAAACCATCTTCTTCATCTCATGCTTCCAAATCGGCTCCTCTATCAAACAAGAAGAAATTTAAAGTCTTTGTGTCCAAGTTAAAAATCTAAAAATGAGATTATCTCCCTCAAGAGACATCAATCTCAAGAGCCTAACACTTATCCTAACCCTCCTTAGGTCCATTCACAAAAAATATTTGAGTATCCAAATAAAATAATTTCACAAATTGTCCTCCAAGAAAACCAAAAAGTGCAAATCCACAATTATCATCTTCTCCCAACTTAAGAAAAGACATTGTTCCATTTCAGAATAATATGATAGAAGGATTTGAATGGTGTTATCCATGTGATCAACCCCATAATCAATGTGTGTGTGTGTGTGTGTGTGTGTGTGTGTGTGTGTGTGTGTGTGTGTGTGTGTGAGAGAGAGAGAGAGAGAGAGAGAGAGAGGTTAGAATGAAATCCTTACAAGAATAGGCTATTATGGTTTAAAATCCATTATACTCACAAGAACAAATCACATCTCCCTCAATAAGAAATACAAATAGGGTTCAAGAGTCTTCTCCCAATCCTAACTTCATGTTCTTTGGACTCAAAAAAATTTGTGTGATTAATCTAGAAATGGGTAACAAAAATAGGCCACAACTTCATATGGTGGATCATACAAGATCTAAGAATATGCAGATAGACATGAGAACTCCTCCTATTTCCTGAATTCCATGTGACACTTCCAATCAATCTCTAGACATGACCGTAAACTCAACATCATCAATTTTATCGCAGGTCACTCAAAAGATGCAAAAAAACAAATACCATGTAATATTAAAAACCCACTAATCATAGAACCTCCAAGGTTAGATCAAAGAAACAAATATCATGCCACACATTAATTGCAAAAAAATTTCATGTGTTCCTCTAAATATCATAGACCAAATGTAGAAGAAAACTCTTAAGGTCACAATGTGGGGTGCCTTGTTTATCCCATCTCAAAGGGATATTTTATAAGAAGCATTGAATCAAATTCCACCTCTGGATCCCACCATGCATAAAGAAAACTTTTTGTCATCATTTGTCATCTAAAGGAGGAACATATAAGTTCAATTATCAACCCCCTCCTTTCTACATGTCTCTCATAATTGGAAAGCACCTTGTTCATAATTACATGATAGATTTAAGTGTTAGTACTTCAATCATGCCAAAGAAAATAGTAGACATTTTGGGGATTGATTCCAATCAAAATTCTAAGGGTGTTTTGTAGTTTGATGGATCAATCTGCAAGTCTTGGGCATAGTAAAAGATTTAGAATTAATTCTATAGTTTTATTCCAATTTAACCATAATGCAATAATTTTTTTGTGATTGACTTACCACATCTATTCACCCTTTTCCTCTCTAGAAATTTCACAACTAATATGGGTAGATATATTTCTTCATATTGGTCTCATATGCTTCTTAGAACAAGGTATGGAACTAGGTTTACAATCAAGGATGAACCTATTTAAGCTTACCATGTGGAAGTTCATGACCCTAGTACTACCAATGTTAATTGTATGATCCAAGAAGAAGAACAAAGTGATCATGAACCAATTGATATAGTGCATTCATCAATTTCAATTACATATCTTATGCTAGATGAATGGGAAAAAGAGCACTATGAATTTGATCTTTATGATACAACTATGCAAAATATTCTAGGTATTTACTATATTCATGAAGAAAACTTCACTACCCCCATGCCACACAAGGAAGAAGAAAAATGATGCTTCTAGTCTATGGAAGTTATACTTTGATGGTTCAAGAAGTATAAATAGAGATGGGGCAAGTGTAATTCAGGTTTCTTTGTTGGGTAAGAAATTCTTTTTATCCCACAGACTACAATTTGCATGCTCTAACAATGTGGTAGAGTATGAGGCATTGGTCCATGGTTTTTTGATTTTGGAAAAGAAACAAATTAAGATTCTAAAAGTATATGGGGATATTGAGTTGGGAATTCACCAAGTCATAGGAAGGTGTGTAACTTAAAATAAGATTTTAAGATCTTATAGGCACGGAGTTTCAAATATTTTGAAAATATTTGATGTTTTCAATCTTTAGGTCATGCCACAAAACAAAAAAAGGAGGTAGATCAGATGGAAACCATCATTTCTCAGTTCTCTCCTGTAGAAGGTCTTATCTAAGGAAAAAAATCTCAAAATGGTTGTAATACCATCCATTTCGGATAATGATGTCAACTAGAAATTTTTTGGGAATGATGAGAAAATTGTCAATTCATAAAAAATGAATCAAAATTATCTTCCAACTTGCAACCCACTTTACATGGAAATTATGGTGAGAAGATCATTTATTTGAGGACAAACAATCTACCCAAAGGATTAATTACCTTTGAAGGCATGCTCAATTTTTATGATTAGATCAAAGGGAAACTCAAAGGCATGTTTTTGGATCGGGGAGATTACAAACCAATCACTATTGCAAAAGGAAAATATCTTTTGTTAGGAAAGGTATGTAATACTAAAGAGGAATAAGCCTTTATTTCTCTTTGTCAGAAATCTCATGATGTATTCTCATGGAGCTATGAGGACCTAAAAGGTTTTTACCCCAACATTTCTCAACATGCTATTGATTTGGATCTTGATGCCAAACCACTAAGACAAAAGAAAAGGCCTGTGAACCCCATGATTGAGCCCCTAATGAGGAATGAGTTATCTAAACTCATTAAGTAAATAATAATATTTCCTATCAATAACTCATCTCACATAGCAAAGTTTGTTCCAGTTATAAATAATAATGGAGAGATAAGGCTCTGTGTGGATTTTAGGGACTTGAACAAGGATTCATTAAAATATCATCATCCCCTTCCTTCTATGGTCCAATCCCTCAACCGGTGGCTAGATCCAACAGATTTTATATGTTATATGTCTATTCAAGCCTCAACTAAATAAAGATAAAAGAGGAGAATCGATACAAAACTACATTTACAACAAAATGGGGAACATATGTATATCGTAATATTCCTTTGGTTTGTAAAATGTGGGTGCCACATTTTAGAAAGAAATTAGCATTGCTTTCCACGTACTCATCAATCAAGTTTTCCTGGTGTATCTAGACGATATGATGGGTTTCTCTAAATATGGAAAACAACACATGGATAATTTGGATAAAGTTTTAGAGAGGTGTGGAGAGTTAGAGAGTATCATCGAACCCCAATAAGTGCAATTTTGTTGTTCACAGGGGTAAGATATTGGGTAAACTTGTCTCCAAAATAGAATTGCAATTGATCCAAAGAAATTTTTTGCTATCATTTCCTCTCATTTCCAATTCCCAAAAGGACATCCATTCCTTCCTTAGAAAGATCAATTTTTTAGGAGATTTATTCCCATCTTTGTAATACTAGTAAGGCCTATCGCACTAATGTTGAGCAAAGATATTACTTTCAAATGGACCGTGGAGGGAAGAGAATTTTTAATAAGATCAAAGTTTCAATAGATCAAGTGCTAACACTCACTAATCCATATTTCACAAAGGATTTTATCATTTATGCTTATGGAATGACTCTTATAGTATAACTGTGGTTTTTACATAGAAGAGAAATGAAGATATGGAACAACCTATGGCTTTCTTTAGCCAAATATCGAAATAATTCAAGCTCAAATATAATCATTTAGAAAAGTGAGTGTTTTCCATCCTGCAGGATCTCAATAAATTCAAGCCTCCCGGTCACCAACCACATCAAATTTTTAGTCTCACATCCTAGTGTGAGATATTTCATTATGGGGGTGAAAATCAATGAAAAAAGAGCTAGATGGGTAACTAAAATAATGGAGTTTGATGTCACCATCAAGGTCACAAAATTAGCGAGAGGAAGAATATTGTGTGAGCACTTTTGTATATTTCTCAGGAAAATCATGAAGAAGCTTATTTCTTTTTGGAATAAGAATAAGAACAAAGAACTAAAGATCAACACGATATGGGATAAGTTCAACATTGGAAAACCCATGCAATATAGGTGACCCAGGATAGAGGAACTCAACATGGACACAAAATTTGTATGAATGACATAAATATATTTCAAGCAACTAGCGGTTATCCTCCTAGTTTCAGCAAAATAAAGAGAAAACACCTCAAAGTTACAATCGACTCCTTATGTTTTAATTAATGGTATTCTCTTCAAGAAGAATTTGGATGGTGTCTCTTTAAGGTGTATTAGGGAAAAAATAGATTAATTCTTGGTAAAATTTCATGATGGATCCTTTGGTGGGCATTTATCAACGAAGGTTAAAACAATGAAAATACTTAGAGAAGGATAATTTTGGCCCACATTGTTTGAGGTGCATATAAATAGGTCAAAAATGTAAGGAATGTTCCTTCTTCACAAGCAAGAAAAGGTTGGTATCCATTCCCATTCATCCTAACAAAGTGGATTAACCCTTTTCTCAATGGATATTGAATTTCTTATTGCATGATCAATCCTCCTTCTAGTACAAGTCACAAATGGGTATTGACAAATCGATTACTTAACCAGGTGTATTGAGGCCAAACCACTCAAGGAGGCTACTATATTAGTTATCCTTTATTTCTTGGAATATATTGCAAAAAGGTTTTGAATTCCCCAAACTATCATCTTTGATAATTCTAAGGAATTATTGGGATAAAAAATAACTGATTGGGATCTTAGAAATGGAGTTTACTTGAAGAATTCCTCTAATTTTTACCTAAAAGGTAATGGTTTGACATAATCAACTAACAAGAATCTAATTAGAATCATGAAGAGGACCATGCAGTTAATCAAATACATTGGAACACTAAATTAAAGAATTCTCTCCGGGCTGATAGAATCACACTAAATAAAGCAATTGGTAATTCACCATTTTCTTAGTATATGGAAGAGAAGCTATGCTCACATTATAACTTGGATTACCTTCCTTGGATCTATCTCAAAAATTGGAATTTGAAGGTATAGATCAAGGAGAAATCAAAATGGTGGAATTGGGTGAACTGGAGGAATTGAGACAAGTCTACCATGACAAGTTAAAAAGCACCAAAGATCAACTAAGCAGTGGTTTGACAAGAAGACTACGCAGTAGATTTTAAAAGTAAGATATTTGGTTCTCAAGTGGGACACATATAGAGCTAAACCAAGGTGGAATTCCAATTTTGATGTACTTTGGAGTGTGCCATATATTATCAATTCTGCAAAGAGGATGAATCATTTGAGTTTTCCATTTTTTTATGGAGAGGTATTACAAATTCCATTGAATGGGATTTATCTTAAACACTCCCATTAAGTTGTCCTATTGCATCTTATAAATACTTTTGTTTTGTGTTGTTGGATATATTCTCCTCTTGTTGTGTTGATCACCGATTGGGTTTCCTTTTCCTCAATCCTTATGGTGATCCCTTCATTTGTAATAAGTGTTTTGTACCCTCTGCGTCTCTCATTTGATACAAGTTTGATTTTACCTTTTGTACATAAGTTTTGGGCCACTTTTTGTCATGTGCGGATCATTTTCTTGCTAGGTTTCATGGCATAAATCATAGAGTTTGATTAATTTTAGTATACATATTTTATAACTCCACGAGACCAATTCCGGGACGGTGTTAAGTTTGTGTGGGTTCAAAAGAAAAGTTTTAAAATGAGATACTTTTCTCGAAGGACTAAGCTTAAATCCATGCCCAATGGATGCTTCAAGGTAGTTGGTCTTCATCATCTAGTAGGCAAATGTCCCTGAAAATTTCCAGACTATTGTCCAATATTACACCCCATGTAATTTTGAACAACCCATCAAAAGGATTTAACCATTTTTATGCTCTACAAAATCCATGGGAGACTAATTCAATTTATCATGATGCGCAAGAATTGAGTGTTCATGCATTTTTTCAAACCCACAAAATAAAGAAAAGAGAAGCACATGGAATCGGGTAAAAAAATTGACATTTAGTGTTGCATTTGTATCTTTCAAGACTTTTACAACACCTTTGGACAAGTGACCCCAATAGGTAAACTTGTATGAGGTACCACATATTTTTTATCAACATGGGAATCAAGAATCATCTAAGTTCAAAATCCACTAATCACTAGTTTGACATTCTATGGGTTCACCAAATTTTAGCATCCCACGGGTTTCTCAAACCCATAGAACAAAGGAAAATAGTTGTAAGTTAAAATGATGTGAATTGAATAATTGGACCCTTGAGGGTGGAATGAAGTTTTTCTACTCATTAAGAAAGTTATGAGGAGGATTGTGAGGTTCCACGGAACATAAAAACTTTAAACACCCTAGTGAAATCTACGGAGACAACAAAACCATGCCGACTGGAACCTAGGAGAATTGTTGGTGTGGGTTATTTATCTTTTCATTTTGGGGAATTTTCCACATTAGTTGGTGAGTCATATCACTTAGGTGAGATCATAGGTCATAGGTTTCTTAGGGGTTATGAAAAATTCCGTCATATATTATGTCATATGTTTTAGTGTGCGTCAAGTATGTCATACATGAGTTATTTTTCATTTCTAGAGTGTAACTCCTCTTTTCCCTTGTGGAGGTATGCTTGGTCTTGCATTGGGAGTTACAAAAAAACTCATAGTTGTACCTTATTTACTGATATATGAGATTGACTATATCCTTTTATTTTGCATGCAAATTTTCATGGTTGAATGCTTTCTTAATACATGGAACTCCATCATGCTATCGTTCAAGTGCAACTTGGTTGATGTGTGTAGACACTCAAAATTTTCACCGCTAATTTTCTTCACCACATACATTGTCTTCACAATCATATCATTTAAACACATTATTTAATTCATACATCTCTTATCCTAAGTCTAAAATCTCCACAATATTTACTCCATGTAAATATTCTTCCACGCCCCTAAACATCATTTCACAGCTGTAAAATCACATTTAAAAACAAACCAAAACCACTTGGAGATTAAAATTAATAAGAAAAAACAAAATCAACAATCGCACAACCTTCTTAACCTCCTTACTTTGTCCTTCAACATCCCCTTAGTCATTTACCCACATTCCAACCCAAAATCCTTGATTAGAAGTAGTTTTAACTACTTTTCTAGTTGTTTAAGTGTAAAAACTAGATCATCGGTGATTCAACCAAATCATCAACGATTATAAATAGTAGCTTTGTGCTCTCCTCGGTGATCTTATATTTCGAGCTTGGTTTTTATTTAAGACCTCCCTTTCAAACCAGCACTTCATCCCTTGACATCAAAAGTCAAAGACATCCCCAAGCACTATCAAACATCAACATCAATCATTTTCAAGCATTTCGTGGACATTTTCTATCACCTAACTTTCTAGGGATGTGACCAGATAACTTATCAAGTCAAATCCTTTTTGACTTGATAAGGTATTTCTACATCTCTCTCTATCCTTTTAGGTCACAAGAAACTCTTAAATCAATCAAAAATATCATTTTATAGTTTCAAACTCTCATTTAAACAAAAATCTCAAAATCATAGCAATCGTCAACGATTGACCTAAATCATTGGTGATTCTGTCAAATTTATCTTTTATTAATTTATCATCTTTTATCAATCTCTCTACATTTAACATGTTATTTCCAAGTATGGCTCTTTGTTAGATGGAAGTTCTTACCCGTTCACATCCAATTACCAGCATTTACGATATTCCTATAGTCTAACACCCTTTCTTCTGGGAATAATACAATATCATGCATGAGCTTACACTTTACATAATCTGATTTGTTGTTGATGAAGATGACATTGAGGATTAGTTTGAATTCCTTCATGAAATCTAGCAAGAAACTAAGGATTTCTTATACAACTACTTTGAACGCGTGCATAAAGTGCATCCACCATCTCTTGGCCCACATTTGAAGTTGCACATGACTTTCCTTTCAATTTGGATTTCTAGAGCTTCTCATTTGCTATCCACATATCTAGATTAATCATATATCTTTGTCTTTATTTGTATCCTTGTCAATTCACTTAATTGCTATAAAGCGAGTTGACATACTTCAAGGAAGTCCCTTTTGATTATTGGATTTTTCCTTTCTTTGAGCATCTCATATATCTATTTGTCTAATCCTTTTTTAGTACATTTAATTGTAGGCCGCTTGGAAGGACATGAGGACTTGTACTTTCATTCAAACTAGGCAACTTCAATCAAAAATCAACTTCAATATCTATCTCCATGGTATCAATAAACCTCGTTGTCTTCGAGGTCGTTTTTATTTTTATTGCTTCACTTCATTGATTTAAAGTAGGAAAGTAAAAACATCTCGAAAAATGTGCACACCATCCCACTTGATCATCGTTCTCACATTCTCTCACATGGTATCAGAGCATGTTGTTGGGATCTGCATCACTCACCCGTATTTTGTGTTCTTACTAGTTTCTTGTGCAAGTTTCATTTTCTATTACTGATTTCGCTTTACTTGCATTATTGGGTTCATCTTGGTTTTCTTAGATTCTTTTATTTTGTGTGTTATTTTTGGTGCATGTGTAGGTTATTTTTAGATTTTTAGGTCTTTTAGGAGTTTCCTCTCCAAATCCAACAATCTATGACCATCTTTGCAGCAATTGCTTGTTTTGGAGGTATTTATGATTGGTTTTGTGTGTCTTACTTGTGTGTAAGTACAACAAGAAAATCAAGAGTTTCGATTGCAAGTTTTGAGGCTTCAGTTTTTAAAGTTTATTAGTGTGCCTTTTTCATATTTTCTAAACTCAACCCCATCTCACCAAGCTAGAACTAGGAGGCTATTAGGTGTGGCTCGCTTCCACTCTATTCTCTTTCCATTATAACTCGTTGACACTCCTTTCGAGATTCTCCTTCATCACCTCGAGATACCCATCCAAGAAAAACTCGGTTCTAAGTGCCCTACTTCCAAGTTCACCTTATCTCACCCATACCGAGCTCTCCTCATCTCACTTGAGCTTCATTAACCCAATCAAATTTGTTGGTTCCTTCGATTTCAATCACCATGTCACGTATTGGTTTGAACCATCCAACTTTATACCTATCTCGGCCTCTTTGTGGTGTATGTATGTTTGTGTGGCTTGCATGTTTTGGTTTCACCATCTTGTGCCTTGACTCACCCCTCCCGATCCTTGGTTTCACATTTTGTTTCTGTTAAGCTCACCATGGACCCCTACTACCCCAAACGTCCCTGTATGTGTTGGATGTGTTCACCAACCCTTCTTTCTCTGTGTGCTTAAGCCCTTGGCCTTACGTCACTCACCTCGCCATGTTCCTAGATTCCCCTCACACATCGACCCTAATGTTTAACCCACTAGCCATGCCTTGCATCTATTACCATGCACAACATTCTCTCCACCCTTCATGCAAACCAAGCCTTGTCCCTACTCACTCGGAGCTATCCAGCTTGTTCTGGAATCCCATCGTAATCTCCTCGAGGCAACCACCCTCTCGGTCCTTGAGTTGTGCCCACGTGGTCTTTGAACCACTTTCAGCCCTTCTTTGTGACCATTGTCACCCTCTATGTTTCGTGATCCCTTCACCCATTGATTGTTTAAACTCAAACTTTCCCTCGGTTTTCCTTTCAAAATTAATCTTGATGTTTTTATTATTAGCTTGTTCTCTTAAAAATTTAGGATTATATTATATGACCTAAGTTTTTAAAGTATAACTTTTAAATTAAATTTATGTGGGCTTCTTTTTTTAATAAAGGTAAGTGGGTTTATTTTTAAAGTTAGTCACTTAATTTTTAATAGGTGTATTTTTTTCAATTAGGTCTTAGGATCTAGTTTTAAAACTTAGTTAACATAAGTTTATTTTAACCATAACCTAGGTATTTAATTTCTAATCCCATTTTTTATTTTTCTGTTATGTAAATTAATAAGGAAAATTTTAGTGGCCAATATTTTTCGATTCACAAATATTCCAGTTTTTGAAATTCGAAATTGGTGATTTTTATAGTCAATTTTAGGGGTCAATTTGTCATTCCCACAAAATCGAAATTTGCAAAATTCTCCTCAATACAATCAGTTGGTAGCATGTTTTTATATTGCACGCCGACAACATCTAGTATGTTATCGTTCGGTACCATAAAATATGCTATGGTCCAATAAAATTTTTGTATGCTACCAAATTGACAAATGACATAATGTATGTTTTCGGCACTGTAGCATATATAAAAGCTACCATCCGGAAAAAAAAGTGAGGGAATTTTTTATTTTTTTGCACCATATTTGTGGACATATTTCTCATTGAGACGATCATTGTAATTCTTTACCATAAAAAAATCAAAAAACAAATTCCCATACAAAATTAGAGAAATTGATATTTTTTCACAAAAATCACTTTTTTATTTTTTTGTTTGCACCATATTTTGTGAGGACATATTTCTCGTCTAGTCATTCGTTTTAACTACTATTGTCAAAAAATGATTTTTCAAAAAATTACATATATTTTTGGCCAACATCATATACTATCAGCTAACAACATAATATATGTTGTTGGTGGTAGCATAAAAAATGCTACCGGCTGACAACATATTTGCATTTTCTTCATATTCACCATTAGTGCGAAAGTCAATTTTCCCATTTGCCCACCAATTTCTAAGATTTGTTTTTGAGGGGTCTTAAAAATTTTCTTGGAAATTAATCAATTGGGTGAAAACTATTCCAAAACTAGGGTTCTTGGGATATTTTCCACTAACATTTGGTGGGAGTGTGTAGCATTTTTGTGGATTTTAGGTCTTGTTTGGAGATCTTTCTAGCATTTTGGTGTTTGTTGCACATTTTGGAGGTTGTTTTGGCTTTGTGGGCCCCCTTTTTACTTATTTTGAGTTTTTTTTGCATTGTAGTGCTCTTCTTCGCTTGCAGGCATGTGAGTGCATCTGCCACAACCTTCGAAAGCAACATAATCCTTTATGCGACATGAGACACTTTTTCTCACACTAAAATTTGTTTTGTCCCCTTGTTCCTTGCTTTCTCCCTTTTGTGCTTGTTTACGTGTTGTTCCTCTACTTCCCCCTTTGAAACTTACTATAGAATCCACTCTTACATGATTTTTACCTACTTCAAGGTGTTTGGTCCACTATTTCACGTCGTGCGAACACACCTTACAATAACTAACACATTTTTATAAAGTGCCACAAATAGGGGTTATCATTGTTTTTAGGTGTTGTAATTACATGTAGACACATTCTCGGTTGATTCGACATCTTGTAACCTTGTATGTGTTGTATCACCCTTATTTTCTTACATTCTAGATGCATTTTTGGTTGATTCTGAAGTCCATTTGAGTGTGTTTTTCCTTGTGACTCTTATGCACTTTTCTCTTCTCACGGATGCACTATGGAAGATGTTTTTTTATTCGAGACTCATTCTTCACGGGATTTCTTCTCAGCCTCTTCCTTTAGTTCTTGGTAGAGAGAATTATACATCATGGCATACTTGTATGGAAAATTACCTTACTCACAAACGTCTTTATCCTTTTTGTATGGGAAAGTTCATATACCCACCGAACCTTATCGTCTTAAAGAATGGCTCAAAAAGTGTGATCATGTTCTTGGTTTCTTATTGATACATGTATTTAGGCCTCTCCACCATCATGTAGCACACATGAAATGTCCTCACACTATGTGGAGAATTCTTCAATTCTTATTTGGAGACCCTTTAATGATTGTTATTTTTTCTTATTCTCGATACAATTTTTTTCTCACCTTCTTCATGTGATGACAATTCTGCTAACAAAATTTTTCATGTTCCTATCCACGATAATAAGGTTAATTCTTCTATTTCTGATCACGATAGTATATATGAGGACTCCTCTCCTCCTTCTCCCATCCAACTTGCGAGATAATGTTGGGCCCCTCTTTACCCATCAAACCTCGGGCAGTCTTTTTCCCAACCTCATACTCTCATTGGATTTACCTCCTTTCTACTACTTGTGTGTTAGAATTCTTCCACTCCTCCTTCATGTGTTGATGATTCATACTGCCAAATATTTCTTTTTTTTTTATCGAGAAACCCTTTTAGGAAGAATATTTGTTGTGCCTTCGTTGTATCTTCGTAGTGCCTACTTGTGTTACAACACGGGAGTTTCTCTTCCTTTTGAAATTATTTTGTAGGAGTCCTTCATCTCCTTTTGGGAGTTCCCCTTTTGGTACTTTCTTCACTTCCACTATTTCATAGAACATCATTGATCCACCTCCTCTTGCGGATCATGTTTCTACTATTGTGTGGGTTGTTTCTTTACCTTCACTTGATTAGGCATCCTTTCAAGTGGATGTTCCATTTTCCTTACTCGATAGTTCTACTTTTGTGGCATTACCTTTGGTTCACTTTCACATTTTTTCCATACCTATGTCACACTTAAATGGACCAACTTCACATTTCTTGAGTGATTCCTTCGGTTTCCTTTTGGAGTGGGAATATTTTCATTACTCCATTTTTGATCTTCCTAAGGGAAGAAACATTATTAAATGTGGATGGACCTTCTTTAGTCTATAGAAAAAATACCACATCATCGATACTCTTAATGGAGACTTCATAAAGTTGATATTTTCTAGGTTGTGGAGCTAGATTGCTTCACAGTTAGCATGCAATGGAAAGTGACTAGAAATACAGTAACCGGCATTGGTTATAATGGGACCAACGTCGGTCAGGAAAAGAAGGAACCGGCCATGATTAGGTCTAACCGGTGTCGGTTACCTGTGTGAAGCACTTTATTTTTAAGTCATGGGTTTTAATATTGTTTTTGTTTTAAAGAAAATCTATTGGATGTAATTTCATGGCTAAGTTTCCCTAAGTTTGTCTAAGCTTATATAAGCTAGAAAAATAGGGTTAAAGATGAGTTGATGAGAAGAAGAGCATAATCCTTGGTTGAAAATATGAAGAAGAAGAAGAAGAAAAATCAGATTACATGAAGACAAGAGCTTTCATGGAGAGAAGCTGAATAGAAGGAAAGTGCAGGTACATTGTTGGTGAGAAGATGGTATTATCTTCTACTATATTTCCTTTATATTGTTTAGTCTCATGTAATGGCTTACATAGTATGCAAAGCACTTAGGGTTTCTTCTTGTTAGATCCATAGGTTGTTGTGAGATCTTAGATCCACATGTTGTGAGATCTTGTATTGTAGATCCATGAGATCATGTTGTATTGTTGATCCATAGGAATCTAGCATGGTAGAGGAATTTTTCTTCATGCAGATTCACAATACGAAGGAGAGCTTGGTTGCACAATGGTAGATACGAGGTATCTTCAAGTATGTGAGATTTAGTTATGTTTGAGAGGCACGGTTGTAGTGCACTCAGGTAGATCTAGTTAGAGATATGGAGGAGACACAAGTGGTGGTATGGAGGCATGGTTTAGTGTACTCAGGTAGATCCGGTTGGAGATCTGGGAGGAGGAGATACTCTTGTAGAGATACATGTACTCTTGTGTAGAAGAGTTGGTTTGTAATCTCTTGTTATATATATATATATATATATATATATATGAGATCTCTATCTTTGGTGGACGTAGCCCACATTGGGTGAACCACGGTACATGCTTGTTATGTGTGTGTAATTTTGTGTGATTTGGATTATTCTAGTTTATACTTCCACTACTGTAGATTTTGTGGGGAATTGTTTAGATCATGTGTGCATGATTTTTTTATTAAATCATAGCACTATTCACAGTCTCGTATTCCCAAAAACTAGTATCAGAGCAATGGATTTAGTTTTTAAAGTAGGGTTTTGCTTTATGGTTTTGTTATTAGTTATTATTGACATGTATGAGAGTAGGGATTATTTTTCCCAATGTGAAAATCGTAGGAAGAGATTGAATCTCAAGTGGGAGATGGAAGTGTAAGGTTGTTAGAGAACACAGTGACTAGTGTCGATTAAGTGGCAACCGACATCAGTAGGGTGAGACCGTGGTATGTTATAGAGGCCCATGGTTAGTTTCTTGAGCAACTGGTTATAAATAGAAAATCACATATCTGAAGAAATGAAGAGATGCATGGAATGTATCTTGTTTGTTGAGTGTATGGTTTAATTACACATGCATGGTTTTGGATTACAGATCTAGATAGAGAAAAGGAACAGGTATGCATTCTTGGTGCAGTTAGATGCATGGGGCTCGAGAGAGAGCGTAGCACAAAAAAATACGGGGCTTCCATCAGAGAAGCATGTACTTTAGTTGAAGATGTGGTTGAGTATCTTGGTGTTGGTAAGGTGATGTATTTCATCTTGATGTAATTTATTGCATGGATTTGTTGTATTATTTTTGTACGAGATTTGGATGCTTCTTAAAATGACTAGCTCAGCTCAACTATCGGCTTCGGTCAAAGTAGGCACCTAGTGTGGTGTGTTATGCCAAATTGTGTGGCATTGGGTTCATTCTAGCAGCATTGACATCGAGTCTGAGAACCGAGGTCGAGTCACAGAGGAACCGATACTAGTCAGCTAACCATGGTTGGTTAGGGGATGACCGTGGTTGGTCTTTGTGGTAACTTATCTGTACGGGGTTTTTGCAGCAAGAGAGGGCAGATGGTTCTTTGTCTTGGTTTGGAGGATTGAGTTTCTTGCATGAGTGTACATGGCAGAGACGGTGTAGATCACTTCATGGTTTGGATCAAAAAGAGGATGGAGTTGGCTTGGTTAGTCCATTGAGACTTTGAGTCAAGTATCTCTATATGGTTCATGTTTTATTTCTTTCATTTAGAGCAACTGATATTATGTTTGGATTGTGTGCATAAATTTACACCATGGTTTCTTGGTGTTGTTTGACTTTTATTTCTTGGTTGTGTGGAATCTTGAGGAAAAGGGTTTCTATTCTAAGGATGAGATCCTCAATGAAAATTCATGGTTAGACATAGTTGCAGGTAATGAGAGATGTTGAGTACATACGGATGGAAAGAAGGTGATTCACCTACTTCACAAGAAGTCCAAACTTTTGTGATGTAGAAGTATTCTCAGAGAAGAAAGGGAATCAATTTTATAGTTCTTTCATCTGGTTTTATTTCTCACTGACATATTATCTTTTGAGCTTGGTGTTAGAGGTAGTGTTAGGGATTTTGTGTTCAATGGGAGCAAGCCATGGTTGTTGGCATTTCAGATTGGATACATGATGCACATGCAGAATGAGAGGAGATTGCAACTATTCAGAGTGGCAGGAGGCACAAGTTGGTTTTGGAGGGTAGTCATGGATTTGTAGTTATTTTGAGTTTATTACTTTGTGATGTCACTTCTAGTTTATTTTGTGGTGCTTGGATATTCCTTAGGGATGATAGTTGATGGTAGATTCAGTTGGTTTTAGATGATAGAGCAATTTTCAGAGTTTGAAGGGTGAAAAAAGGAGAAAATTTGACTATTACAGAGATTGATGTTGGTTAAGGTTAATCATGGTTGGTCATCCAGTAACCACTGGTGGTCGGGTGTTGACCGTGGTTGGTTTGGTCACAGGTTTGACAACAATGTTTATTTACCATTTTTAGATGGTGCCCTTGTTTTTGCTTTCATCTTGGTTGGTTTGTGCAGAGTATGTTGATGACATGTTTGTTGGTATTTGCACTTGGTATTAGTGGCATGGTTTAACATGGATGTTTTTTATTGACATTGATGAGCACAAGATTCATATTCAGCTTTAGAGTTAGTCGGTGGAAGACTTGGAGCTTCTGGAGAGCTAGTGATATGGATGGATGTACATGGTGAGTTTGTACATGTTGGATAGATTCAATTTTGTGAGTCTATGATGATGCTAGATGTTTGATTTGCACATGGATGCTTTGAGCATGAGTAGGGGATGTTTGTATTTCCTCTTGATTACTATGTTACTCCTTGAGAGATGTTATCTACAGATGATTGTCTTGGACATGCTAGTTGTTTATGCTAGGTTTGGATTTGTAGATTGCAGTGTTTGGATTCTTTGAGTTATGCAAGTTTGTGGATTGATCACCCACTGTTGTAGGTAGAACTCATTTGGGTTGTCTTTACCTAGGATCTTGTTTTGCTTTCGCATATTCCAGTTTGACTTGTCTTGGTCAGTTGCATTGGTGGTTACATGGAGACATGGATAGATGGATGGATAACATGGTTGGTTTTACAAGTATGGCTATGGTTGTAGTTGAATCTCAATTAATTTATTTTGAGGGGGAGCTCTTGTAGGTGTGTTAGTCATGATGGCTTGGCTGCATGAGAGGCTTGGTGTCACGGATCAATTGTAGCTTCGTGTAGGTTTGGTAAGTCATGGTTTTATCTTCTTGGTTTGAGAAGATGGTTTGATCTTCCTAGTTTTATTTTTCTTTGAGAGAATTGTTGAAGGAAAGAATAGATGGTCTTCATGGTGTGTTGAGGATAGTGATGTACAGGTACAGTGTACAGAGGTTCAGCAATTTATCTCCAAGTGGGAGATTGTTAGGTTGTGGAGCTAGATTGCTTCACAATTAGCATGAAATGGAAAGTGACTAGAAATACAGTAACTAGCATCGGTTACAGTGGGACCGACACTCGTCAGGAAAAGAGGAACCAGCCACAATTAAGTCTAACCGGCGCCGATTACCTGTGTGAAGCACTTTATTTTTAAGTCACGGGTTTTAATATTGTTTTTGTTTTAAATCAAATATATTGGATGTAATTTCATGGCTAAGTTTCCCTAAGTTTTCTAAGCTTATATAAGCTAGAAAACTAGGGTTAGAGAGAGTTAGATGAGTTGATGAGAAGAAGAGCATAATCCTTAGTTGAAAGGATGATGAAGAAGAAGAAGAAGTAGAAGTAGATTACATGAAGACAAGAGCTTTCATGGAGAGAAGTTGAATAGAAGGAAAGTGCAAGTACACTGTTGGTAAGAAGATGGTATTATCTTCTATTGTATTTCCTTTGTATTATTTAGTCTTATGTAATGGCTTGCATAGTATGAAAAGCACTTAGTGTTTCTTCTTGTTAGATCCACATGATGTTGTGAGATCTTAGATCCACGAGGTTGTTGTGAGATCTTGTTATTGTTCATTCTTGTAGATCCACACATTGTGAGATATTGTATTGTAGATCCATGAGATCATGTTGTATTATTGATCCATAGGAATCTAGCATGGTAGAGGAATTTGTCTTCATGCAGATTCACAATACAATGAGAGCTTGGCTGTGGCGAGATGTAGGGTAGCCGGGTATGTGATATCTGGTTATGTTTGAGAGGCATGGTTGTCTTGAACTAAGGTAGATCTGGTTAGAGATCTGAAAAAGACAAAAGTGGTGGTATGGAAGCATGGTTTAGTGTACTCAGGTAGATCTAGTTGGACATCTGGGAGGAGGAGATACTCTTGTAGAGATACATGTACTCTTGTGTTGAAGAGTTGGTTTGTAATCTCTTGTTATATTATATATATATGAGATCTCTATCTTTGGTGGATGTAGCCTGCATAGGGTGAACCACGATACATGCTTGTTATGTGTGTGTACTTTTGTGTGATTTGGATTATTCTAGTTTATACTTCCACTACTGTCAATTTTGTGGGGATTTTTTTAGATCTTGTGTGCATGATTTTGTTATTAAATCATAGCACTATTTCATAGTAGTCTGTATTCCCAACAATATTTTCATATCCGTTGTAGGCTTCTTCATCGAACCCTTCACTAAGGCCAAGTATCCTTACTTGTGCTCTCGTCTTGGGTGACGTTTATTTTGGCTTCACACCATCTTCAATCTCTCTTGTATCATTCCTCTCTTCTC
The DNA here is from genome assembly GCA_018340775.1 of Taxus wallichiana var. yunnanensis. Lineage (NCBI taxonomy): Eukaryota > Viridiplantae > Streptophyta > Pinopsida > Cupressales > Taxaceae > Taxus > Taxus wallichiana. Next base: position 758,433,614 of record CM031237.1, read on the forward strand.
TTATTATCTTTATAGATAGATTATAGTTTTGACATGGGTACATTATTAGGCCTTTAGTTATTGGGATCCATTTGATGCATATTTATTAGGTTTTATAGGAGATTATTATATCTCTTTAAGTGGATGTTTTTCCCATTGGTTTTTCCTCCATTACTTGAGATCCTTATTGTACATGGGTGCCTCATCGGGCATAATTTTCAAGACCCATTTCTCATTTTTGACTTTCTGCCTCATCCTAAGTTACGATGAAGAGGGGGTGTTGGTGTGGGGTACTTTCCTTGTCATCTCAAGGAATTTTCCACATCACTTGGTGAGTCATCTCACTTAGGTGAGATCATAGGTCATAGGTGTCTTAGGGGGTATGACAAATTATGTCATAGATTCCATCATACGTGTTAGTGTGCATTAATGTGTCATACAATATTGAATTTCCATTTCTGGATCATAACTCCTCTTATCCCTTGTGGAGGTATGATTGGTCTTGTATTGGGAGTTACACAACACTCATATTTGTACCTTATTTTTGATATATTAGAATGAGTAGACCCTCTTATTTTACATTCACATTGTCATGGTTAAATTCTTGTTTACTACATGAAACAACATCACACTTTGTCATTCAAGTGTTACTTATTTAATGTACACACCATCTCGCTTGATCCTTGTTCCCACATTCTATTACACCAACCACCCCAACCACTATAATTTAATGAAGAATGGATTTGTTTTGACCATTTCGATGGCATGTGAGAGACTCAAGGGGTCATGTTATGAGTATTGGATACATTTGAAGGCGTCCATACTTGTACTACAAACAACCTCTATAAGATCTTATGGCACCCACACTCATTCAATGCATATTTCAAACACACTTAGTTTTAACTTGGCATTCCTTTTCCCTCTCTTTATTCTCTCTCCTTAGCATAAATTATATAAATACAAGTGTTTGTGCACTTTGTATGGGTTATTCTCCCTCTTTCCTTAGCATATTTTTGGTATATTCTCTGTGAAACTCAAAACTTCATGTTGTTGACCTTTGTAACTCATGATTTGGTGTTTTCTTACATTAGATCAGTATGTAAGCTCTTGAAGATTGATTAATGCAAGTGTGGTTTACTTATTTCCTTTGAATACATTGTGTTTTATGTGAATATTTCACCCTTTTTCATATTTCATGTTCTTATGTTCCTCTTCACATAAATTGAGTGCATTCTTACAACCCTAACCTCACGTTTCTTGCATCTTCATCATATGGATTTGGGAAACATTTCACCTTCTTTTAGTTCTATCACCACCCTTTATCTCAGGATTTCCTTTTCTTGCATCTTTCTCCCTAGTCCCTTGGAATTGTTAGTGTAGGATTAGTTGTAGGAGTAGTTTTAGCGTTAGAATTAGGATGTGTTACATAGTTTTTCCAAAACCAATGTAACAAGGAATTCATACTTCTCTAGAGCTTCATATCCCTTTTTCAAGACTCACATTACATATATTATCCCATGTTGCCTCAAAATATTAGATCCGGGTGATTCAGGGTAGGGTGTAATTTTGAGCTCCAACAGATCACCATTTATAAGTGTCTCTCGAGTGAAGTGCATAGGGATCTCAATATTGTTGGTTCTTTGATGTTGAATTGGAGTATTTTCAAGATCAATACAACTTTGGTTTTCACATAGAATAAGTGTACTTCCTTTTACGCCCATATGAATTTCATCCAACAATATTTTAGCAAAGCATAGGTTCCTTTTTTCTTCATAGCACTTATATACTCTAATTCAGTAGAAGAGAGATATTGTTGGTTACTTATTTCTACTCATAGTGATTACACATTCACCAAACTTGCAAACATATCTAGAAGTAGATTTTCTATCCACAATATCAGTAGCATAGTTAGAATAAAAATAGACAAATAAATTTCCATCATTATAAAAAGAATAATAAAAAACCATACTTGATTGTACTTTTTATATATTTTAGAATCTTTTTCCATTTTCAAATGGTCCTCATAAGGATCATGCATGAATCTAGAAATAATCAACTACATAGGATATATCAATTCTAGTGATAGTCAAATAAATCAAACTACCAACAAGTTGTCTATATAAAGTAGGATTAAATTTATCAACAACAAGGTTTTGGATCTAATTTAATTCCAACTTCCATAGGAATAGAGACATGATTACAATAAATCATGTTAAATCTTTTAATAAGGTTAGAAGCATATTGTGCTTTATATACAATAATAAATATTTGATTTTTGACAAATAACCATGCTTACAAAATGATTTAACATTCCTAACTCAGTCATTTCAAAAATGTTTTGTCAACTTATCTTTGATTCTAAGAATTACATTATCATCATTACTAGTGATCGAGAATGTATAAGATAATAATAATAATAATATGATGATTGGTTTACATATTTACAAACAAGTCATTATCAATAAAACAATTTTTAAAATCAAGATCTTGGAAGAAACTATTTATCATAGCATACCAAGTTGTAAGAACTTGCTTAAGACCATGCGAATTTTTTTAAGCTTACATATAAATCCTTACCAAGTTCTTCAAACCCTTTAAGTTGATGCATGTAAATTTATTCTTTCAAGTCACCATTTAAAAAATCATTTTTAACATCCATTTGGTGAATCTCCATCCATGTTGAGAAGTTAGAGCTAGAATAATTCTAACAAAGTGCTCATTTTGGAAATAGGAGAAAAGGTTTCAACATAATATAAACTAGGTTTCTGAGTAAACCCTCTAGCTACTAATATTTCCTTGAATTTTTCAATTTTACTAGCAGAGTTATACTTAATTTTATACAACCATCTAGATCCTACAATGTTTTTTTTTGAGGAAGAGGAACTAATTCCCAAGTTTTATTTTTATTAGAGCATTGTATTTAAATTTCATAGCATTAATCCATCTTCCACCTAGAATAGCTTCTTCAAAATATTGAGGCTCCATCTCATACAAAGTTGACAAGGCATGATAAAATGTTGAATGTGGGTCATCTTTCTCATCTTATTAGGTTGAGTAGAAACCATATTTTGAGCCCATTTAGGAAATCTAGATTGAGACATAGATTGAGAAGAATCTCCCTTAATATCTACATCCATCATATCAAACAAAGGATTATTATTCTCTTGGAAATATATTTCTATTTTTCTGAAGAAGGATTATCAAATTGAAGAGATTCTAACTCAAGAAATATAAAGGGAAGAGAGGAAGCTTCACAAAATGGTTTCTCTAGAACATGAACATTCTTATTTTCTATAATCACATGTTTGACTAGATCATACACTCTTAATCCTTTTGTGTGACCATCATACCCAAAAAAATGCAAGAGTAGGAGGTAGGATCAAGTTTTTATCTTTTGACTTTAGGAATGAGAAGGGAAGCAAGACTACCAAATATCTTAAAATGAGAGATATCAAGTTTTTATTTGGTCCATACTTCATGAGGTGTAGTTTGATGCAAATATTTAGTAGGAACATATTTATAATATGAACATAAATGTTCATGGATTCAGCCCATAGAAACTTAGGCACTTTGATAAGCATGAAGCATGTCCTATCCATTTCTATGATTGTTTTATTCTTTCTTTCAGCTATGCCATTTTGCTGAGGGGAATAGGGAGTTTTTAATTCCCTTTGAATTCCACAAAACACACAAAACTCATCAAACATTATTATTGACATACTCACCTCCATTATCAGTTCTAATTCTCTTATTTTCATATTAGCCATATTTTCAACTAAGGCTTTAAAATCTTGAAACTTAGATAGAACATCAGATTTTTCTTAATGAAATAAGACCAAGTCATTCTAGAAAAGTCATCAATGAAAATAACAACATACAAGGCTCCACCAAGAGAAGGAACTTCCAAAGGACCTCTTACATCACTATGGATTAACTCAAGCAAGTTAGAGGAATTAGACTCATGATGTTTGTGAAATGGTTCAACATGTTTCTTACCACATGCAAGAAATTTTTCAATAGTTATGTCTAATTTCACCTTATGAAAGACCTTATAACAAGGTTAAGGTGGGAAATTTCAAATAAAATATTAAATTTCACATGCCCAATCCTTTCATGCCATAATTTAACATCATTACAAGAAGAAGAAAAAAGACAAGATTCAACAACAAATCCTTCAAAATATACATAATCCATTCTTTTGAAAACCAGTAATAATAATCTTACCAAGCTCATTCTTTACATACCATTTATCTTTTAATAACACAACTTTGCAATTTTCTCTAGCTAGTTGAGAACAAAATAAAAGGCTTTTCTTTGAGTTAGAACAAATAAAACATTTCTAATGGTTCCATTTTCTAACTTAACATTACACAAGATTTAGATCTAATGACAAAATTATCACCTAGATATATATTATCATGACATTCAACAACATTAGAAATAATTTCATGAATATATTTCATATGCCTAGATGCACCACTATCTAAAATCCATTCATTGTCATTAGAGGTTGAAAGGGAAGTATAAATAGTAATAACGTGTACAACATTATTAACTTGTTTTTAGATTGATTTTGATTTCTATTCTTCTTCTTTTTATTGTTGAAGTTCTTATTTTTAGCATTATTATGAACCTTATTAGCATTAGAATAACAATCAACTGATTTATGACCAAATTTACCACATTTGGTACAAGTTCCATCAAACTTGACCTTAAATTTTGATTATTCTTAGGTTTGAACTTATATTTAAAGTTTGATTTTGATTAATTAGTTTTGTTATTCTTATTTTTAAATGACTTATAATTTTGGGAGAACAATTACTTGAGAGGCATTCTCTTTTGAGTCAAATTTCTCCATGACTCTTTCTTCTTGAATGAGTAGAGAAGATAAAGTATATCTAAATCAAGTAAATCATATTCATTTTGATACTTAGAATTCAAAATAGAAATATAATTTCTAAATTTCTCATGAATATTAATCTGAATAATAAAATATAACAACTTATCTTGAAATAATTCACAATTATAACCATATAATTGAGCCTTAATGTTCTTAATCTTATATAGATAATTAACTATCTTTTCATCTCCTTTCATTAGAGTTGTAAACAATTCCATGATTAGTTTAATTATCTTAGAAATGTGACTACCTTCATGCATAGTTTGTAATTGATTCCATACATCAGCTGGAGACTCCATGTGTCTTATATGCAACAAGAATTCATCTTTGATACTTTTTGCAATAGGATGGACATGACCTCTTGGGATTTTTGAGAGAAGATACTCAAGATTTTAGGGTTAGCTTGTCTCTAGTGGGTCTCTTTTCAACACCACTAACAAGATCCCATAGCTTTTTATGCCATAAGGATGGATTTAAGCCTAACTCTCCAAATACTATAGTTAGTACCATTTAATAACTGAGATTTATCCATGGAAAATTAGATGAACTAGCCATATTTTTAAAAAAATTAGTAAATTTGAAAAAATTAGTGTTATGTGGGTTTTAATAGTTGTAGATATCGTGGTTAGAAGAAAATAAACTTTAGCTGATTTTAAAACAAAGGAAAACCCTTTAATGCTTGAAACTTAATTAAACACAATAAATAATGTATGAAAACCAAGAAGGATGCCACAAAAACATAAATAATATGTGGTGTGAGGTGTAAGGTAATAAGAAAAAATATTTAAAATTTTCAAATTTTAACAGTTGTAAAACAAGGAAACAATGTTCTAGGGAATTATAAACATCAATATTTCTAAAAAAATAAAAAAATCTGCTTTAAAAAAAGGTAGTCAAACTTAGTAGAGAGGCCACAAAATAAAAAAACACAAGCCAAGAGGCAAGAACAAGGAAGATATATAACTTTCAAGTTTAGAACTTGTAATACAAAGGAACAAAGTATGTAAGATTTTTGAACTTTGAATGTTCCATAGAAATTCAAGGTAAAAGTTGTGAAAAACAAGAATTCATACGGGACAAGAAAAGGCTTCCGATCATAGGAATCTCATGAAGAAAATAAAATAGTCCGAGAGAGATATAAATTTTCACAATCACAAGAACCCCACGAAAGAAAAAATAAAATAGTGCGAGAGAGATATAAATTTTGTGGAGAAAATAACACTAACCATGACACAAAGGAATTCTATAGAACAAAAAAATCCTCAAGACCAATAAAATCCATGGAGTAAGGAAAATTCTACACAACAAGGAAGGATTCCATAAAAATAGATGGAGTCGAGCAATACTCAAACATATTTGCGCAACTAAAAAAATATACTTGAACACACTATTAAATAATTTTTTAAACAATGCAAGAGAAAAGAACAAAGTAAAATATCTTGTAACACTTAAACAAGTCATTGAAGTCATAACAAACTATACAACACATATAAATGTCATGAAATACTAAAAATCGTCGCTCAAGACTAAAATAAGCCACGTGAAAAACTAAAATATGTTGTGAAGGACTAAAATAAGCCTCAAAACAAGAAACTATGCCATGAAATAATTATAAATTTTATAAATACTAAGGAAGGCCATTAAATATGTGAATAAGTTATGAACAAAATATAATGCCACGGAGTAGGGAAATTAGTGAAGTAAGGCGAAAAGCCATGAAAGTCTTGAAAAAAAAATAGAGTAAGGTTACTGAGATGAATAAAATAAAAGATCTAACCATGAAAATTCAATTAAAAGCTAGGTTTTTATCATTCATAAAAATTTAAATCATCTAAGCACTCCAAAACTATCTTAAATAACATTAATTAGGGTTTTTTCACCTTATAGGACTTAAAACAACCATGTAAAATTGATTATAGTGTTGTGGATCATTGAAAATTTCCAAGTTCTTGAGATCTGCAATATTTTTGCACATAAAAATAAAAAACAACAAAAATTTATCATGTATGAAAGTAAGGGATAAATAAACAACAACTCGATACCATGTTAGAGAAACCACGAGGATAAATAATAACACATATTTAATTATCAATGTCATATTAAATTATCATAAAAGATTATAGTTTATGTTTTATAAAAATTATTATGAAATTACATCACATAATTAATTGGATATTAGATTTCATATATAAACATGAAAATAAATTAACACAAGACACAATATTTAAGTGGGAAATTTTTTTGCTAAAAACTCACTTTGAAAAATCACTTATCTTTATTAAGAATAAACATTTCACCTATCACTCTCACTATTTCATGAATCCACAATAGTTATACCTTCAAGAAGGAATTACAAACTATCAAATACATTCACTCATTAGTAGAGATCAATATCCGCTCCATTCACAACATGTATCTTCTATAAATAACTCACATATATTTGCACTTTGCCATTTTTCTCATTATTCTCAATCTCAAAGAGATCACCTTGATTTATATAAAATGCGGTGACTATTTGGGTCACTCTTACATTTTAAATTTAAACACTGCCAACGCAGTAGTGGATTCCGCCATGCTTATATTTTTAAATATAATTTATAAGCCATGACCATTAGACTTTGGCAGGTTTTATTAAGCTTGTTTCCCTCTTAATATTACAAACCCAACAATCCCTTTCTTATTTCTTAAGAATAGGTTTCTTTATGATATATCCTACCACACATACTTTTATGAAGGTGATACTTCTAATATTCATATTAATATTGTTTATTTTATCCCTACTTGTCCCTATATTGAAGATCTTTCCACATCAATATATATATCATGTCTATGTAAATCAACGTATATACTAAATTAAATTAATCACCTCTAATGTTAAACATACATCTCGACCAATATCAACAACATCAAATCACATATAGTTCAATATGAGAATCAAATATACTTTCAATCAAATATCATCACACAAGACACAATATTTTCCTCAAAGATCCATGTCTTGACATTTATATGTATATGTATATGTATATGCATGTGTATGTGTATGTGTATATGTATATGTATATGTGTAGTCATAAAATCATGCACTTGAGTGAAGAAATTACTAGTTAACCTCCATCTTTTGGCCATCTTATTTTATTTTATTTCATCATTACCACCTCTTTTCATCCACATGTCCAGTTGGTTTTAGTTATTTCCTACTATTTTAACCTCAAATGGGGTGCTCGGAGACCAGTATTGGGGCACCCATGGGCACCTGGTCTAAACAGGATGCCCCGATTCTTCTTGAACTTTCCCACTACTTTTTGGGCTCTTTCTAGCCATTTGGAATATTTATATTTCTTATGATTGGCCTATTTGGGGTTAATTACGAAATAAGAGCAAGAAAACACTATAAATATAAAGTTATGAGACCATAATGAGAGACATAGAATCACTTACTACTATCACTCCATCTAGAGTTGCATCCATCTACTACATTGGAGATCACTTGCATCCACATAGCTCCATCATCAAGGCACAAGGCTAGGGCATCTGCATCACAATTCATAGGGGGAGGAATTCTATTATATTCCATGTACGCATTCTATTACATTTTCTTCACATATTTATTACTCATTACTTCAAAAAGTGTATGCGGAATAAGAGCATCCTAAGGAATGTTCACATGCTTTTGCACATAGAACTACATCAAGTACGAGATGTAGTGCATCACTCGATTAGTAAGTCCAACATTGTCGTCGTTGAGGATAGTCTTACCTCTTCATTTACATTATTCTTTTTTAGGTTTTGATGTTTGTTTTGGGGTTTTGCAAGTCTTTTATCCATCTCGGAGTATTTGTGGCATTTGACGTAGGACAAAAATTTGATGCGACACACTGAGGGTTTTGGGCCACCTTTCGACCTTGTAAAAATCGATGTGTCGAGCTTCGCATAGGCTAGGGAACCAAAAATTCATACTAGAGCACCCTTGGGTACCCTAGTCCTCTTCGAGGTTCCATGGTCCAGCTAGATCCTCTAGATCCATACTTTTTGGGACTTTACACAATCATTCTTGCTCCTAATTTTTCAGACATGACTCTGTGACAACCACCGATAAGAATCTATTATTCAGCTGATTTCTTTCCATTTCCTTCTTGCATATTAGGTTTAGCATTTCCTTTTACATCGTGTTTTAGATTATTTACATTCCTATTTACTACATGTTTTTACTTTAGTATAATTGTTCATAGCTTAGATTAACTATCCATGCACTACTTAGTTATTCCATTTTTAGTTTATCAATATGTATATGTATATGTGTATATATGAATGTGTATGTGTGTGTATGTACATAGGTATGCATATGCGTATGCATATGCATATGTGTATGCATATGTGTATGCGTATGCGTATGGGTATGTGTACAAGCTAGCGTATGCGTATGCATATGCGTACGATCCTACGTATGCGTATGTGTATGTGTATGCGTATGTGTATGATTTTGACTATGCGTACTATGATTCTCTCTCTCTCTCTATCCTACGTGTGTGTGTATGGGTATGCGTATGTGTATGTGTATGGTTGAGATTTAATACAAAATTAACTCATATAATATATAACATGATGAACATGAGAACACAGAGATGAATATTTTAATCACACAATATGTTATTTCTCATGCTATCTCAAAACCATTCGGGTAATACAATTATATATGAAATGTGTTTCCTATAATCTAGGATATTCCTTTACTCGTAATATCTCCTAAATCTCCTAATAATACTCCTATATGTATATGAAACTATTGTTGTTATTCACAATAATAATATGCTAACCAACTAACCAATAACATTAGGTAATATTTACCATACGGTAAATAATTAACTACCATATGAATACTAAAGCTTTCTAACAATATGTGTATGTATGTGTGTATATATGTATATGCATATATTTGTATATGTATATGTATACATACATATGTAAATATATATGTGTGTATAGAGAGAATCAAATAATAATACAATAAGGATCAATCCCTTTTATGATTTTGTATGCCTCATTACTAGCACTCTCATCCTCACTAGATACATCATCAAGAACTCAAGAACTTGAGGCCTTCCCTAAATATCTATGACCATGGGAACATGATTGTGATCTATACTATTGTAATATCTCTTCCTAATCCACTAACCCTAACATGGCTTAGATGTATTATGCTTGCACCCCCATCACTTGCACTATTAATTCCTAACACATGTATGTCCCATGTGGAGGATAGGGTCTCCATGTTATCTCTACATGGATCTCATCTCATTCTCTCTGTAATAAAGTATACAAGTGGTCACTACCACAGAAATGGTATTAAATAAATGTGTGAAATCACCTCTAACATAATTAACATGTTCTAGCATGTTGTCGACTAGTACATCACTCGGAATATTACGAGTCAATATGTACATTGATACATCTACAATCATCATCCAATAGGCATCACCTACAAAAAAAAAAATCATGCACATACATTAGATATTAATCAATCCATAATCATGATTTTCCAAGATTTATCTATTTAACCAATAGCTTAAATCATAAATGACTTACATTGTGCAATTATCGCCATAATGGAATCATCCATGGGGCCTCTCCTCCTATGTACTGTAATCTCAATGGATCCTCCTCCCCAACTCCTCATGTAGGTAGAAATCCTCCTCTTGGACATACTACCACCACAAGAAATAATAGAATCACATTGGGTCTCTTTCCACTATTATATGTATGATTTTTGCATCCTACATCATCCATTGTACTCATTTCAACTATAGGATCTACCTCATCTACATGTAGGATAAATAGCTCAGCAAGGGTCGGTCTTGGTTGACTAATATCTCTCATCGTCATATGGGTATATCTCCTTCATAAATAAGACATCGGGGGCACATCACGTGTCAATCCAAATTTACATGTGAATAATTTATACTAGTATAGTTCCCCTACCCAAGAAATTGGTCATCCAACCACATAATCCTACTCACATGCCTGACTCTATATTTTCCTCTTCCTACTCCAAAAATCTCTATATGGTATCCATAGGACCCCTCCCTAGGTTAACTTGTCCAACATTCTCTTATATGACATAGTTTGTAAGCCCCACCTCCTTGGAACTACCTATCATGCTATGAATATATTGGGATGGGCCCAATCATCCCATGGTCCTCCAATCATCCACACTACTACTATATGATCATATTCCTATATGTGTAACAACACCATCACTTCTACACCAACTCTATGACTCTCCAATATGAACTTAAATAAATCTATATATATGTGGTCTAACATATAATGGTCCAAAACATACTTCACTCCATCCTCCTCTATAGACTTAAAAATATACAACTTCTTATATGAGATGGATAATCCACCATTTTCCACAAACATAAATAAATATAATATTATAATAATAAACTTTCACATTTTAATAATATTAGGAGTAACAATAGAACTCGAGGATGAAAATATGGCTCTATAATTCCACCTATGATCAACCAAAATCTACACTCCGTATGCATTTAATATGGAACATCTACCAAAAATATCTATAATCTCTCTATGACTATCAAAAATCTCAATATATGATACACGTCCTCTAAAGTATGTGACCATCTCTGCGTTGGGATCCAAAATTGTATGTGTGGGAATTATACCACTCCCATATAATTTTAATAATATACATATTTAGGGGCACCTCCACCAACCTAGCTATGTGTCTTAATCCATATCTATCTAAAGCCTCCCAACCCTCTTCCTTTATACCCAAAGTGAGTAATGTATTTATGTTTTTCCTCTACATAAGTCTCAGCATGAAAATTTCTCTACAATCACAAATCAAGTAGACATGCCATGTATTAGCACATATTATATCAATCAAAAATCCTAATTTAACATAAAAACTTCTATATTTCTCCCTACACAATGAGACACATATATTCCTTATTGGACTATTTATTGGTCTAAACCTTACAAACTAGGTCATAACTATATATAAATGGGTTAAAAGCGTGCAAAATTTTAAAGTTACATCCTCTAGGTCAAAATCAAACCATTGAGTATCATTTATCCTATTCTATTTAAATTCATCAAAATTGGAAATTTTGTAAAAATGTAGAAATATACTACTATTTTCAACTAAAATCATAAATTTACACGACATACTAGATCATCGGTTGTTTGTGACTAAGGGAATGTGGCATCTATCTAACTCATAACAACAATAGCTTTTTATTGGAAAATAAGAGGGTTATTGGGTACCTCACCCTTTCATTAATCATCACAAAGATATTCATTACAATATCAATGTTATAGAAAAATTAAAAAACCCAAACTTCATAAAATATTTGAAAATTATCTCATACCATATAAAAAATGAAGAGGATAAGTATTTCACATAAAAAATAGATCTTCGGTAGAAAAAACAGTCTTTTGTAGCCCTAAAAATTAAAAAATGTGCATAGTAACAAACATTTACAACTTCAGTAACTACCCATATTTTCTATAGATAGGATAATTTTGATCCTCGTCCCTCAAGAACCTATAGAATATCCTATAGCACCTTGCATGAATCTTTTATCTTTTACATAAGATTTCTTTTTTGACCAAAGTCTACTCCTTCGATTCTGCCAAGGAAGAAGAGTTGTGAAAGAAAAAAGGGGAAAGGGTATTAGGGTCAAATGACTAGCCTTGGTGACCATTGGCATAAAATCAATAGTGGATTTGGTATCATTTTAATGAGAGGAGCTAGGATTTATAGAAGACATATTTGTAACATAGTTTTGATATATCCTTTACGGTGAAGGAGTCATAAAAGACCGGTTGTAGTAGACTTTAAATCTATACTTTGGAGTGAAAAAACATTTTTATATGACTACATATCTAACTTCCTTGGATTAATAAACCTTTTCTTGGGATTTAAAATATTTAACCATATCGTACACCATTTCTTAACCCTCTAAAGTGACATAAACAAGGTGATGAAGGAAATCAACCCCTTTCCACCAAGTATAAGACTTTCCCCTTGTTTGGGAAAGAGATTGTTACATGTTTTAACATGTTTCGTACAAATGACCGATGTCAAGACAAGATTATCATCAAAAGGAAATAAAATCAAAATCTATTTTTTGGACCCAAGTTAGACCACAAATATTCTCAATATATCCTTCGATAACCCTTTGGAAAAATCTATTTCCATACAAATATGGGCATAAGTAGATTGAATGAGATACATTTTCTTTAGAGGTTACGCAATGCACTTCCCCAAGGTATTTCCAATAGCTAAGAGGAAAATTTTACCCCAAAATATAAAGGGAGATTTGAAAATTTCACCTAAATTAGGGTATTTTAAAATTCATGTGTCAAGGGTTTAAAATACGGGAATTGTCATTATAATAAAAGAAGAATTCAGCTCCATGACCACGGTTCATAAGTCAATATCACCTCTTGATATTCTACCAATTAAAAAATCACAATGAAATATCCTTTGTAACAAGTGTAAATAGAAAGAATAACCGACAAACATGGTTTCTAATTATAAGAGATCCAAGCATTCAGATAAACCATCTTGAAGGCCATTTATGAAACTTATAGGATGATGCTTTATTGGAAATATAATTCTTCCAATTCTAAAACATCTCGTAAAACATATTCATCTAAATATAGCACAAAGGTCATATTGTATACATTACAAGTAGGAGGTGAGGAGTAACACTTCAATTCAACAACCCTAGATCTAGGTTTTGAAGCATAAATAGGAACATAAAAGAATGGATCATGAGGTAGAGTATTTGATTTGGAAGAACCACTATAACCAAGAGAACCCTCAAGCAAAGCATCAACGGTTTTGTAGGTGGATGAACCATATGTAGGATGATGGGAAGAAGAAATGGTTGTAGAAGTAACAAGATCCATCCATAGTTACATTGTGTTGTGAATTATCCTATAATTAATGATGGTGATCATATCAACAATTGCCATCAATCACTATATAGATGAAATTAAATTTTACTTTTCTAGTTTACTATTTATAGTAAATCACCTCTTTAGCCTATTACTATCAAATATAATCAAGTTTTATTATTCAATTATTGCCTCAAACCTGTTAAAGTAATATATTGGTCTCTACTTATCAATTTTTGATAGTATTTGTAGTATTAGGATCCTCATTTCCCTGATTCCTATACTTTTCATGACTTTGCTACATCTCACATTCATTATGACTTTATAGTAACTTTTTCCTTCTCGTGTTTTTATGTTATATTCTACTATTAAAATACTATTTCAATGAATAATTACAAAAATTTGATACTAATATTACTAATTTTCAAACTACTATTCAATCAACAATAGCTACAAATTCACTACTATTGTACACATTGTTTCAATCAAATTTTGTGAGCTCTTAAAATACCCAATTTCCATCTCAGTAAATATTTTACATCTCTTTCATCAATAAATTAAGACTCAAATTTTTTATTCTACTTCATTCCATCCCTTTTTTCAAAAAGTGAAAAATATAGAGGTTGGTTATACAAGGCCACCTCTTTTGTATGAATCAATATACAAACCTAATGACTCAATTGTTAAATCTAACTACAAATACGTATTCAAGTACTAAATTTACCAAGTTACAAATAAATGCAACATTACATTTTTGTAAATTTAGGGGTAAATTTTTTCAAACCCAAAAATCATAAGATATGTCATTCCCTTTTGAATTTATAGGGGTATGTTAGTTTTGAAGAAATATATCCATCTACAATAGTGTGGTCCCATAAGTTGGGAATTTTTATTTTGGGGTGACCAAAAGCTCTATGACACTCTTCCCTTGATTTTAGGACACTTGATTCCCACCCTTGGTGTTAGGAAATCCAATTCCCATCTATTACTAAATCACATTTTGGGGATTAATCACCCCCAAATATTTCGCAATCACCAATGCAATATCCATATCTTCAAGAATTCCTTTTACACTTATGACACCCTTACACACAAACAATAGTTTTCCATATATCTTTTTGGTTTAGAATTAAATGTTTATTAGCTTGAAATTCTTATATATTTCTTGGCTTTAACAATATTAAGTATTAATTTTTCTCATCTAAACTAGCAAATTTTATTCACTAGCTTAAAGGGGGGTAGATGTAGAGACCAAAATTAATACAAAATCACAATTAAATCAATCTTTTATCAATATTTATGTGTGTGGGTGTGTGGGTATAGGGGGAGGGGGTTCTTGAACAATGAATCTTGATCATAGTAACACGATTCCTTGTTGTATTCCTCGTATATTACTTGATCTTCTTTAAAAATTTTACTTATTTGACTCCATATAATTTTGTGTCATGTCATAGAGATATCTAGACTTTTTAGCTTATTATTTGACTTTTATTAATTGTGGTGTAGGAATGTACCACTAGTTCAATACCATAATACATTTTTGACCCGAGCCTTACATTCCTACCCCAATTTTACTTTTGGGTCTCTTTTTCTAATTGGGCCATTTCATTTCTCTTTTTACTTCCGCACCTAGTGTTTTTGGTCTACCTTACGTGGCATAAGGACTCAAATTTAAAAGGGAAGTAATCATATATATATGAGTTATCTTTAATAATTTATCATCTAGAAAGAACCTATCTATATTTCATCTACAAATAGGAAAAGAAAGAATCACTATAGTGTATTATATATCACAACACAAGAGAGAAATTTTGAATTCTAATTTTTATATCGGGGTTTTGATTGGGGTAAAGTAGTTAGCCTACTATTGGTGTGGAAGTGCGAGGAAAATATAGATCAAGGTTTTATTTGCATTCACACTCACACAATATACTAGGATAAATACATTAAGTATGAAATAAATTGGTGGCGGTGGGTCTAATGGGGAGAAGTACCAATTCTTTTCATTTCAAGTATATTACTTCTAAAACACATCAGGACAAAGATCAAGAAAACAATACCTTCAAAGGGGCATTTGCGTTCATTGATACCAAATTCATGCATGCACTACCACATAATATCCAAAATATTAACACAAGCACTTGTGCATAAAACCTCAACAAAACATTTATTGCATCAATTCCTTAACACCCAAAATACACTCGGGGTTGTAAGCAATCACCTCAAAAGTAATATTACATAAAGGATTTTAAAACCAAACAAATATTCCAAAGTAATACTACAACACAATATTTACTCGGTGACCAATATTATGTAATAAATAGAAATAAATACTTTGTATTTCATTTATTCAATAAACATAAGATTACATTAAAATCTATATTCCTCAATTGTGCTCTCATGTACATTCCATAATGCTTGATGAAGTAAGGAAAATGGTTCTATGTACTTTAATTGGAAACATGAGACATGAAATATTCTCTCAATGCCTATTAATGACTATATAATGTAATCACCTTAGTAAATTCCAAAAAATTAGAACCCCTAGAATGAAGAAAATCCTTCATTATTATACAAAATTTTCCCTAAGGGAATATACCTAGATACTCTTCCATTAGACTTGAGAAAAATAAAACCGTGGGGATTTTTATAATTGATCGGTCAAGTGGATGGATGAGTTGTTCCAATTGAAAAGATCATTTTTAATACACACATCTGGAATATTTTTGAACCATGATTGAAGTTCATGGAGGAGTGAGAATATTCCTTTTACAAAAAAACTTATTTTTTCCTTTTCTACTCTATCACCATCATGTGTGTGCTCCCAAGAAGAGTTTTTTACTCATTGCAATCATTTAATTTTATTCTTTCTTCTGAAAGAATAATGAATAGAATAGAATAAAGGATAGGAGAGGAATAAATAATAATGAATAAGCCTAAGGAGGGTCAACATCAATTGGTTCACTCTTTTTTTTCTCCTCTAGTTTATTTTTTTATGTTTCGACACATTCAAATATGCCCAAAATGAGGTCCTCATCTAGCCCCTAATGGTAAAGAAAGACTAATTCTTGTTTATAAAAAACACTTTCAAATTCACCAGAAATAGATTTCTTCTGTTTAACTCTCTTGGCCAAATTATTAATGTACCTCTCCAAATGAATTAAATTTTGAATAAAAGAATAATAAAAGTCCTTTGGAGATTCTAACTCCCCTACAATATATTGCTAAAGAATTTCTATCATCTTTTCTACGTTTTTGGATCCTGGAGTGTAAGTATCTTTGAGGCGAAGCATTTTCTCAATTTCAGAATCAATGTCATTTACGTACTCCCCTTCTTTCTCCCTCATATCCTAGAGTTTTCTTATGAAACCCCCAAGGTGTCGATTCTCAATTTTATAGCCCCTTTGTACTCATATTGTCTCCCTTAGCAATTTGATGGTACTATTCCTTACTTTTCCACAACCTCGTCATCCATACTTGCAATGACATCAAGATTAGGCAACATTCTATCCAATATTCAACCTTTTTCTAATACTTATCAATTAACACATTTTTTTTCTCTATTTTCTCATAAACTTCATTATATAATGCAATTATATATTTGAGTTTTCTACCTTTTCTTGTCAATTCCTTATCCTATTCCTTGTTTAAAATCATCAAAAATTATTTAATGCTTTTAAGGTGATATCTACAGTAACTTCTTGGCTCTCCAAGGGAGGTTATATCCACCTTTGCATGTAGGTTGAAAGATGTCAACTATTTCCCTTAGTAATTTCTTCATCTCTTTGTCTTTATCTATTTTCTACAAGAGACCTTACATTTTGATAGTTATTGGTTGGTGTCGCCAATGGTACTTTGGTGATGTGGTAATCTGAAGGGAATATTCATCCCGTAAGACATCATTTTGTGGGGTGGAAACTTCCAAAAAAATTGCCTCATTAGGCCCCACCATTGTTCCTGAAAAAATCTTGGCTTTCTTTGGTGTTTTGGATGACCTCAAGGAGATGATACTCTCAAGGTTTTCTTCATCCATTTGTACTATTTTTTTCTCTTCCTTGGGAGTGATGCTATGAATCGTCCTTCACTCATAGTTTTGCATTCCCCTTGTATTCACTATAGGGAGGTACTTTGTACAATCACAATTTTTGGCACTCGAGAGTGCGAGGCTAGAATCATCTTTTATTTGTGGTGTTTCTACATTTTCACTTATTTTTCCTAAGTTGTATCCTTATCTTCCCCTTTCTCTTGTACTTAATCTACCATCTTAGTTAAATGGTATTCAACACATGCATACCGTAGGTTCGTTAACTTTAATTTCAACCTCGTATTTCCGACGGAGAAGGCTCCTTGATTGGATCAATTTGCATTTCTGCTTGATCTTGATCCTTTAATTTTATAACTTCATCCACAACTTCATGAGCTACAATTACTTCCTCCACCATGTTAGAGCTGATTAAAGAGGATATATGACTTCTTTTTTGTTCACTTTATACTAATATAACTTATTTAACATTTGGTTATTCCATCTCTATCATTATAACCTTTGTTATGGTGGATTTTTTGTGAGATGTTGAGCTTCCTCTCTACTCTTCAATCGATGTAACTTGAGTATATGCATCTTGGAATTTTTTTGTGAAGTTGAGCTCTAGCATTTTGACTTAAACCATTCAACAAGTCGGTGAAGAAATTTTCATGAGATGTACCTTGATCTTTTAATCCCACAACTTCAAAGAAATTTGCACTTGTTCTTCTTGAATTGGAGCTGAGAAAAGGAATTCTTACAACATAAGAGGTGGGGTAGTATCATATAAATTTATATTTTCGGATACTTTAACAAGTATCTCAAGACTGCGGAAGCTCGTGTATTTGTGCACTAGTATCCACTTCTCTGCAGGTGTTTCCACCCTCGCCATTTTGCCCTTACAAAGTGTTTGGTACTTGGTTTTCCTCCATCTTCTAGGGATGGGATCCAATATCAGACTCATCTTGGGTTGTCTAGGTGAAACACTTCCTATCATCCTCTTTCCTTTGTTGAGCAATCCTTTTAAAGTAAAATATGATGCACCTATTTGGATTTTATCTTGAGTAATAAATCGGTTTGGGCTTAGGAGTGGGATAGGGGACAATATGGATTGGGTTAGCCTTAATAATAGGGGCATTCTTTAATATTTCCTTAGTCATATGTGTCAACTTAGACACATAGGTCTATGTCTTGCTAATAGTTGAACTTATTTATTTGACCGCCTCTGTAGTAGGTCTAGTGGCCCCTTTCACAAATGGTGGAAGTACATCCTTGATTGCACATATGGCCTTGTACTCCCTTAAAACTGTAGTATTCTACAAGTATAAATAATTTCTTTTTCTTATCACCTAAGATAGGGTTTTCTTGATGATATGATTGGTTTTTCCATGCAAGTATATAGTCACTTGTGTATTGTAATCAAGAGGTGGCACTGGATGTGCTGAAATATTATTATTTGTATAATATTTTCTCATTGTATCTCCTTCATTTGTATAATAATAGGGGCATTCTTTAATATTTCCTTAGTCATATGTGTCAACTTAGACACATAGGTCTATGTCTTGCTAATAGTTGAACTTATTTATTTTCGCTCTCGTAGTAGGTCTAGTGGCCCCTTTCACAAATGGTGGAAGTACATCCTTGATTGCACATATGGCCTTGTACTCCCTTAAAAACTGTAGTATTCTACAAGTATAAATAATTTCTTTTCTTATCACCTAAGATAGGGTTTTCTTGATGATATGATTGGTTTTTCAATGCAAGTATATAGTCACTTGTGTATTGTAATCAAGAGATGGCACTGGATGTGCTGAAATATTATTATTTGTATAATATTTTCTCATTGTATCTCCTTCATCCACCAAGACCTCAAGAAAAAATGTAATTTTGTAATCAATTACTTGGGTGAGGTTCATTCAGGAGAATTATCTCGAGTCTCACCTCTTCCTCCTCCCTAGAGTCCATAGAGGAGTCCTCATAATGAGGCTCATGCTCATATATAATTCCAAGGACTCCTTCACTATTCACTTGATGTCATAATTGTTCCTACCCTGAAATTTATGCATGATGACCTTTTTCATCTCATCTTGTAGGAGCATATCCTTAACCATAGTGGGGCATGTATATCTCCCAATAGTAATTGGAAACTTGAAATGGGTTTTTTTCTTTCCTATTATGAGCTTGTGGACCTCCACAAGTTGTCTTGAAAATTTTAGCAGTTCCCATTTATCATCTAGGTACTTAGGCAACATGTATGGTGTGCCTTGAAAGCCACTTAATCTAATGTAAGTGAATAATTTGAATTGGATGAAATAAAATCCGTATTCAATGATCACCTATCTTTTCCCTATTTGACATTATATACTTTTTCCATTCAGGATAAAACAAACAAATAATATGGACAAGTAATACATAATGAACCAATCAAGCTATACTTTTGATTCTCTAAGTTGAGTTGTGGGTATACATCATATACCTTGAAATAAGAAAAATCCTTTGCCTTTACCAACCCTAGGAAGAATTAGTAGCATGTAATTTTTATACCAGATATGAGGTCATGTAGAATTCATATTTGTTTTTGAACTCTCCTTCAATTTTCATTACCATCTTGATGAGTTGTTGATGGATAGAGTCACTTATAATCTCTCCCCAAGTAGATAGGTGTCTTTCCACTTAGAATGATTTGGATGTACCTAAACATCCAATCATGGTAATGATAAGCAGACTCATTCCCCACAATCCTATTTATTAAAGTGATGAGGTCCCCAATTTCTTCAATGAAGTCATCCCTGCTCAACCTCTTGGGTATTCTAGTAGCATAGATCCTTGGTTTCTCAAGCCATTGGTTGTTCAATACCTTGGAATACTTCGCACTATTGGCATACTAAAATTTCTCTTCTTTTTCAACTGAAATGTCTACCACTTGGTCAACATATAGGGTTCAAGACAAAACCAGAGCATCACTCCCATCTCTAGATTATCTCCTATGAGGGTCATAGTTTTAGGCACATGTCCATACTAATTCTATATATTGAACTAACAGGGGAAATGAAACTTCTATCAATTTTCTTTGTGATTTCCTTCTCGTCAACTACATATAACCTCGGAGGAAATCATATAATTCTAAATTGCCTAAATTTGTATATGTTATATTTTCCATGTCATAGGTGAGGTGGAATGAGGTTGGGACATCGGTTAATTAGATCTTCATTATTCTAGGGCAAGTGATTTAACAAAAATAGAGATGTTAAACCTTAATATTGCAGAGTAACTAATAGAAAAAATAAATTACAACTATGGATATAAAATGACACAAGAAATAAGCTAATGAAATATGAAACCCTAAGTTCAAGAGAAGGAAAGAATGACTTAGCTGATTTATGTTATTTTGGGAACTAATCTGGACTGGAAACTTGATGAGCGAAGAGGGTGACCATCACAACCGTGCATTGTAAAATCTAGAGTTATTAAATAAGGTCATACTAGGGTTCCTAGAGTAGAACTAGGGTACCTAGGCACCGTGACTACTAAGAGGCAACCTTGAATGTGTAGGATCTCAAAATATGATTTTGAGAGTGTCATTGATAGTCGTTGTTAGTCACATGTATGTCTCTCTTTGATCATCGAGTGTCGAGTGTAACCTATAAAATTTATGTTCACCCACAAAATCCTTAAACTACATTAAATCTTGAAAATGAAAGATGTAATATGGGGAGTTAGTGTTAAGAATAAATCATACCTCTATAACTTAACCATATAAGAAAGAAACTAAGACTTACCTAACCTCAAAATGATAGGGTTTAGAGATACTCATGGATGTGGATGAATGATGCTTGATGTTGAGCTCTGTAGAAGAATGGTATAAGCTCCTTTCTATGAGAATACCTTTAGATCACAAACACTAAACAAGATATGATTAATAAAATATGAGGTGG
The DNA here is from genome assembly GCA_018340775.1 of Taxus wallichiana var. yunnanensis. Lineage (NCBI taxonomy): Eukaryota > Viridiplantae > Streptophyta > Pinopsida > Cupressales > Taxaceae > Taxus > Taxus wallichiana. The sequence goes on from CM031237.1 coordinate 758,455,383, forward strand.
ATTTCTGGAAAATCTAGTCCCAGAAGAAATCAAAAGACTTCCTAACAAGAATGTCAATCCGCATTTAAGAAATTAATCGAATAATGATGAAATAAAATGATAACAAATGAAAATATAACAAACAATGCAAAGGAAAAAGGGACTGAATTGGTCCAAGGCTATATGTTGATCTGATGGTGGTTCTTGATCCAAAGGGATATTTGGAATCATAGTATGGCTCAAAGGATAAATAATGTGGATATGCGCTCACAAAGGTAAGCGGAATAATAAGTTTACTTTAGATAAATTATAAAATATTACAGGTGGCTCAAAGGAGCTTGATGGGACTAAAAAGATACTTGAAAGGCCTTAGGAAAATATTATGTGGTTTATATGTCTAAAAAGTAAGATTGGGGGTTAAAATACCTTTTTATAGGAATCGACTTTGTGATGATATGTCAAAGAAGTAATCAATCACCGGGGAATCTCTAGCGATTCTAGTAATCATCAGAGATTACTTGTATAGTGTATAAGTTGATAATGGATGAATATGGGACCTGAAAGGAATGCTAAAAAGGTTGATTTAAGATTATAAATGATGCATAATAATGTAATGAAGTAAGGGAAACCACTTACCTTGTATAATTTGATGAATGAAGAACAAAAGGTGATATTACTCGAGAGAGGAATATTGTTGATTAAAAATACTATTGATTTGATTCTGGGCATATGAATGACATTCAAAGGTTGAAGAAGATATTTTTGATGCTTTAAATGTTGTTTGGATGATCTCTGGCTCTGTGAGAGGTCTATGATACAAGAGAAACAAATCAATGAAGTCTAGAGGTCACGCCCACTTGTTAGTTAACCTCAAATGGAGGCTTAGAGCTTGTTTATATAGAGTTGAAAAAATAGGTAGAATCATTGGTGATTCTAGGAATCTCCAGCGATTCGGGTTTTATGGGAAGAATTTTTATGAAACCACCTCCCAAATCAAGGTTTTGTTTTGTTTTAAGGAGTGATATATAGGTATTAAAATTTTGTGGAATCAAGGATGTTAGGGATTTAATGATTTTGTTTTGGATTTATCTAATTTAGGTTTATAGATTTTTTAGGTGGAGAATGGTTGAAACTATTTCCAAATAAGGCTATTTGGTTTGTGTTTTAGGTAGATAATTTATTTGATCTTTTGGGGACATGGTATGATTGTTAAGGAGACTACAAAATAGGTTTAAGACATGATTTAATTTTGATTATGGTTTTATTTTAGGAATATTCCAAGTGATTTGAATAGGATAGATATGATTTAATTTAGATTTAGTTAGATGATGATTTAATTTTTATTTGATTTTGATTTATGTTTAGTTTTAATAGGATTTATGTTTAGTTTTAATATGATGATACAGAGTGTAAGAAAGATGTGGTAGATAAATACATGAAAATAAATATTAAATGTGGTGTGATAAATGTATGATTTTCATAAGAATAATATGATGTGGTAAGTGTATGGATTTACACGAGATAAGTATGGTGATGATGTTGATGTTGATGTATTTAATTAATTAATTGGATAAAGATGAGTATTTGACTTAGGATATGGGGTGTTGATATATTTAATTAATTAATTGAGTAAGGATGGGAGGGATGTTTGATGTTTTTAATTAATGGGACAAAGATGTGGGTGTAGTATAGGACTTAGGATATGAAATATCAATGTATTAATTAATTGATTGAATAAAGGTGAGGGGTGTAGATTTTATATGAATTAGTATAAGGATCAAATGTGATAATGAAGGGGGTCTAGTGGATACTTGGACATGGGAATTAGTGGTGTTAATTTTAGGTGTCTACATTTTTCCCCTTTTTGTTGAGTGGTTTTAGACAAGCCACGAGACAAAAATGAGATGTGATGTAAGTGAGGATGTAGAATCATGTGATGAGGTGTTCCCCTCAAACTAGGGATTGATGACCTAAAAGGAATTGATCACTAGTTTGGAAGAGAAAGATGAAAAGATACAAAGATGAGGAGTAATGAGGGATGATGGAATAATGCCCCAAGATGAGGTAGAGAAATAAGATAAATGCCATCATAAAATCAAGTGATAGGGGAACCAAAGGGTTCGTGTCCTATAGACATATGACTTAGTGAATGAAAGGATGTTTTGACAAGGTCAAAGGACCAATGATAGATGTTTCCAAAAAGGTGGGATTTAAGGCCAAGAGGTCAAGTGATAGGGGAACCAAAGGGTTCATGTCCATATGACATAAAGGCGTAAAATATGATGGTTTAATGAGGTCAAAGGACCAAAATTTATGTTGCCACAAAGGTGGATTTCAAGACTAGGAAGTCAAGTGATAGGGGAACCAAAGGGTTTCATGCTATGACATATGATGATAAAACGATTTGAGGGAAAAATGATGATTTGATGAGGTCAAAGGACCAAATTTGATGTTTCCACAAAGGTGGACTTACAAGACTAGGAAGTCAAGTGATAGGGGAACCAAAGGGTTCAAAAGGTGGAGACATATCGGGAATAATGATGATAGGGAAAATTGATAAATGGATGATGATGATGATTTGATAAGGTTAAAGGACCATAATTTTTTTTCCACAAAGGTGGGATTAAGGACTAGATTGTGAGTCTGATGGTGATTGAGGTGTAGTGCCCGAGGAGGCATCCATTTGAAAATGTCGATTTGATTGAATAGATGTGATGTTTTAGACAAAATGATGTAATGATGAGATGTGTAAGGATGTATGTGATTTATATGATTTGATATATGATATGATAGATATTGATGATGTCATATGTGGAGGGTTGATAATTGTTAAAGTTATGTTTTAGATATGATGTGTATTTGATATTGATTTGAAAGTGATCTTAATGTTTATCAAAAACCATGGTCAAGAATGAAACATGGATTGATTTCTTTGTACTAGATTTGATACATATGTGATGGGAAAACAAAATGAAGGTGCTTGCACTTTTGGCCTTTACAATAAATGTTAACAGATGACTAACAATGGGTAGTCACACTTAGGATCTTGGACATAGAGATGAAGTGAAAATATGTACCTTCCTAGGACATGAGAAGGGCTGACATATGTAGGTTGTGTGGGAGAAAAGGTTCTCCTTTCAATGGTTTCATAGGGAAATGCCCCAGCTTTACATTATTTTTTTTGATGCAAAATGATCAATGCTGGAAGTTTTTTGATGGGAAAGATGATCAATGGGAAGATTTCCTAGGATGCTTTTGATATTTGAATTTTTTTGAAGGTTGATCAATGCGGAAGCCTTATTTTACATAGGTAGCCATCCTTGAGGGTATGGTATACATTTTTGATTTTTTTTTTTGAGATAGTCCATTTTGAGGGATATTATATGACTTTGATGGGTAGTTTTCCTTGAGGGATCAGTCTACTTTTTACTTTTTTGACAATGATTTTATATTTTGAATAGTTGTCCTTGAGGGATCATTCTATTGTATTTTTGATAATATGCATCCATAGATATTTTTTGAATTTTATTTTGAGCTGAGGAAAGACCCTAATAGACCATTTCAAGGAGGGAAGAAAGAATGTGTACACATGACTACACATGTGTGCCCCAAGACATGTTTTTGGTTGGTAGACAAGGTGGATGAGTGTAATGATTGTGGGGTTCCTAAGGAGGAACTTATCCATGTGAAAGATGTGATGAACAGAGTCATGGTGCTCATCTTTAAGGTTTTGAGGATAGTGATGGAAAACCACATACTTTCAAATCATTATGATGATAAAATGATTGGTTGATAGTGAAATAAGATCTTTGATGTGACTATTGTCATGATGGTGATGTGTTAGTAGAAAGGCCACAAGTGCAAGACATTCAAAGGTTGACCCATGCTATATGGACCGATCCAATTAGGGGGAAAACTTTCCACATTTACTCCATTCCAAAGTAATGACATTTTGATTTGATTAGGTAGATTAGGTTTTAGTGAATGATGTGTTAGGGGGAATGTAAGGTAAGGTTTTAAAAGTCTTAGTAGAGAGGATCCCTCCTAACATAATGTGGTGGATAGAGATGACATGTGTTGAAAGGAATGATATCTTTAGGTTAGGATGATGGAAGTTTTGATCTTGATTGATTGAGTATATGGTAAATAAAGGAGGCCTTGAAAAAGGATTCATTGAAAAAAATTGGATGGGATGGGATATGAGAGGACGATTTATAAAGGGTAGATGATGAAGCTTTGGTTTTACCTTTTCTTCATGTATGATGATTTCAGGTTTGCATATGGGAATGAATCATACCATTTTGAGATGAGGGACCTTCAATGGAAGGTGATGAGAAGACATATGAGAAAGGTTTTTCAAGATTGATTGAGATGACCCCTGACCTCCTAGTTCTCATGAGATGTAGATGTGATGATGAGATGATAGTAGTGAAGACCTTTTGGAAGGGTGATTGATGAGATGAAGGACCTTCAATGGAAGGTGAGGATATTGATAAGAATTGAGACCTTCAATGGAAGTGTTGAAAAAATGATGGACCTTGATGGAACCTTGATGAATGGAAGGTTAAATTGACAAGATTGATGGACCTTCAATGGAAGGTTAACAAGATTGATGGACCTTCAATGGAAGGTGCTAATTGATGAGATTGATGGACCTTAATGGAAGGTGCTAATGAGATGTCTAACCTTGATGGAAAGGCTTGCTAAATAGAATGAGGATGTCCCCCTTGACTTACAGATGTCCTTGAGGACATTGATGAGGGTGGAGATGTTGGTAATGTTGATGATGGGTTAGGATGGTCCTCTTCTGGGAGAAGATCATTGATGAGGAAGATTCATTGGATTATGGATTTTAGTGCTTTACAACTTTCCGTATTATGACCTGGGCTTTATGATAGGCACATGTTTTGTTTTGATCATACCATGTAGGTTTTTTGAGGATATGTGGATTGGTGTTTTGATGGGTGGTAATGTGATAAGAGAAGCTTGCATGAGCCTCTCAAGGATATCAATATAAGTCCCTTTTGGAGGGATTTGGATTAATGGATTTTGATTTTGATTTTTTTTACGAGGACACTTAGTATGATGTGTCTTGTTTTTGGATGGGGTAGATTTGTAGATGTTGTATGGTATTGAAACATCGTAGGGACATTTGTAAAGTTGATAAGAGGGAGGATGTGACCCAAGAAATGGATTGAAAAAATTAGATGATGGATGAGGTCCCAAAATGGATGAGGAGGGATGGATTATGGATGAGATAGGGTTGATTGTGTGATGATGATATTGAGATAAAGGATGGGGTCCCAAAATTGATGGTAAGGGTGGAATTGTAGATTTGATAGATTTGGATTGTGAGAAAGGATGGGGTCCCAAAATGGATGGTAAAGGGTAGAGACCTTAGATGATGTGTATTTGGATTTTGTAATTTTGATTTTAGGTAAAGGAGGGGGTTTTACGATAGATGATGAGGATGAGGTGATGGATGTGATAGATTTGATTTTGTAATGTTTATGTTAGATAGAGAAGAGAGACTCACATCGAGATGATGAGGATGAAAGGCCATGGATGTGATGATTTTTGACTGTATAGTATTTGATTCAGGGAAATGTTCTAGAGCTAGATGGTAAGTGAGTAGTCGAGGATAGGATTGGGTCTGATTTAGATGAGGGAGATGTTTTTTCTAGACATGATTGAGGTGGATTATGTGAGCTTTTTTTTTTTTGATTAGTTTAATAAGTGGTTGGATATAGAGAGATTTTCAATTATAGAACCTCTCTTCTTAGTAATGAATTCCAAGGTGGAATCTAAGGGTTGCAAGGAGGTAATGAATGATTGGATAATGGACACAAGTGATGTCGATGTGTGAGGATCATCAAAAAGAGGATCTAGGGTTTTGAGTCTTCAAGGGGAAGCACTAGTGATGAAGGGGTCTCCTCATGGGGAAGAACCTATGTAATAGAGTTGATGGTATGACTAAAGGATACAATATCTATATGATTGATTTATCAAGGGATTGGATCGGGAAGACAAGTAAATTCATCATGTGTGGTAGTTTCATCTAAATCATAGGAAGACCTAGGGAATCATTTGAAATGGAATGTGTGTAGTGGATTCATCTGAATCATAGGAAGACCTAGGGGAAATGAAATGTGTGGATTCATTTGAATCATTAGGAAGACCTAGGGAATCAGATGGAACATGTGTGGGTTGAGGATCAAGATGGCCTTCTTTGAGGGCTTGGTTTTCTAATTTCTTGGCCATGGAAAAGGCTTCATCAAAGGTCCAAAATGTGTGGATCTAAAGAGTGGATGAGATATGTGATGAGAACATGATCGAAAAAAACTCAATTAGTTCTGATTGTGGAAGTGGAAAGGACAATTGATTGATAGTGTTTTTCCATCTAGTGAAAAAATATCCAAGGATTCATTTTCAGATTGTTTGATGGTAGCAAGGTCAGAAATGGTGATTTTATGAGTAACGTTTATAGAAAGTGATTGAGGAATAACATGGCTAGTTTGTGTGAAAGAGACCAAAGAATGTCGAGGAAGGGAATTATACCAATCCAAGGCAAGTCCTACCAATGACATAGGAAAGGTTCTAAGAAGAAGATCTTGATCATGGATAATGAGATAACATGAGTGTCTAAAGGATAGTATGTGTTGTTGAGGATCCTCCTGACCATGGAACATTGTAAACTCAGGAAATTCCCAATGTGGAGGATATGATTTATATGATACTGATGGATGGATGGGTTCATTACAAACCTGATCATAAGTGAGGACATGTTTGGATCCTTTGGTAGTGGTTTCTAAATTATCTAATCTATTGGATAAGTCTGTAAAGGATCATTTGTGGGATTAGATGTGAAGGAGATTAACAAGAGGATGTGATTGATTTGATTGATGAGGATTGAAAGTAGGATGATTTTTTTTTGTGGATGTGCTTGATGTGGAGGTTGATAAGGGGTAGTTTGAGAAGATATTATTTGTAAAGTGGGTTGTGATAAAGGGATATGGGGAGATGTGGAAAAATGTTGAGTATATGTTGTTGTTTTTGGATGAGAGGGATTGATTGAGATTGAGTAGGGATATTTGTATGGGTTTGGGATGTCTGAGGCACTAAAAATGGGATTGAAGTAGAGATGGATTGATTAGATGAAGGATAGGGGATATTAAGATTCTGATGTGATTGTGATGAAGAGGGGATGTGGAAAATATTGTTTGATGGGATACATTGGACATGGGATGAGAAGAAATAGTTTGGAAATAGCTTGGTTGTAAAGAATAATCATAAGTTTGTTGGATGGGGTTGTTATATGATTGTTGGATTGGATGAAGGGTGGAAGTTCCATAAGGGACATAAGATGGTCTAGATGGCTCTGAAAACATGCTAGAGCTAAATGATTTGAATAAGATGTGATAGGTTGATAAGATTGATAAGGATTAGATCTTGTATAGGGAATGTTTTGAGATGGATTGGGATAAAAAGATATAGAGGTAGTGGATGAAGATGATTGTAAAAATGATGCATAGTGATTAGAAGGATATATTGATGTAGAGAGTTGATCCATATTAAATGAAATTTAAATTAATAATGAAAAAAAATCCCTAAGAAAGCTACAAATTTAATAGACAAGTCAAGAAAAAGAATTTTAATTATCTTGATTTAATTAAAAAAAAAAGTGAAATGTGTAAAATGGTTAACAAGGGTCCTAGGAAATGGAAAGCTATGGATGGTTTTAGGTATGTTTTAAGTGGAGTCCTTGATATACCCGAAGGTACATGAGGCCCAACTCTATACTGTTGCCGATACATGGGCTTGGTATTGGGGCCTACCCCTCACTTCATGGTCCCACAATGATAAGGGTGTCAGTGTTTTGCCAATATATACCAACTGATAGACATGTGATTATACTGCCTAGAACACCAAGTCAAATTCTCCTCTTGGGGATCAAATCCAAGTAGGTATCCACCTAGGTGGGAATTGTTTAAATGTGTTTTGATGTTTTAAGTGGTTTGGTTGTGTGTGGGGGAAAATAAAGTGAATGCAACATGATTACCTTCCTAATTAAAACTATGTGAAGCAAGAAGGATGTAGTTGTTCATTTTAAGACCCAAAATGAAATGTTGTTTTTGATGAGGACAATCAATCAAAAATGCAATACTGAAAGAAAAAAGATGGATTTAGGACTCACCATGATAAAACTTCTTTTTTTTTTTTTTTTAGCAATTTTAAAAAAGCAAACAATCAATCAATGTAAAATCTCAAAAAAAAATCCTCAGTAAAAAGTTAGCAAAAAACAACAAAAAGAATAAAAGAAAAAAAGGTTAGAGGGTTACTTATTAAGAAGTAATCAAAAGGATTGAGAGGAATTTTTATGATTATAGAGGAATTTGGTGATTTCTCAAATCACTAGTGATTACTAAAAAAAAAACCTAGATATGAAAAATATGATATTCTGATGAATAAAAAAGATTTTTTTTTAGATTTTAAATAATCAATGAAATATAAAAAAAATAAATCTATGCAAATCTAAGCTAAAAAAAAGTAGAAAAAAAAAAGAAAAATAAAACTAGAAGGAAAACTAAAAAGTAAGTAAAAAATTTCAAAATCGGTCATTGAATGAATGTTGGTGATTCAGCTAAATCGTTATGGTGATTGCTAAATCGTTAGTGATTACGAGGTAGAGAACCCAAAAATTAAAAACAAATGATATTTTGATAAAATTAACAATAAAAATGAGGGACAAGTGTCCCACTAGGTGTGCCAAGATGTTGAGAATAAATCCTACCTCTTCAACTTAATCTAATAAGAAAGAAAATAAAACTTACCTAACCTCAGAATGACGGGGTTTAGAGATACCCATGGATGTGGATGAATGATGTTTGATGTTGCGCTCATAGAAGAAATGATATAAGCTCCTTCCTGTGAAAGAAACTTGCAATCACAAACACTACACAAGATATGATTAAAAAAATATATGGTGGATTTCCTAGAAAAGGCTAGTCCCTAAAAGTCAATGGACTTCCTTATAAGGATGTCAATCCACGTTCAAGAAATTAATCGAATAATGATAAAATAAAATGATAATAATAATAAAATGATAACAAATGATATAACCAACAATGCAAAGGAAAAGGACCGATGGCATGGTCAAGGCTATATGTTGATTTGATGGTGGTTCCTGATCCAAAGGGAGTTTGGGAATCACAATATGGCTCAAAGGAGCAATGATGTGGATATGCACTCACAAAAGGTAAAAAGATAGATAATGTTTGATTTAGATAAATGATAAAATGTTACAGATGGCTCAAAGGAGCTTGATGGGACTAAAAAGACACTTAAAAGGCTGAGTTTTTGTAAAATATTATGTGATTTGGATGTCTAAAAAAGAAATCTTGGGGTTAAAAAATACCTTTTTGATAGGAATCATCGGAGATTGGGGAAATCTGGTGAGTGATTTAAATCGACAAATTAGAATCAACTGGGGGAATTATCGATTAAGGGATTCTATTTAGAATTTCGAAATGATTATGATTGATTGATGAAAATGTACATGTTGATAATGGATGAATATGGGACCCAAAAGGAATGCTAAAAAGGTTGATTTAAGCTTGAAATGATGCATAATAATGTAATGAAGAAAGGGAAACCACTTACCTTGTATAATTTGATGAATGAAGAAAAAATGTGATATTACTCGAGAGAGGAAGATTGTTGATGAAAGAAGACTATTGATTTGATTCCTGGGCATATGAATGACATTGAAGGTTGAAGAAGAGATTATTAATGCTTTAAATGTTGTTTGGATGATCTCTGGCTCTGAGAGGTCTATGATACAAGAGAAATGCAATATGAAGTCCTAGGGTCATGTCCACCTACCACTTAACCTCAAATGGAGGCCTAGAACTTGTTTATATAGAGTTTGAAAAATAGGGAAGAATTGAAAAGTGATTTGGGAATTTTCACATGATTGGGTTTTACGGGAAGAATTTTTTAAAACAACCTCCCAAATCAAGGTTTTTGTTTTTTTAGAAAATGATGTTAGAAAGATTTCATGTTGGAAATGATGTTAGGGATTTAATGATTTTGATTTTGAATATATCTAATTTAGGTTTTGTAAGATGGTTTTTAATGTGGAAAATGGTTGAATAATATTACCAAATAAGGTTTTGGTTTGTTTTTGGGTAGATAATTTTTAATTTTTGGGACATGGTAATTGTTAAGGAGATGGATATTGATTTTAGACATGATTTAATTTAGATTATGTTTTGATTTTAGGAAGATTCTTAGTGGTTGAATAGGATAGATGGGAGATTTAATTTGATTTATTAGATATGATTTATTTTGATTTGATATGATTAGATATTTAATTTTAATTGATTTTGTTTAGGATATGATTTATGTTTAGTTTATAATAGGATTTTATGGAGTGTAAGAATGATGTGGCAGATAAATACATGAAGATAAATTTTAAATGTGGTGTGATTAAATGGTGTGATAAATGTATGATTTTCATAAGAATAATATGATGTGGTAAGTGTATGGATTTTACGAGATAAGTATGGTGATGATGTTGATGTTGATGTATTTAATTAATTAATTAGATAAATATGAGTATTTGACTTGATATGGGGTGTTGAACTTCCCCTTCCTATGTAATGTACGTGGAAAATGTAGTCCCTTTTCCCTTGAATGGATGTTATATGGATGTCTTTAGTGCTCTTATATGCCATTGGATGCAAGCTTAGGTGATGATAATAGATGCTTAGAGTTGGGTCCTTGATTTTGTTCACATAGATTTGTATTTATATGAGTCCCTTGGTTGAATTTTTTAATTGATTTTGAAAGGTGACCCATAAGAAAATAAGATGCCCAGATGATAAAAGAGACCCAAAAGAGGCGAGTAAGATAGAAAGATGTCAGGGATGCCCAAAGGTGACTAAGGTGTTTGGGTGCTAGCCTTCTAGCTGGGCATTGGTGTCTAAAGCCATAAAAGACAAACATGTAAAATATCAACCGGGATGTGAGGTGTGCAAGGCCAAAAGAAAATAAATAACATAGATAAAAGGCCAAATATAAGTTTCAATTACTAGTTTTCTCACTTATGAATCATATGAATGCTAGTACATGTTTGGGACTTAGAAATGTACCCAAGTGTGTGATTTTGTGTATACATTTTCCCCACTTTATGTTGTAGAGTGAATACTCGATAACATAAAGTAGATAAGAGATGTGTACCTGATAACCATGTAGAGTGTGTGGCGAAGAATGTGTCGAGTGGACAAGTGAAAGCATGAAGTGATTAAAAATGAAGCATGGAAGCTAAGAAAGAGGAAGTGACCCTAGGGGTGAAGCATATTGTTTTGTACCATGTTTTACCTATTGTTTTGCTTGATAAAGGTTTACTTCTTGTTGTGTATTAAGGATGGATCTCAGAAAAGAAGAATGAAAGAGTAGTCAAACTCATTTATTATGAAAATCTTGTAAAAATATGTAAAAGCATGTAAATGTGAAAAAGTAGTAAAAGGAAAGTTTCCACCTTGTTGGTCCTCAAATCTACACACCCGGGTGGATTGACAACGATTATCTTTAGGGAGGGAAAAGGGGGAATTTCTTTGAAAAGGTGGTAGATAGGGTGATATTATGTTTTGTAGCCAGGAGGGGTCTAACAATTTCCTTGAGATTAGTCCTTAGGATGTTTAAGGGGCATGTACAAAGGAGATGGCCTTTTCCTACTACTTTTGGCCCTACCTTGAACTAGGGTGAGAGGACCCGAGGTATAACCTGAATTGTAGAGGGGGATATAGGATATTTGTTCCCTTGATTTTCTTTCAAATAATGGATCAATCTAGGATATACATGGCCATGGACACAACACTCATCTCACAAGTTTTCACAAAAGATGTTGTGTATACTTACCTTTTGGACACGAGCTATATAGACCGTAGAATTTGATTGCTCTTGCATTCTCTAGATTGTAAAATTAAAGCTAAGGGTGGTGTTAATGATATTTAAAATACAGAGTAGCAAAATAAATGAATGGAAGTAAAATGGGGTAGGATTACTTGTGTAGTTTTTTAAATGAGGGGGTTATAGGAAGACAGATTCCTTGTAGTCAAGCATTTAACACTTAGAGAAACCTATAATTCTGTAAAAGTATAGTAAAAACTCAATCAAGTAGTCACAATTTCTAAAAAGGAATATTTGCATTCATGGAATTCTAATGGATGCATATTTCCAGCTCAATCTCTAAAATACTTGACACAAGAGCTCATGCAAGAATTCTAATGAAGTATTTACTACTTCTACTCTCGTATGCCTAAGATACACTCAAAGTCTAACAAAAATCCATATGCACAAAGTGGATATGGAAAGGATTTTACTATCAAGTCCAATATTGCAAAGGAAGTGTTTACAACATAATATCAAACTAATGAACAAATAACAACCATTAAGGACAAATCTAGTGTATGAAAAAGAGAGACAGTAAACACAAAAATGTAGCAGAAAATGTAATTCATCAATCAAAATCCCAAATATAGACCCCTAAAGACATAATTTAAACTCAAAAGGGAACATATTTCATTTAAATATTTAGAACTTATTAACATGGGAACATCAAGTAAATGCTCTCAAATCTTGGTAGTGGTTGTACATTACAACCACCTTCGACTGAAGTTTGGAAAACTAAGAGCTATATGCATTTCACAAAGGAAGCATGTAATATGAAAATTGAATCTCTTCGACCTTTTCAGATATAGAAATACTAACCCCTTCTTGAATATGAGGACAAGCCCCTATATTTATACAAATTTTGTCTACAAAATTGATCTATTAATACAAATTTACCCCAAAATAGAAGCATATTTTCCCCTTCGCTATAGAAAAAATATTTTTAATTGATGTGGGAATGTAAATTTTTCTAACTAAAAATATTTTAATTTCAATCTAAGCATTTTGGGATCAATTCATGCCTTCATTTCCACATACACAAAAACAGTTAGTTGATACTACTGGGTGCATCGTGTCTTTTTATTTTCTCATTTCTCCAAAAAAATCCATCAATTCCTTAATCGATGATGCTAACTTGAAGAGATTGAGGATATATTTTCAATGATATTGATTTTGTTTGATTTGGAGCTTTAGATCAAAAGCTATGGCCATTTGAATATTTGTGTTGTGATGAAGGATGAGCAGTGACAGATAAACATTTGATAAATTGTTGATATGGCTTTATTTTTCTTATATGAATTTTTTGATAATCCATTTCATGCATATGGCCAATTTATGCCACATTTTTTTCCTCTTATATGAATTTTCTCAAAACATGATGAAAAATGCATTTTTTTTCATTATGAAATGTGATAGCCACCTCAAAACATTCCAATGATAAATATCCATGTTCCATCACATTGGACTTTTTTTCCTTCTATTAAATTGTTATTTCACTCCATGATCGGGATGTTCTTCATGTCCCAGAGCCAATGATATTTGTGTGTTAGGATGAAACATTGTTCTGAATTTTGCCATGCATATGGCTTTTATTTTTCTCTTATGAAAATTTCATTATGAAATGTGCACATTGAAAATGCCACATTTTTTTCCTTTTTCACAATGTCGGGATTTTATTTTATTTGTACTAGCCACCTCAAAACATGATCCAATGATAAATATCCATGTTCCATCACAATTTGGACTATTTTATATCCTTAACTGATCTATGTGAAACTTGATTCAATAGGAAACATCCCGCCACTCGAGTTTGTCAAACTTTTGATAATCCCAACTAACAACCATGCAATCTGAGCCAATGATAAATCTCCATGCCTCTCGGGATGTCAAACTATTTAAAATTTATGACTAATGATATTTGTGTGTGTTAGGAAATACTTGATAAATTTTAAGATAGTTCCGAATTTTGTCCACATCATATGGCTTTTATTTTTCTCTTATATGAATTTTCTTCGATAATGCATTTCATTTGAAATGTGGTTTGAAAATGGGTTTCTTCTTCGCATGAGCAACTTCAAAAAACCTCGCACATTTTTTCACAATGTCGGGATTTTATTTTATTTGTACTAGCCACTTATAAACATTTAGCTTCATCAATAATGTTTCCATGTGTCCTCCTTGACTCATCAAACTACCTAGGAAACATCCCTGATAAAGATTTTATAAAACTTTTGGTAACATTCCATGACAATTAAATCTCCATGTCTTGAATGCCCATCTGTTTGACTAAGAGTGCTAGAATTTCGATATGTGTCTATCATGTGTCTATCTTTTCATTGATACCTTTGATCCACACCACTTGTCCTAGGGTTTCTCCTTTCTTCCATGTGTCTCAATGACATTTCAACTCTATAAAGAGATGTGATGAATTATTTTTTTGTCTTATTAGACTTTGGGAACTTGAAGTCTAAAAATGTAAAGGCTATGAAGATGATCCACACCACTTGTAATCCCGCCACGTAGTCTCAATGACATTTCAACTCTATAGGGAGATGAATTTTAAGTTTTGGTGATGCAAACATTCGATGGCCAAATGAACGTTTGTCAAATAGCGTTTTCATATTTTAAACCTAAACAATCAATGCTTTTAAAGTTAGTCTCAGTAGGTTTTCAAATTCCAACGTCTAATGCTTTTGGAATTGGGAAATTGATGATTTTTTCGAACGTCTCAAGCATGTATTAAAATGGTGAGTCCATTTTTACATAGTTATCCAACCAGATCTTAAAGATTTATACTTCTTGGTCGGGCTGCATTCTTTTGGGCCTTCGGAGCTTCAGATTCTTGGAGCAGTTTGGATCATTTTGGTGTTGATTTACATGTTTATGACCTTTTCAAAGATATAGCCATATCTCAATCACCAGTGAGCCTGAAGCTTTCATACTTTGATTAATTAGTCCACCGACATTTTTTTGAATCTTTTCATTTATCTTGCTAAGGCACAAGATATATTGCACTTGACACTTCTCCTTGACTCAGAATGAACTTTGAACCACATAGAGCAATATAAATCACACATAATAGTTAGATCTATGGAAATTATATGAAAAACAATGGCTCTTGCTAGGGAATTGGCACCCACTGTGGGTACTATAAGAACAAATATGAGACTAGATGCCTAATCCATTGGGTAAGGAGACATGGGGATAAAACACATAAGCCTTTCTAAAAATATACATTGCATTCATACTAGGATACCGACATTTTTGAAACATGGTCACTTTGTAGACCGAGCACAAATGGGAAACAACAACACAAACAATGGAAAAAATAAAAACAACACACACTGTACACTATACAATGATCATACCTAATCCTTTGTCTTAATCCAAAAGTGATTGAGATACTTACCATTGAAAGGAAACTCCTTCAAATTTCCTTCCAAGTCCTTTAGGAATTAATTATGTTATCCAATTGTGATATCAACAGAATAGGGTCCCATCCATAGGGCATTAAACTTTCCATGTTTTCCCTTCTCTTCTTGTTTGTTATACCATAATAGGACTAAGTCTCTAACATTGAAAATTCTTGGAGTGACATTTTTGTCAAATATCTTCTTGATTCTTTTTTGAACTTGATATGTATTTGGTTGGATTGTCTTGTTTCTTCATCCAATTCCATGATTTGATTGATCATTATTTCATATGTAAGTGTAGCGGAAAAGAGCTTGAACTCCATAGACTAACTTAAACAGCTCTTTCCAAAGATACCTCTTAGTAGTAACTTTGTCTACCCACAATGCAAACTTGATTTGCTCACCCCATTTATTTTTATTGGTATCTAGTGTTCTTCTCGAGGATATTTAGCAAGTTTTTATTGCTTGATTCTACTTGGACATTTCCTTAAGAACTATAATTTGATGCATAAGCTATATTTTTACCATATGCATGGCACATTAATTCCAATGGTTTAGATCGAAGCTCATGGCATTGTTAACAACTATTTTGGGATTATGAGCTTCATGACTACTTAATGATTTTCCTTCCTTGTGTGAATGGCCTAACCCATTTGGTAAAGTAGTTAGTGGATATCAATATCCTCTTATGACTAGCACTTGAAGAGTGTGGTATTTCACCTATAAATTCCAGTCCCATAGATTGAATGGGGCATCTATTAACACTTATTGCAAGGGTAAGGCCCTAAATGTTTTTATTATCCCGAGAAAAATGTTACTCCCAACTAGGCCTTTCTTGGGTTTTGAGAATTTCCCAAGTTGCACTCTTCAACATCTCTTTATGCATAGAAATTTTTGTTTATAACTCGATCTGCACCTCATATTTTGATTCTAAGCTAACAATTCATCTAGGAATAGTATGTGTCTTTAATTAAATCATATCTTCCCAAAGGGGCCTCACTTCCTTCACGCAGTTCCACCATGGGTCGAAGATCGATGAGATGATTAATAAACTCATGTTTACAAGTTAGAAACCTCTATATCTCGAGCATCATCATCAAAAAATTACCAATGTTGAATGTTGGCATGGACTAATGGCCTAACTAGCACTTCTACTTCATAATGGCAGTAATGAGATAGTATCTCATTTTCATATTACGATGATATGATAGCTAACTTTTCATTTGTTGCATTTGAACCCTTTCACAATAAAGGATATTGAAGGAATCAAATAATTCTATGAAGTCCCAAACTACATGCTTATATTATCTCAAATACTAGTTTTTTGTTGCATACAAGTTCCTTACTTGATTTAGAATAAATTTTGAATCTCCTTTGACAATATTATAAGAGTGAAGGAAGAATAACTAGAAGGAATACACATGCATTGAATAGTTTCACTTCACCAAGAAAGAGTTGCAAGATAAAGCAAGAAAACTTTTAAGAAGCAATGTGCATGCATGAGAGCTCAAGATTCAAAAAATGGAGTGGAATGGAATGCCTTGGATTACCATAGATCAAAAGAGATGGTGTACATATAGGGGAGTGAATGTGTAACTCCCATGTAAGAGAATATTCCTCCATAATGGAGAAGAGGAGTTACTTTCCCAAATGGGAATGTAACTCCTATGATGCATACTTACATATATGATAGATTTTGTAAGAGAATCTTTCATAACTAAAATGCCACCTAGATCCATGTCCACCTAAGTGAGATGACTCACCTAGTGAGGTGGAATAACACTAAATAAGTGATGAAAAATACCACATACACCAACATGCCCCCTTCATCAAAACTTGGGATGAGGTGGCAAGTTAGAAACGAGAAATGGGTCCCAACACAAATCCTAATGAGGTACCCATGCACAAAAAGAAGTCCCAAGAAGTGAAGGAAAACCCAGTGGGAAAAACATCCACCACAAGAGAACAAAACACTCTCTAATCTAAGAAAGATGCCAAAGATGGGTCCTGGCCATAGACTAGCCTGAAAAGGTACCCATGTACAAAAGGGAAATCTCTTAGAAAGATGAAGAAGAGAGAAGAAGAGGGAGATGAGAGGGATGTAGAAGATGCCATGGATGGATTTAAACTCTGTAACTCTAAGAAGTCTCCCAGAAGAATGTTGATGACGAGATCCTCTTCCTCTGGACTGAAGAAGAGCCATCTACACCAAACTGTGTGTCTACCCTTAGGAAGGACAAAAATGACGTGTTGGAAGTCTGCCCACTCCATGAAGGAAACTAAAGGCAGTAACACGAAGAACTCTGAGTATGGTCCACAAAAGTGTGACATAGGTCTAGAAAATGAGTGCCAAGGAACTGAAGGTAATGCCACGTGTGTAGAATTGTCAGAGTGAAGAAGGGGAACACTAGTAGAAAGGATGTCCAACTCGACATGAAGGTAAAAAAACATCCCCCACACAAGAAAATGGATCCAAAAACATGGGTGGATCAATGAAGGTCTCGAAAAAAGTGGGAGTGGTAAGAGTCCCAAAATTGGAACTCTCAACAATGGAGATGATGAACTCCTCTGAAATACCTGTAGATGGATGAGGAACCTATAGTACATCACAAGTGTACTCTATGAAAAGATGACTAAGGTCAGGCAGATACTCGTCCCAATGAGGGGGCTCAACAAATAGAAGAGCGATGTTAGATAGGTATGAGTCATCCAATGAAGGTAGAGGAGTGAAAGGGGCCTCACACACTAAAGGTGGAAAAGAGGTGGGTGTGATGACTGTATGAGACTATATAGGAGACTGCTCAATATCTGATGAGATGTGGGATGTGTCAACACTCTCTGGAATAGTGAGAGAAGGAGGAGAAGATTCCTCTATAGTAATCTTGACATCAGAATCAGTGCACAATCCTCATCATCAGAAGTAGAACCAAGTGATTCTATGTCATTGGAACTGCCATCACATGAAAAATAGAGGAGAACAATGAATTACAGCAACAACAACGTCGGTAGTATGTGAAGGGTCTCCATAGAGGGATTGAAGAATGCTCCAGACATAGTGGGGTGGATCTAAGTCTACCACATGAAACTAGAGAGATGGGGAGACATGCATCATCAAGTGACCAAAAACATGGTCGCAAGTGTTGAGAAAGTCCTTAAGATGACGATGATCAATGGGTGCAGGAACTGGCCCAAGCAAGAAGTGTGAAAGACCCTCATAGGTAAAGTAACATTCCATAGAAGCACACCAAATTGAATAGTTCCCTCTCCCAAGAAGAAGTGGCAGAGGATGTAAGGTGATCCTATGATGCTCAATTCTAGAAATATCACCCTCCATGATGTGGAAGCAAGAAGTGCAAGGTGCACAAATGCAAGATGTTAGACTCGACCGATAATGTGTCTACGTGTAATACAAGGCCTAAGAGTACTAGTGACCCCCTAAATGTAAAACTTTATAAAGTAGTGCATTTACAAAAATGACAATTTCATCACGTAATGTGTGAAAAATCATGCAAATTTGACTAAATAAGCTCTCAAAACCGAGCAACAAATCAAATGTTATAGCAAGAAAATGATTCTCGCAACTAGTGGAAAATGCCAATAAGCCTTGCAAATGAATTTTAAAAGTTCCTGAAATGAGTGCAAAGGATGTTGTGTGGGTACTCGTTGGAAATGGAATCAAATTTTAGGCAGGGTTTGTTTTTCTTGCAAGGGGGATTAGCCTCCTACAAATCCCGGACCTCGCCCTCCGTCTTCGACACACGAATGAAGGACATTTAATACAAGAAAAATAGGTCCCAAAAATATTACAATGTCAAGCATGAATGTTTTTTCCTTAAAACATTTAAAACAAGTTATTTTACCGCCAAACAAGTTCTAAAAGGAATGAGCCCAGGGCTTAGGTGTCAATTCATGGATGCACCAAGATGGAAGCTACCTCTGTTGGCAAGACGAGTTAGGTTTGTAGGAGACAAGATATTTGGGATAGCTAAGAGGTATGTACAAGTAGAATATGGGCTTATCGAGATAAAGGACAAGCTTTTCTTGTTGCAGGTTGATTTGATGAAAACACTCCCATTGTCTGAGTTGAGAATGAGTTGTTGGAAGGTGGGTTCAACGTTGGTGAGTCATTTGGAAGACCATGTGTCCGATTCAATGTAGGCAAGTAGGAGCGTCCACGTGTTGGGTGAGTGGAAGAAACCACCAAATATTTTAGATTCTAATGTAGGGCTCCAAACAAGTATCAAGCAGAGTGAAACTGCCATTCAGAGGCGTGGCAGAAATAACCATTGAACTGTCACCATTCTCCACGTGGCTGGAGAAACCGTCAATGGAAGATACAACCAGGATCTTGTAGAGTTAGTGTATCATGTGAAGATTCACACAACAATGAAACCATCGAGCCAAGGATGAGCTGACCCACTGTTGAGGTTACACGAACTAGAGAGTAATGCACGATTCGTGAGTTGAAAGTAACACGAATGCAAGAGCTCACAACTAATGCAAAACCATTCAGGAAGCAGTAAAAAATGAGCTTTGCAGATCAAATACGACAAGCTACTCGATTCAAGATCAAATAAAACCGAGTCCGTGAATGTGCAGCAGATGAGTAGTGCAATAGTTCAAGTTGACTTTGAATATGATTCAGACGATCTAGAGCTAGATAGAGCTAAACTCTTCCAACTCTTGAAACAACAAACTTGCTTCCTTTTAACCTACAAAAACTATAATTTCCTGGATTCTAAACACAACCACAACCAACAAGGACTGTTCAAACAAACCACTAAAAATAACCATAAGAATCTCGAAATATGCAAGTAGAGCACATTTAAAAGAGAGCTTGCACAAGCAAACTTATATGGTGGAGCAACAATGGCGAGCAGGTGATTCCAGTCCCCAAGCTCTGATACCATGTAAGAGTGAAGGACGAAGACCTGGAAGGAATACACATGCATCGAATAGTTGTACTTCACCAAGAAGTATTTGCAAGATAAAGCAAGCAAACTTTTAAGCAATGTGCATGTATGAGAGCTCAAGATTCGAGAAATGGAGTGGAATGGAATGCCTTGGATTACCATAGATATAAAGAGGTGGTGTACATATAGGGGATTGAATGTGTAACTCCCACGTAAGAGAATATTCCTCCACAATGGAGAAGAGGAGTTACTTTCCCAAATGGGAGTTTAACTCCTATGACGCATACTTACATATATGACAGCTTTTGTAAGACAATATTTCATAACCGAAATGCCACCTAGATCCATGTCCACCTAAGTGAGATGACTCTTCCAAAGTGAGGTGGAATAACACTAAATAAGTGATGAAAAATGCGACCTATACCAACAAATAATGCTCTTGAATTCCATGCTTCCATGCAACTTTTAAGCCAAGGATCAATGCCTCATATTCAACAATGTTTTTAGTACATTCAAACTTCAATTTGAAATAAAAGTTAAAAGAAACCTGATTTGGAGAAGTTAGAACCACTCCAACTCCATTTCCATCATTAGAGCATGATCCATCAAAATTCATGGTCCATGGGATAGTGGAATCTTCAAGGTGTGGATTAGCATTCATGTAATGATCTTCAAAATTTGCACTACCTATGAAGTTACCCAAATCTGTATCAACAAACCTCATAAGAGGAATTCATGGGATCCTCAATAACATGGAGCATTTTCTTTTCTCCATGTAATTTGACTAACTTACCTTCTAATGGTATAGAGGCATAGGACATATCCATATGAATACTTCATCCTATATTGAAGCCCACTTTCTTGATAACAACATACCCCATATAGTAGGGCATTCAACTATAACTATATTCATGGTTAAATATTCTCCAGGGTAGGGAACAAGATGTACTACTATGAATCTAACATATCCCACAATAGGTACTTCTCTTAAATCCATAGAACAAACACCTTCCAAAATAAGTTGTTATCTTGATGTCTAATTCATTCATGACCTCTAAAGGCATGATATTACATTAAGCTCTGAATCAAACATATAATTGTGAAGAATCCTCCTATTTACAATCAAATTAGAAAAACAAGGATCCACATCCAATTGGGATTCAACCAAAGATGTGCCTAAATATACTTATAGGGGTTATTCCATGTTTTCTCATTCTTGATTTACCTCAACTTCAGATATGGCATGCAAAGTCGCCACATTATTTGAACCATTTTCTTTGAAAATCACATCATCCTTCAGCCCTAAGTATTCAAATGTTTTTTTCTATGTTCAAGAATTCTTAATAACTCCACAATTAGGACAATGATATTTATCTAACTTAGAATTTGAGCCATATCACATGTAGCATACTTTGGTATGACTATATTAGAAAAAATGGTGAGTATATTTTTGATGGGATATTATCTCTTATTTTTGGGAACATCAAAAGTGCCTCGCTTTAAAGAGAAAAAAGGGAGTTTTATTGGGAATACTTATTTTGGGCACATCTTTAGGGATGTTGGTCAAGATAGGAATTTTTAGTTTAGGATTAGGGCGGGTCCTTTGACTTATATATTCCTAAGGTTATACTCCTTTTCTTGAGCAACCACAACATTCATAAGGTATTCCACCATCATACTTTTTAATCATTAAAGTTCTTAAGTACTCAAATTCATGATTTGCAAGCTCAAATAACTGAGCCATATCTATATTAACATTAACAATAGAAGGGTGGGAGTATACCTTATTTTTGGAAGCCCAAAATTCCTCCACAGTTTAACACATATAAGATAATTTTAAGCAGCTCTTGGCATTGAATCTTTGGACACTTTGCATCATTCATATGTCATCAACACTAGCTTCATCAGTTACATCATCATCTCCAAAATTTACTCACAAGGGGAGTGTGTCAATAAACACTTATCATGACATTAAATGATGTGATCTTATTCCACACAGTGATAATCTTGATGTTAATGGATCTCGAGACTACTTTATTTTCCCGAAAGTTTATTACTTTTTTCTAAACCCACGTGTCTTTTTCCTCTATCATCAGCCCGGTGATCTCCTTTGGGATGATTCCCAAATCTATTTTTTCCTTGGGACTGGTGCTAAGCTTGAGGATTTGGAACTAATCCTTTCTCTTATATAGCAAGCTTGTATGAGATCTCTTTGAATTCTCCAAAAAAATTTTAACCACCTCTTCCAAATCCACTGCCTTACTGGCCTATGGATTTTCTAGATTAATCAACTTAACATCTTCCCTCTTTGGAGATTTCCCTAATGGTTTGATATTTTTCTCAATTTGGATAGCCATAGAGAAATCTTGCCTTAGAGTTCTAGGATTTTTATCCCTTAGATAATAATCTACCTTCTTATCAAAATCATATGAGTAATTATTAGAGAAAGAATCATCAACTACGCCTTAAATTAATAGGTAATATTGTTAAAGTTTTATTGAACCTAGTATTAAAGTCTTACACATACTCATTAGGATTCTTTTTTATATTTTAAATTATAATAAGAGAAACCTAGGGCCAGTCTTATCACCATATCTTGGATTTTGAAATCATTTTTCCTTTATAACTAGGAATCAATTAAATTTGTGAGAAAGAAAGATTGTACCATTCCCTTACATCCTCCTCTAATGTATGTATGAATAACTTTACATAAACATCTTCATGCTCTACTTCATAGTCATCCATAACATTTTGAAAAAATATAAGATGTTGATCTCCACTTATGGCATTATTTCCTTGAAACTTGGGCAACCTCATCCTAATTTCATGTGGTACTTCATTTGGATAACCTTCCATGTCATTAAAATCAATAGGTCTATATGTGTTAACTCTGAAAGGTTCTCTAGGAGGGGGAAGCCATGTTATTTGGTGGAGGATTTTCAAAAGGAGGGTTGAAAAGGTGGGGAACTATGGAACTTTGAGGTAGAGGAGTATGATATTCAAGATGTAAATCCTTCAAGGACTCAGTTTCACAATATACTTGATTTTGAGAGTCAACAAAGGAGGGAGATGAAGAATAATTGTGCTACTTGTAGATGTTGAACTTTCTTGAAAAAAATCATGTAAATATACCCGAGGAGTGCCTATATTAGAGCTATCATATGTGCTAGAGTGCTATTCCACCAAAGGTAGATCAAATTCATCATTTTGAACTCTCATTTCTTTCGAATTTTCATCACCACTGGTTTCCATATCTATTTTCTTCTTAACTATGTATTCTCCATATCCTGGAAGTAATCTTCTAGTAGGACCTGACTTGAAAAAGGACATTCTTTCTTCCAGATTTGCAAAGTGGGGAGTTAATCAACAAGATGTATAAAATTTTCACCGGTGTAAACCATATATTCTAAAAATACCGAGCCACCATTGAGGTCTTGCACCTTATATGTAAATATTAACTCAAAATTCTTATAAAAGGATATCTTCATGAAATGAGAGACAACTATTTGTAAACTTTATGAATTTTTCCGTACTTTTCCTAGTGGATTCGGGTTTTATGGAAAGCCTTTGCTCATAATGAGAAATTTGTTGACAATACTTAGTTGAATGGTATATATTTACCTAATTTTGACAAAGATCTATAAAGGTATGTATTCTGAACTATGCCTAGAGTAATTAAGGTTTATATGTCCCCTGGAAATGGTGCCGAGAAGCTTGTTGGTCCTCAAATTTGTACCCCCTCGATGGATTGACACCAATTCTCTTTAAGCGGAAAAAGTGGGAATTTCTTGGAAAAGGTGGTAGATCGGGATATATGTCATTTTTAGTCGGGAGGGGTATAACACTTTCCTTGGGATCAAGCCTTGGAATGATTGAGGGGTACGTAAAAAGGATATGTAATTTTCCTTCTAATTTTGGCCCTTTCTTGAACCAGGGTGAGAGGACTCGATGTGTAACCCAAATTACAAAGGGGGATATGGGATATTTGTTCCCTCAATTTTCTTTCAGAGGATGGATCAATATGGGATAAACATGGCCATGGACACAACACTCACTCTCATGAGTTGTCACAAAATATGTTTTGTATGTTTACCTTTCTAGACATAGGTTACTATAGACATTATAATTCGATTGCTCTTTCATTCTCTAGATGGTAGAATTGTAGCTAAGGGGATCTTAATGATATTTAAAAGACAACATAAAAAAATGAATGGAATTAAAATGGGGTAGGATTACTTGTGTAGTTTTTTAAATGAGGGGGACTATATGAAGATAGGTTCCTTATAGTCAATAATTTAACATTTAGAGTAACCCGTAATTCAAGAAAAGTGTAGGAAAAACTTGATCAAGTAGTCATAGTTTCTACAAATTAAGATTTGCATTCACGAAGTTCAAGAGATGAAAATTTCTAGCTCAATATCTAAAATACTAAACAAAATATCTCATGTAATAATTCTAATGAATTATTTAGTGATTCTACTCTCATACACCTAAGATACACTCAAAGGATAGCAGTAAAACCCATTGGCACAAAATGGCTATGGAAAGGATTTTACAATCATGTCCAATATTACAAAGGAAGTGTTCACAAAACAATATCAAACTAATATCAAGAACAACCATTAAGGATAGATCTAGTGTGTGACAAATAGAGACAAAAACACAAGACTGTAGCAAAAATGTAACTCGTTAATTGAAAATTCCAAATACAAAGTTCGTAAGTCAAAATTTAAATTCAAAATTGAACATATTTCATCAAATATTTAAAATTTCTTAATAAGAGAACATCAAGCAAATGCTCTCAAAGCTAGTTAATGGTTGTACATTGCAACCACCTTGACACATAAGTTAAAGAAATTGATATCTATATGCATTTCATAAAGGAAACATGCAATATGAACAATTAAATCTCTTCAACCTTTTTCAAATATAGAAAAACTAACCCCCCTTCTAGTATATGAGCACAAGCTCCCATATTTATACAAATTTGTTCCCAAAATTTGATATGTTAATTCAAATCCCCCAAAATAACAAGTATATTTTCCCCTCGTTCTAAAAAAATATCTTTAATTGAATCGAGAATGTAACTTTTTCTAACCAAAAATATTTGATTTTCAGTTAGCATTTTGGGATCAATTCATGCCTTCATTGCCACATACACAAAAATAGTTAGCTAATACCGCAAGGTACTTTTGTGTATTTTTCTTTACCCATTTTCTCTTGTAAAATGCCATTAATTCCTAAATCAGATGTTGCCAACTTAAAGAGCTTGAGGATATTTTCCAATGAAACCAATTTTACTTAATTTGGAGCTCTGGATCAAAAGTTATGGCCATTTGAAGTTTTGCGTGTCAAGATGAACAAGAGAGTGACACGTGATAGCTTTTGATTGGATCTAGATTTTGTTCAAGTGTGCTTTGCTTTTATTTTTCTCTTATGTGAATTTTCTCACAAATGCATTTAATTATGAAATGTGATCCAATTATAAAATTCCACATTCCTTCGCCTTCTTTAAACTGTTCTTTTACTTGATTACTCTTTGTAAAACATGAGCCAATGAAAAACTCCACATTTTTCATAGTATCAGGATTTTCTTTTATTTGTACTAGCCTCCTAGAAATGTGTGCCAATGAGAAAGCTCCACGTTCCTTCACAATTCAGACTATTTGATATCCTTAATTATTTTATGCAAAACTTGAGCCAATGGGAAAGCTCCATGCCACTCGAGTTTGTCGAATTTTTATAATCCCAACCTGACAACCATGAAACATGATCCAATGATAAAGCTACATGCTTCTCGAGATGTCATATTATTTGAAATATCGACTAATAACTTAAAAATATTAACCAATAGGAGAGCTCAATGTACCTTTGTTCGCTCAGGTCTTTCTTGCATGCATGTTTTCTTTTCATTGGTTAGGGGATGCTCATTCACATCACAACTTCAAAATTTCTTGGGTAGACTTAAAAATATTTATCTAGATAAAGAATGTTTCCACGTATCTACCTTGACTTCTCAAACTACCTAGATCCAAATATTTTATGAAACTTAGTACATTTCATGTACTTGAGGTCCACCGAAGCCCATCTGTTTGAAGAGTTTTGGAATGCCAACATGTGTCTATTTGATACTTTTGATCCACACCGCTAGTCCCATCCATAGTTTTCCATGTTTCCCATTGATCTTTCAACACTATCTCATACATGGTGAATTATTTTTTTGTGGCTTATTTTGGGAACTTTAAGTCTAGGAAATGTAAAGGCTATGAAGAAAACTGAAATCCCACCATGTATCCCTTCACATCGTGAGCATTTGAAGTGCTTGGTGATGCAAACATTTGATGGCCAAATGAACATTTTTCAGATTTTTAAAAGTAACCCACCAATTATTTTAAACTTAGTCTCCCCAGTTTTCAAATGTGAATGGACAATGCTTTGGAAAGGGAAATTGACGGTAGTTTTAACGTCTTGAGCCTACTTTAAAATGGATAATTCCATTTTTACCGAGTTATCAACCGGTCTTTGCATCTTTATACTTCATGGTCAAGATGCATTATTTTGGGCCTTTGTAGCTTCAAATTCTTGGAGCAGTTTGGATCATTTTGGTGTTGATTTGCAGGTTTCTGACTTTTGGAAAAGATGTAGCCATATCTCAATCACTACTGCACCCAAAGATTTCATACTTTAATTAATTAGTCCACTGCTATTTTTTGAATCCTTTCATTTATCTTGCTAAGGCACAAGATCTATTACAATTGACACTTCTGCTTGACTCAAAATGAAATTTGAAGCACAGGGAGCAATATAAAGCACATAAAATAGTTAGATCTATAGAAAGTCTATGAAAAGGCGTGTTTGATCCAAGGAATTGGATTGAGCTCTAACACACCTGATGAAAATGAGTGTAAAAGGATAGAAATATGTCCTAAAAACTTGTAGAAAAGTGAGTATTTTGGGTGATCTCACGTCAAGAGTGAGTTTATTGGGAGATCTCACATCAAGAATGAGATTTTCAGGTGATCTCACCCCAAGTGCGAGTTTTTAGTAATCTCACGTCACAACATAAGAGTGTTGGGAAGAGAGGTATAATTTTACTCTCCTTCCATGAATTCTTTCTAATTATACACAATCGTAGATGATTTGATCCTATTTTGTTATGAGTTGTACCATATTTTTTCTATATTTTTTTGTATTTGTTATGATTGTAATGGAGAAAGAATGCATTTTTTTTGTTGAAGGATTGGCATGTCTTGTGAAAATTCTTTCTAAACTATGTTGATTTGAGAAATTATTTGTATCTACCCTCATGACATAGATTCCTGAGAGAGGTTAGGAGTGCCCATGCGCTAGTGTTTGTATCTAGGTGCTGGATTTTGTGCTTAACTGAGGACCCATGTCAAATTCTGGGTCATTTCAGTATTGCATTATGTTATGTTCATGTACTTTGTAGGCCTTTACTATATCTTTAAGTTTTTTATGGGGTGAATGATTCACCTAATGTATGCCCCCTTAAATGGAGTGCATGTGACTTTGATAGTAGAATGTGGTCCAAAGGAGAGGACCTGAAATTGATCTGAAGTGAATACCTGCAGCAGGGAATGTGCTTGGTAGACACCAAGGCACATGCAAATAAGAAGGCTAGTAATATGTGTTAGTAGAAAAGTAGTAAACATGTAGTAGAAAAATTGTGCAAAAATCAAGTGTTCATATAAGATGGACCTCAAAAATCTAGTTTTAGACATGGGACATCGCTCACAATGTCACAAGACAATCAAGGCCAAAGCATCCAAAAACATACAAGCAATGACCAATCAAGATGAGGCAGATAGCCGAGAAAACAATGGCATACAATAGAATATAATGTCAAGAAAGTGTAACATAAAACCATGGTATAAAATAGTCTTATAAAGAAAATTATTCACATGAAGCACCCGTTAGCATGTTAGAAATATAAACAACATGTCAAGACGTCTATGTATCAATGTAAATTGATGTGCTAGTAAGAATAGAAAGTATTATATAATGAAAAATAGAACCTTTGACGTGTAATAAAGTAGATTCCCCTAGAAGCCTCAATGGGCATGGTAAAAGGTACTATGTCAAGCATCAATGCTACATGTATAGAGATGTAAAAGATATACATTCATTCAAAAATACCAAGTGAACATGCATGTGTATATAGAAAATATAATGAATTACTAATTATTCATCTAGCATGGAAAAAAAGTGTACATGTAAGTAGAAGAAAAAAAAGAGTATGTGCATTCAAGATATGCATCATGATTTGTATGAGTGAGATGGAATGGTATCCAATGTGAATGTGATAAGAGAATCGTTACCCCCAAAAAAATGTATATGATTGTGCATGAGATAAGGTTTGTTTATAAAATACCCATCGACAATCAAGAATGAGCCATAGAACAAGAGTGCGTCATCGGGAAATGGTTTGAAAATATGCGCTAGAAAGATAAATCATGAAGTGTATAGCATGAAAGGAGGATTTGGTGAGGTTCATTTCTGATTTAGACCCTCAGAAGTCGAGTATGAAGCTGTGGAACTAAAGTGTGTCATAAGGTAATGACGATACAATTCATGTATCAAAGGGTTTGTAGTGATGCTAAGAAAATATTAAACAATAAGCATTGAGCATCAATTGTAATATTAGGCATTAGAAATAATTGATAGTGATGTAAAGGTGGAGAGAAGCTACGATGTCCCCGAAAGGCTGTGTAAGAGATGAAGATATATGTGATGATGTGGGAGAGATATTGTGATGGTGACAAATTTTGAAATGTATCGTAAGAAAACATAGTGATATCACAATGGTAGGTAGGAGAAAGAGTAGGATCAGGGATGGATTTTGGGTTGAAATGTGGAAGCCAAAAGAGGCCATCTAGATTTTTTTGGTCTTTCTTAGTGAGCGGTTTCTTGTTTGGGTTTGGTAACTCTGTAAAAGAATTGAAAGGAGGAGGGTTTGGACCGATTTTGAGAGGAATTTTCTTAGTTTGACTTGGAAATGGTCTAGATGACTTAGAGGGAGGAGGGGTTGGACCGATTTTGAGAGGAATTTTTTTAAGAGGATCTTGACTTACTATAGAAGAGACATTAGTAACGATGGTATGATGCTCATGAGACATAGATGAATTAGACTTAGGAACCCAACGGGATGTAGAAATTAGAGATGAATATGTAGCAATATTTTGTGTAGTAAATGAAATGAGACCATAATGCTTAAGGTGGAAAATTTTTCATCTTAGAGAATAGAAATTTTTGTCATTATGTCCATTAATTTTATGATAATTGCAATATGGATGACCTTGATATTTTTAAGCTGATTAGGATGATAACAATGAGTAGAAGGCAAGTTGATCGATAAATGAATGAGGAGCTGAGGAAGAATATCATAATACTTAGCATTGTGATCAAACTTGAGAAGATCAAGGAGTGGTAAGTCTTGAGGTTCATTGATATGAGCACATGTGGAATACATATAATTAGGATGAAGCGAGTGATTTGAAGAAGGAGACATGACATGAGATTGAGAAGCATCCTTAAGATATTGGATTTTAGATTTAAGAGATGCAATCGTTGTTTCCATAGCTTGAATCTTGTCTTGAAATAACAAATGAAAATCTTGAATTTACTCCAAAATAAGTTGATTAGATGGAGGATCGTGAAGGCTAGGGTCACAAGAGAGACGGTCAAAAATGACACTTACTTGTGAAGGTGGCGTATTGTAATATAAATACACAGTGTTTAGGGATTTTTGAAGAACATATTTACAAGGTGGGTGAATTTGAAGTAAACCATAAAAATAAATTTGAGGAATTTTAGGATCTTGAGGATCCAATAATATTCAAATGTGTGTTTACCAAAATGATTTAACAAAAAATAGAGATGTTAATCCTTAATATTGAGTAATTGTTATCACCAAATCACAAAGCACCCCGAATATCTAGCTTGTGTAATCGAGGAATTTGGTGTGATTGGGTAACATGGAGTTATCCTAAAGTGTGGGACCTTGCGAATGGGATAACTCTCCAGAGAAGTTCGGATTCCTCTTCCTAAACCTAGCACTACACTACTCCAAAATGTAGAAAAACACCTAATCTAATCCTACCCTAACACTTCCAAGGAGATAGGGATAGAGGGAGATTGCATGTAAAATAAAACCTACACTAAGGGGTGGTGATGGCACCAAGAAAAGGGATGTTGAATAACTCTCCTCTACATGAAAATGGAAACAAGTGAAGATGAAAGGATGGTCTATCATAGGTCACCATACATGCAATCACAAACTCACTTCCATTAAGCACAATAAAATTTGAACCTGCAATAGACACAATAAGATACACAATATACCCACTAACATGAATAAAGGTAAGTTAAAGTATCAAAACCAAACTAGGATAGAGAAAATCACAAGATTTGATTTTATTGCTCCAAATGATTTTACACAATAACTCATCACATAGGAAAAAGGAAAAGTTTCTATTATAGAGCTTCAAAATGGAGGATTGAAACCCAAAATTTCTCATATGTGAGAAAGAAGGGAGGGGAAGATACAAGAATGTCCAACCTTTGTAAACATGCCCCCTTTA
Organism: Taxus wallichiana var. yunnanensis; assembly: GCA_018340775.1. Lineage (NCBI taxonomy): Eukaryota > Viridiplantae > Streptophyta > Pinopsida > Cupressales > Taxaceae > Taxus > Taxus wallichiana. The sequence goes on from CM031237.1 coordinate 758,486,244, forward strand.
CAATTTATAGGAAGAAAGATTGAAGGGAGGAGAGAGAGTAAAAGTACAAAATCTCTAAAAACGCACAAAAATAATTATTTTTACCTTCAATGAGTATGGGAAGATCTATAAAGCCCATGCCTAATTTTACTTAGGATAGTGAAGAAATAATGGCCTCCATGTTTCCTTTACATCATCCTAGGTACACAGGTATGGCCCTAACATCCCTGTAAATTATCTCCATTTTTCTCCCACCTACCCCAAAAAAATTCTGATTTTTATCATTACATAGATACATGGTCTTGAATTACTTTTTCAACGCCTATAATTTTGTTAAATTTGGATGAGTATGGAGGAATTTATCATCATTTTGTTGGGTTGATTACTTTTTCTTTCCACCAATATGCTCGACCATTGAATGCTCTCACCAACCACCCACTCCATAAATCAACTCCCAATGTAGCTTAGTATCCTAGGTAGCTCGGTGGGATCATTTTTAGACTTTGGGATTTTGCATTAGTGGATTTTGGAGTTTATGCGCTACCCAACTCACCGATTACCCCTACATCCTCATCTAAAACCCAAACTCCACTTCTAAAACTAATCCCACATTGCATGCCTTGCTCCATGCCTCGAGACTTCAGAATTCCCCACATTGGACTTCTCCACTCATCGAAAACCCTCTAAAATTTGATTCATGAGTTGCCTTTGACCCCGAAGTGGTCGTTGAATCCTGACGTGTCAAAGCTAGTTTTTCTTGGTTTTAGAGAATGTCCTACATCATACATTCCACCTCATTGTGCATGTTTGGTAGCCCCAAACCTTTGAAAGTCCACTTCCAAAAATCTTGATCACATTTGTGTCTCAAATTCCCCAACATCCCTAAATAACCTGCCGAACCCATCCTTTGCATTATACCCACGAGCTCCACACTCGAGCCCTGCGTCCCTACCTATGTCCCGAATCCTCCATCCACCTCATCTTCGTGCCCTGGCTATTTTCCTAAAAATTTGATTCACTTATTACCCTATGCCTGCAATGAACCTCCTTGGCTTGCTAAGTTACATTGAGAGAGTTTTCCCATTTCAATGACCTAATCTTCCCTTTCCCACCTTGCTAACTCACACGGTGAGTTAACTCTTGTCATCCCTCTCATGGCTTAGATGATCGTCTCACCCATATTCTCTATAGGCTTGGCCCTAGCACTTTGAGCCGACCTTGTTGAGCCTTCTGCCATTACTTGCATCTCTGAGACTCCTTTCTTCTAAGCTCCCTACCAGTGACTCAGCCCTCACCAGCGTATTGTCAAAAGCTAGCCCCCAACTTCATTGAGTAGCTCAACGAGCCAATCCTCTATGTACTATGTCACTCATACCCTATCACACCGAGTTTCCTCCACAATGATCCTACCTATGCAAACTCAACCTCCATAATGCTTTGCATATCATATCTCAATGAGTTATGCCACCAAGTTGTCTCCCAATGCACCTTGATTCTATTAGCTCACCCGAGTTACCTAGGGACTCACAATGCCCATGCCATCAATTCAGCACAATTTTTCCTTTTGTTGAATTTTATTTTTAGCTCGATTTACTTTTAGGCCATTTTTGCAATGTTTTTCCCTTAATTTTATTTTTCTCAAGTTTTCTCAAATTTTCTCACATGAGTGGACCCATATTTACTAAGTGGGATGCCTTCAGAGCCCATTTTATTTTCTTAGGAAAATTTGAGCCTTTCAAAACTCAAAAGAGGCAAAAAAATCCTCAATGATTCTAATTCTTTCCAAGACACTACAAATGCTCCCTAAATGTAAAAATTTTTCCTGTGAACCCTAGATTCTTGTGAAGGCTCTCTTGAGGGCTTGGTTTTGGCCCTTCCCTTTTGTCCATTTTTCCTGGGGGAAAAATTGAGAACAATTTGGGTGACTCATGGGACATCAGTCTGCTAGATGTGGTTAACCAATATCCTAAATGTATCCATTGGGCATAAAGTCACCTTTAGTTTGAACTTCAACTAATTTGAACCTTTAAAACTTTCTGCTAGAATCTACTTGAAACACCATTGAACTTGGAATTTACCTTCCGCTTGAACTTTCCATTCTTATAAGAAAATCTCAAAGTTTGCATGAGTGGAAAATTGTTTTGATTTGAAATTTTATTTTCCCTTCATTTCAGAAAATTGACCTGCTTGGGAGAAATTGAAGACTGAACTCATCCCCAAAACTAGATTTTTTGCCAAGTCTAAAGCATGATTAATTGATGATTCCTTGGCCAATAATGAACATTGAAAAGCTTGGGAAACTACTATGTTGATTTAGGAAACACATGTTTTCCTCATTAAAAATTCTTGGAATACCATTGATGGTTGGAGATACTAATAATTTCGTCATATTTACAACTAAATCAGATCTAAAGGATAAGCAAGGGAAATTTTAGGTTGATCTTATACTCAAAACCTAGGAGGACTTGAATGAAATTGGGGAAAGTTTTTCCCGATACTAACTTTCTAATTTTTGCGAGGCATTAAAAGATCAAATCATGACTAATCTGAAGGGAAAAGAGAATGAAAACCCTAAAAATGGTCTCTAAATATGATTTTAGTTTCTCTACATTTGAAACCTTTTGAGTTGCAATTGTTCCCTATAACTTTGAGCTTCTTGTTACAATACCCTTTCTAGGAGGTTCACTTTGAATTTGTGTAATGATACAACTAGAGCAATAAAATATGTTCCCGAAGCACTTAGGGAAATTGAAACCTATTCTAACAACAAAAAATGTGCACAAGCACTTAGAGGAATTAAAATTCCTAAACTAATATGTACAAGGGTGAGAATTCTTTTCTTTAGTAATAGTTCTTGAGATAGATTCCATAGACTGGAATATTTAATTCTTCTCCATCCAACTTGGATAGTTGGAAAACATTGTTACTCTTTCATCCTATGACCATATAAGGGCCACTCCATATAGCATCAAATTTGGAATGCTTGCCCATATTATCTCGATTTGCATCCCATTTCATAACCAAGTCTCCCTCCTAGAATTTTGTTTCTTTAGATTTTTTTCAAAACTCCTTGATCAAGGCTTGATCCTTCTCCATGGTTTTCATTCCATGATCTCTTATTTCTTCCAATCCATGAGTTTTGTATACCTAGATTCCATGGGCTCAAATTCTAATAACTACAATTGCTTTTGGAGTTCCAATGTTGGTAACTCAAGAGATATGGGAATCCTAGCCTCCTTTCCATAGACTAACTTGTAGGGAGAGATGCTAGTAGACCTCTTGGTGTGATTCTATCAGCCCACAAGGATGATTTGAGCTTGGTATGCCATGTCCTTTGGTTTTCATCTAGAGTTATTTTGATGATCCTTAGCAAGTTCTTATTGTGGAACTTAGACTTATCCATTACCCCAAGGTAATAATTAGATGAGGTGCTCAAGTATATCCCATTCCTAACAGCCCATTCAAAGTGATCTCAACACTAAGGAATGTTAGAGCATTATCTGATATGATAGTGGTCGGGACACCGAATCTGGTTATTATCCCCTCATAAAAGTCTAGTATGCTAGACTCATTTTCCTCCTTGAAGTGCCATTGCTTCAATCCACTTGGTGAAATAGTTTGTAGCTATTAGGATCCACTTGTGGCCTTAGATTGAATTTATATTGATGACCCCTATGAAATCCAATCCCCACCATGAATGGTTGATCAACTGAGATTGGGTGGAGTGGTAGTGCTACTTTTCTCCTTCCTGTGAAAATGCACATTTTTTGCACTTCTTGATCCATGTATATAGTCACTAAACATTATGGGCCAATAATATCTAGCCTTCATGATCTTGAGGGTTATTACTCATGGGAAAAATGACCTCCAACTTCTCCATCATGGAACTCATGTAGCACTTTTTCAATTTGATTTTCGTTAGAACACACCTAAGGAGAACTCCATTCACGTCCTTTTTGAACAATATGTCATCAATGAGAGCATATGGGATGGATTAGAGTCTAAAGTATCTTCTCTTTTCCTTTCTCAACTCGAAGGGCATAAACCTATTTGCATAAAATGTATCATATCTTGGGTCCAACAGGGGATAGGTACACCATCTCCTGCTTGTTCCAGATCATCTTGTAACACCAAAACAACTTCTTCTTTATCACTTGTCTCACCATGCTGACTGGAAGATCAATGTTCACACAATCCTTTACCATGGAAAATTTGGTGATAACCTTTATTTCTATGTCATACTCCATCACACTGAGTAATCCAACCTACTATTTTCTCATTCAAATCCTTATTTAGGAGGAAATCCTTAACTTCAGACATGAGACACTAACAACTGTATTTTTTTGTTATTTGAAACCAAGTGCTTGAACTTCTTCAAACTCTTGATAATGTGAGGACATGTTTCTCAATAAAATAATACCTCACCTCATAATCCTCTAAGCTCTAACTAAAGAGCAATGGGTTTCTTGGATCCTCCTTATTTTGTTGCACCAAGATTGTGGAGATGGTGTCTGAACCACCAAAGGCATAGAGGATGAAGTATTTGGAGAATTATGGATTGATGAGAGTTAGAGCTTGAGATATGACATCCTTGATAGCCTATAAAATCTCCTTTCCTCCATTTTCCACTTAAATGCCATACTCTTCTTCAACATCATGGTTAGTGGCTTAACAAGAGTGGCAAAAAACTAGGAACAAATTTTTAGACAAAATCAATTCACCCAAAAAGATTTGGAGAGCCTTCTTGTGACTTAGAAATGGTAGAGCACGGATAGATTTGACTCTTTCTGGATCAATTTTCAACCCTTCTTTAGACACAATGTGGCCTAAGAGCTTGCCTTCATGAGCTAGGAATATACACTTCTTTGGATTTAGAGACACTCTGAATCTCTTGCATCTTTGGAACACTTTCTTGAGGTGAAAAAGGTGACTTTTTGCATTCTTGGAGAATACAATAATGTCATCTAAGTACACAAGAACTATCTTTTTATCATCCCCTTGAACTCCATGTCCATAGCCCTCTAGAATGTAGCTCCAGCATTTGATAACCCAAATGGAATTTTCCTATAAGCATAAGTGCCCCATTTTGTAGTGAAGGTTGTTTTGAATTGGTCTTCCTCTTTCACCATAATTTGATTGTAGGTCAAGTAGTAGTCTAGGAGGAGAATCTTTTTGAACCGGATACCTGCAAGATATTTTTCTCCATAGAAGGAGATAGTGGTCTTTGAGAAGATCTTTTCAAGTCTCAGAAGTCCACACACAATCTGATCTCTCTATTTCTTTTCCTGACTGGTACTAGATTAACAACCCACAAAGAGTTCTTGATTGGAAAAATAATGATTTCCTTAATGAGCTTGTTCAGTTCTTCTTCATGAGAGGCTCGATATGAGGGTTGACTGGTCTTTTTTTCTTTCTAATAGGCTTAGCTTATAGATCTAGTTCAATAGTGTATTGTGCCCAACTTGGATTAAATCCCCTTAAGTCCTCATAGCTCCAATAAAATATATCTAGGAATTATTGGAAAAACTATATGAAATCATATTTTTCTTAATCAGTACTTAATTTTCCAATTTGGATTACTTTACCCTCTATAATTGAAATGGGCTTCAAATCTTCCCCCTTAACTTGAATGTTTTCCTTTTCCTTCCGGAATTGATCATTGGGATTGAAAATTGAACTGTAATATCACTAGGAATTTTGAGATCTTGTTTGTTCTCAACTAGACCTCTTGGTCACCATACTAATGCTCCAATTTATCTTGATTCCTCAAAGAGAACTCAGCTTCTTCCTACAAGAAATTGATGATTTGTTGATCACTCTCGAACACTTTCCAACTAGTGTTGTTTTCGGAGGACATTTGCTCTCATGACCACATGATATGAGGCTAAGTTTGATCTCTTTGATACTCTCAACAACATAAAATTATGCTCCAATTTCCACAAGCATGTCCTTAGCCTTCATTTTTTTCCGAGGATGGAACAATGTTAAAAGCCTCAAATTATTTGATGAGGTCCCATACCTAATTTTTATAGCTTTTGAGAAGATCATTTTCAGCAGCATTCTATCCCTTAACCTGATTTACAATTAACTCACTATCCCCAAAAACTTGCAAGTTCTTGATACCTCTTTTCCTTGCCCAATGTAACATGTGGATTAATGCTTGTTTATTGAACAAGTAAAATTGAAAGTACTTTATCCCTCCCTTGGGTGACAAAATCATTGCACCTCTTCCAACACCTTGTCTACTTCTTGAACCATCAAAGAACAAATTTTCAAACTTCATTTTCATCCTTTTCATCAGTTTGGTGATGTTAGGGAGAGGTGGATTTTCTTCATGTAAGAAATAAATACCCAACTCAGCTTCCTCCATCTCCTGTAAGGGTCATAGCCATGTCTTTTGTTTCCCATTCATCTAATGTTAAATCTGGAATGCCTCCAACTTTAGTACCTATTTCTGGAGTTCTTGGGTAATATTCTTGATCAAAATTTGATAAATTGGCATTAATCGACTTGGCACATAAGGCTCAATGTGGAAATTAGAAATTGGTTTGGATCTAATTTTGGCTTTGGTTCCATATCTTCATTTTAAAGATCATGTGACCAATCTGTAGGTAGGTATCCTCCGATATTAGTAGTAGTGAAGTCCCTTGACAAGCACAGGGAGAAGAGTGGTGGTAAGTCAATCATGGATACATCTTATAGGACTATGACATTAGGACATGCATGTAGTGTAAGGATTAATCATTTATTACTCCAACGGTTCCCACTTTTTTACATCCAATTTTACTAACTCCTTTAGATACCAATTAATATTTTAGGCCTAATTGATTTTCCATTTGCTTCAGCATTACTAAATTGCTCCCTCCTAAGTCAATCATACAGTTGTGTACTAAGTTATCCCTAACAATCGAGGATACATAAAATGGTGGAGGCTTCAAATTTTTCTCAGTTGACATCCCCTCTTGTTGTATTGCATTTATGAGAACCTTTTTCTGATTTTTGAATGACTCGTTTGAAGCGGACAATTTAGCCATGGCTACTTGCAGTAAATCTTGTTGTCCCAAAATTTCAAGTGATTCCCACATGGAAATGCTCACATTCATCTTCTTCATTTGATCAATGATGTTGAAAGGATTTTGACTATCTTTTTGTTGTCCTTTACTTGGAATAACCTTTTCCTACACATGAACCATTACGTGGGTTGTCACAATAGGCCCTTTAGGCCGACTTAGTGTATTTGGGGTTGTTTTTTAGTTTCTAACTCTCTGAGGTGTGATAGAGATTGAGAACTAATTGCATTTGATGATTTTCCTCATCTATATTCCTCTTTTTGGACCTCGTGTTGGCTACTACACCCTGAGAAGGAGCTTGATTCATACCACATAAATCTTTAGCTTGCCAATTCACAAGTAATTTTTAGATTAGAGGTGTCTCTTCGAGTAGGTACTTGCTACTAAGTTTCTTCCTCGTTTGTTTCTTTAGACGCACCAATAGTTTTCACCATTAAAGCTTGGTTTAGAGCACCATTGAAGTAGTTTTCCTAATTATGGGGTTGTCCACAAGGGAAACACCATTCATATTCTTATGCAATGTTATTTTGTATATGAACTAGGCCCTATATGTTGATGTTTCATTAGTATTGTATGATTGAAATGGCCAAGTAGCCGAGGGTTGCCCTTGATTCTAATTTTGACTTACATCTTGAGTTGGAGGTCTATTTGGCTGATATGGAGGCCTATTTGGTTGGGCTTGAGGTAATATGGTCTATAGTTACGGGCATGTTGCATTTTAATAGTCACCAACTCATTCCCTAAGTTTTGTAGTTGCTTCTTGACCTCTTTGAGTTCTTTGGAAGGGATAGAAGAAGTGGAAGTCTCACTATAACTTTTATTTCTAGTGGGTGGAATGGGATTCAATTTAGGTGCTTGACTGGTAGTGGGGTTTCCCATTTCTAGATAAAGAGGCATAGGTGGCCTTGATGCAAGCTTCTCTACCTGGATTAAGTGATTCTAGGCCCTAATAGCACAAGCATGAGCTCTAAGTAGGGTTAATTATCCCATTTATTGAATCATCACAAATATGTCAGAATTCAAAGATTTCAAGAAGTAGAGGAATGCGCCTTCTACCATTGGCCTCACAAGAATCAAGATCCGGTCCCATGTCCGTTTAAATCAGAAATTGAAATCAGCCATCTGTTCATTTGGAACCATCCTTATTATAGTCGGATGCTCCAAAAATATAGGTTGTCCACCCTTTCTCCTAAGCTGGTTGTAGAGTCCGAACAATAATCATTCAAATTGTTTATTGATCTAGCTATTATGCCCTTAAACCAATACAAGGATTTTTCCTTTGAGAGAGGAGGTAAGTAGCCTAACCACAACATCCATTTCATTTATATCATGAATGGCACGAGACACATCCATTACGTGGGTTATCACAATAGGCCCTTTAGGCCAATTTAGTGTATTAGGGGTTGTTTTTAGTTTCTAACTCTACGAGGTGTGATAGGATTCGAGAAGTAATTACATTTGATGACTTTCCCTCATCTATAATCATATTTTTGGACCTCGTGTTGGCTACTACACCACCGAGAGGGAGCTTGATTCATATCGTATAAATCTTTAGCTTGTTAATTCACAAGTGATGTTTAGCTTGGAGGTGTCCTTGAGTAGCTACTTGCTACTAATTTTCTTCCTCGTTTGTTTCTTCAGATGCACAAATAGTTTGCACCATTAAGGCTTGGTTTAGAGCACCATTGAAGTAGCTTTTCGATTAGGGGTTGTCCAAAAGGAAACACCATTCATATTCTTGTGTAATGTTATTTTGTATATGAACTAAGGCCCTATATGTTGATGTTTCATTAGGATTGTATGATTGAAATGGCCAAGCGGTCGGGGGTTGCCCCGATTCTAAGTTTGACTTACATCTTGAGCTAGAGGTCTATTCGAGTGATATGGAGGCCCATTTGGTTGGGCTTGAGGTAATATGGTCTAAAGTTCTAGGCATGTTGCCTTTTAATAGTCACAAACTCATTCCCTAAGTTTTTAGTTGCTTCTTGACCTCTTTGAGTTCTTTGGAAGGGATAGAAGAAGTGGAAGTCTCACTGTAACTTTTATTTCTAGTGGGTGGAATGGGATTCAATTCGGGTGCTTCACTTTGGTAGTGGGGTTTCCCATTTCTAGATAAAGAGGCATAGGTGGCCTTGGTGTAAGCTTCTCTGCCTGAATTAAGTGATTCTCGACCCTAATAGCACAAGCATGAGCTCTAAGTAGGGTTAATTATCTCATTTATTGAATCATCACGTAATTCAAATATTTCAAGAAGTAGAGGAATGTGCCTTCTACCATTGGCCTCATAAGAATCGAGAATCCGGTCCCATGTCCATTGAAATCAGAAATTGAAATCAGCCATCTGTTCATTTGGAGCCATCCTTATTGTAGTCGGATGCTCAAAAAAATATAGGTTGTCCACCCTTTCTCCTAACTAGTTGTGGATTCTGAACAATAATCATTCAAATTGTTTATTGATCTAGTTATTAGGCCCTTAAACCAATGCAAGGGTTTTCCTTTGAGAGAGGAAGCAAGTAGCCTAACCACAACATCCATTTTATTTATGTCGTGAATGGCACAGACATTTGCAATGTCTTGAAAATGGTCACTGGGAGTGTTGTGATTTTCTAAAGCGGTGAAATATGGGATGTTTTTAATGCTGCATTTGGGATTGAATTTTGGGCATTAAAGGCAATCGGGATACTTCTTGTGAATTTGAAAAAATGATTTGGTGGTGCTTATTGAGCCATTCTGATTGGTCTAAGAACCCTAATGGATTGGATAAAATGTCTACTAGGTGGAGGTGTTGATAATGTTCTATTAGGTGGAGATGGGGATCTTTTTACTCTTGTTCCTCTCCTCCTTCCTAGAAATAGTTGTAAATATTCAAATATGCCTTATTCTCTTGTCCTTCACTAAGTTTTGATTCTTGTCAAGAACTTGAGGGACTTGGCCTACTACACCACCGATTTCTACTCTTGGGATTCATCGATGTGTTGAGAATGAGCCTCCAGAGGCTAGGGTTTTACCAAGACACACATCCAATCTTGATAAAATGGAAAAAATAACTTTGAAGGGACCTGGATGTTGATTTTTAGATGTGAGACCCTATTTTTCAGTCACGTCAATCTCTGAAATCTGAAATTCAGAACTTTGCTCATGCACAACAACCTCCGAAGTCCAAAGTTTGAACGCTAAAATTCCAAAATGCCCAAATTAGAATATAAGACCACCTTTGCAACCTCGACCCCCAATATACTCTTTTTGGAACTTAAGACCTATTTTGCACATGTAAAACCCACGAAAAATGCCTTTCAAAAGTTTGACCCTATAATGCAACCTCGAAATCCAAAATCTCTAAAATCGAAATGTAAAGTAACATTGAAATTTTGAATTTTCTCACAAATGCCTCCAAAGTTGTGAATATATGACTTCTTATCCCACGGGTGTGTAATAATTACCAAATCAAATCACCCCCGAATTGCTAGCTTGTGTGACTAAGGCTTTTATTTGTGATTGGGTAACATGGAGTTATCCTAAAGTGTGGGACCTTGCAAATGGGATAACTACTCGAAGAAGGCTGGTTTTATCTTCCTAAACCTAGCACTACACTACTCCAAAATGTATAAAAATACCTAATCTGATCCTACCCTAACACTTCCAAGGAGATAGGGATAGAGGGAGATTGCATTTAAAATAAAACCTACACTAAGGGGTGGTGATGTAACCAAGAAAAGGGGTGTTGAATAGTCTCCTCTGCATGAAAATGGAAACAAGTGAAGATGAAAGGATGATCTAGCATCACATGTCACAACACATGCAATAAACCCACTTTCATTAAGCATAATCAAATTTGAACCTGCAATAGACACAATAAGATGCACAATATACCCACAAGCATGAATAAAGGTAAGTTGAAGCAACAAAACCAAACTAGGATAGAGAACAATCACAAGATCTGATTTTTATTGCTCCAATTGATTTTACACAATAACCCATCACATAGGAAAAAGGAAAAAATTCTATTACAAAGCTCCAAAATTGGAGGCTTGACATTCCAAAAATTTCTCACAGGTGAGAAAGAAGGGAGGGGAAAATACAAGAATGTCAAACCTTAGTCAAAATACTCCTCTTTACAATTTATAGGAAGAAATATTAAAGAGAGGAGAGAGAGAGGAGAAGTCCAAAATCTGCAAAAACCCACAAAAATAATTATTTTTCCCTATAATGGGTATGGGGAGATCTGCAAAGCCCATGCCTGATTGTACTTAGGCTTGTGAAAAAAGAATGGTCTCCTATTTCTTTTGCATCATCCTAGGTACCTAGGTATGGCCATAATGCCCTAGAACTTTAGCTCCATTTTTATCATTCCATGGTATAGGGATTCAAATTACCTTTGCAACACCTATAATTTTGTTAAATTTGGATGCATGTGGAGGAAGTTATCATCATTTTTTTGGATTGCTTATTTGGTCTCTCCAACAACTAGCTCGGCCATTGAATGCAACTCGCCAACCACTGCTCCACATCTCAGCTCCCAATGTGGCTTGGTCTCCTAGAAAGCTTAGAGGGATCATTTTGGGACTTTGGGCCTTTGCATCACAGATTTTGGAGTTTATGCACCATCAAACTCACTGATCACCCCTACATCCCTAGGTCCGAAACCCGAATTCCACTTCCAAAACCGAACCTCATATTATGTGTTGTTCGCATGCCTCGAAATTCAAATGTCCCCACATCAGACTTCTCCACTCGTCCACACCCCACTAAACTCGATACATGATTTTTCTTTGACCCCGAAGTGTTAGTTCACTTTTGACATGTCAATCTAGGTTTTCAAGTTCGAGAGAATGTCCGCATCGGACATTTCACCCCTCAGTGCATGTTTGTAGCCCCAAACCTCTAAAAATTCACTTGATAATCTTGATCACCTTGACATCTCCAAATTCCTAACATCCCGTAGAACCTACCAATATCATCCTCTACATTGCACCCGTGAGATCTACACTTGCATCCCTACCTATGCTTTGAGTCCTCCATCTACCTCGGCTCTGCGTCGAGCTATTTTCCCTAGACTTTGATTCGTGCTCGTCACCCCTATGCCTGCAATACAACCTCATGGCTCATAGATTTACTCGGTGAGACATTCATATTTCAGTGACCCAATCTTCCTTTGTCCACCTCCTCGACTCATACGATGAGTTGACCCAACCTCTTTCTATCCCTCTTGTAGCTTCGGCGATCATCTCACCCATCTTGTTTGAGGGATCATCCCTAAAGACCCGAGCTGACCTCGTTGATCCTTCACCACTCCTTTCTGTTATAGACTCCCTTCTTCCATGATCCCCACCAAGTGAATCAGCCATAACCTGTTATCCCAAGCCCACTCCACTCACCGATTAGCTCGATGAGTCACTCCTCTATGTGTCACGTCACTCACACCTAGTCACACTGAGTTTCCTCCATGATGAGCTCGCCAATGTTAAACAAACCTCCACGACCCTTGCATATCTCAATGAGATATGTTGCTAAGTTGTATCCCAATGCACTCTAATTCTCACGCTTTTCCCGATCCACCAGGACTCACCGCGGTCATGCATAATTCCATCTCGGCAAACTATTTTTTAGCTTATTGGCCACCTTTGGGTCACTTTTGTAATTTTTTTCTTTGAAATGTATTTTTCTCGGGTTTTCTCAAAAAAATTCAAATAAGTGGACCCAGAGAGACTAAGTGGGATGCCTTTAAGTCCATTTTCCTTTCTTAGGAAAATTTTGAGCCTTTCAAAACCTAGAATAGGAAAAAAAATCCTCAATGATTCCAATTCTTTATAAGACACTACAAATTCTCCCTAAATGTGATTTTTTTCCTATGAACCCAAGATTCTTCTGCAAAGGCCCTATCTAGTGATTGGGTCGACCCTTCCATGTTGTCCATTTTTCCAAGGGGGAAATATGGATAACAAGAACTAATAGAATCAATAAAGTAAAACTATTAGATATAGTATGACATAATAAATAAGCTAATGAGGTAATTGATGATATGTTGCTTGCAAAAGGCCCCATACTTGTTCCATAACTTGCAAAGCAATGAGAAATGTCAGCCCATGCTTTATTAATATACTCCCAACTACCAATTAAAATACTATTCTAAACCACATTACGATAGAAAAGTTAGGGTTTTGGATAGAACATGCAACAAGAGCTAGTGGCAAACATGGAGTAGTGTAATGGGATCTAGTGAAGGAGTTTAATGAAGTGGTCCAACTGGATTTCCTTGGCCATTGTCTAGCGGAATGGTGTATGGAGGAGTTGTTGTTTCATTCTGATCCACTAGAGGTCAGCCTAGAAAAAGGGATTTTTGAGGAAGCCCGGAGGTTTGTTGGGTTCCTTCTCAGCCAAGACGTGAAGGCATTCTTGGCCCTCAAGAAGGCTCCTGGTCCTGTCACTCTTAAGCCTTTTCTGATGGAGGCTCTAGTGGCTTCATTTGTTAGTTTTTATTCTTGTTTCCATTGTTCTCGGGATGAGATGATTTTGGAGCCACTGCCTGAAGAGGTTGTGCAGATCTTTGGAGTTATTCCTAAAGTGGAGGATCTTGTGGTGAATCGAAGTTACTTGGACTCTCGCTTCTAGATAGATCTATTTTCTTCAAGTCCTGTGATTCTATGTGGCACCTTCAGTGTGGCCTAGGTGTATCAGGATTAGTGTTTCGTTTTTGGTTAGAGACCCATTTCAAATTCTGGAAATTCTGTTATGGGAATCGGTGGTCATTCATTCTTTTGGTCCACATTTTTCTCTTAGCTATGGTTGGAGAAAGAAGGGGTGTTCGAAGTGGAAGCATTACCTTTCTTGGATTTGTATTTTTATTCCTTTTCGGGGCTTGTCAATTTTGGTTCCCAAAGCATCACATTAACAAGTGTTCTCTACTTTTATGGATTCTCTTCTAGTTTGACCCGCTCTACGCTAGCAACTAGAGTATGCAGGCTTGACCTGCTTTGTTCTTTGTGGTTCGTGGTTTTCACTTTATTTTGGTCTCCATTTGGGATTCATTTTGGTGCCTTTGTTGTTGTGGGAAGTCAATTTTGGCTTATGGGTTGCTCGGTGTTGTTAGTGTTGTTTCATGGCCTATTGGATTGGTGGTAGGGTCTACCCCTGGTCTCTTTGGGCTTGAACTTGTTGAAGAGATGTGCTGGTTCCGATTTGTTAGCTTCGGCTATGTTTTGTTGTTTTCATCGTGTGTGGACTTCCCTAGTCGTATGGAACCTTCTTTTTCATGTCCTGGTCTTTGAGTGTTTGTTGGGTTATGTGTGCCTCTCTGAACCCTCATGCACGATCCTCATTTGGGGTGGTAATGTGTGAGGGGTGAGTTGGCCTTTGTTGTAGCGTTTCTCGCTCCGATGCCTTTTTGGTGAGATGTTTTGTTTTTAGTTATTGCCATTTCATTTGAGCATGGGTCTACTTTGCTATGGTCTTTCAACATCTATATCGTTTGTATTCGGTTCATAGCTACTGATCCAAAAAAATTTAAATATAAAAAAGCTAATGAAATATGAAACCCTAAGTGCAAGAGAAGGAAATAATGACTTAGTTGATTTGCGATCTTCCAGGAATTGATCTGGACTAGAAAACTGATGAATAGAGAGGGAAAACCATCGCAATTATGCATTGTAAAATCTAGATTTTTCAGATGAGGTCGACTAGGGTCCTCAGAGTAGGACTAGGGCACCTAGGAATTGGTGAATATGTAGGAGATCAAAATATGATTTATGGAGTGTCACAAGAGTGTTTTTGTTAGTCGAATGTATGTCTCTCTTTGATCATTGAGAGACAAAGAACTGTAAAAGATATGTTCACCTACAAAGCCCTCAAACTACATCAAATACCAAAAAAATGCAATATGGGGAGTTGGAGTGACTCGGAGATCACTCGACCGAGTGTTACACTACATCTCATACTCAATGTAGTTTTCATGAGTGTGTGAAAGAATTGTGCCCTAGGATGCCCTAGTGCAAGTTGCACTTGATAACAAGATAGCTAGATGTAGAAATGTAGATAGATGTGTGGATGGAAAAATTAACTTCCCTTTCCTATTCAATATATGTAGAAAATGCAATCCCTTGAATGGATGTTAGATGGATTCCTATAATTATCTTAGATGTCTTTGTATGCAAACTTACATGATGATAATGGATGCTTAGAGTTGGGTCCTTTATTTTTGTCACATTACTTTGTAATTATATGATTCCCTTAGTTGAATTTCATAATTGACAACTAAAAGGCTGACCCATAAGAAAAAAATATTCCCAAATGATAAAAGAGACCCAAAATAGGTGAGTAAGATATAAAGAGGTCAGGGGCACCCAAAGGGGATGAGTCCTAGCTAGCGTTGGTGTCTCGTAAAAGATAAACAAGTAAAATACCGACTGGGTTGTGGGGTGTGTAAGGCCAAATAAAAATAAGAAACAAATATAAAAGGCCAAATATAGTTTTCAATTACTATTTTTCTCACTTAGGAATCATATGAATGCTAGTATATGTTTAGGACCTAGAAATGTACCCAAGTGCGTGATTTTGTGTCTCTACAAAGAAAAGGGCGATAATTTTCTTCAAGGAGTGGACCAATAAAAACTTAGGACAAAGAAAATATTCCTCTAATGCTCAATGGAACCTCACAATAACATAAAACATACGGAGACAACGTATAAAAATCACCCATGTAAAAGTAACCACAATTTTCCTTTAAGCTAGTAAAAGCACCTAGAACATCATCATAGCTTCAAACACAATCCTTACATATCTAAAACATAGAAATTATGGATTATTTTCATTCTTGGGCTCCAAAAACTTGATGATTCTTGAAATTTGAATGCAAAGTGCAAGAATAGTTGAGTATTTCAACCTTAAAGCTCTTTGCACACTCCCATTCTTGTCATTCATATCTCCACAACTTCTTCACATCTATAACCATTGATTTTAAGATTTGAATTTGAATATAGGCCTTACATGTGGATAAATTGGTCACATTAGAATTACTTAAATGAAATTTTATTTTCTCATTTTCGTGGTCCTCATTCGTGGCTTGAAAACTTATTTTGCATTTATGATCCATGAGGCATCGACACATGTCCTTTCCTTTAGGTTGGTGGGGTTAGGAGAGCAATTAGCATTATTGAAAAAATGTGAAACTAAAAATGTGAGGCTAAAAATTTGTCTTCTTTATATGATGTCATCATATGTTGCCACGTGCCCCTCTTCATCGGACCTCGAGAGATGAAATCATAGTCTATAGTAGTTTTAAAACTATGAAACTATTATTCAGAGATGTATTTACTCTCCTATTTTAAATTAATGAAGTGAAATAACCAAAAAAACAACCTCAAAAGACGGCAGGGTTTACCAATACCGGTGAGGATGAAATGTTGATGTTGATGTTTGATTCGACATCGATAGATCTAAGCATGTGCACCACTTCTTCTTTCCAATGGGATAATCTACCTATAATGAAAAAAAAACTCATAAAAATATAGGATTAGATAGATATATGGTGGATTTCTGGCAAAGGCAGTCCAGTCCCTAGAATTCAATGGAATTCCTTGTAAGGATGTCAATCCGTGTTCAAAAAATTAATCTGATAATGATAAGATAAAATGATAAAACAAACGATATAACCAATACTTTAAAGGTAAAGGGACTAACACGATCCATGGCTATATGATGGTCGATGGTGATACGTTATTTAATGGGAGTCTAGGGATCAAAAAATGGCTCAAACAAGTAAGGATGTAGATGGATGTGTACTCACAAAGGTGAGATGAGTGATAGATTTGATTAAGATAATTTATAAAGTTCTACAAATGGATCAAAGGAGATTGATAGGGTCCGATAGGCACTGCGAAGGAAGAGTAGTAATAGGTGATGAGATCTAGATGTCGAAAAAAAAGTATGCCCGAGGGGAAGATCATGTGACAGACAAGGATCACCAGTGACTAAGGTAAATCGTGGGTGAGTGGGGCCAATCACCAATGATTAAGGGAATCCTGAGCGTTCATTGCATGAAATATATAGGTTACAAGATAAAGTTGATTAACACTTGCAAAAATAAATAAATGGGATAGTAATGCAAAAGGAAGGAAATTACCTTGTTCTAATTGATGAATAAATTTGTGGGGATGAAATTACTAGAGAGAGAAGGATTGTATTTCAAAAGATCGTTGAATTGATTTGAATGGCCTCCAAAGGAAGAACAAAGGATGTTTGACGTCTTAAGTATCACTTTGATGCTCGAGGCATTGTAACAAAGTTATGGTATAGAGAAGATGCAATGTCGAGTCTTCAAGAGTGAGCGGTGTGAGGTAATTTCCTATTTGTTTGTCTCCCAATTGAGACATCTTCCCAATTGAGACATTTGTTTGTTTTGATGAATGATGTATGTTGAAATAGATTATACGTGTACGAAATGTTGTTAAATGGGAGTCTAGGGATCACAAAATGGCTCAAAGGAGAAAGGATGTAGATATATGTGTACTCACAAAGGTGAGATGAGTGATAGATTTGATTTAGATAATTGATAAAGTGCTACAAATGGCTCAAAGGAGATTGATAGTTTCTGACAATCACCTACAAAGGTAGAGTAGTGATAGGTGATGAGATCTAAATGTCTCGAAAAGTAGGCCTGAGGGGAAAAACATGTGACAAATAGGGATCTCGGTGATTAAGGTGAATCACAGGTGATTGGGGCCGATCGTCGGTGATTAAGGGATTCACGTGTGATTTTTGTGAAATGTACAAGTTACAAGATAAATTTGATTAACAATTGTTAAAAATGAATAAACTAGATAGTAATACAAAAGGGAAGGCAATTACCTTGTTCAAATTGATGAATAAAGTTGTGGGGATGACATTATCGAAGAGAGAAGGATTGTAGATGTTAGAAGATCACTTTGGATTGATTTAAATGGCCTCCAAATGAAGAAGAAAGGATGTTTGATGTATTAAGTATTACTTTGATACTCTCGAGACATTATAATAGAGTTACGGTACATAGAAGATGTAATGTTAGGTCTTCAAGAGTGAGTAGTGTGAGGTAATTTCCTAGATAACCTGAAATGAAATCCCACAACTAATTTATATAGGACATAAAACAAACAGGGAGAATCACCGACGATTGGAAAAATCATCAACGATTTGGGAAACATGGGAAAAAGGTTGTAACATCTTCCCAAATCGAGACATTTTTGTTTGACAAAGGATGTATGTTGAAATAGGTTATGCATGTATGAAATGTTGTTAAATTATTATATAGTTGTTTTTTTGTTTTTTTATATAATAGGATTGTAAGTTGTTTGAGTGGTTTTTGTGGGAATAAAATAATATTTTACAATTCTAGAATGATTTTTATGTGGGGTAAATATAATGGGGATAAAGAATACTTAATATAAGGATTTAATTTATAATATGATAGTGATGTGATAGTGAAGGGGTGTTAGTGGATGTGGATACAAGAAATTAGTGATGTTAATTTTAGGTGTCTACATTTTCCCCTTTTGTTGAGTGGTTTTAGACAATCCATGAGAGAGAAAAAAAGATATGATAAATGAAATATTTAGATTTATATGATGAGGTGTTCCCCCTCAAACTAGGGATTGATGACCTAAAAGGAATCGATCACGAGTTTGAAAGAGATATATGGAAAGATGTAAGGATGGAAAGATGAGAGATGATGCCCCAGGACGAGGTATAGAAATAAGATGGGTGCCATCAAAAAATCAAGTGATAGGGGAACCAAAGGGCTCATGTCCTATAGATGTATGACTTAACGATGGAAAGGGGAAATAAAAAGGATGTTTTGATAAGGTCAAAGGACTAAAGATTGATGTTTCCACAAAGGTGGACTTACGAGACCAAGAATTCAAGTGATAGGGGAACCAAAAAGGGTTTGTGTCCTATAGACTTATGACTTTAATGATGGTAAGATGATGATTTTATGAGGTCAAAGGACCAAAATTTATGTTGCCACAAAGGTGGGATTACAAGGCTAGGAATTCAAGTGATAGGGGAACCAAAGGGTTCGTTTCCTATAGACATATGACTTTAACGACAAAATATGATGGTTTGACGAGGTCAAAGGACCAAAATTGATGTTTCCACAAAGGTGGGATTACGAGACCAAGAAGTCAAGTGATAGGGAACTAAAGGGTTCGTATCCTATAGACATATGACTAACAAGGTGAAAAGGGTCCTGATAGAGGACTAGATAGATGTCCTGATGGTGATCAAGGGGTAGCACTTAAGGAGGTATCCAGTTGAAAAATGTTGATTTTACTAAGTAAATGTGACATTTTGATGTATGTGTATCTTTACAAAGCCTATTTTTATGCGAGAATCATGATACACAGAGTTTTTAAGACTCCAGATGATGTACAATGATACACTGATATGATGATGATTTTGATTTATGATTCATGTGTTGATTTTTATTTGGATGTGGAAATGTAATATTAATATGCGATCATGATTGTATGGATATTGATATATGTTGATATTATGATAGATATATTGATAGATGTCAATGTGGTAGGGTTGACAGTTGTTAAAGTTATGTTTTTGATATGATGTGTTATTTGATATTGATTTTAAAGTGAATTAATGTTTGTTAAAATGTGTCTTAACCATGGTTAAGAATAAAACACGGAATGATTGCTTTTGTATTGTATTTGATACATATGTGATGGTTATAAAAATGTAAAATCACTTGCACTTTTGGCCTTTATAACAAATGTTAACACATGACTAACAATGGGTAGTCACATGTAGGATCTTAGATATAGAGGTGAAGTGATAAGATGTACCTTCCTAGGACATGAAAGAGGTTGAACATGTGTAGGTTGATGTGGGAAATTAGGGTCCTCATTTTTAACAGTTTTATAGAGAAATTCCCTACTATTCATTTATTTTTCACGCAAACCGATTGATGTGAGAATTTTTCTTTTGACGAGAAAGTTGTTTTATGTGGGAAGCTTTCCTAGGATGCTTTGATTTTTGATTTTTTGAAAGCTAATTGATGTAGGAATCATTTTTATATGGGTATCTATCCTTCGAGGGAGTGGTCTATAATTTTGACTTTTGAATTTTGATTTTTGATTTTACAGAGATGTCATCCTTTGCGGGGATCAGTCTATGATTTTGATGGGTAGTTTTCCTTCGAGGGATCAAACTATTTATATTTTTACAATACAATTTTTTAATTTTGAATAGTTTTCCTTCGAGGATTAGTCTATTATATTTTTAACTTTGAAAGGGAGCATCCATAGATATTTTTGACTTTTTCTTTGAGTTGAGGTAAAAACCCTAATAGATTTTTTTAAGGATGGGAAAGATATTTTTACATGACCTACACATACGTCCCCCACGAACGGATTTTAATTGATACAAGGTAGGTGGATGTAATGATTATGGGGTTCCTTCTACGTAGATGAACTTGTCCATGTGAAAGATGTGATGAATAGATTTGTGGTGCTCATCTTTAAGGTTTGTAAGGATAGTGATGGAAGACCACATGCTTTCAAATCATTACGATGATAAGATGGTTGGTTGACGGTGGAATAAGATCTTTGATGTGACTACTATCATGAAGGTTGATGTGTTAATAGTATAAAGGCTGCAATTTCAAGGCATTCATAGGTTCCTTTTTAGGTGTGCCATCAAAGGAGGCTAGATGACGAGCTCTTGATCCATGCTATATGGACTAATCCAATCAGAGCAAACTTTCCACATTTACTCATTTCCGAGTAGTTAAATTTTGACTAGGGGAGGTGTGCAAGGTAATATTTTCAAAGTCTCAAAATAAAGAAGGCCTCATGGCATGACAACATGGCTAGAGATAATATGCACTTTGAAAGGAACAATGTCTTTAGGATGATGTTGATTGATTAAGTATATGATAAATAAAGGAAGATGAAAAACCTTTGACAAAGGAGCCATTGAAAATATGGATGACATATGAGAGGATGATTGATGAGGAGGGGTAAATGATGAAGCTTTGGTTTTTCCTTTTCTTCATGTATGAAAGTTCCTAGATTACGTAGGTGGGTGAACCATATGGATTTGAGATGAGGGACCTTCAATGGAAGGTGATAAGAAGACATATGAGAAATATTTGTTGAGATTTTATTAAGGATGAACCCTTGGTCCTATAGATGTCGGTGAGGATATTGTTAGTGACTTGGGTGTACATGTTGATGAGATTGAGGACCTTCAATGGAAGGTGTTAAGGAGATGTGTGGAAGATGTTTTTTAATACTAGATTTAATATTTCCCCATTGACCTACAAATTTTGTTGAGAACACTAGCAAGGGTGGAGGTGTAGATGATATTGATGATGGATTAGGATGGTCTTCTTCTAGGAGAAGATCATTAACGAGGAAGAGTCATTGAATTATGGCTTTAAACAATTTACAACTCTCTATGTTATGACTTAGGCTTCTATGGTAGGAACATGTTTTGTTTTGATCGTACCATGGAGGTTTCTAAGTATGTGGATTGGGTGTTTTGATAGGTGGTAATGTGATAAGGAAGCCTGTATAAGCCTTTTGAGGATGTCAATGTAACTCCCTTTCAGAGCATTTGGATTAATGGATTTTGATTTTGATTTATTAGAACACTTGGTATGATGCACCTTATTTTTGGATGGGGGTGGATGTGTGGATGTCATATGGTGTTGGAACATCATAGGGACATTGTGAGGTTGATAAGAGATAGGATGTGACCCAAGAAGGGATAGGATGTGGGATTGATAAAATTAGATGATGGATGAGGTCCTAAAATGGATGAGGAGGGATGGATTATGGATGAGATAGGGTATGACTATGTGACATGATATTGAGATAAAGGATGGGGTCCTAAAATGGATGATGAGGGTGGAACTATAGATGTGATGGATTTAGATTATGATAAAGGATGGGGTCCTAGAATGGATGGTAAGGTTTAGACCCTAGATGATGTGTTTTTTTATTTTGTAATGTTTTCTTTAGATAAAAGAGAGGGTCTCACATCAGATTATGAGGGTGAGTCATTGGTTGTGATGGGATTTGATTTTATAGTGTTTGATTTAGGATGAATTTCCAAACTAGATGATAAGTGAAGAACTAGAGATAGGATTGGGTTTGACTCAAATGAGGGAGATGTTGTTTCTAGACATGATTGAGGTGGGTTACATTCATGTGAGCTACCCAAGTATTTGATTGGTTTACAAGATGGTTGGAGGTCAAGATCTTTGATTATAGGAGCCTCTTCGTAATGGTTTTGAAGGTGGAGTCTAAAGGCTACAAGGAGGTAGTAGGTGATTGGATAGTAAATGAAGGTGATATCAATGTGTGAGGATTATTAAAAGAGGATCCAAGGGCTATGAGTCTTCAAGGGGAAGCGTTGGTGATGAAAGGTTCTCCTCAAGGGAAGATCATATGTAATAGTGTTGATGATGTGACTTGAAGAATGCGTAGTATTTATATGGACTAAATCTATCGAGGGTGTTGGGTCAGGAAGACAAGTAATGACATCATGTGTGGTAGTTTCATCTAGCTTATAAAAAGACCTAGGAAAATCATATAGGATATGTGTATATTGAGGATTGAGATGGCCTTCTTAAAACACTTGGATTTTTAACTTTCTTGTCATGGTAAAGGATTTGTCAAAAGTCTAGAATGTGTGGATCTGAAGAGTGGATGAGATGTGATGGGAACACGATCGAGAAAACAAATAGATTAGTTCTCATTGAGGTAGTGAGAAGATTAATTGATTGATAATTCTCTTCCATCTAGTGAGGTAGTCGATTTATATATGTTTTTGTTGTTAGGCCCAGTAGGGACATGTGTATGAGTTTGGGATGTTTGGGATATTGAAAGAGGTATTGAAGTCAAGTTAGGTTGATTAGATACAAGATGGGGATGTTAATATTGTGATGAAGGAGGGGATGTGGCGAGGATTGATTGATTGGATACACTTGTCATAGGTTGTGGAGCGATAGTTTGGAAATAATTGGGTTGTGAAGGATATTCATTAGGTTGTTGGATAGTATTGTTGTAGGGTTGTATGATTGGCTCTAACGAAGAGGTTCCATAGGGGAAAACGATGGTTGAGATGGCTTTGGAAATATGTCAGGGCTAAGTGAAGTTGAGTGAGACATGATAAGTTGATGAGATTGATAAGGATTAGGTCCTATGTAGGGGATGTTTTGAGATTGATTGGGATGAAAAGATATAGAGGCATTGGATGAAACAAATGAAGATGATTGTAAAAATGACATATTAGGGGAAAAATAATATGTTGATGTAGAGGGTTGATACATATTAAATTATAGTTAAGCGATGATGTTACAACAAAGCCTTAAGATAGATACAAATGTAATAGAAAATTCAAGCCGAAGAATTTTAATTATCTTAGTCATAATTTAGATGTGGAGGAAGAGGATAAGAGAGAACCTAATGATATGGTCATTCTAAGGCTAGTTTCATGTTTTTTAAGGATGGATTTCTTGATATACCCAAAGGTACATGAGGCCCAAATCTATGATAGTGTCGGTATGGGGCCTGGTATTGGGGCCTACCCCCTCACTTCATGATCTTGTAGTAATAAGAGGGTCAGGTGTGCTTAGCCAATATATCGATAACAATTATTTATACTCGGTCGAACACCGAGTTTGCTTCCTATTGGGTGATGAAATCCCAATAGTTATCACCTAGGTAGGAGTGTTTGATGTAAATTTGATGTTCAATGTGATTTGGTTGTGTGTGAGGGAGATTAAGTGAATGCAATAAATTAATCCTTAACTTAATCTCTAAAAATTTTAAGAAGACACTGATTCACCCCCTCTTAGTGTCCAAGTTTCCAACAGGAAGCAGATTGAAAGAAAGCCTTTGTGACTTAAAGCCTCGGCATGAAGGTGACATGAGGAGAGGAAGTTAGAAGTCTATGAGTAGTTTTGTTTCACATCAAAGTAATGCGATAAAATAGATAAGGGTAATGGGCATAGGAGGAATACATGTGAATAGTCAAGAGAAGGTTGTGCGCATTGTTGAATTTGATCAAACTAAATGTGAGAGATTCCTTTTTGGTTGGGAGGAACTACCTATAAAGCACAACAAGACCACAAGAGAGAGTTAAATAGTATATGGTAGTGGACTTCCTAGTGATTGCTAGTTCCAGGAAGTGTGACACTTCCTAGATGGTTGTCAATCCACTATTTTATCAAATTAATGAAAATAAATGTGGGAAATAGAGGTCCTATTGCTAACACTTTGATTTAGGTGTCTCAAAATGTTATCAACACACTAGATTAAGGGCATGGTCCCATGGAAGGGGGGCTCCTTAAATATCTCAAAGAAAAAGGTGTTCTTTGAGAAAATTTAGGAGCATTTTAGCAATTTTAAGGTCCCATGATTTTTTATTAGTTTCCTCAATAATACCCACTGAGATATTATAGGATCCCATTGGATATTTATGGTTATTTATAGGAAAATAAAATCATATTTCTCTTTAAAATCACCAAAAAATAATGGCGGGAATGCATATTAGATTCTATCATCCCTAAACTTTACTGGGGAAACTACCAGCCCCCCTTCTCCAGCCACCTCTTAAGTTTAGGGGGCTAAAAAGTGGAGCTCCTATTTTTTAGGCCTATATTCTATTATTTCTCAGAATCGGCTTTAAAAATAAGCATGAGACATTTTGCTTCAAAAATAGAGCCAAAGCCCCTCCATGGGACCATACCCTAAACAAATTATTAAAGTACAAACTAATTAGCACTAGCAAGGTGTTGTTCTAGTTAGGAAAGGTCATTGAGGTGTTAGCCAAGGTATGGGAAAGTTTTTGGGTGATTCTGGGTTGTTTGGTGAAATTTATGAGCTCGTTGTTTTATAATATATTACCACCACAGAGACCAAGATTGTTTAGGTGACTCGATTCCAGTACTAGCAAATGACCGACGCCGGTTGGGTGACCGGTGTCGGTAAGGGCAATATAGTGGAAATATTAAAAATGGGTGTTTTGTTTCTCTCTGTGATTACACAGAGAGTTGAGGGGGTTTGGGAAGGATGATATGATTTTTGTTAAGGCTCAAAAAGGGTGGTAGAAGTGCTAGGATGGGTGAAATGGTTCAGGTTGATGGAATAGGTGGTAAATAGGTGAAAGGTGGTATTCGGGATAGAGAAGGATCGGATGAAAGATGTAAATGAAATACTTAAGATCAAAACAAAAGATTAACAAATAAGAATGAATTACTTATCTGGTAACCTATAGATTTGAAGGTGGTTGTTGATTGATGAACATTTGTGGGAGATACGGGAATGTGTCCATTACCGTGGCAATGGAGTATGTGTTCTCTATTATGATGATTTGAAGTTGTGGATGAGATGATTGGATGCTGGTGAAGACTTGATGGGCTTTGGTTCATCGTCGGTAGCTTGAGTTCTTGAGAGTTAGAATGCCAAAGCTTGAGTGAATGAATGAATTGGAGAACCTGTGCAAAGAGTTAGAAACTCTTATTTAAGGGTAACCAATGGTGGTTAGGGAACCGGCACCGAACAAGGGATAACTGGCGTCAATTAAGGAGAATTGGTCTAAGTTGCCAAAAATAGCATGATCTTTGCTAATTTTGGTGTGATCTTGATTTAGTCTGGGTCTAGAGTGTTGAATGGTATTAATAAGAGCATGAAATTAGTTAGAGGATTAATAGGTCATGAATAATTAGGGTTGGAAAGAGTCCCAGTTGGTTAGGATAAGTGGGGACTTGGTCTAGGGTAATTAATAGGCTAGGAATGGGTCTAGGATGAGGTGGAAAGGGTGAGCTGGATAAGTGAGGTGGCTAGGTGAGTTAGATAATTAACTTAATTGTGATAATTAAATTAATTAAAATGTGTGCAAGTAGGCATGGTGGGGGAATAATATTAAATTAATTAGTTGAAGCTGATTTAGAGGGTTGCGACCCAATTTTGGGTGTCTACGGAGTTCATGAGAAAAGGTTTTATGGATGGTTAGAGATTGGTTTCTCGTGGATTCCTAAATCCATGGGAACATTCAAATTCAAGAAGAAGCAGGATGTTGTAGAGACCATGGAGCATCCAAAGAACATCCAAAGGGATTCATTTCAAAGAAGAATCTATGGGAACATTCAAATTTATGAAGTTGTGGAATGAGGCAGAAATGTTTTGATTATATATTTTGTTGTGTTACTCAAAATTTCATGGTATTTGTTACACTTACTTCATCTCTTTAGAGCCTTCTTGTTCAAATATGGAGTTATGGGATCAGAGGAAGTTTCAGGGAAAATCATGAGAGCTCAAGAGAAATAAAATAAATACGTAATTGTTCATTTCAAATTCCCAACCACCTCACCTACTCATATTACAATCTCAAACGGTGTTCATGCCTTCACCTAAAAACACCAATGGTGGATTGCAGAAGAAACAACGGTCTTTCAGGGAGATTAATGGTGATAGGGTCCATGGACAATTGGTTGTATCCATTCACATCATGTACAAATTCAAGTTCCCCTCCATCTCTCTCTCTTTCCCCCATTCAAATATTGTATAAATAAAAGTGTTTAAGCATGTTTTATAAGTTTCCTTTTGTTGAATTTGCATCCTCTTCCTTGGAGTATTACATTGTCTTACATATATACCTCTACAACTTTGGATTTTACTTGAAAGATCTAACCTCTCGCTTTGTAAATGTGATGGGTAGTTACTAAATGCAATACATATGTGGTCATTTTACCTTTGAATGTTATTCATTTATTGTGGATGTCTACCCTCTTATTTTATTTGAGTTTTATTCGTTCATGCTCTTTAAAATTCTATGTTTCCATTAAATTCTCTACATTTCCAATTGTCCTATGTCTTTCTACTCAAATTTGAACCTTGTTTTAGTGTTTGTGCATATCCATTCTTTCATTTTGTAGATTTTCCATTTTCTCTCAACCATGAACCCTATATTTTTTATTTGTAGTTTTAGATTTAGTTACTGATTTGGTATTTTAGGTTAGTGCACATTGAGCTAGGAAATAATGAACTATCCTTCTCTCGGAGGTTTGTCTTAAGGAGAAAATCCCCACACTATGAAGACAATCTCATGTTTACCAAAAATTTTGATGTTCATTCATGATCATTCAAAGGGTGCAAATTTTGTGTGCTAAAAAAACCCTAATTCGTGTGATTTAAGGAAATTATGGAATGTTTGGATTCTTTAAATTTGTATGAATGATCAAAACCTAGGTTTTTATTGACTCGAATGGTCGAGATCTATTATTTTATTCATTTGTATCCTTCCTCTATTTTTCAATACCTTCACATATTTCGCCTTTCTTTCTTTGACTTTTCCCTGCTCCATGGAATTTTCCATTATTGCATAGCTTACTCACATATTCTACATCCTTCCTTAGTCTTACGCAAAATTTCTAAGTGTTTCATGGTCTAATTTCTTGTTATATGGATTATTTTACTCTTGAACGGAACATTTGATATTGCATGGCATTGTTGCATCTTGCGAGATTTTCATGGCTTAGTCATATGTTATGTAGCCTTTCTTAATATTTTACAACATTTATGTTGAGTTGCGCAACGTTTTTGCATTTTGTGTGGCTCTCGCTCTATTATGTGGCTTATTTGTGTCTTCCACGGTATTTTTGTTATGCAAAATCTTCTTTTCTTCGCGATATTTTTCCTTGTTGTGCAAACTCCTCTTCATTGGTGAAACCATTTCTTGTTGACGGTTTCGAGAATGTTGTGTATCGTTTCTACTATTACGCAACATTTTTCCTTACTTCACACTTTTTCCTTGACTTGGTATCATTCTATTTTATGTGTACAACATTCAATGTCATGCATAGCGGCTATTGGGTTGCTCTGTCATGTTCTACTTATTACGCAACTTCTATCCTTGTTCCATGATTGTTTACATTTTATTTTACTTTGTGCACTTATTTTTTCCCTAGAAGTTCGTTATTTCACTATCCTGTTTGTCTCTTTGAGAACTTGTTCTTGTCTCATGAATATTTTCATGTGAAAAATTCTTGTCATGTGTATTTCTCTATGGTCCCTTGACTCACTTATCCACGGTTCTATGTCTTCATGGATCTCTACCTTCTTATGTGGCATTTTTCATTTGTTTTGCATGCTATTTTTTTGTTTGCAGAACTCCCTTGTCTTCCGCATTTTCTCTTTGTTCTGCAGATGTTTTATTTGTTTCATGGATTTCCTTTATCTGGTGGAATTTTCTCATTTTGTGGGCGTTCTTTAGTTATGCTCCTTTTACCTTGAATTTCCATAGAACAATAAAATTTCAAAAATCTCATAGATCTTTGTTCCTTTGTATTGCAACTTATAAACTTGAAAGTTATATATCTTCGTTGTTCTTGCCTCGGGGCTTTTGTTTTTATTTTTGGTCTCTCTGCCGATTTTTCCTACCTTGTTTGAAGGATTTCTTAGTTTTTCATAAATATTCATGTTTATAATTCCACGGAAAAAATTTTCCTTATTTTGCGGTTATTAAAATTTGTTAGGAATTTATAGTCGTGACATTATTAATTATAGGTTGATAATTATGTGATTGTAATAACGTGAGATTATTACTATGGTAACTAGTAAATATTTGATAATTAGTAATATATTATTGTTATGTAACAATAATATATTAGTGTACATAAATGATTAATTTATTGAGTATGTTTTGATTTACGAGAGTGTTGTTGAGAAACCTCCTAGTTTATAGAAATTATGAATCATTTTTATGAGAGAAATAGAAGAATTTTTTACAATGTTTCTTTTATACAAATCTGATTCAAATCTATCATTTGGTATCACATCAATTTTATTTGTGAAATTAAAATATGGTGTTTTAAATTACATGAGGGTGATTCATTAGCTTAGTTTCACGTGAATGCTAATTTATAGTTGGAAGTATAGTAGTTTGTTTTTGTGTTTATAGATTAGTTGTGTGAAACAAATATTTGGAGTCATTCCTTTGATTATTTGCGTTCTTATTTAGTATTTCCAAGAGCTAGAAGTACTTTGATCCAGCCAAGTTCTATTGACCAAGAATTATGTGCCTTCCCTCATGATTTTTTTGTCTAATTCTACCAATTACGTATCCATCCATTATGAGTTACAAGAATTCTAGGAATTAATAAATTAGTTAAGTTGTATTCTTGATTGTGCAAGGTGTTCTCTACTAGTACAAGACTACAATTAAATTTGTTTCCTTTCCCATTCCCCATTTACAATCTTTGAGTATATGGCCTCGTAAATTAATTGTGGTGACTAGTTGGGCCAAGGAAATTCAAATTAGTAATCTGAGGAGCTGAGAGCTATGCTTGAGGGTGTGAAAATGCTACTCTAAAAATGTTTGATATATTCTGGTGGTTACATGTGTATATTAGTCGTGACTAAGTTTTGAGTCTATTTAGAATCATCCAAAATCATATTAGATCTTTGCCATGTACACGTCTCGCCAAATTCATCTAAATTATATATGTGTATATTCCTTTTCATTCTTCTCAAATCTACGTCTACTAATATCTAATTGTGTGGTTCACCTTACACATTCAACTCTCTCCATGTCTTCCTTCTATGAATGAAAATTCATACTCTATTCGACACCATTTGTCAAAGGAAATAAATATCTCTTTATCAAGAGACATGTCATACAACCCTATATCATGCTTTGAAGACGCATATCTTTGAATTTGCATAAGAAAGAGAGTTTCCTTGTATGGTTACCTAGACACTCCTTAGTATATAAGTTTGTTATGTTTTTCAAATAGCTAAAATTTATTATTCATGGTAATTGTTGATTCATTGGCCTCATAATATGTTTAGGAATAGAGTCTATGTTTTGTTGTTTATTAATTGTTGTCTTAAATGTTATTGTAAGTAAAATTAAATGTTTGATAGGTTCATCAATATATTTTTTGTCATATTTTTTTATTCAAAGTATCAACATATATGTCACTCGTCATCATTGTGTCATCCAAATGTGCCTAGGTGAATAATAGGTCACTAATGTCAAAGTCAAAAAGGGTCACTATAAAAATAGTAAGAATTAAAAAAATTCTTTACTGAGATGCATTTTTCGGTGGAATCTAACATCCGAGATAAATTAGTGATCTTCATGATCAAATCCATTTGAGCTAGAAACGTAATTCATGGAGGACAGAGTCAATCAAAGGTTGGAGGTCAATCAATGACCTCTCGTTAGTCACCAACGACAAGGTCACACAATGATTTCGTGACATTTTTAAATATGTGTTTTTAATGTTTTTAGTGTGTCGGTTTTCTAAATAAACCCCTTTCCAAAATTTTGGGGAAGATTCATGTTTTCAGAAAACTCAATTTTGGGGAGCAGGAGAAGATTATGAGGTAGGCTCAAGAATGGTTGTCCATCTAAGTGTCAAGCTTGTGGATCTGGAGACCCGAATTTGAGCGCCCGGGAGGAAGAGAAATTCCCACAAGAACCCAAAGAGGTAGGGAGTATTCCTACATAATTTGGCTTATTAATACACCTTTACGAGGGTAAAGAGATAATGGTCTAATAAGTGCTTTTAGGAGGTGGTTCAACTTCTTCGAAATATGGTTCTTCGTCGTGTTCACATTAAGGGGGTGAATATTGAGAATTAATAATGTTCACACTAAGGGGGTGAATGTTAGGAATTTATAGTGGTGACATTATTAATTATGTGTTGATAATTATGTGATTGTAATAACGTGAGATTATTACTATGGTAACTAGAAATTATTTGTTAGTAATATATTATTGTTATATAACAATAATATATTAGTGTACGTAAATGAGAAGTTATTGGGGAGTTGTGATTTGCGGGAGTGATGTTGAGCAACCTTATAGTTTATAGGAACAATGAATCCTATATATGTAATCACGTTTGATGATAGAAATAGAAGAAGTTTTGTACAATGTTTATTTGATGCAAATATGATCCAAAGTTGTCAAAATTTGAAAAAACAAATTATCTCTTTCTTATTGCTTCATGCGGCCTCTTGTGGTTGGTTCTAATACCTTCTTGAGTGTGTTTAATTAAGTTGCAATAATTAAAGGGTTTTCCCTTTGTTTTCAAATATGTTGAAGTTTATTTTCTTCTAACCATGGATATCTGTAATTATTAGAACCCACATAACACTAAAATTTCTATAATTGCTAAGTTTTTAAATATGGCTAGTTCATCTAATTTTTCTATGGTTAAATCCTAGTTGTTGAATGGTACTAACTATAGTATTTTGAGAGTTATGCTTAAAGCCATCCTTATGGCGATAAATCGATGGATCTTGTTAGTGGTGTTGAAAAGAGACCCACAAGGAGACAAGCTAACCCTAAAAGCTTGAGTATATTCTCCCAAAAATACCAAGAGGCCATGTCCATCCTATTGCAAAGTATTAAAGATGAATTCTTTTTTCATATAGGACACATGGAGTCTCCAATTGATGCATGGAATAAATTACAAACTATGCATGAAGGTATTCACATTTCTAAGATAATTAAACTAATCATAGAATTATTTACAACTGTAATGAAAGGAGATGAGAAGATGGTTAATTACTTAGATAAAATTAAGAACATTAAGGCTCAATTAGATGGTTGTAATTGTGAATTATTTCAAGATAAGTTTTTATATTTTATTATTCAAATTAATATTCATGAGAAATTTAGAAATTACATTTCTATTTTGAATTCTAAGTATCAAAATGAATCGATTTACCTAATTTAGATACCTTGTCTTCTCTACTCATTCAAGAAGAAAGAGTCATGGAGAACTTTGACTCAAAATAGAATGCCTCTCAGGCATTGTTCTCCCAAAATTAGAAATCATTTAAAAATAAGAATAATAACAATACTAATCAACAATCAAACTTTAAATCTAAGTTTAAACCTAAGAATAATCAAAATTTTAAGGTCAAGTTTGATGGCACATGTACCAAATGTGGTAAATTTGGTCATAAAATAGTTGATTGTTATTATAATGCTAATAAGGTTTATAATAATGCTAAAAATAAGAACTTCAACAATAAAAATAAGAAGAATATAAATTAGAATCAATCTAAAAATCAAGCTAATAATGTTGACTAAGTTATTTCTATGCACTACTCTTTCAGCCTCTAATGACAATGAATGGATTCTAGATAGTGGTGCATCTAGGAATATGACATATATTCATGAAATTATTTTTGATATTGTAGAATTTCATGAGAATATATATCTAGGTGATAATTATTTCATTAGATTTGAATCTTGTGGTAATGTTAAGTTAGAAAATGGAACCATTAGTAATGTTTTATTTGTTCCTAACTTAAAGAAAAACCTTTTATCTTGTTCTCAACTAGCTAGAGAAAATTACAAATTTGTGTTATTAAAAGATAAATGGTATGTAAAGAATGAGCTTGGTAAGATTATTGTTGTTGGTTTTCAAAAGAATGGATTGTATATCTTTGAAGGATTTGTTGTTGAATCTTTTATTTCTTATTTTTCTTGTAATGATGTTCAATTATGGCATGAAAGGCTTGGGCATGTGAAATTTAAGAGTTTATTTGAAATGTTTTGCCTTAACCTTGTTATAGGTCTTCCTAAGTTGAAATCAGATCATGAATCTTGTGAAAGTTTCTTGCATGGTAAGAAACATGTTGAACCATTTCACAAACATCATGAGTCTAATTCCTCTAAATTTCTTGAGTTAATTCATAGTGATGTAAGAGGTCCTTGGAAGTTCCTTCTCTTGGTAGAGCATTGTATGTTGTTATTTTCATTGATTACTTTTCTAGAATGACTTGGTTGTTTTTCATTAAGAAAAAATTGGATTTTTGTCTATGTTTCAAGATTTTAAGGCCTTAGTTGAAAATATGGCTAATCTAAAAATTAAGATAATTAGAACTAATAATGGAGGTGAGTATGTCAATAAAAAGTTTGATGAGTTTTGTGTGTCTTGTGGAATTCAAAGGAATTGACAACTCCCTATTCTCCTCAAAAATGGCATATCTAAAAGGAAGAATAGAACAATCATAGAAATGGTGAGGACCATGTTTCACGCTTATAAAGTTCCTAAGTTTCTATGGGTTGAAGCCATGAACATTTTTTTCCATATTCTAAATAGATTTGCTACTAAAGCTTTGAATCGAACTACACCTCATGATGTATGGATCAAACAAAAAGTTGATATCTCTCATTTAAATATATTTGGTAGTCATGTTTCTCTTATCATTCCTAAAGTCAAAAGACAAAAACTTGATCATACCTCCTACTCTTGCATTTTTGTTGGGTATGGTGGTCACACAAAAGGATTAAGAGTGTATGATCTAGTCAAACATGTGATTATAAAAAATAGGAATTTTCATGTTCTAGAGAAACCATTTTGTGAATCTTCCTCTCTTCCCTCTTTTGTATTTCCTAAGTTTGAAACTCTTCAATTTGATAATCCTTCTTTAGAAAATATGGAAATTGATTTCCAAGAGATTGACCAACCTTATTCTAATATGATGGATGTTGATATTGAGGGGGAGTCTTCTCAATTTGTGTCTCAATATAGAATTCCTAAATGGGATCAAAATCTGGTTTCTAATTCTCATCCTAATAATCTGAGAAATATGACCTGCAATCAACATTCTTATCATGCCTTGTCAACTTTGTATGAGGTTGAACCTCAATATTTTGAAGAAGATAGTCTAGATGAAAGATGGATTAATGCTATGAAATTTTAATACAATGCTCTAATAAAAAATTAAACTTGGGAATTATTCCCCTTCCTCATAAAATAATCATTGTATGATCTAGATGGTGTATAAAATTAAGTATAACTCTTCTAGTAAGATTGAAAAATTCAAGGCAAGATTAGTAGCTAGAGGGTTTACTTAGAAACTTGGTTTAGATTATGTTGAAACATTTTCTCCGTTGTCAAAATGAGCACTGTTAGAATTATTTTAGCTCTTGTTGCTCAACATGGATGGGAGATTCACCAAATGGATGTTAAAAAAATTTTTAAAATGGTGACTTCAAAGAAAAAATCTACATGCATCAACCTAGAGGGTGTGAAGAACCTGGTAATGAATTATATGTGTGTAAGCTTAAAAATCTTTATATGGTCTTAAACAACCTTTTAGAACTTGGTATGCTAATATAAATAATTTCTTTGAATAAATTAGTTTCAAAAACTATTTTGTAGATAATGACTTGTTCGTAAAATATGAAGAAAAAAATCATATTATTATTATTGTCTTATATATATATGATCTCTTGTTTACTAGTAGTGATAAGAATCTGGTTCTTAGAGTCAAAGAGAAGTTAAGACAATGTTTTGAAATGACTGATTTAGGATTGTTAAATCATTTCTTAGGCATGGTTATTTGTTAAAATCACAAATCTATTGTTGTATCTCAAGCACAATATGCTTCTAACCTTCTTAAAATATTTAACATGATTGATTGTAAGCTTGTCTTTATTCCTATGGAAATTGGAATTAAATTAGATCCAAAACTTGCTTGTGATAAATTTAATCCTACTTTATATAGACAACTTGTTGGTAGTTTTATTTATTTGACTATCACTAGACCTAATATATCCTATATAGTTGGAATTGTTTCTAGATTCATGCAGGATCCTTATGAGGACCATTAGAAAATGGAAAAAAAGAATTCTAAGGTATATCAAAGGTACTATAAATTATGGTTTTTATTATTCTTCTTGTGATGATACAAATTTATTTGGTTATTATGATTTCGACCATGTCATTGACATTATGGATACAAAATATACTTACGGATATGTTTTCAAGCTAGGTGCAGTGAAATCACTTGGAATAGCAAGAATAAATCAATGATTGCTAAGTTATGGAGCTCAATTACTTCAGATTAGCATGCAATATGAAAACTTGTTGGAAAACACAAGAATCGTCATTGTTTATGGAGGGACTATCATCACCAATCCGGCACTATGATAATTCTTCACGGGAACTCCTCATGCTATGATTATTTACTAATGCACAGCCTTTAGTTTGGTGGATGTTATATGGAAACAAAACAATAAACATAACACAAGAATACCATCGACTATGATAAGACGGAATGATGAAAAATCTGAAATATCAAAGTAAATTATAATATTAACATGAAATTGTTACGATCTCACCCATGAGGTACTTCAAGTGTTATTGACTTCACTTGCTTTCCACTAATACTATGGGAGAAACTTTACAATTTCACCTCTTAATGGCTTATTCAACACACCTTTAAACCGATGGCTTCCTTTACACACTTCATACAATATTTCTCACTACTTCCTTCTATGCTAAATGAGGGGGTGGCCTCTTTATTTATAGAACTTCCGGGCTTATCCATATTATCTCTAAGATAGGATAAGAAATCCACTCGACGAATCATATTCCATACCTTAACTCTTATCTCGTACATGTAAGCTTATCTTTTAAGATAAGATAAACCTTATCATTTCACATGGGTTCCACATTTTTAGACTTTTTAGAAAATAAAATACACAAAATATTTATGACCTCGCTCCTTGTCCTTATTACCAATATAATATTTCTAATTCCTAATCATGTAGACCCTACTTCTCTACTTATCCCAACTTTGACATTTTAACATTACCGGACCGTTTACGACAAATATTTACTTTTACAACATTCCTTTTGTACTTTGACTGATTACTGCACCGTACTCTACATTATTGGCGGTACCGTCTCGTGTGCCGTTATCTTCTATCGACACTACTACTAATTACACTTAACAACATCCTATTCCTAATACATACATTAATGAAATAGAATTACGGAGGAAAATTTTAGTGTCGACATCTTCCCCCTTCCTAGCTTCTACTCCATCCTCGAAGTAGACTATTTTGGTGCTTGAAAAATCTTCAATTTTTCGTGGTTGACCCATTTTGTAATAGGAGTGCCATCCAATTCCTCGGCAATCGGTACATACCATTTTCATGCAAATTTCTGCTATTTTGTAGGGCCCCATCCATTTTGGAAGAAATTTTCTCTGTCTTCTTTTTTTTGTATCGGAATCATATACTAGAACCAAGTCATTCACATGAAATGGAAACCAACGGATCTTTTGATCAAAGTATTCCTTCTACTTCATTTTCTTCTTATGGCTTGTATCATTTGCTATTTCCCTCATTTCCTATAGTAAAATGAAGATGTACCAACCTTTATTTTACTTGAATCACTTTCATCCATCCTTTCATTTTTCATAACTCTCACAAAGTGGGAATATTAAACTCAATAGGAAGAATCTGGATCAATGCCATAGGCCAACTAAAATGGGGAGTATCCTGTTGCCGACTTTGATGTTGCCCTATATGCCCACAATGCTGCATGAATCCTTTTATCCCACTTATGTACCTGCAAGGCTACATCTTTTGCTAGAATTTGACACAACACAAAAAAATTTCGTTCCACCTGTCCATTTGTGCTTGGCTTGTATGTTGTTGCCTTCCTGTGCTTAATAGAAAATTTATTGACTAGGGCTTCTACTACCTCATTAATGAAGTGGCTTCCTTGATCTATTACAATTTCTAATGGACAACCAAATCTGGTGACAATGCGTTCATATATGAACCTTGCCACCTCATCCATGGAAGCTGTTTTCAATGGCCTAGCTTCAACCCACTTGGTTAAATAATCTGTGGTAACTACAATATACTTATTTTGGCGTGAGGTAGTTGGAAGTGGACCTACAATGTCTATTCCCCACTTTTCAAAGGGACCAAGTGGAAGAATAGGACATAATGGAGCTGATGAAGTCTTATGGTTACCATGTGTTTGACAAATATCACATGTCTTACAATAATTATAACAATCTTTAAAAAGAGTGGGCCAGTGATAACCTGCATCCAAGATCCTTCTTGTTGTAATTTGTCTAGAGAAGTGCCCTCCACATGTACCATTTTAGAATTCTTCTAGTAGTTCCTTCCCTTGATCATGTCCAATCGCCCTCTTCATCTGTCCATCAGGTCCTATTCGAAATAATACTCCATGCAGAATAGAATATGGATGATTGGCTTGAGTAATCTTTCTCTTAGTCTTTGCATTGGCACCATCAGGAAACTTGAATTCATTCAGATAATTCCAAATATCTATGTATTCACTAGGGATTGTGTCAAGAGATAACAATGCTTTGCATCAGTGAAAATCATCATCATCACAAGATGATCCTAAACCATCATAGGCTCGAGAGAGTGCATCTGCATTGACATGCTTCTTTCCTGGCCTATCTATAATATCAAATTCAAATTCTTGTAGCAAAATTATCCATCTTGCTATCCTCCCTGATGGGTTAGGCTTATCGACAATATATTTTAGAGCCCGATGATCTCTACAACTATAAATTTCTACCCTAGCAAGTAATTTCTAAACTTATTTACAAAGCAAAAATGATAGCTAGAGCCTCTTTTTCATTACATAAGATAATTTACCTCAAGACTGCTCATTTCTCTGCTCCCAAAGTAAATTGGATGTTCATTCCCATTTTCATCCTTTTGGCTCAAAGGACTTCCTAGTGCCGCATCTCGAGGCATCGTGTACACAATGAATGGCGTGCTCCAATCTGGATTCTTTAAAATAGGTGAAGACACTAGGGCTTCCTTTAGTTGTCCAAAAGCTTCATGTGCCTTATTTCCTGGTTCATAAGTAACATCCTTCTTCAAGAACTGGGTTAGTAGTTGTGCAATCTTTGAGAAATTCTTGATGAACCTTCTATAGTAACCCACATGGCCTAAAAATGATCTCAACTTACTTTTATTCATAGGAAATGGTAAATCTTTGATTTTTGAAACTTTATCAGGATTAGTACCAATACCATCTCTAGATACAACATGCCCTAACAAAACACCTTTAGAACATCCAAAGACACACTTTGTAGGGTTTAGTGAGGCTTGTGCTTCATCTAACCTTTGAAATGCTGTCTCCATCTGGTGCAGGTGGTCCAACTTGCTCCCATAGATGCAAAAATCATCCAGAAATACTCTGATGAAGGTCCCAATGTAGGGTTCGAACACCCTATTCATCAAACGTTGGAATGTTGCTGGAGCATTACACAACCCAAAAGGCATAACTCTATAAGCAAACATTCCCCAAGGAGTGGTGAACGTGGTCTTCAGCTGATCTTTCTCTGCTATACAAACTTGGTTGTAGCCGTTATATCCATCAAAGAAAACTATAGCACTCGACCACCTACTTCGGCCCAAGATCCGATCGAAAATGGAAGAGGGTAATGATCCTTCTTTGGTGCCTTATTGAGCTTCCCGTAATCAACACAAATGCGTAGCTTCCCATTCTTTTTTATTGAGATCACAATGGGAGAAACCCATTCGAATTCTCCACAAAGAAATATGAATCCCTGCATCAAGCAACTTATCTATTTCTTCTTTTACAATCTTGGAAAAATAAGATTCATTCTATATGGTATTTTCTTTATGGGCTTAAGCACCATCTACCACTCAATAGAATGTTCTACCCAACTTACTTGATGGAGTTACTTGTAATCAAGAGTGAATATGTGTATGTACCTTCGAAAGAGCCGGAGGTAGGATTCCTTCTCACTCTCCATCACAAAGATCGCCAATCTTTATTTGTTGGAGACGATCATTAACTTCTTCTTTAGATAACTTTATGGGGTCATGAGTTGGTGTGATGGAAGGATATCCATGATCAAACATCAACCTCACTTTCTTCATCTTCAAAGTGTCCACTTCACCGGTATTAGAGTAATCAGAGGATGTCCAATCATTAGTTTCATCACTTGTATCTACGTGTTACGCTTTATGATGTCGAGGATCACGTTTATCTTCACCCTCTCTCTACCACGTCCAAGTGTCATGAAGCCTTCATTCTAGTAGTTTCTTGCATGAACTCTCCTTAGCCATGGTCTTCCCAAAGAACATTAGGTACGCACGCAAAGCACCATTTTTCATCACCTCGAAAGTCTACCACACATACAACACCCATAATAGATATTTCCACATTTGAAACTACACCTTCGGTTTAGTTTTTCCCTTATTTAATGACCTTAACATAAGTGTCAAGGGTGATCAATTTTTAAACCCAACATATTCATTACGAGACTCGGTCATTACATTAATCAGTAGCACCTCCATCAACTAAGACATCATGAATTGAAATACAATTACATAATACCTCATCTTGTGGAGCATAGGGATCCGCCTCCGCCTCCAAAACAGGGACCTCAACCTCCTTCCTTTGTCGAGCATTGAGTCCACTTCACAACTCCCACCTCTTCTCGAAGACATAGCCAAGAGTTGACCATATGTAATATTTTACAGCCTTTTGGACCGATCTTCCAAGATGGATCATGGTCCTTGCCCCTATGAAATTAGAAAATCCCCGCACACCCAACTTTCTTCTCCTATGTTTCTTACTAGTTTCTCCTTTCATCTTCTTAGGATCATTTCCATCTTGATTATCTTTTTCTTTCTTTCTTTTTGTTACAAACACATCTACTTCATTATTTCTGCTCTTATCTACTACATCAAAAGAATTCACAGTACTTTTCCTTTATCATTATCTCCTTTACTGATGTAGAAGATCTATCTCGAATAATTATACTTATAATGACCCGTTTTTATAACAACCATAACATACAACTTCAGAAATATTTCTTTTTGGACCTCTATCTCCTCCCCGAGAACTAAATTCTTTTCCTTGAAGAAGATGAATAGTTAATCGACCCATCTTTTTGAGCAGATCTTCATACTCGGTAGATGTACTAGGAGAAAGATTTGTGCTCACCAAGAGTGGTTTGTAGATTCTCGAGAAAAGGTGCTTTGGTGTAGGTTCTACTTTAGCAACAATTTCTTTGGGCTCCTCTTCCATGCTTTTTTTTTACCTTCTTGCAATCTCCTTTACTTGTTCAATGGTAGTCGGGCGGTCATACTTCACTCGTTGTCGATCTCTCGGCTTCATCCCAAGAATGAAGTGCTTACATAGGAGATTATCCATGCCATTCATCAACCCATCTCGCTAATCCTTCCTTCTCGGATCGGGCGCCGAGCTTTCTCCTTAGCTCTAGAACACGAGCATGATAATCCCTTATCTTCTCCTTCTCTCCTTGGGTTAGCTTTGTGATATCGATCATGAGATCTCGCATATCTCTCGTTGTTCACCAAATTCTTCAAAAAAACTTTCGAGTTAATAAATCCCATGAGTTTTTCACATTATCACCTAGTGTTTCAAACCACCTAAGGGTCGAACCATCAAAAAGGTAGGAAAAAATTCAGTCCATTATTCCTTTCTTATAAGGCCATTACAAATGCAAGATCGTTTAAACTCTTGAATGAAAGAGGAAGCATCTTCATTAGATTGGGCTGAAAAATAGGAGTCTTCCCATTTCCAAAAGTAACCACGGTGAAATACCAACCCAAAAGTACAATCAACAAGACTTATGTGCACCAATAATTAAAATCACTATAATAGAAAATAGAAATGACCACGGTAAAGTATGGTAAAACTTGACTTACATCGCAATAAAAACCGACTTTACTATGGTAAACACTATTCACAAGTAAAAAGTGAAGTTCTTGTGGTAAATACTATTCACGGTAAAAAGTGACTTTACTTGTGGTAAATACTATTCACAAGAAAAATGACTTTACCATGGTAACTACTATTCATGGCAAAAATGACTTTACCATGGTAACTACTATGCACACAAGAAAAACAAGGTTACCCTCCAAATAATTTTTGACTAAGTGGGAATATCTCTCCGCATAATCCACCGATGAGGAATGGTCCCTAAGAACGGAACCAAAATGTCATCACTAATCCGGCACTATGATAATTCTTCACCGGGAACTCCTCGTGGTATGATTATTTACTAATGCACAACCTTTAGTTTAGTGGATGTAAACTGAAACAAAATAACAAACATAACATAAGAATGCCATCAACTATGATAAGACTAATGATGACAAATCTGAAATATCAAAGTAAATTATAATATTAACATGAAATTGTTACAATCTCACCCATGAGGTACTTCAAGTGTTATCGACTTCACTTGCCTTCCACCAATACTATGGGAGAAACTTTACAATTTCACCTCTTAATGGCTTCTTCAACACACCTTTAAACCGATGGCTTCCTTTACACACTTCATACAATATTTCTCACTACTTTCTTCTATGCTAAATGAGGGGGGTGGCCTCTTTATTTATAGAACTTCCAGGCTTATCCATCTTATCTCTAAGATAGGATAAGAAATCCACTCGACGAATCATATTCCATACCTTAACTCTTATCTTGTACATGTAAGCTTATCTTTTAAGATAAGATAAACCTAATCATTTCACATGGGTTCCATATTTTTAGATTTTTACAAATAAAATACACAAAATATTTATGACCTCACTCCTTGTCCTTATTACCAATATAATATTTCTAATTCCTAATCATGTAGACCCTACTTCTCTACTTATCCCAACTTTGACATTTTAACATTACCGGACCACTTACGACAAATATTTACTTTTACAACATTCATATTGTACTTTGATTGCTACCGTACTCTACATTATTGGTGGCACTGCATCGATGGCACCGTTATCTTCTATCAGACGCTACTACTAATTACACTTAACAACATCCTATTCCTAATACATACATTAATGAAATAGAAATTACGGAGGAAAATTTTAGTGTCGACAGGGACCGGCATCGATCACCTATGATCAAGCATCGGTCATGTAAGGAGGAACCAACATCTCGTTAGGGCTAACCAAATTGGTTACTGTGCGGAAGTGTTTTAATTAACTCTCAAGAATTAGATTTATTTTTAGCATTAAAGAAGACATTGATTTTAATTACATGGCTAAGTGCCCAAAGTTTGTATACGCCTATATAAGCATGAAATCTAGGGTTTAGAAGTAAGAATTAAGAAGAACTTGCAAAATTTGGTGATTATTGTGAGAGAGAGAGAGAATTCTTGGAGAAGAAGAAAAATATTGAGAAAGAA
Source organism: Taxus wallichiana var. yunnanensis (assembly GCA_018340775.1). Taxonomy (NCBI): domain Eukaryota; kingdom Viridiplantae; phylum Streptophyta; class Pinopsida; order Cupressales; family Taxaceae; genus Taxus; species Taxus wallichiana. Next base: position 758,528,302 of record CM031237.1, read on the forward strand.
AGTATTATACATCGATACATGTGAAAGATTGTAAATCTTCAATTATATATCTTGTCAAAGCATTGGATAATAGATTGGATTGTTTCTTGGTGGACATAGCTACACCTTTGGGTGAACCACATTAAATCTAGTGTTGATTTAAATCTCTTGTTTTGTATATTTCTTCGGTAAAATATCCACTTTTAGTTGCATGTATGCTTAGATCTCGATATATTATCTCGTCTGACAATCGGTGTGCTAACCCTAAAACGGGTATCAAAGATTTGTTTAAGGGTTTTTTGTGTTAACATATTTACTCACGAGGGTTTTCTGATTGAGTGGGAGCTACAAAGAATGAGAAGAAAAATACAAGGTAGAGAAGTTTAACAAATTGAAATTATCAATTATGGAAGATACAGATTGAGGATTATTTGTATCAAAGAGATTTTTATTTACCATTGGATGAGAATTTTATACCTACAAAGATGGACTCGATGAAGAATGGAAGATTCTTGATGTAAAGGCTTTGGGATCTATAAGATTGAGTCTCGGTAGCATATGTGGCTTTCAATATTATAGAAGCGACTTCTACGGTAGGGTTAATGAAATCTCTTGCTAATTTATATGGAAAACCTAGTTCTTCAAATAAAGTTTATTTGATGAAGAAACTATTTATTTATAAGAAGCATGAAGGTGGATCTACATCTAGTCATTTGAATAATTTTGGATATATTTTAAATTAGTTAAAATTGGTTGATATACCGTTTAATGATGAAGTGAAAGTATTTTTATTCTTATGTTCTTTGTCGATAGTTGGGATAACTTGGTAATGGTTGTTAGTAATACAACATACACTAATAATATTTTGAAGATTTATTATGTGGTTAGTATAATCGTGAATGAAGAAATTTACAGGAAGAGTACAGAGGAATCATCATCTAGGAATGCTTTGAATGTAGAAAGTAGGGGCATGCAAAAGGAGAGATCCAAGAGTAAGAGTAATGGGAAATCAAAGTCAAGGGATAGTAAATCTAAATCCAAGAGGTAAAGGAATTACTTTTTGGAAATGTGGAAAGAAAGGACATGTAAAGAAAGATTTTTGGTCAAAGGATAAAGAGAACCAACAACCAAACAAAAGTAAAGAATCAAATATTGATGTATCAAAGGTAGTGCAAGATGCTTTTATTCTTTCTTTAGATGGTAAAATTGAATCATGGGTTTTAGATTTAGGCGCTTCTTTCCATGTAACCCCTAATAAGGGTTATTTTAGAAATTATGTCCAGGGAAATTTCAGGCATGTTTATTTGGGTGATGATGAACCTTGCAGTATTACTAGTAAAGGGGAATTTTATCTAAAATTGTAGAATGGAAATACATGGGTATTGAAAGATGTGAGGCATGTGCCAAGCCTCAAGAGGAATCTTATTTCTCTAGGGAAACTAGGTGAATCAAGTTACATGGTTACCTTTACGGGGAGACTCTTGGAAAGTCACCAAGGGTGCTTTTGTCGTGTCAAGAGGTAAGAAAGTAGGAATGTTATATTTATCTACTTGTGTTACTGATTATTTTTCTCAGTATTATCTACTTGTGTTACGTGATTATTTTTTCAGTATTATCTACTTTAGATTTAGATGATTGCATATGGCATAATCGGTTGGGACATATGAGTCAAAATGGAATGCAGATCTTAAAGGATAAGGGTAAGTTATCATATTTGAAATATTTAGATCTTGATTGATGTGAGCATTGTGTCTTTGGAAAGCAAAAGAGAGTGAGATTTCTCAAAGTTGGGGAAACTAAGAAGGAGAAAAATTGGAGCTTGTACACTCAAATGTGTGGGGACCACTAGGTAGCTTCTCATGGAGAATCCTAGTATTATGTTACTTTCATTGATGATGCTACAAGAAAGGTATGGGTTTATTGTATTAAACGTAAATATGATGTTTTTGAGACTTTTAAAAGATGGAAAGCCCTTATTGAGAAAAAATCAAATTCAAAGTTAAAGTGCCTTAGATCTGATAATGGTGGTGAATATTGTAGCAAGGATTTCAATGATTATTATTCATTGAATGAGATACGTGGAGAAAGAATAGTTCCAAGAACACCACATGAGAATGATGTTATAGAAAGAATAAACAAGGCAATCATGGAACGTGCTAGAAGTAGGAGGATATATTCGGATTTCCCTTGCAGTTTTGGGTGGAAGCGGTTGATACAATGGTTTATTTGATTACCATGGGCCTTCAAGTTCACTAGATGAATGAATACTAGAGGAAGCTTGGACGAGGAAAAGAGGTAGATCTTTGTTTTCTTAAAGTTTATTGTTTAGAATATTTTGTGCATGTTGATAAGGAAAATAGGAAAAACTTGGATGCAAAATCCAAGAGATGCACTTTCATTGATTATGGATCAAGTGATTTCGGATTCCGTTTTTGGGATTTAGAGAATTCTAAAATTATTAGGAGTCGTGATATTGAATTAAATGAAAAGATAATGTACATGGATCAAATTTTGGTACCCAAGGATGAACCGGTTGAGAAGTTTGTGACCGAAAATGAACTCTCAAATTTTTAAGTAATATCGACAGGTTACACAAGAACCGGTGTCGATTGATCCACGAATGACATCGCTTAAGAGAACCAGATGCTTCGGTTTGAGAAGATCCAAACCAACATCGATTAGTAGAACTCGGCGTTGGTTATAGGTGACTGATGTTGGTCACTAACATATTTGGATACAAATGTTCAGGAGGTCTAGAATGAGCCTTTAGTACCCCAAACTATTGTGAGAAGGTCACAAAGGGTAATTAAACCTCCAGAAATATTTACACCTTCTCTATTTTATCTATTATTGAATGATAATGGTGAACCGAAAGTTTTGAAGAAGTAATTCAAGATAAGACCCACCTCCTGGTGAGCATGGCATGGATGAGGAGATGGACTTCTTGGAATAGAACCAGACTTGGGATTTGGTTAAGTTTTCAAAGCATGTACAAGGGCATTACAAAACAAGTGGGTTTACGGTGAGATTAAGGAAGAAGAGGGTAGACACAAAAGATATAAAGTAAGGCTTGTAGTAAATGGATTTGCATAGAAAGTAGGTATTGACTTTGGTGAAATATTTTCTCCTTTTGTTAAGATGACTTCTATTTGTATTGTATTGAGTTTAGTTCAGTAGAAGATTTGTATTTAGATCAAATAGATGTGAAGAAAACTTTCCTTCATGGTGATTTGGATGAAGAGATTTATATGCAGCACCGTTTGGGTATGAAGTCAAGGGTAAGGAGAAATTAGTGTGCAGGTTGAAAAAGAGCCTATATGGGCTCAAGTAAGCTCCAAGGAAATGGTACATGAGGTTTGATAATTTTTGCATGAGCATGGTTACGAGATGTGAATCTAACCATTTTTTTTTATTTTAAGAAGCTTGAAAATGGGAGCTAAATTATTTTGTTCTTGTATGTGGATGATATTCTTATTGCAGGATCTAGTATGCAAGACATTGGTGAGCTTAAGGAAATCTAGCTTACACATTTGCTATGAAGGATTTAGGAGATGTAAAAGAATCCTTGGCATGCAAATACATAGATACGGGAAGAACAAGAAATTATATTTGTCTCGGGAGGTTTATATCTACGGGGTGTTAGAAAGGTTCAAGATGAAGAATGCAAAACATGTTATTACACTGTAGACACCTAAAATTAGTTACCCAATTTAGTGTCCCCGTGTTTGTTTACCTTCTGTAACTCCGGGCCACCTTTATATCACCACTTTTCCTTTAGGGTATTAATTAAATATCTAATTAAACATCTATCCTAAGTTTATTATACCCCATTGTATTTTACCCATGGATAATTAAATATTTACTATTTAATTATACGTTTTACATGTATCTTAACCACTTATCTACCCCATATTAATTCCTAACCTCCCATATCAATTCTATCCATCTATCCCCCTATTTCTCCTCTCCCCAAACCATGCAATGGGATATTTCCCGTATTTGGGGTCGGAAGGATAATACTCTTATCTTTCCAATTCATCCTTTTTGGCCATTTTGGGAATTTGTTCCCTCGATCAATGTCGACTGGTACTCGGTCGACGCCAATTTTTTAGAACGGCACCAATTGTACCTCGGTCGGTGTTGATTATAAATACAGGGCCAGAATTTAGTTCTGGTTAGATAGAAAGAGAGACAGAAAGCTTAAGCCTTGAGCCTTCGAATGTCAATCAAAAGAAGAGAGAATTTTGTCCAAATCAATCCCTGAGAGGTGTACCATTACTCTACCCTCGCAACATCGACATCGTAAGGATTCCCCGACCTCTTGGTGACTCTATTCCTACATCTAGCTAAGGTGAAACTTTATCCACATCTTTGTAGCCCCGCAGGTGTTCACGATCCAGTCCTCATCAATCATCCATCAAGCTTTTTGTAACTTGCCTCTAGTCGACACCAACCCATTCTAGTCGATGCCGACCCATTCCAGTCGACACTGATTTACCTTAATCGGTGCCACTAAAATAAATCGACACCGATCACAATCTTGTCGACGCCGATCAACCTACAGGTGTCAAGTACAGGTAACATAAGTATAGCATTATTTTCACAGTTTCCTATTTGTTGTTTATATTATGTCTGCTGTTTACATTTTGTCTTTTATTTTTAAACAGAAAATCTAAACATTTACCTACATCTTTTATCATGTATGCTTCTTTCCTTAATTGAAAACGTGGGCTGACATCCACCGAGGAAGCTCATCTCTTCCCAGACCCACTTTTTGGGCAATCCACCCAAATATCTTTTAATGTTCTCTTTTTCTACCAAGGGTTTGTGCATCGCAAGTTTCTCAAATCTACTTTGTAAGATTGCTCATGTGTGCCCATCTTTTCTACATTGGCTTTCCTCCCATCTACGTCTTTGGATCCCATTTTAACTATCAGGTATCGATTTCATTTGAGTTTTTCAGGACTTTTGTGTTTAGTTTGGTGCATTAACTTGGACAGGTAACAAGCGCGGAAATTATTGATCTACATTTTGGCACCCGGTGGGACCCGACCAAAGTCCCCTATTAGTAAGTTCATTTCTTTTCCGGTTTTGAGCTTTAGTTCTTTTTCTTCACCGATTTTCATCACTTTTCTTTAAGCATTTCCTTTCTTCATTTTGGTCTTGTTTTTTCGTTTATAATTTGCAAAATCAAAATTATTTCTTTCTTGCATATCTAGATTCCCATTTCTATTTCTAAAATTAGTAAATCTTTCATTTGATTTCAAAGTTGTGCTTTTTTATTTATCTCTTTGTGCAAAATTGTCATTTTCTGGAAAGTTTTCTAGTTTCTTAAATAAAAATTTCTCTTCTACTAGTATCTATTTATCTGGATATATCTTTCTGGATTTGTTTGCATGTTTGCTTAACCTTGTCTTGCAGAGCACTTTGCTTGTTCGCGGGATTGTTCGAGGGGAAGATCTCAACAACGCACTTTTTGAAGTCCACACACCTTGGAGAGCTAAATCTACAGGTATTTCTCTTTTACGGTGTTTTCTCCTTTTTTAAAAAAAACTTAAAAAGAACTTGTTTGTTTGTTTTTATCACACTCAAACACTTTGGTTTCAGGGATTAAAAATAATTAATTGCATTGGGAAAGAACTTGTTTGAATTGTCTTCATTGAAATCAAACACTTCGGTTTTATTGCTTAAAAAGAACTTTTTCTTTGTCATTTCTGCTATATGTTCTTCATCTAGTTTTCTAAATAGGTTGGAAAATTGATCAAAATCAGTAGTGACACTATTTGATTTTTATTTTTCACCCTTGCACACAAAACCAAAATCACTAGGTATAAAGCATTTAAACAAAAACTCCTTCCCTGGCCTCGCCTACTTAGAAGTGACATCCAAGAGAAAGAGCCTACGTGGTACTTGGGTCGCGCTATAAATTCACAAAAGTTCTGGTATATATTGGCAAAGCACCCGACTCCCTTATCACAGTAGTGTGTGAAGTGTGGGGGTAGGCCCCCTATATCAAGCCACGTATCAATATCTTTTACTTAAGTGCCTTCGGGACTTCTCACCAAAACATTCCCAAACCATCCTTAGTTTGGCCAATTAAGTAGTCCTCGTTCTAAAAATCCTTCCCAAACATTTTCTTTCTTAAAAAGCATGAAAATTTAAAAGAGATAATCACCTACGCTACTTGAATTGTCTATGCATTAGTTAGGTCAATATTTTTCTATGTTTTGCTTGTTTATGACGGTCATCACCCGGTCACAATCTAGAAAAATGGCTCAACTGGCCTCTTCTTCATTCGAGATCACCACTAATGTAGATGTTTCAGCACCCCTCGGGTATTCTTTGGGACCGTTGTTAGTTGGTTCCACATCTTGGTCATATAATCCTTTCTATCATCCTAAAGTGATCCCATCATGACCAGCTTCCCCCAGTCCTTCAGAGGTGTCATATGCTTCTGATATAGAGTATGTTCCTCGTGGAGATCCTGAATTTTAGGCGCTCCTTGACCACAACCCAGTAGCCCTTATGGACTACCTAGTGCATAAGTCTGTTCAAATATCTGATCAGGGACCACCGATCTAGCAAGTTTATGATTATTCTCATGAACCATCCCAGGATTTTATAGAGTAGTTAGCATGCTTTTTCTCACCTCGAACCACGAAAGAGGGTGGCGCATCTATGCCTCCTTTTTCTCTTCCACCGACCATGTCGACTAGTTCTCAAATGACCTTGCCTATCCCTAGTGCCGCGGCTACCTCAGCTACTCCACAGACCTACTTTTGAGAGCCCTCTTCTTTAGCTATGATGAGTGCATCCATCTCCCACAAATTTGTTAATTCTTCTATGCCATCTATTATGTCTCGTGGTCAAGATCTCTCTGTGTGAACCAACCCCGCCTTATGGGTCGGCTTAGTTCCTCCTTCTCATCCTCCGCCTGGTATTTCTTCTAATTCTTGAGTGACAAAGTGACCTTTACTCATCCTTTGGCGTTGGCACCCCTAATAACCAATCCGGAAGTCAAAAGCCTCATTCATAGTTTGTTCCCCACCATATCAAATCAAATCAACACCCACATTCCTCAATCCATTCCGATTCAGTCAGGCAAGTGTAGGAACCCACCAATCACAAGCTCCGTCTTTCATTCAACCACCTTTCTCTCAACCACTTGTCATCTCACAACCTGTTTATACGCAAGCTCCTTCATAACAAATACCTCACCAAGCATCACCCAAAATGCCTGGTTATTCCTCTTATCATCTTGTTAATTAGTAGATGAATCCCCCATTAACGCCTTAACAAAACCTACCATTTACTTCTTATGTGGGACATACCAACATGCCCCCTCCTCAATTTGACATTGTCCAACTTCTTTTTAAGAAAATTGCAGACCTAGAAGCCTCCACTAAAGGGGCTCACTCATCATACTCTTTTGAAGAAGTATGTAATGAACCAATTCATCCAGCAGTGGCTTTTAAGCCTTATCCTCCCCAATGGGAACTTCCTAAGTTCTCAAAATTTCATAGCTGGGAGGATCCTCAACAACACCTATGAGCATTCAAGCATGCTTTCTACCTTATAGTCTACGATCAGGAGCTTATGCTCCATACCTTTCCTATGTCTTTAAGCAGGCCCGCTTTAGACTGGTATAATAACATACCCCAACATTCTTTGTTTTCTTTCTCTCAATTAGCTTAGATTTTTATTGAAAAATTCTCAATAAACATCGCACATAAGATCTTGATTACAGATATTTATAACATTTGTCAATTCGATGATGAATCTATTGTAGACTTTGTCACTCATTGGAGAGGTATAATAAATCAATTGTCTTTCTCCCTCCCTCAACCTCAAAGCAAATCAAGTTGTTTACTCAATCTTGTGCCAACCATATTTCTTCCACCTTAAGGATTCAATCCTTTCATACATTTGAAGAAGCATTCACAATGGCACATAAACTTGAATCTCACGCCATTGAACAAGGGAAGTTAAAACTTCACTCTAAGTCTAAACCAGACTTTTCTCGATTCACAAAATCAAATCCTTCTTCTTCTAACAAAGACAAGAATCAAGGATCCACAAACGCTATCATCTTAAAGACATCGCGATCTGATAACATGTCTAATCAAACACCTCAGAGAGATTCTCGAGGACCCCCGCCATCTCAGTCTTATACTCGTTGGGGGAATCATACACTTCCATCTTAAACAAGATGTTGGAAGTTGGAATGATTGAACTCCCTCCCATTAGAGAGTTAGATGAAAATAAAGAATGACCATTCTGGTATCATGAAAATGAATTTTTTTCTTATCATAGAAGCAAAGGCCATGACATCAAACGATGTCAGACTTTCAAAAATCTCATCCAAAAATTCATCGATAGAGGTGAGCTCATCTTGGATAATCCCAACGCTCCCCCAAATCAATCTCTTGATGTCTTTAAACAAAATCACTCCAAACAATGACACTTCTGGATCTCAAAAACCAAACACTCATACTATCAACTTCATTTCTACTAATGATTCTTCTTCTAAATTGGGATCAACCACAAACATGTCGACTGAATCAGGACTCTCCCCCGCTCCTTCAAATTCTGAGATCCCGCCATCCTCACATGGTCCATCTTCGAGTCTTCCTTTATTAGAAGTAGATTCGTCTCCCTCTACCTCGCCATCCGATCTTCCACCTATACCTGAGATAGTGTCATCTTCATCTATCTCAATGTCAAATATTCTTTCGATGCTTGAGTCATTTACATCCCTTCAAATTTCCACTATGGATACTTCTACTTCATGCTCCCATTTTCACCACGACCATGCCTTTGGTTAATGTGCCCATAGTTGTACCAACTTCTATACCTTCGGAAGCATCCTCAATCTTAACCCTTCCCATCACTTTTTCTATAGTAATTACACCCACAATTACTACATCTGAAGTACCTTCCTCACAAGAGGTTGCCTCTTCATTACCTATATCTTCCACCATCAGTGCTTCCTTGCCTATTAAGGAAACATCTAAAGAGTTAGCATCGACACCTGTATTTCGACACTGGACTCAGACATAAACAATTAGAGTTTAAACCTAAGGTTACATCATCAGTATCATCTCCTTTACTTCCTCCAAAATGGTTACAATCACCTTATGCGGTCGAAGTTGTCACCATCCCTGAAAAGGGAAAACCAATATTTCGGACCATCAAGACTCTTGGTGATTTCCCAAAAAACCCTCTTTGCACCTCATAAAATATTGGATTTATCCACTGAAAAGGCATCTTCTTCTACAACATCATCTTTCATCAATGCCTCGTAAAGTGAATTTACCTATTGGAAAGGGGTCACCTTTTTTATCAGAACCATCATCTTCATCACCAAAATCTAAGGCACCTTTGTGCCTCCTATCGATCTATTTTGGGAAGCTCCTCCCCATCTAAATTAGTCTTATCTAAATCATCATTTGTTTTCAAAATAAACAACCTTCTTCATCTCCAAAGACCAAAAACTTGTCACATCTTCGTCATCTTCAAAATCTATCTTAGAGCTCCTCCTCCACCAAAATCAATATTGCCTCACTTGCTTCCATCTCAAGCACCTAAGGCTACTTTTCCCAATGTTGAGAAAAGTAAAAAATCCCTAAAAAGACTGTCAAACCAGATATGTAGATTCTTTTACCTCATCAGTTTATTAAGGCTAAAGAGGTGCCTTCATCATCTCTGTCCTCATCTTTTTCTACCGGATTCTATACTGAAATTCTTTGCCAACTTATCCAATCTTCATCTATATCTCTTCCTCCGATCAAACCCTATAATCCCAAAGGAGTAAAACCTTCCTGGTTCAACTCTGATTTGATTTGTGCTTACCACCACACTCCAGGTCATGACACCGAGGGATGTAAAGCCCTTCAATCTGTCATTAATAGCCTCTTGGAAGAAAGTGATCTTCTGCTGGAAGAGGAGGAACAAGTGTCTCTGTCATCCCAACTACATCTAAGCCTGAACGGTCTACTCAAGCCTCTAATTCCATTAATTCCACTGATGATCTTCCACCTTCTCAAATCGACACAATTCATATCACCACTAGAGCACAACATTATGATAATCCATCATCTTCTACAGCCTCTCAACCACGAGTCATCATTTCTGTGGCCCCGAAGGAGTTCCTCCTTCCTCATTAGCCCGAGACCTCGGATCTCTATTCATGCTTCACCTCGGGCTCAGATTCCCGTGTCAATTGAGGAGAGTGTTATGAAATAACTCACCCATGCTCCGGTCAAAATGTCTCTTTTTGACCTCATTTAGTCATCTCCCCAACATTCTAGGCTCTTGATCGATAATCTACGCCATATCACCATGAATTCAGATGAGCCCTAGCCTTTTGAGATGGTTGTTGGATTGAATAGACTGTCAACCGCCATTTCCTTCTTGAGGATTCTGAAATTCCTCCCCTTTCTTCTGAGGATTTAGAGGCTCCTCTCTTTATCATAGTTCAAATCAATAACACTATGTTAAAACGCACTATGATCGACAATGGTGCTGCACTCAACATCATTTCCTCCCACACATTCAAGCAACTTAAGTTACCAAAGAATGTAGTGTCACCACCACCTTTTGCCCTTCGATCATTTAACGATCAGTTGAAAGTTACTTTAGGAACTGTCGTCTTGCCCATTTCAGGTAGGAAAGAAACTACTTCATGAGCTTTTTTACATTGTTTAAGGGAAATTCCACTACAATATGATCCTCAGATGCTCCTGGATTTGTACAATGCACTGCATCCCATCAACCCTCCATCGATGCATAAAATATCAATATGAGGGAAAAATATATACTCATCCAGGAGATCCTTTCCCTTCCGCACAATGTGATATGACCACAAGGTCTGCCCCTCCAAAGGAGAATGCTTGTTCTCCTAACGAGGCTTCATCCTCTTCCATACCTGCAACAAAATTACCAGATTTACAAAATCTAGAAGAAACATTACAACATTTTTGTTAGAGAGCTTCCTCTTCTTTCTTTTGATGCCCATCTCAAACCTAACGAGTATGGTAGGCCAGACAAACAACCTGAATATCAGCCAGGTCTTGGTCGCATCGTCACCATTGGTCTGCCCAATCAACAGACTAACTTCATCTACGATGGTCTTGATACACCTCACTATCATCCGGATTCTCCTCCTAGGGCCAAACCCTATTCAAGCAAGGTTTGATTGTCTACAAAATCCCGCACGTTTGCAAAAACTTATCTATATCGATGCACATGGAAAGGCTTTGGCCTGGGAAAGTATGAACAAGGTGTGCATGACCTCGCATCCATTCCAACTCTTAAACCACATCAAAAATTTGGTTTAGGGTTTAAACCTCTCTCGAAAGCCACCATCACCATTCTCGATGAGCCTCTTTCCATTGAGGAACCATCTTCTCCCGTCAGGTCGGAAGCATCACTTAATGTGGATGACACCATTTCCATCCCACCTAACTTTTTTTTAGTCAATACCATTTCCTTAGGTCCACTGACCTATAAGACTAATGGAAAATCCACTTCCATACCATTAGTCTCTTCCCGAAATAGTTGGAGATGACTCTCCCACTATCAATACTATCCATTGTGTGGATGATGATTTTGTCCTTACCTATCTAGGGGTAGAGGATTCTTATCTTCCTAAAACCATTCCTTCTGACACGTCTACGCTTCTCAACGAAGCCACTGTCGACCTTAATATAGGGACTTCTAAAGACCCTCGCATCATTAAGGTCAACCAATCTCTTAATCCATAGGAGTTAGGAGACTTCACTACCTTTCTTTCCCACCATCGCCAAGCATTTTCTTGGTCATACGAAGATATGTCAAGCCTCGATCCTAATATCGTGGTCCATAATATCGTTACTCTTCTAGACATCAAACCAGTTAAACAAAAACTGCGTAAGATGCATCCTCATGTAGCCCTCCTCGTTAAAGAAGAGTTGCAACACTTTCTTTCTCGCCAACTTCATCCAACCCATTGACTATCCACAATGGGTTTCAAATGTAGTACCAATAACCAAAGCTACTGGGAAAATTTGAATTTGCACCGACTTCGGGATCTTAATCTCGCTTGTCCAAAGATGATTTTCCTCTACCTAATATCGACCAACTCGTGGATTTAACCATAGGTCATGAGATGCTTTCTCTTATGGATGGTTTCTCTTGGTATAATCAAATTCTCATCACACCAGAGGACCAGCATAAGACTTCTTTCATAACTCCTTGGGGGACTTTTTGTTATCGCATCATGCCCTTCGGTCTTAAGAACGCAGGAGCAACTTATCAATGTGCAATGACCTACATCTTCCATGATCTCTTACACAAAACTATGGAAGATTACGTCGATGACCTCCTGGTAAGTCCAAACACCGTCAAGATCATCTTTTCATTCTTACGCCTCTCTTTGAGAGACTCATTCATTTTTGTCTTCGCCTAAATCCATCTAAATGCGTGTTTGGCATTCTCACTGGTAAACTCTTAGGCTTTATCATTTCTATTAGGGGCATTGAAGTTGATCCCACAAAAATAAAGGCTATCCTCGAGATGCCTCCCCCTTCCAACTTAAAGTAGCTCCGTGGTCTTCAAGGATGCCTTCAATCAAGTGTGTCATTTTATCTCGTAGCTTTCGGACCAGTTGTCAACCTTTTCATCATCTCCTCCGTAAAAATGTTCATTTTGAATGGGATGAGCGTTGCCAAAAATCCTTTGATGATCTCAAAGCTTATCTTCTTTCTCCACCTGTGCTCACACCTCCACGCGAGGGGGAGCCATTCTATCTTTATATTTATGTAACTGACCATGCTCTGGGAGCCATGATCTCGCATCGGGATGCTAATGGTAAAGAACAGGTTGTCTATTATATCAGTCGCACTCTTCATGAGTATGAAACATGCTATTTCGAAGCTGAAAAATTGTGTTGTGCTCTCTTCTTCGCAACTTCTAAACTTCGTCATTACCTCCTTAATCACAAAACCTACATTGTTACAAGTGTTAATCCACTCAAGACAATGCATGTGAAACCTTATCACAATGATCGTATCACTCGTTGGCTCATGCTCATGATAGAGTTTGACCTCGAGTTCATCTCACAAAATCTATCAAGGGTCAGGTCATTGCGGATCAATTAGCTGATACTCCTCTTCTAGACACTCAAATCCCCCTTGCTCAATTCCTAGATGAGTACATCCAACAAATTGATTTTGGTCTATCTCCATTTAAAGTAAAACTCTTCTTTGATGGGTCCAAATGTCAGCAAGGGGGAGGTGCAGGTTTCATCATGATTCCTCCTTGGGGTGCACCTATCCCTATCACACACAAGCTTAACTTTGAATGTACCAATAATATGGCCGAATATGAAGCAAATATGAAGCTCTCGTTTTAGGTCTTCAAAATGCCATTAATCTCGGTGCTCACCATATCGACATCTTCAATGACTCTGAACTCATCATTAATCAAGTCACTGGTGTCTATCAGTGCAAAAATGATATCCTTCAAAAATATCACGATATCGTTCTCTTTTAGCTTCAATCTTTTGATAAATTTACTATCCAAGCTATTCCTCACACTAAAAACCGATTCGCAGATACAATGGCTTCTTTAGCCTCGCTTATTCCACCTTTTACCGAAGACTCATGACTTTATGTGGTTGTTCAACATTTAGACTAACCATCTCATCTCAGGAAGTTGACTTCAATCAACGCCATCACAACCAACACTCAAGATGAGTGGTATCAGCACATTTTTTATTATCTATCCCGTTCAGTGCTTCCTCTAGATCTGACTTCCAATGGTAGAATATATTTTATCCTACGCGCTAATCGCTATACTATTCTGGGCGGAATCCTCTACAAACGTGGTTTTGATGGTATTTTGCTTTAGTGCCTCAAAACCCCTAAATCATCTAAAGCCATTTAGGAAGTCCATGATGGTATCTGTGGTGGACATTTTAGTGGCTTGGCCATAGCTAAACGCATCTTATGTTTAGGTTACTATTGGCCTTCTCTTAATCAAGATTGTTGTGAATACGCTAAGAAATGTGTCAAGTGTCAACAACATTCCAATCTTACACATATCCCTAGTCAGGATTTGTAACCTGCAGCAGATTTGTGGCCTTTTTCACAATGGGGTCTTGATCTCATCGGTCTCATCAATCCCCACTCTTCATATCATCACTCTATCATTACTGCCACGGAATACTTCACTAAGTGGGTGGAAGCTATTCCTCTTTCATCAACCAAAGCTAAACCCATTGTTGATTTTGTCTATCAACACATCATTTGTCACTTTGGTGTTCCACACAAACTCATCACAAACAATGGTAAGTCTTTCAAAAACATTGATTTATAGAACCTCTGTGATGCTTTCAATATCAAACTCAGCTTTTCTTCTCCGTACTATCCCCAAGCTAACGGCCAAGCTGAGGCTTCCAATAAAACTTTGCGTAATATCCTCACAAAGGTAACTAGTCGAGCTGGTAGGGATTGGCATTTACATATCCCTTTTGCTCTCTGGGCTTATCGGACTAGCATTCATACTCCTACTGGTGCTACTCCCTTCTCTCTCATCTATGGGTCTGAGGTTTTCCTTCCTTTGGAAGTCTAGATTCCATCTCTTCGTGTCTCTCTCAGAGAATTTGTCTCTGATGAGGACTATCATCAAAACCATCTAGCGCAGCTTGAGTTGCTATGATGAGCGCATCTCAATGCTCTTGAGCATCATCAAGTCTATCTTGAGCATGTCAAATGTGCTTATAACAAGCATTTGCAGCACCGTGACTTCAAAGTTGGTGATCTTGTTCTTAAAGAAAACCAAAATGTCACTACACTAGAATGGAGTCAACATGGTAAGTTTACTCCTAACTGGATGGGTCCGTACGTTGTCACTCATAAGTATGGGTTCCAGGACTTATCACCTATCTTCCATGGATGGTGTACCTAAAATGGAACCTCTTAATGCCTTACATCTGAGGCCCTTCTACTATTAAACTTTATCTTACACGATCTTAGTTGCAAAACAGATCTTTCATCCATCTACAACTAGTCACACATTTTGTAGTGATTCAGAACTATGTGGTACTCCACATTATTTCTTTCTATACCTTAAATATGAACACTGCGGCTCTGCTCATAGCATTTTTTTACGGATTTGTTCCTTCTCATGGTAGGAATACCTTAATCACTACTTCATCTATCCTAATCAAATCCACTCGGGACATGAATATGTGCTTATATATGTTTTCTTTTCCCCCCATCTGATCTATTTGGTCTAAACTCAGCTTCTTCCAAAAAAAAAAAAAAGATGCTATCCTAATTCCTAAAAAGATAGGCTGATCCCTCAAAGGATAGCTATCCATGCCTTATCAAATAAATCAAAAAGTGTAGACCATTCCCTCGAAGGATGGCTACCATCAAAATCAAAATACAAACCTCTCCCTTGAAGGATGGTTGTTTATTTCATGGCATTTTCAGGCTTCTCACATCAATCAACCTTTTGTAGTAACAAAATTCTCCTTTTGGCTAGTTTGTTCACTTTTTAGCATCTCAGAAAGACTTCTCGTATCGATCAGTCTTTCCATATCTTGCAAACTTCTCACTTTGATCAGTTTGCTCTTCTGTCAAAAAAATCATAAAGCTGAGGTATAAGACCTTTTCCAATCATATGGAGACCCTGTCTAAGCACGTGTTCCATCCTTCATGTATTATGGCTCGATACATACTTGCTTCTAGTTTCATCTACCTCCTAGATCTGGTTTGTGACTAACTAGTGTTGAGTTTATTTTAACCTCATCTATGGCCTTGTGTGCATCATTTTTTTTCAATTTTACCATTGAGGTCTCTATTTATGGTCAGTGAGGAGTCTAACTTATCATTCTTTTTCTATCTAGGTGTAGTGCCTTTTTAAGAACATTACATCTCTTTCTTTATTCTAAATAGACATTTCCCATGTTTATTTGTTGTTCATCTAAGTTAAATTGACATTTAACATGTTAATTTACTCAGTCAAAGTATATCATCTAAATATCATCAAAAAGCATGTATTAAAAACACATGTGCATCCATATATTTATATCATTTTAAATTAACATCTAAAAAAACATGTTAGTTTAAAATCAACCATTTATCCATGATAAATCACATCTATAACATCTATCTCTATCCATAACATCTATCTATCAAAATCCAAATACAAGAGTCCAATCACATAACACAAAAGGATGAAAATATATATATATATATATATATATTGTCTGTACAAAAGAGTGAATGGCTTCCAATCAAGCCATATACATCATACATCAAAAATTCCTTCAAATCGAGGCTACATCAGTATATCGATACAAAAATAACACATCTAAATCGTGAAGTCAGATAGGTGGAAAACACTATCTCCTCCACCCTCCTCTGGTCCAGGTTGTCTCTCCTGGCCATCTCCTATAGAGCTAGAGATGCCTGCTGCCATGGCCCTGCCGCCATCTCGATCTCTCCTAGTGCTCGCACCCTCCGATGCACCACTAGCCGTGGCTATCGCTGATCTCCTCCTCGCCCGTAACGAGGCACATTGGGGCATGCTATGTCAGGGCATCCTCATAGTATCTCACCTCAGCAAGGAGAGCTTGATAAGTGCTCAGACTCACCATGTCAGGTGCTCATAATGGCACTGCTGCTGCAGGTGGTGGCCCTCCTGCTACCGCACCCTATGCCCCTGACTCTGAGGTGGTGCCTGTATCACCGTATTTGGCCCTGAGGGCCTCTCTATGTCTATGATAGTGATCTCTCTACGTTGTATCACTATATCCCACTCCTGACGAGTGGTATCTCTCTCTAGTATCAATGCATCCCTCTCCTCCATCAGAGTCCTGATCTCCTCCAGGGATGCCTGATGTGTCTATAGCAGAGTGGCATTCTCTCCCTCTAATCTCTCTAACTCGCAGCTATGTCATCCTCATCTACATCTACGGATGTTGGGAGGTGTCGTGGTAGCTCTATGTGGTACCATGCCCCATAGCCATCATCCACTCCTACATCATCATCACTATCTATGGGAGGTGGGGCCTCCTCGTGGATCTTTCGAGATCAAAATCGCAGTAGGTCGGTCTCTCTGTTGTCCCGCCTATATGGCACATATGTGGTCGGGACCGTCTGTACCAAACCAAACTACCTCATCACCCGTATAAATGGGACTCACTCTAAAATCTCTAGCCTCATGGCCCCTGACCACCCTGCTCCATCTCAGCTCCACCAGGTGAGCATCCTGACCGGCCCATGTTGGGTAGACCCGGTATGGTCTCCATATAACCTGCTCTAGTGTCAGAGTCCTGAATCACTCTGTATACCACTCTACAGATCTCCCTATATCTCCGAGGCCATGTCTAGCCCACCATCATTGGAATCCATACTCGAGGGCCCCCTCTGCTCCTAGCATCCATGGGAGCCCCGATGGCCTCGATCTCGTTATATGCTCATATGCCCAGGAATGGAGCACAAAGCTGAACATCGATACATGTTGTCTCCGTGCTGTACATCCATAGCTCATGATATACATGTGCTAATAAGGCATCTGTAAACATGGACACCTGCCTAAACTCTAGGATGTCATAGACACAGTCCAGTAAAAGTAGTGGAAATCTCCCACCTCCTGAATCTGGTAGAGCAAAGTAGGAGATCGCCATCTGAATCAATGCTATCAGTCTGCTCCTGGCATCATCCTGTCTATAATGTGAGGCTATCCTCACCACCATGGACACTATCTCTGAATCATCTACCCTATCTCCATATAATCATCCCAGGGCCCTCTGCTACTACTCTCGTGGAGTGGTCTCTATTGGGTCCCCTGTAATCGCAGCCTGAGGATCCTATAGATATCCTCGTGGGTGATGGTCATCTCACCCATCCTAAACTAGAACGTGCACGTCCTGTTGTCCCATCATCGTATCAAGGCTCACATCAACTCCACGTCTCGGGGCACCCATCAGTAGTAACAGAAGCCCCCGAGCCCGGCTAGCTCCAGGTGATGCCAATCGTCATCTATCACATCAAGAAGAATAGTCTCTAGAAGCTCAAGAATAGCATCCGCATGTGTAAAGCCTCTCGTGCTTGCATCCATGACGTCAAAAATGGTGTTAGCTTCTCATTTATTCAAATCAAAACATCAAAAGCACATTTCTCTACTTTCTAAGTCTCATCTATCCAATCGGCACCGATTGAGTTCCAATCGACGTCGATCTAATCTAGTCGACATCGATCGGAAACCCAATCTGACCACGATTGAACCTAATCGCACTAATGATTTTGTCAATCGACACCGATTGAGAGGCCGAGTGTCCAAGACACTTTGGCCTCCCACTTATCCCCACTTTTCCTAAAATCTAGCATCCTAGTATGCTATTGAATGATAAACACATACACAAAGCTAAAGTAGATCCACTTACCCCAGGTCGTGTCCTCTTCCACTTCTGACTACTCCCGGAGGCTTCCATGTTGCTCAAATTCAATTTTTGACTCTTTCTAAATCAATCATCGCAGTGTAAATAAATCATTACCGTTTTCCTTTCCCATATTTATAGGGTTTTGGGATGGTCAATGCTGATTTTTCGTCGCACCGATTGTTTTATTCGATGTTGATTTTTTCTGATCAACGCCGATTGAGGCCAATCATCACCGATTGGTTACATTCTTGTCTTTTCACATCATATTCTTCCAACGAGAATGTCTCTTCATCTTTTTTGCCAAAGCATTGATGCTTGGCTTGTTTATCTAATCATTATTATGACCTTAGTGTTGCCTTTTGGCACATATTTTTGATGTTATCACCCATTTCGAGTCTAGTCCCTGTACATGGGTCACTCGCATTTGTGGCAGCCTAAGGATAGTGGGTCTGTAGGCACTAACGTCATCTCCTTCGCAGACCATCTAGTTGTCCCTACCAATGTGTCACTCTTTGGTTGCTACTATTTTGTAGTCCTCCTTCTACTCACGGGTCTGTAGCCACTAACATCATCTCATACGAAGACCATCTAGTCTACCCTATCAATGTGAGTTCCTTAGGTTGCTGCTTTTTTTATTGTTTTCATGCATCATCAATGATCAGATCTACTCTAGATATCTAGTTGGGCATCCTTCATTCTCATCTACCTTTTTCAAACTCAAGATCGGTTGGTCTTTTGAGATTCATCCCATCCCTAGTTTGAGGGGGATCGCATCATCACTTTTCTTCCTTTCTTCCAACTCCTTGTTTTTGTCTTGCAACTTTGCTTATCGCAAGTTACTCGACAAAAAGGGGAAAAATGTAGACACCTAAAATTGGTTACCCAATTTAGTGTCCCTCATGTTCATTTACCTTCTGTAACCTGGGCACCTTTATATCACCACTTTTCCTTTAGGTATTAATTAAATATCTAATTAAACATCTATCCTAAGTTTATTATACCCCATTGTATTTTACCCATGGATAATTAAATATTAACTATTTAATTATACTTTTTACATGTATCTTAACCACTTATCTACCCCATATCAATTCCTAACCTCCCATATCAATTATATCCATCTATCCCCCCTATTTCTCCTCTCCCCAAACCATGCAGTGGGATATTTCCCATATTTGGGTCAGAAGGATAATACTCTTATCTTTCCAATTCATCCTTTTTGGCCATTTTGGGAATCTATTCCCTGATCGGCACCGACTAGTACTTGGTCGACACCGATTTTTTAGAATGGCACCGATTGTACCTCGTCGGCACCGATTATAAATATAGGCTAGAATTTAGTTCTGGTTAGATAGAAAGAGAGACAGAAAGCTTAAGCCTTGAGCCTTCGAATCGTCAATCGAAGAAGAGAGAATTTTGTCCAAATCAATCCCTGAGAGGTGTACCATTACTCTGCCCTCGCAACATCGACATCATGAGGATTCTCGACCTCTTGGTGACTTTGTTCTATATCTAGCTAAGGTGAAACTCTGTCGCATCTTTGCAGCCCCGCAGGTGTTCACGATCCAGTCCTCATCAATCATCCATCAAGCTTTCTACAACTTGCCTCCGGTCGACGCCGACCCATTCCAGTCGACACTAATTTACCCTAATCGGTGCCACTAAAGAAATTCAATGATGATCATAATCTGTCGACGCCGATCAACTCGCAGCAGAGGCAGGTGCCAAGTACAAGTAACATAAGTCTAGCATTGTTTTCACAGTTTTTCTTTGTTGTTTATATTTATTGTTGTTTATATCTTTTATTTTTAATTGGTTAAACATTTACATACATCTTTTTTATTTTTAATTGAAAATCTAAACATTTACTCTACATCATTTTTATCAAATATCTTGTAACGTTGTCTTTTTTCCTTAAGGGTTTATGCATCATAGGTTTCTTAGATCTACTTTATGGATTGCTTGTGTACACCCATCTTGTCTACATTAGATTTCCTCCCATCTATGTCTTCGATCCCTGTTTTAACTATCGTGTATCGATTTCATTTGAGTTTTTCAATACTTTTTGTTTAGTTTGGTGCATTAACTTGGACAAATAAGCGCAGAAATTCTTGATCTTTATGACTTTTATGATTTGTACCTGACTAGAAATTACACGTGGTAAGTGGGATTTTTGAGTAGATATATGGACAATCCAAGTAAAGAGAATTGGAAAATAGTCTAATGGATACTCGGGTATTTGAAAGGGACATCTAGCATGTAGTTATACTATGGAGGTTCAAATATTTCGTTTTGAAAGGGACATCTAGCATGTAGTTATACTATGGAGGTTCAAATATTTCGTTATGTGGCTATGTTTATTCGAATATGGTGGAGATCTAGATGGTAGGAGGAGAACTACTGGATATATTTTTATAGTATGTGGGATGGAAATTAGATGAATTTCAAGATTTGAAGGTTGTGGATTTGTCTACTATAGAGGCATAGTATGTTGTAGCTACAGAGGCTATCAAGGAGATGATATGGATGAGTAGGTTCATGAAAGAGTTGGGAAAGGAGCAAGATGATTGTAAATTGTTTAGTGATAGTCAAAGTGTAATTCATTTGGAAAATAACTCATTGTTTCATTTGAGAATGAAACACATTCAGTTGAGGTATCACTTCATACGGAAGGTATTGGAGGATGGACAGTTGAATCTAGAAAACATTCATACAAGCGAGAACCTGCGGATATGCTAAGCTTATAAAGAAAGGAGAAGTTGGAGCTACACTCCACTTCTATTGGTCTTCGAGTTTGAGACTTAAAGAGGAAGAAACAAAGCTAAGGAAGGATCCAAGAATGATGTTATATAGGTATGGTGCAGTAATTAATCTCCAAGTGGGAGATTATTGAGTTGTGGAGCTCAATTACTTGATTAGCATGCAATATGAAACTTTTTGGAAAACACAGTAACCATCATCGGTTATGGAGGGACCGGCATCGGTCACCTATGACCGGCATCATCAAGCAATGAGGAACCGGAATTGATTAGGGCTAACCAGTATCGGTTACCTATGCGGGAGTGTTTTAATTAACTCTTGGTAATTAGATCTATTTTTAGTATTAAGCGAGATCTATTGATTATAATTGCATGGCTCAATTCCCTAAGTTTGTATATGCCTATATAAGCATGAAATATAGGGTTTAGAAGTAAGAATCAAGAAGAACTTACAAAATTTGATGATTATTGTGAGAGAGAGAATTCTTGGAGAAGAAACAAAATCTTGAAGAGAAAGAAAGTATTGTACATCTAATAGGTGTGGAAGATTGTAAATATTCAATTGTATATCTTGTCAAATCTTTGGATAATATATTGGCTTGTTTCTTGGTGGACGTATCCACACTTTGGGTGAACCATGTTAAAGCTGGTGTTGATTTATATCTCTTGTTTTATATATTTAATCTGGTGGAATATCCACTTTTATTTGCATGTATACTTAGATATGATATATTATCTATACAACCAAAGGTACTAACCCCAAAAAAGTATCTATATCTTCTATTAAATCATAGTATAGAAGTGTTATGGAAGAAACAAAGGAGGATAAGTGGCTAAAAATATAGTTGGATGAACTTCATATGGGCATCCAAGGAATTAAACTTCTTCAATGTGATAGCCAAAGTTACATTGCTCTTGTAAATAATCCAGTTCAACATCAAAAAACCAAACATATTGAGATCCATATGCACTTCATTCAAGATAAAGTTCTAAATGGTGACATTGATCTCAAGTTTTGTTCTATTGAAGATCGGGGGTGCAAATATTTTTACAAAGCCAATATATGCTACCAAATTTAGAAAATTTCATTCTATGTTGGGAATTTCATATTTTTTCTCAAATGATCATGTGAATGACACTTGATCTTCACCTCTAAATCAGATGATCATATGTTATTTGACTCAAATGATCATGTGGATGACATTTATCTCCACCCTCGAATTAGATTAGCAAGACTCAAACGATCATGAGGGTGACTTTGATCTCCACATGTGAATCAGATGAATAAGACTCAAATGATCATGTGAATAACGTTGATCTTCACCTCTGAATCAAATGAGTTTTGTCCTTTCAGATTTTCCCTTGAGGGGGAAATAAGGAGGATTGAGCATGTTTTGCATGTTTTTAACACAACCACCTCTCTTATGCAATGCCACCTCTTATCGGTTTGAGTGTGTCAATTGTAAAACCCTATACTATTTCTATTATTTTAAAGTAAATTATCATGTTATGTGAAGTTTACTTGTAATACCTAGCAAAGCATTAGATATGAGATATTCTTATTTTATAAAAGACTCCATAATATTATGTAAGACTTCATACGTAATCACTTTATCTTGAGAATTTTGTTCCTATGTTTTGTGATTTTTTCCAAAACCCACAAAGCACTATAGCTTTGTAGCATGGCATGTTTTTCTTAAAACCCACGGGACATTAATTTTTTTGTGTTGTGGCTTTTCTAAAATTTGTGGATCACTATGCAGTGTATTGCAATTTTTCCAAAATCTACGTGGTACTACAACTTTTGTACCGCATCATGTTTTTTTTAAAACCCGTAGGTCATTGAAAATATTTATAATGTGGATTTTCCTAAATCCATGGAACACTAAACCTTGAACCACGTGCTTTCTATAATCTGCGTATCACAAAGTTTAGCACAATGCATGTTTTTTTCAAAACCCATCGGATACTAAAGCAAAGTATGGCGGCTCTTGTAAAATTTATGAATCAAGTGCTTTGTTTGCATGTTATCCTAAATCACTTAGATGATTTATGGATTGTAATTCCTTTTGTACAAAAAGGTGACTTGGCATGTGTTATTTGGAACAAGCTTTATATATTTGCATGCTAGCCTAAATATTCATGTGATGATTTATGGATTGTAATTCCTTTTGTATAAAAAGGCAATTTTTCATGTTTTCCTACTTAACATTAAGGGGGAGTGTTGGGGTTGTAATATTAAGCAGAAAATTGGATTAATGCAAACTTATCAAAGACTAAACGGTCATGGAATATAACTTATATTTAAAATATAAGTGTGGTGGATTCCATATCGGGTCGGCACAATGTTTTAAGTTTAAAATATAAGAGTGACCCAAAACAGGGCCACCTGCCTTGATATAAATCAAGGTGATCTAATTAGAGATCGGTTACAACAAACTACTAAAGCATGTAACAAACTTATGCAAGAAAGAAGAGTGAGAATATTTATAATACAATATGTTAATGGTGTGAATATTTATCTATACACATGATCAAATACATGTGATATTTTATAATTCCTACTTGAAGGTGTAACTAATGTAGATTCATGAAATAGTGATATTTTTGGGTGAAATATTTATTCTCAATAAAGATAAGTTATTTTTCAAAGTGGGTTTTTTACCAAAAGGTTTTCCCACTTAAATCTTGTGTCTTGTGTTCATTTACTTTCATGTTTATGTATGCAATCTAATATATAATTCATTATGTGATGTAATCTATCATTTTTTTATTTTTCAAACATAAACTATAATCTTCAGCAATTTAATATGGTGGATAATTAAATCTATGTTATTATTTATCCCCATAGTTTCCCTAACATAAATGATTTTTTTTGTATGTCACTCTTACTCACACAACTTCAAGATGACATATAATCACTTACAAAAATTGGAAACCCTATAAACCTCCAAAACTATTCACCATATCATTAGCAAACTAAAAGGAGAAAACATGTGTGTGTGGTAAGACTATACTACCCTTGGGGATCAAACTCCCAACAACTAAACTATTCCAAGTGATGCACTATATTCCCTTGTTGTAGGATCAAGCCTCATGTAGTGAGTGTGATCAACTAACCATACCCATAAGTGTTCCCTCATTTCTCTTGACACCAAGATAGCATGATAATTATATGGTATAGAATGTACCCATTGTTGATGCAATGTGCCTCAAATACTTGACCTAACCCTTTGATCCTTGAAACCATTAATAATTTCGAGGGTGACTTTTCTCTTGCTAAGACATTCATGTATGACATTTGTAAACTTTGAAATGGAGGAAGTTATAATCTTTGACATAGTTTATTTATGCATACCTATAGTAGGGAATGCTGTAATTGATGTGCATCTAATTTGGGAAGATTTAGCTACCCTTTCATTGCTTTTGGAATGATATTTGTAATAGGATCTTGTAAGAGTGGTAGGTGATTTATAAATAGATAATTACTTTCTTATATAGCCTTTCACGGGTGAAATATTATAATAAGGCCAAACCTAGGAATATGAAATGTCCCAACAAAGATATTCAAATTGAAAACAAATTCAAACAACTTGAAGTGGAAAAACCATATAGGTCATCCAATACCATACCCCACATCCTGACCCAATTGTATGGTCTTGGACACAAAATGATAAAATTAAAACAAGAAGTTTGGATATGAATAATAGAGATTGTTTACTACTTTGATAAGATAATATTCCTATAATTGATGATAGAGCATAATGTAGAGATAAGTAAGTCAAGAAAGAGTTGGAGAGGTGAACTAGTTAGATTCTGAATGTGATCATTTGTCTTAGCAATGGAGCATAGTTAAACTTGGAAAAAAAATGACAAGTTAATACATTGTAATGCCTACATTCCCCCCCCGCCCTTAATTGTGTAATTAAAAAAATGCATGTTAAGAGGAAAATCATACCCAAGTTTTCACACACACTCTTTCTTCACTGATAATGGTTCTCTATTGTGTTGGTTTTTTCATGCTCCATGATAAAACCCACAAAATAGAGTTTAGTTGATTTCTATGATAGAAATTGAACTTTAACTCAAAATATAGATAGTGCTTGTAACTTTAAACTTTACGAAAATTAAGTAAAGAGAAGCAAAACATGGAAGGAATGTACATATTCATTTTATAGAGGAAGTAGATCTCATTCTTGGCATGCCTTAGACAATTGAAATTACTCTAGATATGTGAGAGGGTTAAGGGTGGTTGATTCCCAATATTGTGACATAGGATATACTAGAGTGTTGAGTACACTCCAACACCAAAGATTGTAAGAAGACAAGCCAAAGTATTCCCTTTTGTAATTTTGTAGAGCGAAAGGTGTAGACTATGAATACATGAACTACTTTGATACCTTCTACTTTTAGAATCTGGTGAGAGAAAAGAAAGGAAATCTTATGAAGAAGTTAACTTCTTTGACACCTTTCACTAATCCCACGGACCACACAACTGTAGACATATCTAGGTCTAATTTTAAATTACTATAGTTACTTATTAACACCAAACCATTAAGGGAATGGAAATTTTCATTCTCGCATAAGGTGTTATTAATATTGATATTAATCATATAGATTGTGAAAAATTATAGGGGGAGAATGAGGCTCATGCCCTAAAACCATTTTCTTGTAATTAAATCTAAGTTGTGTATGAAGAAGGAATGAAGTATGTATGCCCCATGTATCATGCTTTGAGATTATTCATTTGTATCTTCAAAGCAATGTGAAAATCATATGCATAATTGATAGATTTAAGAGATTTAAAAGTCTAGATAATATGCCCATTTTTGAGAATTTCCATCATGGTCAAGATTATGCCACCTGTGATCTTGACTATATTGTATGGTTTTGACCTTGTTTGAATTCTACCACATTTCAAGTATCGGTGACCTTTTTAAAGATATGAACCTTATAAAAAGTGTTCTTGTATTATGTAATATATCTGTAGATATATAAATATCTTGATGAATGTTCCCTCTTTTGAGGCACTTGTGATAAATAATTTGTGCATGCGGCTCAAAAGTATATTTTTTAGCCATGTGGAATAAGTCTAATAATATGCATATGATCACATACAATTATAGAATGGTGTCCACCATTGACAACTTATACCTTTAAAATGGGTTGAATATAGTAGATATTGTGGCACAAAGAAAAGGAAATATGCAACATGAAAAAATAAAGAATACATGTGTATAGAAGTAGAAACAACAACGAAAATATCAAGCATGTCGTAATCTAGAGTATTACGAGCATAGAAACAACATAGTAAACAATAAAAATGTTATAATCCATAGTAGAGACAATAGTATAATCATCAAAGTATAAACCAAGTGTGTCATAATCTAGAATAGTACAATAGTAGAAACAACATTTTAAGTAATAAATATTATATAGAAACATAGTCATATAGAGGTATAGAGTCACAAACATGGGACACCCACGGTGTCAAAACACAATCGCAATAAAAGGAATGATGTGTCACAACCAAACAAATAATTTCATACACATAAGATAGGCATGGAGCTACAAACATGGGACACCCACGGTGTCACAAGACAATCAAGGCCCTTAGGCCATATAAAGACAAATATCATAGTATTGTAATCAAACAAGAAAATCGAATCAATCCACGCAATAATCAATCAAGGAAAAAATATTTATAAAAAAGTGTTGACAACAAAGATATATGAATAAATTATAGGAGGAAAGTGATAGAAAAATAAAAATAACAAGATAGGTTAACATTGCACAAGACATGTGTTAGTCATGTTAGCTCAAATTATAAAAATAAGCATTTTGTGTAGAATGAAGCATGATGATGAAGGTGTAAAGTAACATATAGTAAAATAAAAGAACATATATAGCATGGGGGTACCCCAAAAAGTTAGTATAAGGAACCAACTTAGCTCCTATCATCATGTATCAAGTGGTGTGTGTCCTACCTCATGAATGCATGTGTATAAAGAGTTAATATGATATCTATCAAAGGAAAATAACAAACAAAATGTATAAAGCAACAAGTTATCCAATTAAACCATAAGTAGGTCCTAATTGTGTGATTTTTGAAAATATGTGAATGTTTTTGTATTATGTAAATATTTGAATATTTTTGGGTTGTTTTGAAAAACTCTATGTACAAAAAAAGACGGTAGTATAATAGCTACCCAGTAAGGGCCTCATGAAGAGGAACATTCCACTCAGATAATGAAGGGGGTGTAGACTCCACAATTATGAGGAGAGACACAATATGCACATGTATAATCTTTGTAAAAACCATGGCATATGTCATAGAAGAGATATGGATAATATCATAAGTAAATTACACTAAAAACATTGCCCTTACCAAAGTACATATGGTAATATATAGTGTAAGGAAACATATTTGTAGAAACTAAGGGAGATCCACGTATTGCCCTAGGTATTCAAGAAGAGATTTCTCATGAGTGAGTGTAGCCCGGGTTTAAAAAATATGAAACAATTGATAAAGTAGTGTGGCTAAGTCCAACGACGTGTCATGATTGATAATCTAACCGAATAGAGGACAAATGATCACTCTAGATCCTAAAGATGAAATCTTTTTTTTTGGTTTGTGGAAAAATAAGTATATTACCAGTTGCCTATAATATTTTATGCTTTACGTAAATATATGCTTAGTGGAATTTTTTTGGGAAATTCTTAACACTTATATAAAAATAATATCATATTCTTCATCAATAGGATTGAAATTGAATAATCACAAACTCTCATCAAATCTGTTCATTTTCATTGTAATAGTAATCAAGATCAAAATCATATATGTCATTAGTATTAAATAGTAGTGATAAATCGGTGGTACCACGAAAGTATTTTTCGCTTTTCCCCATTGGGTGTTTGTGTACATTCTAAATGCTTTGTATCCATGGGTGGTTGTCGGTGTTCCATTTATATTGTTTAGATTTTTGTTTACATAATGATATGATGCAATTATTTCACCAAAAGTGACACTTCTAAAGGAGGTATTTAATTCTTATCCTCTTTGGGCATAGGTGGATCCTATAGTATAGCCAAATTTTGTATCATTTAGTTTAGTACTATGTTCATCTTATATATTTTATATAGATTTAGGTACTGTGTAGTCTTAGAGACTTGAAATGACTACCGATCTAGATGAGAACTCATAGCAAGACCGACCCATGTCAACATTGAGAGAAGGATGTATCAAAGTCTATTTTTAAAAAATCTTGACATAGATTTTTTTAGGTTTTTAGTAGATTTATTATTTTCATTTTGTAAGGTCTTGAGATATTTTCTAGGCTTCAAACTATAAGAAAATAGTTGAATTGTAATATTCAAAATGGATTTTTTTGATTTTTTCCATCATCTTTCCAATGGATCATGCAGTTAAGAACTCAAGCTAATAAGCTAAGAGATATGATCCCAACAAGGAGCACTACAAAATATAATAATAATAATAATTTTGGATTTTTCCTTTTCTACCCATTCAAAATCACCCCCAAGGTGGATGCATGTCATCTCCATGTAGGATGACCTTATTATTTCTTTTAGTAACCCTTCATTTAATATTCCTATAAACCTTCCATATTCTACATTGTTTGGTTATAAATAATATGGTTTCAATAGAAACAAAAAATTTCAAGTTGAAAGTTTTGGTAGGCATAAAATGCATATTGCAAGTTTGTGAGTTTTGAGGCATACATCTCTCATATAGATTTTCCCCATTTTTATACATATTAATTTGTAGATAATTACAAGAAATACTTCTCTCCTACAATTTTTCCCATTCTACATCCATGCTCAATTAGAAAAGCATTCAAAGATACATCTTTCATATAGAGTTTTCCCACTTTGTATAAAAATTTAATAAAGTTATTTAACTTTTACAATTACATATCTATTTATGCAATACGATTCTATTTTAATTATGTAATACTGATTCTTTAATTATACAATTTTATTTTTCGTTATGAATGTATTCCCATAGCACGTGAAACTTCATTGTTATCTTTTTTCCACCGAATTCCAAAAATAATTCAGATCACTAGTATCGAGTGGGAAAACGATGAAAGGAATGATAACAAGATCGTACCAAGCCAAGAACACAGATGCTAATCAAACACCACGATCAATAAGATGAAAGCAATTCACCAGAATAACTTTACATAAACCTTTGCAAACAAATGAGAAGCAATATCATATATTATTATGGAACTCAATACAATACATTGAGAATGGGCCTTGCTTAAATAGGAAAGGAATAACAATCTAAGAACCAGTCAAGGTCATAGATCAAGCAATAAATCAAGGAAATAACTAGTCATCAAAGAACTAGTCAAGACCATAGATTTAGGAGAGAACTAGACATCAAGGATCTAGTCAATACCATAGATCAAGGAAAGAACTATACCTAACAACTAGATAATATCTCCTAATATCTAAATAAGATAAAAGAAATATCCACACACATAAGTGGGTGAGGATAAATACAATAAAGGTAAATAAAGTACCTAGAGTGAACATGAGCTAAGGTAAATACTTACTCTAACAAATGATTTTTTCAAAATTTTACAAGTTTTAAAAATGATGGGAAAATCCATCTAGGAGAAAAAAGAATAGATCCCAATTCGAGATGCAGATATGTTTCTAGCATTCCATAATGATAAGGAATCACTCCTCGCATAAAACCAATTGTTGAGGGAAGAGAACCAATGATTCAGAGACCAATATAAACATGATCATGGATCAAATGATGAATTTATAGAAAATATATCTCATTATGGAAGGATTTCTTGAATAAAAGGTAAGATGCAACAAAGTTATGCATAATTTACATAATCAACTTGGTGAAAAAGAAGCATTTTGTGAAGAAATTAAACAATACATGGCCATCTTATAAGCTAAATTCGAAGAGATGGAAGGAAAGGAAAAAAGTGTTGTAGATGCATAGATAAAATAGAGGAAAGCATTTGTATGTTTTTATTTTTCTTTACATTATGATAAATTATCCACATGTGATTGGTTTCAAGTAGTTAAATAAAATGGGGGATAATGGACAAGGTCTTGGAAAATATGGAGAAGGAATTTAGGAACCTCCCAAATAGGAAAATAAACCGAAGAATTTTGGTCTCTAGTACATCGGGGAATCATCTCAACCCAAAATAGGTATCACATTCATTAATTATTGCATGCATCATGATAACTCTACACAACATTTTTGTGATCCTTCTATTCATAGATATAGTAGGAATTTGATTTATCACCTCGTTTGCATTCATTTTGGTAGGAAAGGTCATAATTTTAATCATTGTTAGAATCTTATTCCTTTTGATATTAGTGGTAAGTACAACCATGTTAGTTCACTAATATTCTTACACATAGGTCTTCCATTCTAAGTAAACAGTAATTTTGGTGGGCCACCACTCTCAAGTGGAAGGATATCAATTCAACACTCCAAACTTCATATGTACATAAGAGTTCAATCCTACAATAAATGGTGCCCAATGATTCTCAAGGAATAGCAAGTCATTTTCACCATATGTTTACACCTTGATTGAATTCTATGTTATGGGAGAGAACAAAAATAAAATAAAAATATGTAAGGGTTTGTAACATGTAAACTATTATGATCAATTAACTTCTAACATTAACCATTCATAATCAAAATAATTATTTTATACTTGTAATGATTGATAAACAATAAGTAACTACTCAAATACATAATAGGAGAAAGAAACTTAGATGTGTATGGTAGAACATGAGTATCTAGATGTGTAGGATGATCGAATAGGTAAATCATGGATTAGAAATACTTTGATGTTAATCATGGAACTAGAAACTAAGTAGGGATAGGACTGTACATAACTACTCTATGATCCATATCAGATTTGTATGATCTTAACCTAGATATTTATGGTCTTGAAACCTTTGATAGACAAGATATAAAACTTCATGTGTGCTTTATTTATCTCGTAAATTACCTTCATTGTATGTTTCTCTTTCTTGCACAACTTCGAGATAACCTATAATCACTTGTAACAAATTGGAAACCCTAGAAACTTGTAAAACCCTTCATCAAAGCATTAACAAACCAAAAGGAGAAAACATGTGTGTGTGGTGAGGTTGGACTACCCTTGGTAGTTAGACTCCTAGTTATTGAACCAATCCAAGTGTTGCACTACATGCCCTCGTTATAGGATCAAGCCCCATGTAGTTCTCATAGGTGCTTGTGTAAGTGTGAACAACTAACCAACCCCCTAGGGGTTCCCTCATGTCTCTTGACACCAAGATATTGGGCAAGTTGTATAGTATAGAATGTGCCCAATGTGGTATTAGTTTGATGTGATGTGCCTCAATTACTGACCTAACCCTTTGATATTTGAAACCCTTAAACAATTCTTGGAGTGACTTTGCACTTGCTAAGATATGGATCTATGACCTTTGCATGTTTGGAAATGGAAGAAGCTAGACTCTTTGACCTAGTTGAGTGATTTATAAATGTAGTAGGGATCTCTCTAATTGATATGCAATTGATTTAGATAGATTTAGGGATCCTTTAAGTGATTTTGGAATGATAGTTGTATTAAGATCTTGTAAGAGTGTCAAGTGAGTTATAAAGTGATAATGAATTGTTTATATAGCCTTTCATATCTGAAATATTTTGATAAGGCTGGCCCCGGGAAGATGGAATGACCCAAAGAAGATATCCAAATTAAAAACAAAGCCAAAGAGCTGGATGGGGAGGGACCTGTATAGGTTAGACAAGACCTGACCCCACATCCTAATCTAGTTGCACTATCTTGGATAGAGAATGAGAAAGTAAAACAAGAAGTTTTGAGATGAAGCACAAAGGTTATTTACTACTTTTATCAGATAATATTCCCAAAATTGATTATAGAGCAAAGTGTATAGATAAGCAAGTCACAGTAGAGCTAGAGAGGTGAACTAATTGGATTTTGAATGTGATCATTTTTCTTAGCAAGGGAGAATATTCAAACTTGAAATTACAAAAGGGGATAAGTGCATGGAAATGGGGGACCAAAAGGGGGTCAAAAGTGGACACATTTTTTCCGAAATCGTGAAACCTAAACTTCATCCAATAATTTGGCATGCATATGCTCAAAATTTGACAAAGTGATAAGAATAAGTACCGTAGATCTTGGAATCTAGTTTCTAAACTACTAATTTTTTTTTAAATGGTGGAGATTAAGAGGTTCAAATGTGGTGCACACACAAAGTATGTCTATTTTTGTGTCAAAAAGATAAGAACCTATTGTGTGTGTGCCCCCATTTTTTGAGTTCTATAAATTATTTTTAAAATCCCTTCAATAGAAAGTTAGCTAAGACCATGTACGAGGTCCCACTAATTTTTCATAATTTTTGGATGAATATATAATTTTTATTAATTTTCAAAGTGCAGAAATCTTGAAAATGAAATATTTATGTGTACACCCCCATAACTTTGAGAAAAAAAAAAAGTCATTTTTTTAGTGCATGTAGAATGGAGTTTAGAAAAAACTACTTAAAAAAAAAAAAAATTGAATGAAAAAATCATAAATTGTGCACCAAAATGTATGCATAGGTTTTGGCAAGAAAAGAAGGCACTAGTAAAAGAAATTATGGATGAAAGCCTTAAAATAATCAAATTTTAGAAAGAATTATATCGTCACCAAGGTAAAATCAAGCTTGACATCGTAGTATTTTTTTAATATTATGTTATAATGCATGAGATATCAAGGTGTACACATGAGATTTTGATGTTTTTCTATCAAACACGAATTTATTCATGGATTACACAGTCCAAACCTTAGGTTTGGATATCCAAGGAAAATCCAAGCCTATGGATTGGGAATTTCAAACCCAAAGAAGATGAAAGGCGAGTGTGCTATTATGCAAGCGCATTATAACTCACCGCGCTCATCACATAATGTGGAATATGTCTAAACAGAATGCGAGCGCATTTCGGCTTTGTAAATCTAAGCCGTGACACGCTCGCATTATGAGATGACCTTGATTTTTCCTTGTCATGTTATAATGCACCCAAGCCATAACGCAAGCGCGTTATGGCAAAAATGACCAAAAAGTAGATTTTTGGCCGCTTTTTGGTCCCCATCTTTGTGCACTCGCCCGAGAACAAGGTAGGATATTTTAGTGTCTACAATACAGTCTTATCCCAAGTGATATGATCTTAGATCTTTAAATTCTAGTAGATATTGGATTATTTGGGCACATACCAGTTCATCACTTGTTCCAGATATTTTATCGATGACACATGTCAAATTTCAACCTAAACTAAGTAACCTCTCAAAACCTAATTGCACTTCTAATTGCTTTATAAATCTAGTGTCTTACGATCTCTAATACCCATTATGAAAATGTAATTGTATGTAATCTAAATTAATCTTTTTGTTATAATATTCATTAATTCTATTTCAATTAATTAGATTCACTACATTTAATTAATTTAGGGTTGAAACAATAACCTTTTGAAAAATACCCAATTATGTAACATAATATTTGAATCTACACTTCTTTTTGTATGAGTAGATTCTGTAGTCACAAAATCATGCACTTTAGACATTTATTTATCTCAGTCTCATACTACTATTTAGAAGGTTCTTAAGTGAAGAAAGTACTAATTAACCCCATCTTTTGGCCATCTTATTTTAATTTTATTTCATCATTCCCGTACATTTTATCTATATGCTCATTTTGTTTCAGCACTTTCCCACCATTTTAGCCTCGGTTGGGGTGCCCATGGGTGCCCCGGTCCCACTGGGCACCCCAATCATTTTTCTATTTTCCTGCCACTTTTTGGGCTCTTTCTAGCCATTTTTCATCTTTATCTTTTTCCTAGTTGGCCATGTCGGGGTTAATTATGAAATTAGATCAAGAAAACCCTATAAATAATATGTTATGAAACCATAATGAGGGACCTAGCATCAACTACTACTATCACTAGAGTGGCATCCATCTATTACATTTACATCCACATAGCTTCATCATCAAGGCACAAGCTAGGAAGTCTACATCGCACTTCATAAGAGGAGGGATCCTATTCTATTCCATGCACACATTTTATACATTTAGTTATTGATCATTATTTCACATAGTGCGACTAACACAAGAGCACCTAGGGCACGACATGCACACACTCACCAGAACTACATTTGGGTCTGAAATGTAGTGTAGTGCTCAGAGTAGTAAGCCCACTATTGTGGCAATTGAGGTCAATCGACCCATTCGATTACATATTATTTTCTTAGGGTTTGATACTCCTTGTCTTCTTGCAGGTCTCTACATTAGCTTAGATTATTGGCAACATACATCATCGCAGACGGTGAAGTAGATGTGACATACAATGAGGTTTTCGGATCACCTTCCAACCCTGTGACAACCGGTTCTATATCTTTTCTGAGACCATACAAGCACCTAGATTGCATACCGAGAGGACCCCAATCTTGTTCCAGTGCCCCAGTCCAATCAGATCCTCTAGATCCAGCCTTTACGAGACCTCTTCCCATTCATTCCTACTTATGTTTTCTTCAACCATCTCTACAATAATGTGGAACATGAATCTGCAATCGTTGAGTTCTTTCCTCACCTCCTTCTTGCATATTAGGGTTTTACTTTATTAGTTTTATCATTTAGTAATTTCTATATTACTTTATCACATTTATTTACACTTTTATGTCCTCCTAGATTAGATTAACTACCTCCACATTAATGAACTGTAGTTAATCATCTTCTATGTACTTATCATATGTGGTGGATATCAAAACACTTGTTTCACACTTACTCATCTAACTTAAAGTTTCACAGTAACAAGTTGAAAATGTGCACACTAGTAGACATTTGCAAGTCAAGATCTTCAACCTATTCTAAGTCCACAAAGCCACATAAACTCACTTCTTTTCTTACACCAGTTTTCCCTAATAGAAAATAACATTATAAGAAGTTACATGTATGTATCTAAAGATTCTCTCCAATGCAATCTAATTCTCCCTTCGTGGACTAAACATATATCTACTAACTACTCCCACTACATGTGCAATGTTAGGTCTTGTGTGGACCATTGTATACATCATGCTAGCCATCACACTCATATATGAAACATATGCCATGTTATCCAACTCCTCTTGAGTATTTAGACTTTTTACTGTACCAAGAGTTCATTAGGAAAGAGGCGCAAGTATGTTTTCTATCATTCATTTTAAACATTTCCAACATTGTCTCAACATATTTATTTTGGTCTAACCAGAGATTCCTTTTGCATGATCTCATTTGATTTCCATGCCAAAACAAACTTGGCAACATAAAATATGCAAGCAACTAAGACTTTACCTACTCGATCATTATCTTGCAATTTGCAATCAACAAAGCATGTTATCCACATATTGAACTATGCTTTTATGTTTCCCCTTCCTCTTTTAAGTACATGCAAGGATCCACCTTTTTGGACACAAGGCCAAGTTTTTTAGCACATAGCTGTCAATTTTTGACTCCACATTGTTGGTGATTAGTTCAAGATATAGAAGGATTTCTTCATGTGGAAAACCAACTCCTCTTTCCTATTGACTATGAATCTTAATATGATAGTGCTATAAATATTTTATTTGCAAGATCTCCATGTAGAAATTTTGTTTTAAGATCCATTTGATCCATCTCTATATCAAAGAAAACAATAAACAAATCATCCATAAGAGAAAATCCTTCAAAAATTCATCATGCTTGACCAGGAGAGAATATGTTTAACTAGAGAGAATAGTTTAGTAACTAGGAGAGCCTTACACTTCTTGAGTTTACCTTATGCATTTTACTTTTTAAAACCCCACTTGTAAACCATAGGATTTCCTCTAGGAATTAGCTCTAATAGATCCCAAGTCTTATTCTTGTCAAGAGATTCAATATCCTCCTTCATGGATTTGTTACAAGAATTGTCTCCTTTTAATTAAGAGCTTCTCACATAGTCTTGGGATCATCACCATTCTATACTAAAAGTAAGATATTATAATGAAAATTTGATGGATTATACCTTTTAAGCACTTTGCATAAAAATAACAGACTCCTCTACATAGGGATTCATGTTTTTTTCCTCTTACACACATTCTTCATCTAAAACATCATACTTAGATGCATGCGCTTCATATTCTCCATAAACCCACACCTTTTCTAGTTCTTATTTTGGTTGCATCTTTTGATGGTCCTACATAGATTTACAACTATACACACCCATCTTTGTAAGAATTGTTTTTAATTTTTGAAGACCGTATATTGATACCCAAAATTCCCCCAACATTTTGGGGCCTTTTGATCAATTATGCGGATCTTAAATGACTTCTAGGTAGTTATATGACTTATTTTGAGAACAGTGTTAATCACGGATAGCTAAGGGTCCAAATCAAAAAGAGAAAAGGAATAACTTAATATATATATTTTTGAGTTGTTTAAGATGCCTTATGATTTCTTTGATCCCTTAGATTGTTAGACACGTACAAATAAAAAATCATTTTATTCTATGTATGTAAGTATTCATCTTAAATGAGTTGTAAATAGTAAAGTAGCCTAACTTTAATTGTGGTAATAGCTCTATAATGGCAACTCCACTTAGGATACTTGGCAAAGGTTAAGAACCCACTAAATGGTATAATGGGAACTCTACTTAGATAAATGGTAATAGCTTTATAATGGAAACTCCACCTAAGATGCTTGCAAGTGTTAAATGCTTTACGGGGTAGATTTCATTGCTTTCATTATTGAATTGTCTTCCCCTTTGTTCCCCAATATTTTCCTTCCCATCTATTGCCCTTGCATTATAAGGGTACCTTTTCATATATAAACCAATTTATAAATGTCGATATCAATTTGGGGTAATGTTTTATCTTTCATCATTAATGATATCAAACCCCCTTTTCACATTTCTTTCCAAATTTATTCCCCCGCATCTTCCCGATCTTCATAATGATGTAAAGAGCTTGTGACCTTCATAATAAACATGGATTAATGGATCTATCTATGATGGGTTCAGACATTAATTGTTGATCGATATGAGCAATGGAGGATAAACAAGTGGAAACCAAAGTACCATAGCATCATGCCAATTCCTAATAATTTCACAAATTTATTCATTCATTTGTATGTTAATGAAATATCCCATGTTCTTGACTATAGACGTCAAAGCAATACATGTGATGACAATCGAGGCCAAATGTGGAAGGATTAAGGTCATAGGGGTAGGAATATTTCCCCTGGTTCATAAAAAATTAAATCTTTAATGATTGAATTTCCTAAATAGAGAAATTCCTATTAAGCTTTATGAACAAGATTTGTTTTCTTTATTTGAGAAAATGCATGGTGCGATGAAATCGGTATTGCAATGGTGTGCTCAATTATAGTGGTTCACTTGTGGGTGATGAGAGATTAATGAGATCCTCTTAGGTTGTGTTTTGAAGAACTAGGTTGAGAAATTATAGGAATGTCATACCATCCTATTACAAGAATCTTTCAACCCCTCCCAACCCACCTTTAAAATAAGGGGACAAAAACGGGGCTCTTATTTTTATAGGGAAAGATTCATGTTCTTTCTATAATAGTTTATAAAATACTTCACAGAATATGTCGATGCATGTTTTTTTCAGCAAAAAAAAACTTGGTTAAGTGACCCATTCTTTTGGTTGTATCTACCTTCTTATTTTAAAAAAATCAAAAAAAAAAATAACAATTAGCCAAATTTGAGTTTTGATCGGTCAATGCGGCCTTTGGAGGAACAAGAGGAAGAGTCAAATTGCCCCGAAAATATGGAAGTGTGAATATGAATAGAGGAAAATTTGGTATGAGAGATATTATGCAAAACTTTCAACATAGTAAAACATTACAGAAATATCAAGCAACATATTCATAACAAAACACAAACACTAGATATACGTGGGGAAAATCCTTTCGGATAAAAAACCCCACACTCCAAAAGCCCACTCAATGTATTTCAAATCTAATAACAAGATTACATACACTTGCAGAGCAAGTTTCTTACAGGAGTATCACCAGAAACAATTCTAGGAGGATTAAAACTCACTACACCAATTGCTTCTCCAAGCCTTCAATTTATAGACCTCCGGTTATACAAGAAACCATCTATGGTTTACAAAACCATGTGCCAAACCTCTCATGAGGTGGATAGCATTAAAGAGCAAGATTTCGGTCTAAAATTAGGCTCCCACGTCCACAATATTCTCCCCTATTTTTGACCCTTACAGATGTCATAAAATCTGTCATAATATCTCTAAAAATAGTCCTTCCATGATATACTATCATATGGGAATCTTTTGACAACTCCTATTTCTATTTTTAGAGCATAGACAATGTGAAACGGTTGTAGGAAAATCTTAAATGAATAAACCAAACAAGGTTGAGACACCTTATTTCCAACAATCTCCCACTTGTCGAATACCTTGCAAGGGCCAAGGGAAAGATACCATCATGGATCAACTTCTAGGGGCCGAGAGGCCCATAGAGACTCAGAACACCACCTGAATTTTGTTGTGCTCATGGGCTTAGTTAATGCATCTGGCAACATTCGCAATTGTCTCTACCTTTTCCACTTCACCCTTCCATCCTCGACCATATCTCTCACGAAGTGATACTGAACATCAATGTGTTTGGTCCTGGCATGAAAAGTTGGGTTCTTCGCAAGGCAGATTGCACTCTGACTATCACAGTATATTGTAATTGCACCCTATTTTAATCCAATATCTGAACACAAACGCTTCAGCCAAATGGCTTCTTTATAGGCATGAGTAGCTGCCATGTACTCTGCCTCAGTAGTGGACAAAGTGACCACAGCCTGTCACTTGCTCATCCAACTAATTGCACCACCATTAAGAGTAAACACATATGCACTGGTGGATCTTCTGCTATCGACATCACCGCCCAATCTGAATCCAC
Organism: Taxus wallichiana var. yunnanensis; assembly: GCA_018340775.1. Classification (NCBI taxonomy): domain Eukaryota; kingdom Viridiplantae; phylum Streptophyta; class Pinopsida; order Cupressales; family Taxaceae; genus Taxus; species Taxus wallichiana. The sequence goes on from CM031237.1 coordinate 758,567,455, forward strand.
AAAACCATGAATACGTAGGGAATGTTGATCTCCTCTTCCATGAAAACATATAGAGTACTTTGATGTACCCCGCAAATATCTGAAGACCCTCTTAATCGCATCCCAATGCACTCTTCCAGATTAGACATAAAACGAGAAAGAACTCCCCCGCTTGGGCAATGTCCGGTCTTTGCATGCACTATAGCATACATTAAGCTTCCAACCGCACTCTAGTAAGGCACTCTGCTCATTTCTTCCATCTCCAATGGGGATGATGGACATTGTGAAATGGAGAGCTTCGTTCCCAAAGTAACAGGAACACAAAGTGGTTTACAATCCTGCATGTTGAACCTTTGCAAAACAGAACAAACATACTTACTCTGGCCAAGCCATAGCTTTCTGTTCTCACGATCTCTTCTAATCTCCATCCCAAGTATGTGTTTTTCTGCACCAAGATCTTTCATTTCAAATTTTGCAGAGAGCTGAGATTTCAATTCTGCAATCAAACCTTTTCCTTTCCCAATAAACAACATGTCATCAACATATAAAGTAATTACCAGGAAACAATCACCATCAGATTTAAAATATACACAGTGATCAGATTTAGACCGCACAAACCCCAAACTCAACACATATGAATCAAACTTCTGGTACCACATCCTAGGACTTTGTTTAAGGCCATATAGGGATTTCTTTAACTTACAAACCATATTGCTTTTACCTTTCACCATGTAGTGCTCTGGCTGTGTCATATAGATTTCTTCCTCCAAATCACCATGAAGGAAAGCAGTTTTCACATCCATTTGTTCAACCTCTAGGTCATAAGCTGCTGCAATAGATAATAAAAACCGAATGGATGTCATTTTAGCAACAGGAGAGAATATCTCACCATAATCAATACCCTCAACTTGAGAGTAACCCTTCGCAACCAACCGTGCCTTATACTTTTCAACATTTCCATCTGAACCAATCTTTTTCTTAAACACCCATTTACATCCAACAGGTTTCCGACCTTCAGGAAATGGTACAAGGTCCCATGTATCATTCTTTTTAAGGGCTGCCATTTCTTCATCCATGGCTATTTTCCAGACTTTGCATCATTCATACCCAAAGCCTCTTGTACAAATCTCGGTTCATCAATGTTAGTACTCAAAGCAAATATACACTTCCAATCATCAGGAGAATACCCATACCTTTCAAGTGGTTGCCTTTTCCTTGTAGACTTTCGAACAAGCTGAGGTGGAGATTCTTCCACTTCTTCCTCTTCTTCTTCCTTCTGAAGATTCAGAGCTTGGTGAGCTCTCCTCAACTTCTTGTCTATTTTGGGGTCTCGATTCAACTTTCTCAGGTGTAGAAGGAAGTTGAACCACATCCTTTTTTTGTTCATTTTCTTTATGTTGTTCTAGCTGAAAATTAACAAGGAAAGATTTAATCTCTCTAAAAATAACACTTCTAGAGTATATTACCTTTTGTGCAACAGGATCCCAAAGCTTGTATCCTTTCACACCATAGCCATATCCGATGAAGATACATTTGACAAGCCTTAGAATCCAACTTTGTTCTCTTCTCCTTAGGCACATGTGCATATGCCTCACAACCAAAAACTCTCAGATGTCTAATTGAAGGATTTTTCCCGACCATGCCTCCATTGGCATTTTATCAACAAGCGCTGATGTAGGAGATCTATTTATCAAATAGCAAGCAAGTGGTAACAACTTCAGCCCAAAACCTCTTTTCTAGACCAGCTCCAATAAGCATGCTCCTAGCCTTCTCCATCAACGTTCTATTCATTCTTTCTGCAACTCCATTCTGCTCCGGAGAATACGAAGTTGTCTTTTGTCTTTTAATCCCGCAATCTATACAAAATCTATCAAAGTCTGCAGAATAGTACTCACCGCCATTATCAGATCTCAAACACTTAATTTTCTTCCCAGTTTGAGTTTCAACCATAGCCTTAAATTCCTTGAAATGACTAAAAACTTCAGATTTACTCTTTAAAAAATATACCCATGTTCTCCTACTAAAATCATCAATGAAAGTAACATAATAAACTGATTTAGCAATAGAAGCAACCTTAACAGGACCAAATACATCCGAATGGATTAGATCCAAGATACATGAAGACTTATGAGTAGACGAGTAAAACTGAACGCGGTTTTGTTTGCCATAAATACAATGTTCAGAAATCAAACTCTAGATTGCAATCATTCAACCCCTCAATGAGGTTCTTATTTTTCGTGGCTTTTAAACCCTTCTCTCCAATGTGGCCAAGCCTTTGGTGCCATAACATGGTCTTCTCTCGCAGGTAATTTTGATTTGCAGAGACAGAGCACCCTTGGGTACCCAGAAGCCACGACCATCCGCAGAGGAGGAAACCCTCTCCTTTTTCAGTGAAATAGTTACTGGCTTAGTTTTATCCGAAGTGCTATTGCACTCAACCGTGCATGCATCAAGTTGGTACAATGTACCCAATCTACTTCCTCTTGCTATCACCATAAGCACCTCTCACCATTTTCACACCTGCTTCAGAAAACTGTACATGCACACCCGCATCTATTAGCTTGCTAATAGATAATAAATTTCTTGCTAGTCCTGGGATATGCAAGACACCATCAAATCTTCTAATTCTACCATAGAAAATTTCACCTGAATACTACCACGACCAACAATTTCAAGGAAAGAATTATCACCCAAATACACCTTACCACCATCATAGTTTTCATACTTACTAAACCAATTTTTGTTAGGAGTCATGTGGAAAGATGCACCTGAGTCTATCAACCATGCATTATCACTTGCACGAGTGGCCAAAGCTGCAATAAAGGCATCTCCATCTTCTTTTTCGGACTTAATCAGAATCATGCTTCTTCTTTTTTTTTTTCCTTTTCTTCTTTGCATTCCCTTCGGAAGTGTCCAGATTTGCCACAGTTCCAACATATCACCTTGGACTTACCAGGGGATTTTGATCTCCCCTTATTCTTGGAATGGCCACGCTTCTTCTCATCTTTCCTCATTCTTTTGTTCTTCCTCGAACACTCAAAGCCTCTTTGGCATTCAGAGAGACCTTCCTTCTCATCTCTTCGGAGAGTAGAGAACCAACAACATCCTCCATCTTCAGAGTGACTGAAGTGCTCCCAATGGCCATGACTAGGCTGTCCCATGAGTCTGGCAATGAAACCAACATCATTTGGCACCTTTCTTCTTCATCCATCTTAACCCCAACCGAGCTCAACTGAGTCACCAACATATTGAATGTTTCCAGATGCTCAGATATTTGTCCACCTTCTTCCATTCTCAAGGAAAACAACTTCTTCCTCAAGAAAATCTTATTTACTAGAGACTTAGCTTGGTATATCTCACCCAACTTTTTCCAAAGCTTCTCCGAAGTGGATTCTTCATGGACATTTATCAAGATAGAATCTGCAAGACATAGTCTAATAAGACCTTTAGCTTTTCTATCCATTACATCATATTGTGCAGCCAAACTGGATCCGTAGGCCTATGGACCTTCTCATCCACCGCATCCCATAGATCTCGATCAACCATAGATCTTCCATCTTCAGCTTCCACATTTCAAAGTTTGTGCCAGAAAAATTCTCTACGTCAATCCTCCCAAGATGTGCTCGCCATTTGAAAAATATCTGCAACCAGATAACAAAGTATTCTCTGCACAAGCTCCCACTCAAACCCTAGATTAGCACAAAAAACCCAACAACCCACAATTAAAACCAAAGGTGATCAAGCTCTGATACCACTTGATAGGAAATTAAGAGTAGTGGAACAACTTCCTACGCTAATCTTTGAGGAGAGATATTATGCAAAACTTTCAACATAGTAAAACAGTTACAGAAATATCAAGCAACATATTCATAACAAAACACAAACACCAGATATACATGGGGAAAATCCTTTCGGATAAAAAACCCCACACTCCAAAAGCCCACTCAATGTATTTCAAATCTAATAACAAGATTACATACACTTGCAGAGCAAGTTTCTTACAGGAGTATCACCAAAAACAATTCTAGGAGGATTAAAACTCACTACACCAATTGCTTCTCCAAGCCTTCAATTTATAGACCTCCGGTTATACAAGAAACCATCTATGGTTTACAAAACCATGTGCCAAACCTCTCATGAGGTGGATAGCATTAAAGAGCAAGATTTCGGTCTAAAATTAGGCTCCCACGTCCACAATATTCTCCCCTATTTTTGACCCTTACAGATGTCATAAAATCTGTCATAATATCTCTAAAATAGCCCTTCCATGATATACTATCATATGGGAATCTTTTGACAACTCCTATTTCTATTTTTAGAGCATAGACAATGTGAAACAAGGTTGTAGGAAAATCTTAAATGAATAAACCAAACAAGGTTAGTGGCTCAATTGAGGACTAGATCACATCATCTTAGGTGTGAGATTGGTAGATGGATGGTCCCCAAAGAAAATTGGGAAGAAAGAACTTGTATTTTTGCAGTAAAGGGGTGGTTGAAATTGAATGACACTTTATTGTGGAATGTACAACATATGAGGATATCCATTTACAGTATGACTTGAATGTGGGAAGCCTAAATGAGTTATTTAACGAGGAAAGACTCCACAAAACAATTGGCTTCCTAGTCAAGATTCATAGTAGAAGATCTAACATCGAAAGAAACTTGAAAATATCTTAGGGTTGCGGCTCTCTGTCCCTTATACTACTTGGTCTCGTGGACATCATTAAAAAAATTCATTTCATTTCATTGATTGCCATGGAAATATTTCAATGAGAACTACATGTTGGTTGTAAATTTGGAGGGAATTGGTGAGTGGAGAAAAACCTATCATCAATTAAAAATTATGGTTTTATTCCTTCTTGTAGTGAATTGACAACATACAAAGGTCTAAAATTAGTTAGAATGGTTTCAAAAATGTAATGTAGATATTATCCCACCAAGTGAATATTTTTACCATGATAATATACCTCCAAATATTACCAAGTTCCCTAATAAGAAATTTGAGTAATCTAGTACTTGAAAATGAGGCACTTCTCTTATTTCTTCATGTGAAAAGAATATTTCTTGACCGGTGGCACTTATAATCTTTTCTCGCCTCCAAGTTTCATGTTTTTACACATTATCTTCCCTTAATGATCCATTTTTTTCTTAGGCCCAAATTTGCACTTGTAAATAAATTGTTCTCAAGAAAATTACATGCTTCCTCCAAATTGGAAGTTCAAATCAAGTTGATTGTTGTTCTAGAGCCTCCAATCTATGGCCACTTGTCAAAATATCTCCAATTTGATCCTTGATTAATCATGGCATGTTCAATTATACTCACTCGTTGGTGCATTTCCTCTACTCCCTCCTACTTACTAGCGTCATCAACTAATCTTGGTTATTAAGAGGCCAATTTTATAAAGTTTTTAGCATTTTGTGAATTGATGAAGTTTTATTTCATATGGATCATTTTATTAACATTGAAATGTTTGTGGTATCATTTTTGGCGTATTTTAAGAGTACGTATTTTTCTAAAGTATATTGAAGATAATTATGTGCAATGCTCTAGTGTCTTAATTGTAAAGATTTTTGTATTTTATGATGAAATAATAGAGATTTGTAACATGGTGATGGCATTTCACTTTGTTGTATAGAACAATTTGAGGTATAGTTATAAAATTCTCATGTCAATTATATGCATTATGCTTATACCATTTTCAAGGAGAGATTAGGTCCTAGACAGCCTAGGTAGTTGCCTAAAACACAAATAGCCTGGGCATTACATTCTATAAATTTCAAAAGTGGGCTACACAATTTCTCAAGGAGGAATGTGATAAAACACAAGGATAAGGATTCCAATGCTTTTTAAGATTAAAGATATTTCATCCAAACACCAAGGCAATTTGCCATAATAAAGGTATAAAATTGTAATTTAAATTGAAATAGTGGGAATCACTTTTGATATTGTAGGAAGTAATTATTGTCTGGGTTGAAATTCTATTTTATCAAAGAAGGCATTCAATCCATTGTGTTGAAGAGTATTTATTTTGTTGTTCAATTATTTTTATAAACTATACAATAAGATATACTACATATTTTTTATATGACTCTAAAAGAAAGACATTGTTTAAGCCCTCTACTATCAACATCCAACTCTACCATGAATTTTATTTTGCCACAAATTTCTTTTCAACAATATAACTCTCCACGTAGTCACCTAGTCCATAGGTTGTTTGCTACACCAAATTTATACTATGTGTCAAAGCCAATGATGTAGCTTTCCACTTGATATTCAATCTAGTGTGTTGCATCCATCCAATGAAGAAACTTTCAATTTTTAATTATATCCATGAAATAATTCAAATGTAATGCAAAACTTGAAATATTTAAAGTACGAGAATAATTAGTACTTGAATATTTTTTAAAATTAAGGGGGTGTTAACTCTAAGCATTACTATGGCACTCACAATTGTTAATCCGGATCGGCCATGTTTATTGAATGCAAGTATATTGTATGTTCTTTCTTAGAATTAGAACTATTTGAGGTTGAATTATAAGTGTATGTTTTCGAATCTTAGTCATTGCTTTTGCAATATGTAGTAGAATGTGTAGTCAAATATATAAATTTCACCTCGAGATAATCTACATCTATATTGTATATTAAATTTAATGTATTATCATAAAGGATGCAATATCAATCACTACAATGGGATCAAATTCATTGTAAGATTGTCCTATTTTCCTTTCATTGTACTCCACGTACTAGAATAACATAAGGGGTTCACCTTTGAGCTTAATTAGTGTGCTTCACATTGTGAATATTTGTGGAAGTATTGAATAGGTTTAGGGAATCACCATTATATATATTTAAGGAAACTTTAGTCTAATTCAAGCTTAAGGATGTGATTAGTGCATTAGACATGATAATTGGATTCTTGATCATAAGCTTCACATCTATTGTCAAATATTTTGTGTTTATTTGCATTATCTTGAGTTGGTGTGCATATAATTTTTTAGGGACTCCCTTAGCTAAGTAAACCTAGAAGAGTTGAGAAGAGAGCCCCCTCGTCATCTTTTTGTCCTCTAGATCTAATCTAATTTGTGAAGGGAACTTCTCCTACAATGACTTACCTTCGCTCCTCTTCACTAAAAATCTCACGATGCAGATTTGGGAGCCAACAAATTAGCAATGTTGCCATGCATTTTTTAATCATTTTTACTAATTTGGTTAAATATTGTTGTGTTGCTAAGATTTATTTTTTCTAATTTGAGTCTTCTATCAATCGCAATAATTATTTTTTCATACTTTGTTTTGGGAAACCATATTAGATGTTGTATTGTTCAAATTTTATATCCCCAAGCATATGTGTTTCTTCTCCCTTGAGGAGTGGTGACTCCCTTTCAATTTTATGGAACAAGATGTTATAGATTTGAAATTTCACAATTAGGCATTTGTTTATTTGTCATCTTTATGTTAGCTACATGTATTCTAGTGGTGTGATATTTATATGAGAATTTTGATTTACCCATTTGAGGGTGTGAATTAAGTAGATATCTTAAGTTTTTTCAAAAGGAATTAAATTTTTGGGAGTAATTTGTCTCCAATGATTCTTTTCATTGGAAGAATACCCAAAATAAAATAGATTTTGCAACTAGAGGTGGTGAGGAGATGAAGGAGGTGAAAGAGTCAACAAAGATTGAAGCATGAAGAAGAAAATGTGTGTGGAGTGCCGGAAAATCATTGGAGAGAGGAAACATGTGTGAAAGCAAAAGCTGGAAGTTATGCGAAGTAGCACACAAAGGAAGAAGAAGAACCTAGCGTAGGAGTACCATAGAGGTATGTGCAAGAAAAGGTGCATCGGATGGAAATGTGTGAGAGTATCAATCTGGAAAAGGAGGTTTCTAGAAGGAGGAGATGGTTGTTATAAAACATAAGCACATAGAGAAATGTGTGGATCCACCTTTGAAGGAAGCTGTTGTCAATGAGGTAGAATGTAAGGAAGAAAGTGCACACAAGGTTGGGATGTGCACATAAGACACAAGATATGGGCGAGAGATCATCTCGGAGGAGCATAAAGTGGGGCACACCATGGAGAGCGCAAAAGAGGATACCCTATTGGAAAGAAGAAGCAAGGATTTTACTCAGAGAAGCAAACTCCAAGAGGAGTAAATTAGCATGAAGGTGAAGATACACACATAAATATGAGCACCATTATAGGAGAAGTCGATAAATCCAAGGAGATTACAAGATTACTAGTGAAAAGAGTGTACTACTAGTAAGGAGATCTAGGATGATCTCAAGAGGAGGCATGTATAGAGACTAGTAAAAGAAGAGAAGCACGTGAGCGAGGAAGTGTGGAAGTAATTTGGAGAAACTATGGGAGTACATAGAGGAGGAAGCTGGGATCAAGAGAGGTCATGATCGGTCCACCCTATATAAGGTTTCCTCTAAGGAAAAAAATACATAACAACTAAGGAAAAAAATTGTTGAATTATTCATGTAAAGGTGTGCATCGGAAAAGAAGAGGTTGAGAGATCTCAAAGGGGAGCACTACGAAGAGGCTCCAAAAATTCGTACATAATAAAGATGGCGCGTGAGAAGAATAAGTGAAGAGATAAATTGGCATGATGAAATTGCCATGGTAAGAGGGAGAAGGAGACAAATTGTTGAACCCTGGTCATTGGTGTTATCATTGATGTCAAGTAGCATTGATGGAAAAGCATTGAAATGAGACCTTATAAGGAAGTTCAAGATGGTCTCAGTGTTCTGCAGGCTTGGTTGGTGAGGCATGATTCTAATGGAAGAATGGACATGGCATGCATGACTAGTTCAAATGTGGTACATGTCAGGTATGATGATGTAAGCATGATAACAAGCTTCTACAGTGAATATCAGGTCAGTTGATCAAAGTCTAAGGTCAAACTAGTTCATTTAGGCTTATTTCTAGAGCCTAATGAGGTATGAAAGGTTAGTATAGGTCATGAGAATACCATGAAAGCATGGAAGAAGATTTGATAATGTTTCTACAAAGATGCGTTTGAAAGATTTCAAAGCTCATTTCATCTTCGGAGTCAAAACTCATATTGCATGAGAAGTGGTCTTGAGAAATAGATGTGTTCTCAAACACAAATGAGATTGAGTAGAGTGTCACAAGAAACCCTGGGAATAATCACTACATGTAAGGTGTAGAGGGTTTCTTTCAATGCTCCATGTTCAATTTCATCATATTTTCTACAGGAATTTTGAGTTATTCAAGATTTTTCTAAAACAACCTTTTTGAGAAGTGCATTTGGAGTAGTCTGGCTTCTTAAGGCTCAAAAATACTATGGAGATTCCTTTCAATAAATCATAGAAGTAATTTTTGGATTAAATTATCTTATAAATCATGTTAAAAAGTGGTTTGTCAAAAGGAGGTGTATTTGAAAAGATATGAGCATTTTAGTGGAGCAGTTTTCTCTCTCCTAGATTGTGCTCTGAATCGATAAGTACAAGAAGATGAAATTGACCTCCAAAACTTGTTTGATCACTTCTAGAGTGTTTTACAGTCCAATCATGATGTTTCCGAATCTCATAGGATACTTTAATGTCATTATCCTTGAAGGTGCATACAATATCCCAATTCATTGTTCATGGTTGTGAATGTTCCTAATATGGGTGTGCTTTAGTTTTCAATAGTGGAGAACTTGCTCAAAAAGAGCCCAGACTCCTTCCACAGGTAATTTGAAATAATTTTGATCAACTAAAATTTCCCTTTAGTGCATAATAATATATAATCTCAATTAGCATATACTATCATGGAGAGACCTTATCTTAATGTTCCTTGAAGCCACTATTTTTCTAGTCTTCCCTCCATTTCAAATATTTTCATCATTCTTGGCAGTATATATAGGGTCAAATTCTTTATCCTTTTACAATAATTTTTTTTTCTCACCTAATTGGAAACAAGAAGGTTTAAAGGCTTACTTTTCCTATGTACAAGTTTGTAAGGTAGTGATTTCCACTGTCCTTTTCCAAGTCATGCTCAACCAAGACTATAAAATTTTGTTTGAGACAAGTACCTCTCAGAAATGAAGAGCATTAAAGATAAATAAAATTCATGTTCAATGTACCCAATTAGTTGGAGCAGGTGCCTATAGTTCTCATCAAATTCATTTTCCCAAATTGATACTTGTACAGTCAGAGCTCAAATGCGGTAATATAAACAGTTACCTAATTCAAGCAATAACATGCATTTTTGTGACTCAAATTAGTTAGAGAAGAATTAAATATGTTGTATGAAGCTTCATAAACTATCTCAATCGAATTTCATGTGAATTGGTTGAATAAATTGATTTAAAAGTCCTCTCGGGATTGTGACCGTGCATATACCCCGACCTAGGGTTTTTGTGAAAGAGTTTTGGTCGGTTTGAAAGACTCCACCATTGAAAAATGATGAAATTAGGATAGAACCTCTGTGATACCATTCTTAAACTATTGCAAAAAAATTAGGTCATGTAATGAAGTGTGTCAGAAGAATTTTGTTGCAGAAATTTTTTAAAAATCATTCTTGACTAGTAAACTCATAGTATTACTACATTTTCTTGAGGTTTGAAGTTCTTATGCACTTCCTCATGTTGAATCAAGACAATATGGAGCCAATATACATTGCACAACCTTTTGGTCATTTTAATTAGTTTTCTTACATCCATTTTTCAAGATTACTCCAAGCAGGTGGGTGCTGCAAGTGGTGGTGTCATTTGTAAGAGGTAAGTGATATGTTATAGTGGTTCCAATTAGTTGACTAATGATTGTTATTACAAGTTGTGGTAGGATGGATGAAGGTTTGAAAATTGATTTGGAGACCATAATTTAATTTTGAACAAACTTATTTCTTCATGCCATATTAGACTTTAATCGACAGAGACTTGTATGCCTGTACAAGAGCTCCCATTGAAGTCTATAAACAAATTTTCTAAGTTGAATGTGATTAATTAATGTGTAAGTTATTCAAACATCATTTTAAGAGTGCACTAAATTCTTGAAGTGCTTAACATCTTCTTTGGTTGATGGTTGGAATGGGTGAGTGCAAAGCAAGTTGGGGGACAAAAAAGGGAACAAAAGTGGACGTCATATTGCAAATAACAATATAATATCAACTTGTAGGGATTATTAGCAATGCATACACTCAAAATTAGAAAAATTATAAGAATATGAATCGTATCATCCGGAATATAGTTTCTAAAATACTAATTTTTTTAAAAATGGACAAGTTTAGCTATATTAAACACTCAAAATTCAATGACTTGGTTTTTTTTTTTTAAACACCTATAAGATTGTAGTTTGTTTGCCCACGATTTGGATGACCAAAAATTAATATATATTTTTTTCCTTTGGTGAGAAGTTAGATGCCACTATCTATCTTGGGATAGATTTTATTTTGTATTTTTTTATGAATATTTTATTTTTATGATTTTTTCCGTGAAAGTGGTCTGAAAACATAAAGAAAACAAAGCACTTTCCATTTGCCCGCCATAACTTCATCAAAAAATATTGAAATCAAAAAAAAATTTGAACATGTATATAATTTCACCACGGTTGGGATGGTATAAGTTTTATCACATTCTGACAAGTGAAACAAAATTTACAGTCTTAAATGTAGACATAAGCATTCACAAGAAAAAGTGTCTTAAAGACCTACTATTAGTAAAAAATTATAAAATGATATTTATCCTATTCTATTCACTTTAAAATCAATATTTCTACAAATCTAACAGTCTCCCCTACATGATGGTACCATTTTTATGACATATTTTTGACTTTTTGGCATGGTTCAAGTCTATGGAAGACTAAATTTGATGTTTTGTTGTTTTTGATGTAAAATTTAGGATTTGATGTCCACTTAATTGTCCCCCAACTTGTTGCACTTAACCGAATGTGGAAAGCCATATTTTTTCTTGTACTCACAAAGACAAAATCCTTTGTTTTTATGAGAAGTTGAAGAGCCAAGAACTTGAGCAAAGGATATGACTTGAAAAGTTAGAAGACCACTACAAAATGAAGTTGGAATTCTTAAAGTGAATGAAAAAGGGTTCTTGTCACTGAAATAAGTGTAATTGTCCTATAATAATCTTTGAAGTAAGACAAAGTTACAAGATAGTGTAACTGAACACAAAAATAATAGGCAGAGAGAAAGATGTGAATACAAAAATATTGAAAAGAGTTGAATAGTCATGAGGCTCATGGGATTTCCATAAGAAGTCATATGAAATGTCAAGTGAGGTGAAGTGAAAAAAGTGTTGAATAATTGTTGAAAGTGCATCCAGAACTTCACGAGTCGATTTGCGAAGTAAAAGGGACTTAGGAGTTACAAGAATGTGAAAAATATGTTGTATAGATGATGCAAATTTGAACTAGAATAGGGGTTGGTGGTGAGTTGAAACTGAAAAGGTAGAGAAAGATAGTGTGAAGAGTAGCTTGAAAAACTTTAAGACTATATGAAGTGATAAAGTGTAGTGTAGATGATGATAGAAGAATGATAAGAATGTGGTGTATGAAAGGGTATTAGAAAATAAAGAGGTCTGAAATATTTGAAACAAAAGAAGTAGATGAGTTATGGTAATGAAATGTGAATAGAAAACAAGGACAAGGAATATATGGACAGACATACAGACAGAGAACTAAAATGTAAAAGGCAGGATTCTGAGATAGAAAGCACAGAAAACAGAGATGAAACTTCTTGATTAAATGAGACATTTAGTGAATGAGAAACACACTAATTTATCAATAAGTTATAATGATTCGGAGATAATGAACATCTAATAATTGATCGTTTTTTAGTGCAAATTTGAGAAATAGTTGAATGACGAATGAAGATCCGAAAAGGATCATGATCAGTTGAGTACGCAACATGAAACTAAATGATCAAGTTGTAATATTTTTATTGTGTTTGTTTCCTAAGTGGGTGCTTGGGTTATAGGGTTAGGAGCTCCTTGCAATTTGTAGCTTGTTAAACTAGTCTAGTGGGTGTTAGGAAAAACATAGAAGTGGGTGCTTCATAGTTTGAGTAGGTGCTCAAACAAGTTGAGATCATTGTAAGACTTTGGAATGGGTGTTCCTAAATAGAGCTTTTGTTGTCAATGGTTTTTCTCCCTCTAAGGGTTTCCTTCCATAAATTTTGGTGTCTTGTGTACTTTTCTTCTTGCATGCACTCAAATTTTTCATGATTTGATTTTGGTTATAAGTAAGAAGATTTAAAGGTTGAAAATTTGATTTGCACATTGATTCACCCCCCTGTCAATGCTTGTGATTTCAAACAATTGGTATCAGAGCATGGTCCTTCTGAGTTAATCCTAACAGCTTGAAGGTGATCCTGATAACACAAGCATGGGTTCTTTGGCTGAATCAATCCTGAAGAGAAAATATGACATTTCTCAATCCCTGATAGAAGGCCTAAAAATGAGATTAAGCACATGGAATCTAATCATTGTCAAGAATTAAATGAAGTAGCTACACTTGTGGAAAATGTTTCAAGAGCTCTAAAAGGAAAAGAGAATGACTTCCTGAAACTAGAAGAGGAGGTAAAGACCCTAAAAACTGAACTAATTCAAGTCACAAATCAGTTACAAATACCTTCAGGTGAAATAGAGCACAAGTCTGTCAAGCATCCATCCAAGCAAAGATTGAAGAGTGTGAGAAATTGAGGGTAGATTTGAATACTATCAGAGAAGAAGTGGCACAAGCAAAGAAAATAGATTTGAAGCTTAAATCAAGCCATTCAGAAAATAAGGAAAATGAAGAGGCTAATCCCAACAAGAAAACTAACAAGAAGAAGACAAATACAGGAAGAGCCAAGTCAATTAGACAGCCAAATGCATCCAGGTATGAGAGGAAATTTAATGGTTATTGTTTCTCATGTTTTGAATTTGGACATAGAGCTAGAGAGTGTATGAAAAAACTATGACAAAGAGAACCCATGGAGATCCTGTGCTACTAAATATGAACGGAATATAGTGTGTTTCAATTGTAGAAATAAAGGTCATATAGCTAGGTATTTCTTAGAAGAACCTATAAGCAGTTTAGCAATGACAGTCATCACTCAAGAAAAAGGATAAATCAGGTCAAGCCTCAAGTAGCTCTTGAAAAGAAGAAAATGAAATGGGTATACAAAATCAAGGAAGAAAAGTCAGAAGTTGAGAAAGAAAAGACTGAAAAGAAGGTGCCACAACAAGCTAATATTGTATCAACAAAGGATGACAAAGGAAAGCGTAAGGAAAATCAATTTAGTTCAAAGTATGAAAAATGTCTTCCCCAAATAGTAGTGGAACAGGTGTATGAAGTGCAACATTTATGCTTATCAAAGGCACACAAACAGATGATGAGAGGTCAGGTAATGTGGTCATCACTCCTAGAGATGCAACTAAGAAGGTTAATAAGAGTGTGAAAATAAGGAAATGGAAAATGGAGTCATCATGTTGTTATGATGACTTTATGTTGTTATGAGATGATTCAAGGCTCAAAGTATGCCTTCTCTAAGATTCTAGGAGGCATATTCATTTAAATGAAGCATTGGAGTTAGAATGAGTCTTCTCCATAATGCAAAAGGTATGTAACCTATGATTTATCAAGGTTTTGTTTGGATTCTCTTGTGTAGAAGTCTGGAAATTAGTTGTATGGTGGTTTAAAGTTCTTGTTGGTATAATCATGATTAAAACTACTTATCCAAGACATTTTGTATGTTCATAAGTCTCATGACCTTGTCTTATGAAGTATGTAAGTATTGTTGAATATGTGAAGATAAGAAGGTGTATATTGTCATCACTAGGTGTTGAAAAGAGTGGTGTCATTATCAAGAGGTCTGTTATGTGATCAAATGCAACATCAAATTTTTGTTCTTATTCAAGAAGTCTTTGTTTTCATCAGTCTATGGTCAAAGGTCCTAAGTCTGATTGAGCATACTACCAGGGGGAGTTATTAGATTCATGAGATCTAAGCTTTATAGTTGCCATGTCTAAGTTATGTGGAGTATCATGAAGTCACCATGTGTTGTTGGAGCCTACATTCAATGTGTTCATGTGTCCATCACTTGTATAGTGCTATGTAGATGTCACAGAAGTTGTCAAGTATCATAATATATAATAATTATCATCATGAACAGTTTGGACATGAGTCTTGGTCTATATCATGAATTGTAATTTGGTGTATAGTCATCTAAAGTCCCTTTGAATGTGGTTTAAGGAGATCAAGTCCTACTTGATCAGTTTAATCTCAAAGTGCTTGACTAAGATAATGATCAATCAAGAAAGCACAATATCAAGATTTTCTATACATTGGATGCTACAGGTATGAGTTTGGGCTGAACATAATTGATATTCATTTGAAAAGGTATTATACATGATTATAGATGTTTTTACAAGGTGTTGACACTAGCTTGGAGGAGATAAGAGTAAAATCAAGATAAAATGCTACCTCACTACCCCCGACTAGGTTTACACAGTCCTCTTACGTGTGAGAGGGAAACTCGGTTTTGAATGGTCAAATGAAGGATTTTGAAGCTAAAATTTTGAACAAATAATCTAAGCTCATAAGGCTAGAGGATAGAAAAGGTTTGAGGATTCAAGCAAAGGTATTTTTTCTGTTATACATGACAATGTTAGATTGTTTTCCAATGATCAACAGTGTTGGTAACTTAGGTATGGAAGATAGTTTCACTCATTCTTGACAATTTTCTTGAGGTGTATATTGTTGACATGATTTCAAAGTGTGTGGAAGATATATTGATGGTGATCTCAAGGAAAAATATTCTAGTGAAATTCTATTGGTGCTCCATAGTGGAAGATGATAACCTACATGCTTCAAGTGGTCAAAGAAGGAAAAATTAAGTTGAGTCAGTGGAATGAAGTGCTCTTCAAAACTCAATGTTTTCCTAAAAGTATTGGCAGGTTGCTCATGATGTATATGGATTCTCTAAGATAGGGGGAGTGTGTCCCTGATCCTTCAAGAGGTTGACATGGTGTTGTCATGGCCATTCTAGGTATGAAAGAGATGTTTCTCTCATTGGTTAAGTTGGTGATAGTGTGAAGTCTATTTATCTTAGTTAATCATGATTGTAGAAGACTATTTTGGAGCTTTAGGACCTTGACAAAATTGTAGAGTTGAATTCAAGGCATGATAGCTAAACCAAGTAACTCTAAGTTGTGCTCTTAAGCTATAATTTGAGTCATTTTTTCTAGGGGAAGTAATAATTACATGAATCTAAGCATGGTTGACCTTCAGTTGCTTGTTGAACATTTTCAATTTTGCATTAAAAGTGTTGTTCAGGGCTTTAAAGGTTACTAACACCAAGGTATAGTGTGAAGAGTATGAAAGATGACTTGTATTGCATGGAGTTAAGCCTAGAAATGATGGTCCACGTTAAGCAAGGTGTCACATTCAATTCAAATTCTTGGTGGATAGAGTGAGGTGAGAAATGGGAAAAATTCAAATTCAAATTCTTGGTGGATCTAGTAGGTGAGAAATGGGAAAACATCTTTTAGCATTAATGAGCAAGATGATTGCACCACCCGATTTGATATGATCCACCCTCCTTCCTTCTCCAACATGCCAAACAAGACTTGGGGAAAGTGTATTTGATAGATTTTTAGGTGGATTTATAGGCATTGAATGCTTCTTGTTGGTGGTTGTATTTCAAATTTGGTTTTCCTCCTTCTTCTCTTCTTCTTCCATGGATTCATCTATAAATGTAAGAGTTGGGCTCATTATTAATGTTGGACATTTTGGATCCTTACGCATTTTGCTAAGGACTTCATTTTCTGTATTTTGAGTCGCAGACCTCTAGATCTTGGCTCTTGCATGTGGATATCGGCCTCTTTCACCATTGTAATAACTTTGTGCATTTTGGAAGTAATAGAAGCATCATTTTTGTGACTATTCTCTATCCTAACATGTTTGCATTCCTTCTTCTTGCCTTTTTTTTGCATTGCATTGTGTGCTCGTTGTGCCATTCTACATCCCTTGCAACTCCTTATTTAGTTGTGTTCCATGAAACTGATCTGGTAAATATGTTTTAGTTGTGTTACATGTGCCTAGCCTTCTTTCACACATTTCCCTTCATTTTCACTCAAAACAGATAGTGTTCATCCCTCTTTTCTAGTGTTATCACCTTTTAGTGTAGTTTCTTTCATGTTATCCTTCTATCCTGGTCCCTTGGCATTATTAGCTTTATTTTTCCCTTTTCAACACTAGGAGTAGTAAAGTAGTAGTAGAAATAGATAGAGGAACCACCTTTTCTAGAGATCCATCCCAAGTGCGCAAGGTCCCACAACTTGGGGATGGTTCCATTGTTGTCACAAAATGACTCTGGTTCTTCCAGATCCGAGACATGGGTGCAAGTTTGATGACCAACAATTTTGGCATGCCTAGTGGGACAAGCAATGAAAGCTTAAATTTCATATTGCTAAGTTTTGGTGTGTGGACTTAGTATTTTCAGCCTTTGGAGGCTCATTTCAACACATCTAAGTGACTCCCAACATTTGTAGATCTTTTTTAGCATCCCTAAGTGCCTTTCATGAGAAGAGTGCATACAAGGAGAAGTGCAACAGCTAATGAAGATTCTTTTGAGTACCTCCAGCTATCCCCAAGAAGAGTTCATTCTAGAAATCCCACATGTGCATCTCCATCTCTAGCATGCCATGCCCATTCAACTCCTCCTCAAAATAGACAACCAACGCACCCTACTATGGTGCATCAACCACCTCCTCCACTAAGGAACTTTTGCTAACTTCACAGAGGAAGTCCCCTGGTTTTGGTCATGCAACATGATATGCCAAATGGCATGCTCAAAAGTATTCCATACTTTATTGGTGAGAATCAAGTCACCCCTCAAGAGCATATCCAGAGATGTAGCAAATGCATATGTTCACTCTATTTGATCACACATGATGATGTAGTAAGTTAGGCTACTTGTGGCCTCTTTCAAAGGAAAAGCACTTCAATGGTACCGAGGCTTGAGACTTGGATCTATTCACCACTAGGATGAGCTTGGAAAAACTCTTTGCAATTATTTTGAAGATAAGTCAGATCACCTATCTTTGGTGGAGAAACTGACAACAACAAGGAGGGTGCCCAATGAGTAGATGACTGATTTCAACATCAGATTTTAGAAGACTTGGGACAAAATCCCTCTTGTGGTAAGACCTATAACCCAACATGCTTTTCTATATTATCTAAAGGTGTTGAACAATGATATCTCAGTCATGATTCAATCCATGGGAGGTAGGACTTTACCAGCTGCTTATAATATTACAAGTAAGGGTAGAAAATAGTCTTATTCAGGTGGGAAAGATAGCTCCTAGACCACCTATGCCCTTGTTCCTAGAAATGTCACAACCCCAACCTTCTTTGGCCCCTATTCCTATTCCTAAGAAAAGTGCACAAAACTATTTGCATCAACATCCTACTCTCAATGCACAAGAGTAAAAGAAGATGAAGAATTGAAGACCCTGATTAGAAATTTTTCAAACAAGGTCATATCATTAGAGAAACAACAAGTGCAAGCCTATAGAGGTAGTTCTAATCAAGTCATAGCCAAAGCAATCAGCCTTGGTGGAATCAATATGGAAACCAAAGATATACATGCCCAACCAAAAAAATGATAGATGGCATGCTAACACACATCTGCCCTTGCAAGTTGTTCCTCCCTGTGCCCTCTCTTCCAACACCCAACACAAGTCAAGCACTTGTTCTAGTTCAAGAACAATTTGGCACAGAGTCAAAATGGTGCTTCCTTACAACATGCCTCATAGTCAATATCATATGCCAATGCCAATGTTTACATACACACAAGCCTACATGATTTAGAATGCTTCAACTTGTGAGCCTTCAACAAGTGCACCTAAAAAAAACCAAGGAAGGCCAGAAGCTCCTCTAGAGGAAAATTTGATGTTTTTGTGTTGAGGACTTTTGTGCAATCAACCAAGCTACAGAGGACACAAGAAGACCACATGCCCAAGTTACAAGACAACACAAGATACAAGAAGAGAATGCTGAGTCTCAGTGCAGTGCAGTGTCACAATTCCAACACAAGAAGACCTCAAAAAAGAAAAGATGCAGCAGGGCATCAGTATGGTAAAAAATTCTCAAAGTCCCTATACAGAGAGGCTCCCACAAAGCTCCTCCAAAAGTAGTGCATGTGCCCCTTTGGTAGGTCAAGCCTCAGCTTCAGCTAAAGCCCTCTTTCCACTGCACCCTGAAAGTCAAGAAAGGATGTTGTTATTCCTCAAATGCACAAGTCAATGGGTCTTCCATTTAGCATTGTGGACTAGATGAAGAAGACAAATATAAATGTCACAATGTGGGATGCTCTAACCATTCCATCTCAATGGGATCTGTTGCATGAGGCCTTGTCCCAACTTTCATGTGTTGATCCAACTATTCACAAACACATGTGCACTTCTATCAACATTTTTCAAGAAGAGGAGAAACAAGTAAGTAAATTGTTAAAACCCCACCCTTTTATATGTCCTTGATCATAGGAAAACACCTAGTGCATAATTTGCATGATAGACTCAAGGGTGCTAGTACTTCTGTTATGCCCTAAGAAGATAGTTGATGTCTTAGGTCTTAAGTATAGCCCCTTAAAAAAAGGAGTCCTACAACTTGATGGCTCAACTATTACTACCTTAGGAATCATCAAGGATCTTGAGTTGACCCTTCATGCATGTCCAAGCCTCACCATAACTCAAGATGTATCTATCATTGACTTACCTCCTTTGTTTTCCCTATGTCTATCAAGAGAATTTACTACAAAAGTGGGTGGTTACTTGTCTTCTGATTGGTCTCATATGTTACTCAAGACAAGGTATGGTACCCGGTTTACCATACAAGTTGAGCCAATATTTTCCTATCATGTAGAGTCATATGTCCCATCCCCTCTCCAAGCCAACTATTTAATCCAAGAAGAACAAGCTTCAGTTCTTAAAGAGCATCCTCTTCCACCTTCTATTCTTGATCTAGTACTTGATGAATGGGCAGAGAGGCACCATAAATTTGACCCATATGTTGAAGAACTAGAAGCTTATGAAACTAGGCTTGGTACTTATTTATTGCATTCTTGAAGAAGAAGTTGTGCTTACCACCATGTGCATGCTCAAGAAAGACCAAGTTGAACCTGGTCTATGGAAATTATACTTTGATGGATCAGAAGTAGAAATGGCATGGGAGTAGGAGTTGTTCTCATTTCTCCTAAGGATGAGAAATTATTCTTCTTCTCATAAGTTTGTAGTTTCACATCTCTAATAAATGTGGTAGTAGTATGAGGCATTGGTGCATGGTCTTCTTATTTTTGAAAAAGAAGAAGATTAAGGTGCTACAGATATTTGGGGATACAAATTGGTTATCACAAGTTACCAACAAGTTCAAGAAAATAATAAGCTTCTCAAAGCTTATAAACATAGAGTTTGGGACCTCTTGAGAGATTTGATGCTCTAAATATAGGTGGTGCCACATGTAAAATGAATAAGGAAGTTGATCAAATGGCATGCGCTTGGTTCATAGTTCTCTCCTGCTGAGGACTTTGTCAAAGGAAACACTCAACACATTAAGATGGTGATCAGACCATCCATTCCAAATAACAAATACCAGCTGGAAAGTGTTTGAAAAGTGATGACATGTAGATCATCTAGTTCATCAAAATGAAGTTGAGTTCTCATCAAGCATGCAAGCTGACTTGCATGACAACTATGGTGACCAAGTGATTCAACTAAAGTCAAATAAGTTTCCTAAAGGGTTGGTCACCTTAGAGAAAATGTTTAGCCCTGATGATGAGTTCAAGGGTGAAGAAAAGTATATGCATGCCACAAGAAGAAGACTTCTCCTACATCATTATGTGTGGAAAAGAGTTGTTTCTCAGTAAGACTTGTGCGCATGATGAAAAGTAGGCCTTCATCTCTCTCTATCAAAAATATAGTGATATCTTCTCATGGGAGTATGAAGACCTCAAAGGTTTTGATCCAAGTGTTTCTCAACACTCCATTGACCTTGATCCTAGTATCAAGCCCATTGACAAAAGAAATGACCAATCAATCCAAAGATAGAGCCCCTCATGAGAAAGGAATTATCCAAACTCATTGAGGTGAAAATTATTTTTCCCATCAAGTACTCTACTTGGGTCATGAATCTAGTTCTAGTGTGCAAGAAGAATGGTGAAATCAGACTCTATGTTGATTTCAGAGATTTGAACAAGGCATCTCTAAAGGATCATTATCATTTTCCTTCAATGGAGAAGATTCTACATAGATCTGTGGTGTGCACAAAGATTCTCAATGTTAGATGGGTATTTAGGTTTCAATCAGATCCTGGTCAAGGAAGAGGATCAATTCAAAACAACATTTACAACCAAGTGGGGAACATATGCATATCAAAAGATGCCCTTTGGTCTATCAAACAGGTGCTACATTTCAGTGTGCCATGGACATTGCCTTCAAAGGTTACATCAATGAGTTCATCTTGGTTTACCTTGATGACATAATATCTTCTCAAAGAAAAGTGAGGATCATATGGCACACCTAGAGAAAGTATTTGAGAGATGTAGAAAAAATTGGGGTATCTCTTAACCCCAAGAAGTGTAATTTTGCAAAGTGGCATAGGAAAATCTTTGGGCCATGTGGTTTCAAAGGATGGCATCACAATTGATCCTGAGTGCATGTTTCAGCCATCCTAGCTCTTTCCCTACCAATGCACAAAAAGGCCTTACAATCCTTCCTCGCAAGATCAATTTTTTTAGGGTTTTATTCCTAACTTTATAGGACTAGTTTGGCCCATCACCCTGATGCTCAAGAAGGACATAGCCTTTAGATGGAAAAAAAGAAGGAAGAGAGAGCTTCAACAAAATCAAGCAAGAAATTTCTTGTGTGCCAACACTCATCAACCCAAATTACTCAAAGGATTTCATCCTTTATGCTTATGGCATTGATGATGAGTGTTTTGTTGTCCTAACACAAGAAAATGAACAAGGGTTGGAACAACCAGTGGCTTTCTTCAGCCAAGATGCTAAAGGATTATGAATTAAAATACAGTCACATGGAGAAGTAGGTCTTCACCATCATCATGTGTGCACTCAAGAAATTCAAAAGTATGCTCACCAAAAATCATATCAAGGTGTTAGTCTCCCACTTTGTCAGAGACTTCATCATGGAGAAAAATCAAGTGAAAAGAGAGCATGATGGGTGACCAAAATCATGGAATATGATGTGACTATCAAAGCCACAAAACTGGTAAGAGGTAGTGTGCTCTACAAGAAGATTGTTGAGGATACGCAAAATGAGCTTGAGACTTCATTATTTCTAGATGAAGATCTCCCATGCACAAAACTTGAGAAGAATATAGATCCTAGTGCATGCATGACTGGATGAAGGACATGATCACATTCCTTTTCGAGGGCATATACCCTCCTGGTTTAAACAAGGAAAAGAGAAGACATGAGGTTACAATCTATCCCTTATGTTTTGATTGATGGAATTCTCTTCAAGAAAATCTTGATGGTGTGTTGTTAAGATGTATCAATGCGTAAACTAAAAAAGTGTTAGCAATAATTTCACAATGGATTCTCTGGTGGACACTTTTCTACCAAAACTACAACAATGAAGATCATAATGGCAGGAATATTTTGGCCTACCTTTTTGCAGATGCACACAAGTGGGTCACAAAATGCAAGGAATGTGCTTTCTTTATAGGAAAGAAAAGATTGGCAAGTGCTTCCCCTCCGACCAATCCAAGTGGATCACCTTTTTTACAATGGGGTCTGACTTCATAGGCATGATCAATCCACCTTCAAGTGTTGGACACAAGTGGGTGTTGATAGCTATGGACTACTTCACCAGATGGAAAAATTTGTCATGCTCAAAGAATCAACCGAGTCAGTCATCCTTGACTTTCTCGAAGGTATAGTCACAAGGTTTGGCATTCCTCAAACCATTATCTCTCGATAATGCAAAAATCCTTCCTTGGGACTAAAATCACTGATTGGGCTCTAAATTTGGGCATCTATCTAAAGACTTCTTCCAACTATTACCCCAAGGAAATGGTCTGAAAAGTCAACAAACAAGAACCTGATTAGATCATGAAGCACACAATGAACATTAGCCAAAAAAAGTGGCATACAAAGGGTCTCACGTGCACTGCTCTGGGAAGATAGAATCACAATTAAAAAGGCAATAGGAACTTTCACCTTACAAGCTTGTCTATGGAAAAGGAGGCTACCCTTCCTTTGATGCTAGAGTTGAACTCATTAGTGCTTTCCCAACAAACTAGAATTTGAAAGGCATAGACAGAGAGAAATAGAATGGAAGAGCTGGTTAATCTTGAAGAATCAAGGAAACTCTGCCATGATCAAGCTAGAACAACATCAACAAACAACAAAGAAATGGTTTGACAGAAAGGCTAGGCCTCAAGATTTCAAATTTGGGGACTTGGTCTTAAAATGGGATGTTGACAGAGCTAAACCAGGTGCCATTCAAAGTTTGATGCACTTTGGAGTGGCCCATACATCATCAGTTCATGCAAAGAGGCTAACTCTTTTGAGTTAACTCATCTTGATGGAGGTTGCTGCAAATCCCAAGTAAATGGGATCTATCTCAAACCCTTCCATTAATTTTGCTGCATCATTTTTATATATATATTAGAGTAGTTTCAATTCCTCTAGTGTGTTGCACACACATTTTTTGTTTTGTACATAGTTCTTTCTTCTCGCGTGCTTCGTGCGCTCTTGCTCTTCTTTTTGCTTCAGGATGATCCAACAATTTTCAAAGTTTTAGGATTCAGAATAGAGTCAAGAAATGATCCTTCAAGTGACTTTAGGGGTAGTTCTTCAAAGTTACAAGATCAGAATTTCATGATTACATAATAGACTCCATGCCCAATGGATGCTTTAGGCTATTGATCTCCTTCATCTAAGAAGATGGCCCCAAAAGTCACCAAAACTGTTATCCAAATAACTCTCCTAGTTATTTAGGTAACTTATATACATTTCTGGCTCTGAGATTCTTCATTGCAAGGTTGTGTGCTCAAGTTCACTTGGCACATTCCTTGGTTCATTTTTCTTCCCTTTTCCTCTTCTTCCTTTTCCTCTTTTTTCCTTTGTTCCATCTTCCCTTCCCCTTTGCACATCCTTCCCTTCCTGCTTCCCTTCTCCTTCCTTTCCATTTTCCCTTTTTTTCCTTTTCCTCTTCCTTCCATATTTTCCTTGCACCCATTTTCACTCACTATTTTCCTCATTTCTTCCTCTCCTCATTCATCACCTTTCTTCTTCCTTCCTTCTTCTTCATTTTTGCACATCCTTTGCACATCCTTTCACCTTCATGCTTTTGTCATCATTCTGACACACTTGAGTGTGCCACATGTAACAGTCAAAGCATGCCAATAGGCATCAAATCCTCGACAAAAAATCAATGAGTGACACATGTGGTAAAATGACAAAAAAACATTTACACAGTTGGCCATTTTTCAATCAATCCACATGTGCCCATGTGTTGCATGCATGACATGCTCTAAAAATCTTCGACAAGCCATATTTTTTTACTAGAGATCTCGATCGGTGCATGCCTAGTCTCAATCAATAGCTTTGTTGACATGGGCTATAGTGCTAACATTCAAATTCAAATTCTTGGTGGATCTTGGTAGGTGAGAAATGGGAAAACATATTTTTGGGCATTAATGAGTAGATCTAATTGCTTCAACCACCCGATTTGATATGATCCACCCTCCTTCCTTCTCCAACATGCCAAACAGACTTGGGGAAATGTATTTGATAGATTTTAGGTGGATTTATAGGCATTGAATGCTTTTTTTTTGGTGGTTGTATTTCAAATTCGAGTTTTCCCTCCTCCTTCTCTTCTTCTTCCATGGATTCATCTATAAATGTAAGAGTTGGGCTCATTATTAATGTTGGACATTTTGGATCCTTACATTTTTGCTAAGGACTTCATATTTTCTATATTTTGAGTTGCAGACCTCTAGATCTAGCTCTTGCATGTGGATATCGGCCTCTTTCACCATTGTAATAGCTTGTGCATTTTTGGAAGTAATAGAAGCATCATTTTGTGACTATTCTGTCCTAATGTGTTTGCATTCCTTCTTCTTCCTTTTCCTTTTCTTTGCATTGTGTGCTGTTGTGCCATTCTATGTCCCTTGCAACTCCTTATTTAGTTGTGTTCCATGAAACTGATCTGGTAAATATGTTTTAAGTTGTGTTACACATGCCTAGCCTTCTTTCACACATTTCCTTCATTTTTTTCTCAGCGCGTAAATAGGGAGATAGTGTTCATCCCTCTTTTTTACGGGTGTGTTATCACCTTTTAGGGATCAGATTTTATAAGGTTTTTACAGTGTGTTTGAGAAATTTCAAGGCTCAATTCATCTTCTGGAGTCAAAACTCATATTGCACAGAGAAGTGGTCTTGAGAACTAGTTGTGTTCTCAAAGGAAAATGAGATTGAGTGAAGGTTCACATGAAAACCTCGGGAATAATCACCACATGGAAGGTTTAGAGGGTAGTCTTACAATTCTCCATGTCAAATTTCATCAGATTCTGTAGAGGAATTTTTGAGTTATTCAAGATTTTCTAAAACAACCTTTTTGAGAAGTACATTTGGAGTAGTCCGCTTCTTAAGGGTCAAACAAAATTATGGAGACTCCTTCAAATAAATCATAGAATGAATTTTTGGATTAAATTATCCTATAAATCATGTGCAAAAATTGGTTTTTCAAAATGAGGTGTATTTGAAAAGATATGAGCATTTTAGTGGAGTAGTTTTTCTCTCCTAGATTGTGCTCTGAATCGATAAGTACAAGAAGATGAAATTGACCTCCAAAACTTGTTTGGTCACTTATATAGTGTTTTACAGTCTAGTAATTATGTTTCACATGCTCATAGGATACTTGAAGTTCATTCTCCTTGAAGGTGCATATAGTAGCCCAAGTCATTGTTCATGGTTGTGAATGCTCCTGATATGGGTGTGCTCTAGTTGTCAACAAAGGAGAACTTGCTCAACAAGAACCCAGACTCCTTCCACAGGTATTTTTCAATAATTTTGATCAACTACAATTTCCTTTTAGTGTAGTCTAATATATAATCTCAGTTGGCATATACTGTCCTGGAGAGACCTTGTCTCAATGTTCCTTGAAGCCATTGTTTTGCTAGTCTTCCCTCCATTTCAAAGATTTTGATCATTATTGGCAGTATATATAGGGTTGAATTCTTTATCATTTTACAACAATATTTGGTGTTTTCTATCCCGATTAAAAACAAGAAGGTTTAAATGCTTACTTTTCCTAGGTACAAGTTTGTAAGGTAGTGATCTTCATTGTCCTTTTTCAAGTCATGCTCAACCAAGACTATAAAATTTTGTTTGAGACAAGTACCTCTCGAATCGAACAACATTAAAGATAAATAACATTCATGTTCAATGTACCTAATTAGTTGGAGTAGGTGCCTATGGTTCTCATCAAGTTCATTTTCCCAAATTGATACCTGTACAGTCAGAGCTCAATACTGGTAATGCAAACAATTACCTAATTCAAGCAAGAATAGGGATTTTTGTGACTCAAATTAGTTGGAGAAGAAGGAAATATGTTGTATGAAGCTTCATAAACTATCTCAATTGAATTTCATGTGAATTGGTTGAATAAATTGATTTAAAATTCCTCTCAAGACTGTGACTATGCATATTCCCTGATCTTGGGTTTTTGTGAAAGATTTTTAGTCAGTTTGAAAGAATCCACCATTGAAAAATGATGAAATTAGAACATAACCTTTGTGATACCATTCTTAAACCATTGCAAAAAAATTTATGTCATTTAATGAAGTGTGGTGTAAGAATTTTTTTGCAAAAGTTTTTAAAAATCATTCTTGACTGGTAAATTCATAGTCTTACTACATTTTGTCAAGTTTTGAAGATCTTATGCACTTCCTCATGTTGAATCAAGAAAATATGGAACCAAAAACATTACAGGACCTCTTGGGTGTTTGAATTAGTTTTCTTACATCCATTTGCAAGATTACTCTAGGAAAATGGACTGCAACAGTGGTGGCATTTGCAAGAGGTAAGTGATATGTTACAGTGGTTGTAAGTAGTTGACTAATGATTTTTGTTACAAGTTGTGGTAGGATGGATGAAGGTTTGAAAATTATTTGGATACCATCGTTTAAGTTCTAACTAACTTCTTTCTTCATGTCATATCGACTTTAATCGGCTGAGATATTTGTATGCCTATACAAGAGCTCTCATTGAAGTCTATAAACAAGTTTTCTAAGTTGAATGTGATTAAGTAATGTGTAAGTTATTCAAACCTCATGCTAAGAGTGAAATAAATTCTTGAAGTGCTTAATCTCTTCTTTTCTCAACGGTTGGAATGTGGAAAGCCATATTTTTCTTGTACTCACAAAGACAAAATCCTTTGTTTTTATGAGAAGTTGAAGAGCCAAGAACTTGAGAAAGGATATGACTTGAAAATTCAAAAGACCACTATAAAATGAAGTCGAGAATTCTTAAAGTGAATGAAAAAGGATTCTTGTCACTGAAATAAGTGTAATTGTCCTATAATAATCTTTGAAGTAAAACAAAGTTACAAGATAGTGTAATTGAACAGAAAAATAATAGGAAGAGAGCAAGATGTGAATAAAAAAATATTGAAAAGATTTGAATAGTAATTAGGCACATGGGATTTCCATAAGAAGTCATATGAAATGTCAAGTGAGGTGAAGTGAAAAAGAGTGTTGAAGAATTGTTGAAAGTGCATCCAAAACTTCATGAGTTGGTTTGAGAAGTCAAAGGGACTTAGAAGGAGTTACAAGAATGTGAAAAATATGTTGTATAGATGATGCAAATTTGAACTAGAATAGGGGTTGGTGGTGAGTTGAAACTGAAAAGGTAGAGAAAGATAGTGTGAAGAGTAGCTTGAAAAACTTTAAGATTGTATGAAGTGATAAAGTGCAAAGTGTAGATGATGATAGAAGAATGATAAGAATGTGGTATATGAAAGGGTATTAGAAAACATAGAGGTTTGAAATATTTGAAATAGAAGAAGTAGATGAGTGATGGTAATGAAATGTGAACAAAAAACAAGGACAGGGAATATATGGATAGACATATAGACAGAGAACTAAAATGCAAAAGGCAGGATTCTGAGTAGAAAGCATAGAGAACTAAGATGAAACTTCTTGATTGATTGAGACAATTAGTGAATGAGAAACATATTGATTTATCAATAAGGTATAATGATTCGGAGATAATGAACATATAATAAGTGATTTTTTTTGAGTGCAAATTTGAGAAACAGGTGAATGGTGAATGAAGATCTAGAAAAGGATCATGATCAATTGAGTAAGCAACATGAAACTAAATGATCAAGTTGCAATATTTTTATTATGTTTGTTTCTTAAGTGGGTGTTTGGGCTACAGGGGTAGGATCTCCTTGTAAGTCATAGCTTGCTAAACTAGTCTAGTGGGAGCTAGGAAAAGCATAGAAGTGGGTGCTTCATAGTTTGAGTAGGTGCTCAAACAAGTTGAGATCATTGTAAGACTTTGGAATCGAGTTCATTTTAAGACACCTCTATAAAATCAGTAGGCAAAAATACCCGCGAATATCCCCGAACCAGTTTCCAATAAAGGTGAATTTGACAGTATTCCAAAACCAAATTTTCACCTGGTTTTTCCTGGCTGCATCATTGACGAGCGACAACAAGACGTCAATAACAATCCTTGACACACGCGTCAATAGAATGTCAATGGTCTTTGTTGACGCGCGTCAATGAACCCGATTATCGTGGCGCGCGCCAACCAACTCTACATCGACGCGTCAACAGGTTTTATTGACGCATGTCAACAACTCATGTTGACGCACGCATCAATAGAATCAATTGAGCGCGCGATGATGGAGCCATGACGACGTTAATTGAATCTCTCGACGCGCATCAAAAGTACCAGTTGTCATGCATCATCAGTCGATTGGACACACATCATCAAAGATGTTTCAGTTGTCACACGTCATCAGCATCCCTTATTGATGCGCGTCAACAGTCCAAGTCGACGCGCGACAACAACAGCAGCTCAGCTGACGCGGTCAATATAACCAACCGACGCTACGACAATCGGAATGCTGATGCTCATCAATCGGGATCGCTGACGCGGCGACAACAGGTTGACGTTGACGCGCATCAACTGGGCTGTTGACGCGCGCCAATCGGGACTGGCAATGATTTATGTCAACAATATCTGCTGATGCGTGTCAACACTCCTGCTGACGCGCAACACAGCCTCCTAGTTGACGCGTGTCAGCTAAGGCCATTGACGCACGATTTAGCCTATAAATACCCTTCGACTAGTCATTTTCTCGTTTACACCTTCCCGCTCTTGAATTTTTGTAGGTCTCAATCGTTGTCAAAGAAGAGAATCCAAGCACAACTATAATGTCAACTTCACATGCTTCCCAACTGCAAGCTCGGGAAAAAATCAAGAAGAGAATCCAATTCAATCCTTGGCCAAGATCATATACAGGAATCCCTTATGCCCTCACATCCATACTATTTTAAAGATGTCTTCAGAATATAAAGATTTGATGGATGCGTGTGAATTTACAGGGCTCGTTAATATGCCCCATTTCAAAACAGATCCAGATATTTTGAATTACCTTCTGTCGTCCTATAATTCAGAGGATGGCCTTTTTTATGTGACTCTGAACGATGGCCGAATGTTCCAATTCAGTATCGAAGCAAATGACATCCATCGGTTTACGGGCCTTCCGTTTAGAAATTTACCAATTGTTACAACCAAGGCAACACTCCTGGAAGAAGACAAGAAATTTCTCGAATCAACGTTCGGTTTCCATGTTGATTGTAAGTATAATTAGTTTTAATTCATATTTTTATTCTGTTTTTTATTCTGATACAATTTTCAATGTTTATACTAATTTTCACTGTTTCGCATTTGCAGCCCATGTCAATAAATCCAGGCGTGGTGTGGATACGCAATCAATTGCACACCACTTTCTTGCTGCAGTTATTTCATTTTTTCAATCCAGAATTGTTTTGCAGGGTCGCCAAACAGATATACCAAATTGGGCAATTGCATACATTGTTGCCACTATCTCAAAACAAAAATTTGATTGGTGCACCTATCTATCCAAAAAAATAAGAACTGAACTAACAAATTCAAAACTTTCTGAAAAACCTGTCATTTATTCAACAAACTATCTCCTTGGCCTTTATTATGAGGCACTTTTAAATTTAAAAGATAAAAAAATTCCTACTTGCACTGATGAGGAGTTGATGAAGTTGTCAATTCCATTTGAAGAACAACAGGTATAAAGTATTTAGTTTGTATTTCAATTTTCGACATTACACTGCGCAGTTATTAACACTTAAATGTTAATTTTTTGCAAAGAAGATTTATTGAAGCCCTTCCCCGAAAAAAGGTGTTATCGAGAGGAAGAGGCCAACAACACACTGAGGCTTTGGGGGACTCCCAATCTGAAATGGAAGCTCACTCCTCTCCAAACCCTCAACAGTTTGAACTCGTTAAACGCCAGAGAAGTAATACCTTCTCATATATTATTTACAAATTGCAAAGTTGCATATTTATTTTTCAATTTAAATTTTAACCAAATGAATTGTCAACATTTAATATTGATGAATTGCAGGGACTTTGGAACATACACTTGTTTCAGAAACTCAACCTTCTTCCCCAACTCACTCCATACAGTCGCATGCATTCATATCTTCTGAACAAACCCTGAATACAACTCCTACAAGGCCACCCTTAGCACCGAGAAAAACTACCCCTCGACAAGAAGGTACAACTTTACTATAGTACGTTTAATTTCGTAGTTTTTGCCTTTTTGAATTGTTTTCCTATTTTTCATTTTTTTCTTGTACTTTTCAGCACATGTCAGTCCTGATCAAACCGCGGCACCGACACCCACTCAACCAATAATTTTTAAAATGCCAACTAGAGGAACAGTGAAAAAGAACATTGGTAAACGCATGCCACTTGCTCCGGCCCCTAGTGGGACACTAAACATTGCCTCCTCCTTTCGAATTCCAACTCTCTCACTCGGTGGCTTGCCCAGTGCAACGGGCATATCAGTTTTGAACAATATAAATTTAGATGAAGATTATTTGGGCATTGATAGCAATGACCCAACTGGTTTTTTCAATACCCGCGAGATGATTCAAGGCCAGCAGGTATACTTCAAATTTCAATTTAAATATGCTTTACAATTTTGAATTACATTTTGATTTAAATTTATTTATCTAAATCTTGATTTATTTTTTCACAAACAGGATCAGCCCACCCAAAGGCAGAAACAAGTAGTAGTTGATCTTGCTGAAAGCCCCCATACTTCTCCAGCAAGATCATCTTCATCAGATTCAGATAGTGAACAGTTGCTACCTTTTCCTTTGGAGAACTTAATTGGTTATGATTGTCAATCCCATGTCAGTGAGTTTATTCTTCCTCATATCAATCAGCTTATAGAATGGGAGAGAAGGGCTAAAGTTCTTATCAATGAGATTATTAGTCGTTATGAAAATTATTGGCAATGGGATAGTTTATACGCTGCAGTCCAGAATCAACCTGCGAAGATGGATTCCTTACTTACCCAAGTAAGAAGTGGGACTGTCACGTATAACAACAACTATAAAGACGACATTTTAGATAAGTCATTAAACAAATTGGAAAATATTAGTGCCGAGGCCCAGGCATATTTTAACAAATGGTCCAAGGACAAGGATTTGGTAGCAATCGCAAATGCTAAAAGAGATAGAGCGGTTGTAAGTACTATTACATTCAAACAATCATTCTTGTTAATTTGAAATTTTCATTTTTTAGTAATATTTTGAATTGACATTACTCTTTTTGTGCAGTTGAAATATGAAAATTTGAAGAGTCAGGCGAAGGTTTTGCAAGTTCACTTGGAAACAACAAAGAACAGTTTATCCGCAGCAAAAAATTTGAAGCAAAATATTGTTTTGGTTAACAAACAAAACAATACACTAAAGCGGATAATTAAAGAGCATGGTTTCGACCCTGACATATTATTCAAAGCTAAAGCAGCAGCTGATCCAAATTTGTTGTCGCATGGAGATGCGACAAATCAAGAAGAAAGAATTTTAAAAAATCTGGACAGTGCTGCGGAAGATCTTATAAGTTCAGGGGTTATTTCTGGTGTTGGGGAAAGGGGTACAACCACAGTGGAAGAAGTCGTTGGGGAAGAGAGCAGAGGAGTAGAATTGGATAAAGAAAAAGAGGGTTTTGAAAACTAGAAACTTTTATTATTGTGGAAACTTTAAATATTGAATTTGAAAACTTCTACTATTGAGTATGTACTATGGTATTTGAATTTAATTATATGGATTTATATACAATATTTAATTTTAATTGCATTAGATGGTGATTATCATGAATTATATGTATGTTTCTTGTTTACTTGCATTGTCATGAATTGTATGTGGACGTAGATGATGAATGATGATAATTGATAATTAATGATAGATGATGATGAAAGACGATGAATGACGATAATGATATGATATATATGGATGATGATCAATTTAATGTGGACGTAGATTTATCATCAAGCACAGTAATTCTTCTTCTCTAGACTTTTGAACTTGTTTTAAGATAATTATTCTCTATACTTGTAATGATATGATCATAATGTCATTAGAATGGATATAGATGATAAATAAATGGAATGTGTTATAATGGATATAGATGACATTAATGATTAGAATGGATATAGATGACATTAGAACGAATAGAATTGTAATGATATGATTATGAATTATTTTTAAAAAATGGAATTGTTTTAATAAATTTAAATTAGATAAATAATTGTGTTAATAATAATTGTAGTGTCAGGACTCATGATATGATAATGATATGGTGATGATATGATATATATGGATGATGAGGAATTTTATGTGGACTTATATTTAAAATTGTATAATGTATTGTTTATCCCACAGTTAAAAAAATATATCAAAGGATTTTGCACATATAAAAAATAAATTAAATATAATTTTAAGAAATCAAGAAAGAATCATCACTGGTAAGAAATTAAACATAATTGCAAATATGATAGGGTTTAGCTTACCTCTTGCGTATTAGATTGCTGTGAAATCATCAACGGTAACGTGCTAGATCTTTGTTTTACCTGACATTGTAGATAGAGGGGTGAGTTGCCTGACATTGTCAGTCCTGAGAAGTGCCAGCAACATCTTTAAATATATAGACCAACAATATCTTTAAATAAATGTAAATATATAGAATTAGACCTGTAACATCTTTAATGATAACAAGAGCTGAAAAAATGTAAAGTAACAAACAATAAGATTATGTTGAAGAAGATACCTATTTAAAATTGAAATCATCACCGGTAATGTGCTAGATCTTTGTCTTAAAAAAATTCAACACAAAAAATGGATTAGTAGATAGATGGGTGAGTTGCCTGACATTGTCAGTCCCGAGAAGTAACAACTTCCTCGGATGGATGTCAACCCACGTTTTCAAAAAAAAAAAGATTGTATTTAACTAAATGTAAATACATAGACCTGTAACATCTTTAATGATAACCAGAGCTGAAAAAAATGAATAGTAACAAACAATAAGATTAAGGGGAAAAAGATACCTCCTTAAAGTTGAAATCATCACTGCCACTGGTAATGAGCTAGATCTGTGTTTTAAAAAACCCAACACGAGAAATGGATTAGTAGATAGATGGGTGAATTGCCTGACATTTTTAGTATATAGACCTGTAACATCTTTAATGATAAAGATAAAAGATAGATAAAGAAGATACCTATTTAAAGTTGAAACAATCCATTATCAATAGCTTCATCAAACTCGATGTTGTCTTCTGTAGAATGTGACGAAGAGCCAATTACACTCTCAAGGTTGGGAATATTTGTACTTGTAGCTGTATTATTCACACCTCTTCTTTCACAAAGGGAATTCCAATGCATAATTGCTCTGTCGAACGGAAAGGTTTCGATGGAGTATCGAGAAACATAACACCTCATGCAACTTTCCAGATTTTTATCCAACCTGTTTCTCAGTTTTGATTTTATAAATGACAATGCACTGAAAACCCTTTCATCCTCCACAGACCCCAAAATCATTGTTTGGCATAACTCATATAATCTGAAATATTCACTGATATCTTCTTGTAAGATAGAACTTTGATAGATTCCTCGCCACAGCCTTGTAATAGCACCACTTTCAAAAGGTTGATCTAAATTCTTATATTGGTTCCTCATTGTTGTTACAAAATTTATTGATGAAACTTTAATAAATCGGCATTCAAGATACCTTTGATTTCTATACCCTTGAGCTCGACGCGTCTTTGTAAATTGTTCCATTATTGTACCCATTGATTTATGGAAATGCTTTCTAACAAAGTCTCGCACTTGCCACCTTCAAGTATTCCAAAATTAGGATTCATCACACCCATGGCTTCTTAATTTTATCTTTACGTAAACGTTCCCTAATTTCGATGACAAGGTTTCTGAAATTTTTAAAGCTTTATTCTTGTTTCAACTATAACAGACTCAAACAAATTACGTGTCACGGGAACATCTTCTCGCTTCGATCCTCGTAATATCTTGACGTTTTTGCAAAATGTGCATTGGTATTTCCTCCCATTTACAAAGTGATGCAGAGGTGATCGTGGATATTAAATCTCAAAAAGGTGTTAGGATTTTTAACATCTAATAAATCTTTCCAATTTTCAAAAACAAGTGCATCAAAACTATCCTAGGAAAAAGACAATATATCAAGACTTTGACATACCATTTTTCTCATCCGTATAAAATCCACAATATAGATTAATCGCCGTGCATGCTTCATCAATGTATTGATCTCCTTTAACATTGGAAGAATTCCAACCAATGTAAGCAATGTCTCCAAATCAGTTAAATGGAACAACAAGTCCCTTGCCCTATCAACTTCATGACGGTATTTGTGCATGAAACCAACCAATGAAGGATACTCCTCACGAACTCTGCATGCAGGTTCATACAAAGAGATCCATCTAGTCTCCACATCCTTCAGAAGTTTTTTGCCATCTGTAATTCCAATTGCAAATTTTTGGAACTCGATAAATCGCTTTGGGCTACTTGACATATAGGCATGAATTTCTCTTATAAGGTCTTCTAATTTAGCAACATTTTCGTGGTTGTTTACCATTTTATACGCTAAATTCATTCTGTGAGCCATACAGTGAATTGGTAGCATATATGGGGCCACTGTTGTTTGTAATCTAACACAGAGCCTCGCTTCGGTGACCCCGCATGACGGATGCACCATCTCGCTCCAACGCATACCAACTTTGTAGCAATTTCATAATCAGTCATTCCAAAGAACATCTTTCAAATGAGAAATATCTTTGTAGCATTGCAATTTTAAACCATTTTCATAACACCCAACAAATGAGGTGTCCTTATATGATTTTCTAAAGTATAGAGACGTAGATACATACCCATGTGGTGTTGTCGATCATTGTCACTTCATCAATTGAAAGAGAGATAAAGTTTGCTTTTTTTACATTCTCTTTCAAATCTTCCTTCTCTATCATCGAGAGGCATTTTGCCATTTCCCATCCACTACTTTTAGACCAATGAGACTGAGGTACATTCAGCATTCCGTTAAATTGATACAAAACTTTGAAATCGAGGAAATCCGAAATCGCTCTTCCTTTTTTTAGTATTTGAAAAAGAGTAGAGAATTGTATGAATTTTGCATGTAGATTTGTTTCTTTCATCTTACCAATATGCAATGTGATCGTTCCTCCCTTTTCCAACAGATGTCTCGTATTTTTCTCGCTCGCCTCATATTCCACTCGCGTATCTAACATGCATGCATTCTTTTTCGCTTTTCCGCCTATTTGTTTTGATTTTCGGCCATCCGCCCCTGTTACGCTTAAATATTGTTTTCCACAATGTTTTTCTATAGTGTCCAAACTTGATTGCATTTTTGTTGCTTTCCCAATTTCCACGTACATATTGTACATGTACATTCGAGATGGGATCTCTTGAATTAGATGATTGTACAGTTCAATAAACGGAAATTTATTTGCCCAATCAAACTTGTATGTCCCGCCAATGGTCCACATATTCTTGTTCGTTTTCAATGCTTTACTTTTTTAGTAGAATTTTGAGCAATATCACAATCACCCGGTTTCCTCTTTTTGGACCGGAGTTTGATTTTGATTTCGCCTTCCATTTTTTGAGTTTTGTATCTCGTGATATCTAGTGCACTTTTGGTTGCACCCAACAGAACAATATCTTCAAGATCGGCATATTATCGTAGGTTTCATTTGTTTGACTTTGATACATGCGTAAGTGAATGCATGTCCACCTCAATAATACCTTCCACACACGATCAAGATTCGATTCTTTGTGGTGGCATCTATATGATTGGTATTTATAATATCGTATCCGCAGAGTTTCCAAAATACTTGAAGAGTGATTTTGAGATTTCTTACTTACTTTTAGGTTATTTGTATTCTTTGGTGGCACCTTCCATTATTCTCGAAAAGAGTCTGCGTCAAGAAAAGAACCAAAAGCAACTCGTCCGGTGTCGAGGTCTTGTCGCGCATCCCCTGTCTCGAGGTCTTTGTCACATGTCAACACCGCCCCACTATCTCAATATGCTTGCGTCAACACTTTGCATTTGTTGCGCGTCAACAATCACAAAGCTAAGAATCCGAATCTTTGGTGCTTAAGGGTATACGAGTTCAAATTTCACAGTATTGGTAATTTGGTAAGCTACTTGAGGTATACTACCCAATAATCAACTAGGTTTTTATAGGAGATGTTTTCAAATGAAGGCGAAGCCCTTTGACCCCCAAAGAAAATATACTATATATTTTAGGCGTAACAGACACCGACCCACTCCGAATAATTCACCTTTTCAAATTTTCCTAAAATGAAATTTTCGCCATATTACAAATATTCGCCGCTAAAATTATCCCTGTTTGGAATGGGTGTTCCTAAATAGAGATTTTGAGTTCTAGTGGGTTTTCTCCCTTTAAAGGTTTCCCACCATAAATTTTGGTGTCTTGTGTACTTTTCTTCTTGCATGCACTCAAATTTTTTCATGGTTTTATTTTGGTTATAAGTAATAAGATTAAAAGGTTAAAAATTGATCTACACTGATTCACCCCCTCTCAAAGTGCTTGTGATTTCCAACATAGAGGTCATCATCACCGGAGTGTCGTCTAATAGATCTTGAGAGGATAAATAATGGAGGATCCTCAAGAATACCTTAAGTGAGGGATGAGATGAGAAATGACATGGGAAGGTTGTGTTAAGAATAAAACATAAGGAGATGGGTGAACGGGAGGAAATAGTCATGTCAAAAGAGAAGAAGAGGATAAGATAAGAAAATAAGTGCGCATAAGGAGAATACATAGAGAGAAAAGGTCTAGTAGCGAGAATAGACTGCGCAAAAGAGAACAAGGCGAGAATAGACTTGTGGAAAGAAGAAAAGGAGGTGAGAGAATACTTATAAAGTAGAAGGCTATGTGGAGAAACCTTAGAGAAAAGATGAAGTGGAGCAAACAGAGACTTATGGAGGATAAAAGCGAGTATAAACTTGCTAAGGATTAAGAAGGAGGATCCACCCAAAAAGAAAGGTTTGCGAGGTTGAAGGCACTCACAAGAGAATGTGAGGTAACACGAAAGAGTCACCAAGGAATGGATAAGGACTGGAGAAGGTGCCAAAAGAAGTAAAAAGAGGGGAGACAGGCTCGAGGGTGGATTCGGGACTATCTGTATACATAATCTAAAGGGTGATGCTATCACTCACCGAGGAGTTTGAGAAGGACCTCATTATCAAAACACCTTGGGTGTTTGATATAGGGGGCATCCTAGTACTTGGGTAAACCTACACAAAAATAAGATGTGTGCAAGAATAGGAAGTCACGTAGGAAGAAGAAGAAAATGGAGAGAAAAAGGAAGATGTGTGGCGAATGATAAACTACCAAAGGGAGAGTGGAAGGTCATAGGAGAAGTGGCAAGATGAGAAAAAGGAGGAAGAGTGACCCAAATTCACTTGAGGAGAAGCATGTATGGAATAAAT
Source organism: Taxus wallichiana var. yunnanensis (assembly GCA_018340775.1). Lineage (NCBI taxonomy): Eukaryota > Viridiplantae > Streptophyta > Pinopsida > Cupressales > Taxaceae > Taxus > Taxus wallichiana. Next base: position 758,605,524 of record CM031237.1, read on the forward strand.
ACACATGAGGAGGAAGAGTGGTGCATAAGGGTAGATGCATCAAATGGAGGAAAAGAGGACATGAGAAATAGGTCGAAAAGAAACAAGGGGTACAGGAATAATAATGTGCACAAGGAAAGTGGAAGAACGCATACGAGAATAAAGTCATGACATGTATAGAAGAGGAATCTCGTAGAAGCTAGAAGGGGTGTGGGTGCATAAGAAGGTATAACAAGAAGAAGGCACGAGAGAAAGTGTAGGTGGAAAGAGATGCAAAGGAGGATGAGAAATGCGCAGAAAGATGGAGCGCTTCCATAGTGGGGTGAAAGGGCAGAGCACAACCAAAGGGCACGTCGGGAGAGAAGATGAAGGTGTTGTGACGACCACGGTAGAAAGTAGAGGGCGTAGAAGAGAAGAGGCACAAAATTTTATGGGAAGAAAGGAAGTGTGGAGAAGGTAAGAGAAGCGTGCTAATATTTCAGAGGAACCTCTAAACATAAGACAAAGGCACATCAAAAGCGTAGAGGACAAGACATAAGGAGAAAATATGTGGTGAAACGGAAAAGAAAGGGTGGATAAAACATATCTCGTAGAGTCACGTAGATGATAGTGACTGGATGACAGAACAACTAATTGGGAGAATCCAACCACCAAATGAAGTGTCTCAAAGGGATTGGCTAGAAGAAGATCGCGTAGATAATTACAATAAAGAGGCCAAATTCAAATTTGAATTCGAGTAGGAAGAATAGAGGGGGTTAGCTCGAAGAGAGAAATTGAACATGTGGATATAAAAGGAGGAGGATCCAAAGAGGAGATGGTTGTTAGAGCCATGACTATTGAGGAAGTAGAGGGATGGCCGGAGGCTACAAGGTCGGCCAAAGAAAGAGGCCGAGAGAGAGGAAAGGTTGGGATTGGCCTTAGAGCCAAATTAGAGTCACAAAAGTCTAGTTAGGCCTAGGAGACGCCAACAATTATAAAACCCCATTGAGGGAAAACATTATAGATGTTGTATGGCTCTTTTTAAACATCAATGTAAGATCTGCACCAATTTGTAGCCCGTTATGTCACTCCAAGGAATGTAAATAGTTCCTAACCATTGTGTTTACACTAGAAAGAGGAAGGCTTGGGGAGTACCCTATAGAGCCTCTACATGCCCCTTCAATGTGACACATTAGGAATTATAAGAGCACTAGAGTTTTTCACTAAAACTAAAAAGGACTACTTACCCTTATCAAATTGGAGTGTACAATGAAATATACTATACCACAAATAATATTAAAGTGAAAAGATGAATGGTGGCGTAAAGAAAATAAGATAGCACCAAAGGAATTTGTATCACAATTAATAAAAGAAATAATGTGTCTATATGAAGTCGGTTCTATAACACAAGGAAAAGGATTGGGGAATTGAAGGTCTATTTAATTTTCATAATACTACAATGAAAAATATACCTTTATTTATAAACTTAGAAGTGATTGAAAATTGCGAAGGAATGCACCAAATGCTCGGCCATGGAGCATAAAGGTGTTAATTATGCCATGAATTAGAAATTTACATTTATAATTTTTCTATTGATATTTTAATTAAAATATATTACATGCCAATGCATGCAATTCAAAATAATATCAAGCAATAAGGTTTTTATCTTACTTGTACACTACGCAAAAAAATATTCTCCATTAAACAAGAGGGAATACCCAATAGTTCCTCATGCAATTGACATCACACTACCCAAAAACGGCCCTCTAGTAATTGAACAATGCAAATAATCTCGAATCCAATTCCCTACACAAAAGAGGGTGTAGTTGTTATGCACCCTCGTTAGTAGTTAATAGTAAGTATCTTGTAATGATGTTATAGATTGAGATAACCATGAGGTATTATTATAATTATTTGATGCCAGTCATTATGCCATACTTAGTATAATTTTGGACAAATTTTTAATTCATGGATCCTATCCATGAAGAAGGATTTTGATCATATTTGTTTTAAGATGTAGTTTGTTAAACAATTTAAAGCAATTAAAAAGATCATAGTGTATCTTTTTAATGGTTTTCCTTGGATATTTTTAAGGGTTTCATTTTTCTTGAGAGTGCAAGTTTACTCTTGAAATGGCACTATGTGCAAAGAACATGTCCTAAAAAGGTCGTTGTCCTCTTTGGTCTAACTATTCATTCTTTGAAATACATACGCAAGTCTCATAAATCATGAACTTTTTCATTGAACCTCATAGCAGACCACTTAGGATAAGGATTTTTCTAGGGACGTCTTCTTTGCATTCAATCATGAAGAGTAAATCCAAATAGGAGGATGCACATGAGTTGTTAACTAAAATGTACTAGACGCCAATGGAGCAAGAGGATCTCTTTTAGCTACTTGGGAACACAATGTGTAGAAATTATTATTATACTTCCACAAATAAACAAGGTAGCAAAGATAGAATGAAACAAAAAGATGGTGTTTACAATCTACTAAACTACATTCATTGGCTTTGTCTGTTATTGACGTATGTTTTGACTACTAAAGATGCAAATCACTTGAGGATTGAGACTAGATGTAATGGTCCTATGAAAAAGACCCAACAAAGTGCCACACGTGTTCCTTTTCCAAACATTGTTCAATTGTGTAGTTCTGACTATCTAGGGAATGATGGGTGTGGGGATTTAATGGTGGCAAAGAGATCCTAAATTAGAAGCCATTTCTCTCTCTATTGAAGAGAAAATATCTACAAAGGCTTGATATGCCTCGACCTACCAACGTTGAAGCACAACGTGCACGAAAAAGGACTAATCTCCCAAGAAAATCAATATGGAGTGTTTTCATTATGACGACACTTACAAAAAGGGCAATAGAGAAATCATGGAGGACACCAGAAAAACCATGGACGATCTTCATGGTGGTTCCAAACAACTAAAAGTTATAGAACGGTAATCTCACTAGTGAATGACAATCTCATTGTAAATGAAAAAATTCCTGAAACTAATAGTAAAATCATCTAGTTTTTTTATCTACTACATTTAAAATCGAGAAATTCATGTCAATGAACCATCACTCTGTTAAGCCCAAAATGATACATAATATTATTTTACACGAACAACATGTCAAATGAATCTCAAGAAAGAAAATCACATGTTGTTTTTTCACATTCCTATGGTTATATATATTAAGAGCAATTTTTTTGAAATAAACGATTCATGTTTTGAACCCAACAATAGTAACTTCTAAATTATCTTCATAAACTCGCAATCATAAATCCAAATAACTATAGAAGTTGCATCACTCAAAGTGTGAACTCTATAAATACAAGTGAATACAACACTCTCTTTACATCATTATCTCTCAAATTCAACAAAGATATCATGTAGACAAAACTCAATTTCTCAAATAATGAACATCAATTTATACATCAATTAACCCGGTTGCAACACATTACTCACAAATTCCCGACCAATCAAAACGACACCAAACAAAACAAAAACATATTTTCCATTGAAAATTTTCAACATAAAAAAAAATTAAACTACTAATTCCACAATTTAATTTCTCGCAATATATTCGAAAAGCTAGTCACTTGGCAAGTCATTATTCCTAGCTATAATAAATCCATGGAAGTTTTTGGATCTTTGGATGCTTCTCGTGGAAAGGACGAGAGCTTACAAGTTACCCTTACCACGTTTAAAATAAGACCAAAAGAATTAAACGATATCCAAAAAATATTATTCACATGGAACTAGGTATTGGAGAAACTATAGTTACAAAAATACTCGACCCCGTTTTCTGCGTTCTTTTGACCACATATTCCTACGTAGATTGTTTCCGTATCTTTGTATTCGAGACGTATACAATTGCCAGATACGTATGCCAGTCATAACAGATTCTCGTTTATCAATTCCCGTTTTACGTCAGTATAAGTTTGACATTTCAACACGTCTTGAATGTCAACGGCAGCTTCTTCTAACGAGATCCCAGTGTGAATGGGTCCCAGTCCCAGGAAAACGTTTGGCGGCGGCCTTGTGTTTTGCAGTTGGACTTTTCCGTACGTCGAGTCTGCCACGTCCGCTTTAAGACGACGTGTCGACCGATGGGCGAAACGAGAATTGCCGTACGTTTTGAATGCCCGAATCAAAATTCCATGCAAATGTAAAGAGGCCTTAATAGAGCATATGTTTAGAAAGCGCCGCCCTTCTTAACGTCCCACGCACAATTTATCTAGTTTTTTTTTTTTTTTTTTAAATTGCATTTAGATATATATAGAATGTGTTCTTAAGGAGTATTTATTCTCTAAAATTTTGTTGGGGTATGATCTTCATTTCATTTCATTTTTTATTTTTATTTTTTCCTTTTTATAATAAATTTTATATGTTTTAATTTATTTTCTTATCTTATTAAGTTTGACGGAGTTAAGGTATTGTTGTGGACGGTTTAGAGTGTCTTAAGAGAGGAGTTTGTAAATTATGTAACTAATTTTATAAAGTGATAAGTGTTTTATTTTTAGTATTAAGGGTTTTTTAAATTAGGGGTAATTACTAGAGCTATTTACTCGAGCATGGAGATAATTGGGGCTCAATCTCCAAGAATTGTAAATCCAACAAAAATGACAAAAGTGACTAATACAACCAATCGATCATGAGCAACCATCAACGAAAGAAGGTAACAACAAAGGCAACCAAATTATAGAGCAAAGAAGAGAAACAACTCCCCTTACCCAACAACAATAGTGCAAAAACTCTCAAATAAAGCTCATCAAAACCATAGCCACAACCATTAGAAATCCATTGGGAAGGCAACCTATGAGGAGTCATCCACCTCAATCCTTAAGCAAGGAGTTGTCCACGAGCAACACCTAATCTTCTCCCATGACGGGAAAAGAAGATCCTCAATCATCTAAGGATATCCATCTCGCACCAACTCCTCAACTTCCAATCTCAATCTTTCAACGTCGGATCTTTGATCTCTACGTTCGGACATGGATCTCACATTCATCTTGAACAACACACAATAGCGCTAAGAAGGGAAAGGACCCCATTTAAAAACACCTGTGAAGCTTATGAGGAAAAAAGCCACCTCCTTACAACACGAAATGCAAACAAAGAAACCCAAACCAACATCAAAATATGCAATTATTTCTTAGTAACCCCTCTTGTAAAGAGAGGAAGAAGGCAAACACTAGACAAAGAACATTGAATATATTCTAAGATTTTTTATCGACTTCAAGTTTATATTATTTTAATTTTGAAACCCAAATGTGAAATAAGTGAAACATACTAATTTAGAACTAATAAAGTTTTCATTTAATTCATTAAATTTGTTATCATTCCACAAATTTGGTAGCCTACATAATTAGTCTTAAAGAGTGAGTAAAAGAGACGAGAAAAGTTTGGTTGGAGCCACATGAAATTATAGAAGCAAACTTAATTACATGTTAATGAGTTTCTTTGAAGTATGAAGATGGCTACATGTTATAAAATATTTTATACATTTATGTTAATAAATCTATAAATATTCGTGTCTTTCGACCATTCACATATTTTAGATGATGTTTTAATAGTAAGTACAAGCATAGAAACAAAAACACAAGTTAAAGATGACTCTATATTAAATAGATTATTTTCATTCTTTGATGCTCACTAGAACAATAAGCCCTTTCTACATGCATCTATGTTATGTCATAGAAATATCATGTATTTAAATGTTGAAGAGAAATGACTTATATTATAATGATAATTATTTTGAAAATTATTTTAGTAATGTTTTGAATTTAAATTATGTGTAATTATTTTTATTGTATTTTTTTATATAATGGTTCTAAAATTAAAATAGATTATAGGGTAGGAGTCAAGAGAGGTTTTGATTGGAATCTTCGGTATATGTAATTGTAAGATTTCATTCTTAAAAAAAAAATGGCAATCAAGTGCTACTAAATTGATTCAAAAACTAAACCAAATCGAAAAAATTAATACTTAAACGATCATATGAAAGAGACTTAACTAATACCAATATTATATATAGAATTCCATATGTTTAATCAAATTTTCTTCCCTATTTTTTTTGTCTCCTCCTAACTAGTACTTTAACTTTCTCCCATTTTTTCGTGAAATTTTCTAAATCAATTTTTCTAAATCTGAATGTATAACTTGAGGAGGATGGGGATAATTAATGTTAAATTTTAATAAGGTTTAAATACATATCATTACAAAAACAATAAAAACACATTGATTTTTTAGTTTAAATATGGATCAAATTTCTTTCGAAAGTATTTCAATTAATTAACAAAAATGGACATTAAATTTGTATGAGGTTTGGCACATGTTAAAAAAATAAAATAATATATATATATATATATATATATATTATATATTATTCATTTTTTATATATATATATATCCATTTTTGTTCATGTTTGAAATTATAATTTATATTTCATTTTCTAATATACAATATATAATTTATATATACAAGTTGGGTATTTATAATATTTTAAAACTATAAGACTTTTATTGACATAAATTTTAGGAAATGTATATTTACATTTGTACTACAATCAATGAAGGAACACTAATTTTAATAAAATGGTCAATAAAAATTCATTCTTTCGAGTATACAAACGTTTCTACGCAAGTACAACAATGTATGTACAATTGGAAAATAACATGGGTTACTTCCATTAAATAAATAATTCATGTAATTGTACATGATAATTTATAGTTAGCACTAATAAATTACAAACTACCTCATGATGTAATACACAATAAATGAACATGTCATTGAGAAAGTCATAAATTATATTGAATATGATAGACACGCTAATGTCAACTGCCTCATGTGTGTGAGACAATAACCATTTGTATTAAATATACAACATATATTCCATGCAAAGATATTGTACACTAACATGCAATTATCATCATAGCCAATTCGATCAAATGAAGTTTATGAATAACATCTCCGATCCGTAAACTTTTACTTTGGAACTCTACGAATCACACAAATATGTTGTTCTACTTTCAACTTTGGAAAATGACAGATTTGCTTGAAATTTAGAGTTTCGTGACTGATTATCTAGTCTTATAAAGGAAATTGCAGAGAAGGAAATCATTCAAACTTCAACACCAACAATTTTATCCTGGAAACCTCCAAGGAGGAAAACCAATCGGGAAGGGCAACTGCTCTTTCTTCCCACTTTTATTGGTCTAACATAGACAATTACATATTACAATAAGTATGAAAAGAAGCAACAATAAACCTTCTCTCCAATTACTTGCTTGCTGTTTCTACACCTTGCTCCTACAATTCCATTCCAAGATTTCTCAAGATCTTGCTCACTTGCTCTCATTAAACTTTGCTTCTCAATCTCTCTGGATCTTTGAATGCCTATTCTCTTGTTCCTTTCATGCATTTATAGGCCTTCCCATGTCCTCCTGCACTGGAGGATGTGAAAGGGCATGGAAGGGGAAGAGACACGGTTGGGCGCTTCAAGAACGCATCCACTCACATTCCATTCTTCTTTTCTGTTTGAAATTGTCAAGACCGCCGCCTGTGCGGTGACCGGTGGTCTCAGGACTGCCGCCTTGGCTAGGCGGCGGTTTCGCTCTAACAGGAAAGTAATTCCTTTCAGTAACCTCTGTTTACCTCATTTTTTTCACTTTTCTTGTTTCTCCTTCTTGGTGCTAATGGAATTGATGAAGTGGTGTGTTTTTCTAGATCCCTATGGATCATACCTCCCCTACTTAGGAGGCTTTTGGTCCCATAAAAGCTTAGTGGGGGAGTGGTAGAGGAATCAACTCCCTCTCGTGCTCATTCGAGTACCACTGGGTCTGCCTTGGTGTCTTCTCTCGTCCAACCTGCCAAGACTCCTGTGGATCTCTGGTTTGTTGTTCAGTGCTACATCCTCCTTCGAGTTGCCTCAAGTACAATCCTCTTTGGAAGGTAACTTCTGTATCTTTCCTTCTTTGTCATGCATAGATGGCATTAGTGGATGCGAGCTCTTGTAACTTACTATCGCGTGCATCTGCATGAAATATGGCCTAAAGGTTTCTTCTCCAACCTGCTCAAGTATGGCGAAGGTCCCATACTGTAGTGGTTTAGTCCTTTCTTGTCTTTATCTCTTGAGATGGATTGGCCGAATCCCCTCTAAGTACGCTGCTACTATATTCACCATCGTTCCTTGTATCTCCTCTTCTTTTTGCGCCTACGGTCATGTCGGTGAAGTGAATCTGTAGGTAGATACGGTAACTATGCATAGCGGAAGTTTGTTTTGCTCTTTGAATGAGTGGTTCCTATGGTGGCTTCTTTTGCAAAAACTGACAAGTGCTATCCAAATTCTCCATCCTTTGGTCAAAATATCCATGCTCTCACATCCATTTTGCTTTTCTTTCAATGAAAGAAAAAAAAATTGATGATTTTCTTGAATAAGTCTTGGTGCTTGGTTGGCACTTACCATAGCCTTCTTTAATTTTCTCTAGTGTGCCTCGGATGTTAAAACTAACTCCATCCTTGACCCATCTATCAGTTCTCCCTCCTTGTGAACACAACATCCCTGGTATACAAGTAAGGACTTCCAAAGACAACGTCAAATGCATCAAGTGGAATAATATCATCCTTTAATACATCTATGTATTGGGTATTTATCCCAAACTAAAACTTACACTTCCTTGTAACTTGTATTTCTACACCCTTCTTCACCCATCCCAGTGGGTATGGATGTGGATGCGCGTAAGTCTCTAGACCAAGCTGTTCTACAACCGCATCAGAAATCAAATTTGACTGAGAACTAGAATCTACTAAAGTGTTTACCTTAGTCTTCTTGATTTGGATTCTAATTTGAAATAACTTACTCATCTCTTCTTCTTTTCTACCCCATACATGTTAGTGGCCATGCATCCCAACCTCTCATCTACATCCGAATCATCCTCAATCTCCACCTCTCTCTTTGTCTTCACAAAGTGGCCATGGATTTCTTGGAATCCTTGGTTCGGTGCTTTGGGTGTAATTTCGGATGCAACTTCCAACATGTGGCATCAAGTATGTCCATTTACATCACAATTCTTACGAAATTCTTAGGATCTTTACAAGTATGCAAAGCAATAGTGACATGTTTACCTTTCCATTTACCTCTGCTACTTGTCTTCCCTTGTTCTTTTTCCTACTTATTGTTGACTGGTCTCCCTTTGGCTCTATTTCTCCTTGCTTCTTCTCGTCATCAATGTAGTATGCTTATATACAAGCTTCATTGAGATCCTTGGGCTTTGTGGAGATTACCTTCCTCCGAAGGTGAGTGTGAATTCCTCCCAAATACTTGGTCAAAATGTCCTCATCCTCCAAGTCCATATTAAGCAACATGGCTTGTCTCCAAAATTCCGTAGTGTAGTCTTGCACGCTTTGACCACTTTGCCCCTTCTAAAGTACTACCACTTAATCATCATGTCAGTCTTATGGCCAATAGGATAGAAGTTAGCTCTAATCAATTCTTTAAACCCTTCCAAGTATTGACAATAGGACGTTTCTTCTTCTCACAAGTGGCTAGATGGGTTTCCCACCAAACCAGAGCATGACCTTCCATTTTGAGACATGCAAAGGTGACCCTTTGTGCCTCAGTGACATTATGCACACTAAAGTAGACTTCCAACTATTTTAGCCATTTATCCAGTAATTTTGCATCTACTTGTCCTTCAAAATTCTTTATTTCCACTTTTGTTTCAACTTTAAAAGGTGTATGTGTATATTTTACCTTCTCGCTTACAATTGGCGTCTCTTCACGCTCTTCCCATTCTTCCTCTTCGTGGCTCTTTTTGATACCAAATTTTTGGCTAGTGCTCGAACCACCGAGTCCATGGAATCTTGCTTAACCAAATTCGTCTTTTGCAGATTTGAAAGCTCTTCTTGTTTCTTATGCAATCTATCCATCATGGTCTCTAGCATCTCGACTCTACGGACCAAGTTCTCTTCCTCCATTTAAGCTCAAATTCTCTATTTCCACTTCTTGGTAAAATATTTGGCTCGCAAGGTAAAATTCTTCACCTTTGGACCTTGTCACTGTCATAAAAATCACAAGAAAGATTCAAATACCACAGTCCTAGATATATAATCAGCTCGATACCAAAATGATCCATAAACTTCTACTTTGGAACTCTACGAATCACATAACTATGTTGTTCTACTTTCAACTTTGGAAAATGATAGATTTGCTTGAAATTTAGAGCTTCATGATTGATTATCTAGTGCTATAGAAAGGAAATTGCAGAGAAGGAAATAATTCAAACTTCAACACCAACAATTTTATCCTGGAAACCTCCAAGGAGGAAAACTAGTCGGGAAGGGAAACTGCTCTTTCTTCCCACTTTTATTGGTCTAATATAGACAATTACAGATTACAATAAGTATGAAAAGAAGCAACAATGTAAACCTTCTCTCCAATTACTTGTTTCTCTATTTCTACACCTTGCTCCTACAATTCCATTCCAACACTGAAGATCTTGCTCACTGCTCTCATTAAACTTTGCTTCTCGATCTCTCTAGATCTTCGAATGCCTATTCTCTTGTTCCTTTCATGCATTTATAGGCCTTCCCATGTCCTCCCGTGCACTGGAGGATGTGAAAGGGCATGAAAGGGAAGAGACATGGTTGGGTGCAAGAACGCGTCCACTCGCATTCCATTCTTCTTTTCTGTTTGAAAGTGTCAGACCACCACCCTGTGTGGCACCGGCGGTCTTAGGACACAGGACCACCCAGGCCGGGTGGCGGTTTCGAGGACCGCCGCCTGCTGGCAGGCGGCGGTTCTATCCAAAACCTCTGTTTACCTCATTTTTCTCACTTTTCTTGTTTCTCCTTCTTAGTGCTAATGGAACTAATGAAGTGGTGTGTTTTTCTAGATCCCTATGGATCATCTCCTAATTACAATTTCAAAGCGTGTTACAAAACACATTAATTTATTACTAACATATAAGTTTATAATATAAATACCCTAATGCAATTATGCCCATACAAGTGTGTGGGTGTAGCACTTATAATCCTAGGGGTCAAAAATGGAGATAATGTCACATGTATGGGAAACAAAACATAAACATCACGGAAAGTAAGCGATTATGTAAATAATTATATAAATAACACATACAACTAATATATGATGAAAATAATTAGTGCGATAGAAAAATCACATAACCAACCTAACATGTTTAGTTGAAGATATTGTTTCAAACTTCATTCTTCATTTATTCTATTTGACATATGTTACATTCTTGATCCTTAAGTAAGTAGTGCTCAAAATAGAATCATGGAGATATTCTCAATGAGTGAATATGTTTATCCCACGATATTATATTTAGTGTCAAATTTGGCCTCTCCACATCACCAATTTCTATAGTTTCCCTTTCCAAAGTTAATCCTCAAGAATTATGTATTGTTAGGGTCTATGCCATTTTAAGTCAACTTCGTGCATATGATTACATCTCATAATAAGAGGTATTGGAAAAAAAATTGGATTATTTTCATCCCATGGTGCTCCCACGTAGTATTCAAACTCCACAACCATAACATCAATAATTAATTTGGCTTAGGGCCATGAATATACATCATATTATTTACACAACCAAAAGTGTCATTAACCAATCAAATTCAACCCATAGAGTACACTTCAACATCACTGCGTTTCCCAACACATAGTAAGACCTTGTTTATCCAAATGATCATCAACAACAACTTGTGAACTTGTGTTCCTAATATACGCACATAAACAAGTTGTGAGAAATTGACATAGATGGTGACTTTATCATGTTTTTGTTATGGGGTAAGTGCATGGAAATGTTGGACAAAAGGGGGTCAAAATGGATACATTTTTCCTAAAATCAACAAAACCTAAACTTAATCTAATAATTTGGCATGCATATGCTCAAAATTTGACAAAAATTGATAAGAATAAGTACCATAGATCTCAGAATCTAGTTTCTAAACTACAATTTTTTTAAATGGTGGAGATTAAGAGGGTCAAATGTGGGGTGCGCACACAAAATATGTCTATTTTTGTGTCAAAAAAATAAGAACCTATTATGTGTGTGCCACCGCCCATTTTTTGAGTTCTATAAATTATTTTTCAAATCCCTTCAGTAGAAAGTTATCCAAGACCATGTACGAGGTCCCACTAATTTTCATAGTTTTTAGATGAATATATAATTTTTTATTAATTTTCAAAGTGCACACATCTCGAAAATGAAATATTTTCGTGTACATGCCCATAAATTTGAGAAAAAAAAGTCATTTTTGCTTAGAGAGTCTAGAATAGAGTTTAGAAAAATCGGTTTTAAAAAAACAAAGGAAAAATCATAAATTGTGCACCAAAATGTATGCATAGATTTTGGCAAGAAAAGAAGGCACTAGTAAAAGAAATTATGGATGAAATCCTTAAACTAATAAGATTTTAGAAAGAATTATATCGTCACTAAGGTAAAACTGAGCTTGACATCGTAGTATATATTTTTTAATATTATGTTTTAATGCATGAGATATCAGGGTGTACACATGATATTTTGATGTTTTTCTGTCAAACACTGATTTATTCATGGATTACACAATTCAAACCTTAGGTTTGGATATTTAAGGAAAATCCAAGCCTATGGATTGGGTATTTCAAACCCAAGAAGATGAAATGCTTTCACATTATAATGCGAGTGCGTTATAACACACTTAAAACTAAAATTCAAACCCAAAATGCAAGTCAAAATGAGAAAAATGTTATAACTCGTGTTTTATGATAGTCAAAATGCGAGTGACATTATGGTTCAGAAATCCGAACCATAACATGCTCGCGTATAACGTAACTTCATTTTTCTTTGTTGCGTTATAATGCGATCGAGCCATAACGTGAGCATGTTATGGAAAAATTGACCAAAAAGTAGATTTTTGGCCACTTTTTGGTCCCCCATCTTTATGCACTTTCCTATGGAATTTGACCAATGTGTATTTTTTCATATGAATGAAAGGTTTCATAAAAAATTCACACTTATTAGGGTCAATGAGTTATATCTATTCATTTCATAAGCATTTCCCAATCTTCATAGTTTGGATATGCATCTCTCATATTTTGGAGGAAATTTTCCTCAAAACATCTCCATCTGTCAAAAATCATGTTTAGGATGAAAATAGTCTCAAACAAATTCCACAATCATTCCCCAAATTGTTTCCTACATTTTCCATGAATATACACATAATAAACACCAATTATATATGAGTTAATCACAACACATGTAATATTATGCATGTATACAAATCTAACATAATATTTTAAAAATAAAGCAACGTTACCTACATATAATGGTATGTATTTGACAGGAGGAAATTAAGCTAGATCACCAACAAGAATTATCAAACTCCCATCAAAATTATGTTCACTATTATATGAAAATGTTTGCTTAAAACTTTTATATATCACAAATACACTTTGTCCCTATGAAATTTATTACATCAATGTGAATATATCAAATACACTTCATCTCTTCATCAATAATAACTAATTAATGTTTTCCCTTTCAAAGGATGGATTTTTATCGATATTTTAAAACTTTATGTATGGTTCTTACAAAAATGTTAAAAGAGACAATGAAGTAGGTGTAAGAAGAAACGAATGGTACTCACCATGATATGATATTGGTATGTGGATTTCACTAATCCGTGATGTTTTTGTGTAACATTTTGTTACGTTTGGTATCTGGGTAACCACCTAGGTTTGAATCATGAAGCAAGGTGACAAGGAGGCATGTCAACCTAGAGCCCAAATTTTGGTTCCTAAAGGGGGTCCAGGAGTGGAGTTGGTGATAAGGAGTTATGTCATCCTAGAGTCTAAGTTGTAGAATGTGGTGGGATAATATGACCATGGTGTGTGAATTTCTCTAACACCTTGATAATTTGTGTAATGGTTCGTTACACATCATTCTTTCGAATTAGAATCTATTGCATTCCTAGTACAATTAGTCAAACAAGTTTTACAAATGCAAATGGTTCCTTAGAGAGAGAGAGAGAGCATGTAAAAGGAGTCAAAAATGTGTTCTCGGGTTTGATGTTAACACATCACAATGTTGGAACCATTAGTATCAAATAGTTGTGCACTATTCATGACGATAAAATGACCACCAATATAATGATAAGAAAATTATGACAACTTGTTTAGGTTCACCGTGACACATTTTGAAAACAATTTTGACTAGAAAAGAAGGTGAAATCCTCAATCTTGGTAGTCGCTCAGGGAAAGTGCTAAAAGAAAATTGAGAAGATCAAGAACAAGTGGGAAAGTGAGAATAAGGTATGAGGTGAGTTTGAGCTTTTTTAATGTTTTCAATGTCACAAGATCATCATTCGGGTTTTAGAATATTATTTGGATCATATAATGTCCTTTATGAGTGCCAAGATGAGTTGGTAGAGGTGGAGTCATTTACGAGAACATGTCACTCCTTGAGTTTTATTGTGCAACATTTGGTTGGTTTCAAACATATTTTTGTACATCTATTTTTTTGCTTTAATAAATTCAAGTTATTGGCTTATGGTTACATGTTTGTGGATGTTATGTTTAAATCAACATGAGTTTCCTTGTCCTCCTCATATGACATATTGTCTTAGAATGAAATTTGACACTTATCTATTTATAGTTGACTTTGAATTCAACTTTCACAACATTAATGTGAATTTAAATTTCTAATGTCAAAAAATGGGAATGTAAAAAAGTGACAAGCCAACTCATTAGGCTAAAGTGGGGACATCAAATTTTTGCATGTATATGTAAAATGCACCCCATTATTGAATCATTTGAGTACAATGGGGATACAAAATCATGGTCATATGATTCATGACATAAACATGGTTAGTGGATAGTGAGAGAGAAACCAAAAACTAATTTGGCCAATGTATTATTTAGTCCTTAATATCGATTCATAAAAATACAAGGATTTTTATTGGAGCAAGATTTTGTTATTTAAACAATTAAAAATATTGGTGATGATATTGGGACAAGGAAGTCATTATTAAACAATTGAAAACAATTAGAAACACATATAATGATGTCATGTTGATTGTACACCTACTCCATTAAAAACTTCTAATGATGATTGAGATGATGTTGATGGACAAGATAATGCATGCATAGTTAATATGAATGAGTAGGAGATGTTGTTCATATTAGCACCACAACATGTTATGGAGTTGTTTGATATTGATCTACTTAGTCATCAAGACTTAGAGATAGATTACAATTGGAGCCAATATGTCTTATATGTTGATTTATATGAAACATCTACATAGTTTCTTTAGAGATCAATTGTTTTAAAACATGGTGATTGAAAATGTGCAATAACTTCACCAAATAATTTGTGGTAGCATCAATGAATTGCATTTGATATAATCATACAACATTGTGAATGGTGTGGGAATAAAGAGCCACTTAAAATGACTCTCTAAGGAACCATTTACATTTGTAAAACTTGTTTGACTAATTGTCACTAGGAATTGATAGATTTCTCTCTATCTCTCTATCTCTCTCTCTCTCTCTCTCTCTCTCTCTCTCTCTCTCTCTCTATCTCTCTCTCTCTCTCTCTCTCTCTCTCTCTCTCTCTCTCTCTCTCTCTCTCTCTCTCTCTCTCTCTCTCTCTCTCTCTCTCTCTCTCTCTCTCTCTCTCTCTCTCTCTCTCTCTCTCTCTCTCTCTCTCTCTCTCTCTCTCTCTCTCTCTCTCTCTCTCTCTCTCTCTCTCTCTCTCTCTCTCTCTCTCTCTCTCTCTCTCTCTCTCTCTCTCTCTCTCTCTCTCTCTCTCTCTCTCTCTCTCTCTCTCTCTCTCTCTCTCTCTCTCTCTCTCTCTCTCTCTCTCTCTCTCTCTCTCTCTCTCTCTCTCTCTCTCTCTCTCTCTCTCTCTCTCTCTCTCTCTCTCTCTCTCTCTCTCTCTCTCTCTCTCTCTCTCTCTCTCTCTCTCTCTCTCTCTCTCTCTCTCTCTCTCTCTCTCTCTCTCTCTCTCTCTCTCTCTCTCTCTCTCTCTCTCTCTCTCTCTCTCTCTCTCTCTCTCTCTCTCTCTCTCTCTCTCTCTCTCTCTCTCTCTCTCTCTCTCTCTCTCTCTCTCTCTCTCTCTCTCTCTCTCTCTCTCTCTCTCTCTCTCTCTCTCTCTCTCTCTCTCTCTCTCTCTCTCTCTCTCTCTCTCTCTCTCTCTCTCTCTCTCTCTCTCTCTCTCTCTCTCTCTCTCTCTCTCTCTCTCTCTCTCTCTAATCATGACCATCAATCAAGTTTTTCATCTACCACTTGGATTTCATCAACTCCATGTAGGAAATTACATATTTTGAAATCAAAAATGTGCAATCATTTTGGGGTTGTAAATTTCATATAAGAATATTAGTTTGAATATTTATATAAGATTATAAGTTTTTCTAGATTTCATTCCAAAGCCATTTAGAGGCTCTTATGGCGAAGAATCAAAGGGATGTCATCCACCCTTGATGTTAATTACCATTTGAAACTCAGTTAGATTTGACTTATTCATCTCTTATCGGTGAAAGAAGTTATGAAGGAGGTAAAGTCAGAATTACATCCCCTTATAGAGCCCAATCATAGTCAGTTACACCATTCCTTTTCTTTCTTCTAGTCACTTTCCATCACATTCCTTAATGTCACAACCTTCCTAAGGTCAATTGAGCACAAAATAAGAGGTAGTAAGCTAAGGTTCATCAAAACTAATTTCCATCTTTCATCTATCATTAAAAGGCTAGGAAATTTCATTTTTATTTATTACATTTTACTTGAATTTCATATATTAAATTTTTATTTTTTTATAAACACCAAAAGAAAACAAGAAAAAAATTAGATTATGATTAGCATATAGATCATGTTTTTCTTAAACATCTTGTTTTGGATCTCTTATTACATTTGAGAATAGACTTTAGATCTTTCATTCATCTTGTTATCTTTCATTTAGATTAGTTAGAAATCACCAATAATTCACAGAGAGAATAAATCACTTGTAGTAGGTAACTTCTTTTCAAAGGTTAATTCTAGTTTTGCATCTTCATTTTTAAAGTTTTAACTCATTTCAACTATGCATTTCCTTATTTCTAGAATAAAATCCATTCACATGTTTACATTTACATATGAAATATTGAATTCATTTCAAAGTAAGAAATTTTTAAAAAACTTTGCATTCATCAAAGCTCATCAAAAATATAAACAATTAAATTTCCATGTAGTGTAGTTGCATGATTGTTTTGTGATTTGAATTCTAGCTTGTGTGATCTAAAATTTAATTATTGCATTAATTTCCAAAAATGGTTAGATTTTAAATTTACATTTGTAAATTCCAAAACATTAAACAAACTTTATCCTTTTATTATGGAAACAAACTCACACCTATTCCAAACAAAAAAACAATCACCTTGCTTTCTGACAAACTAAACTATTTTCTTTCGCATCAATTACACATAACATCTATTGTGTTTTTCATTTCATTTACCTAAAAACCAAAAACATCACATTTCTGAAACATTTAGCAAATAACATCCAAACAATTTTGGTAGAGGCAAAAAAACTTCCAAACAACTTTGAAACAAGATCTACAATAATTCATAGCTCTACATCTAGCTATCACAACCATAAGATAGCCCCCTTACACCCTTTTGGATGAATCTTGATAGCCAATCATTCCCATGAAGGGTATGACAATTCCTATGTGTTTTCACTTATTTTGAGGAAGGCAACATCTAAACAGAATTCCTTCATAACTTAGAAGAGAAGTATTTCGTTTAACTACTCTACCGAATATTAACATCAAAAAATTTGCATTCTAAATGCACAAGACTTACCTATAAGAGCACAACTTAATCAACAAAATTGTGACCTTTTCCACCTACAAGACGATTTTAGTATTTGAGCTACCTCTTCATCATTGGATCTAGCCTTGTCCCATTTTTCATTCATTCATGCGGATGCCCATTTTATGGCAAGACCAACACAAAATAAGTGGGCATTTTCCAAGGGTGATCTAACCAAATTACAATCCATTTCAAGAGAGGGACATCAACCTAAGAGCTATGTTATATCATCATCCTCAATTTTAGTACTCATAAGGAAGATACTTTTAGGTGATTTATTGTCTTGAGAGAACAAGATGAGATCATTAAATGACATTGGTATAGGTTTTTGCATCCCCTACATCTATATCACTAGGCACGCTTGTTATATCATCCTCTCATCGGTTGTCTTAGACCAACCTCAAAATTCAAGTGTTCCCATAGTTAGGTACTTTCTGGTGTGTACATACACAAAGGATCATTATATAAGAAGTACAAGGGTCTAAAAATTAATTATTAGTGGAGTGATATGTGAAACCATTAACTAGGTACACCTAACTCTTCTCGTACATGTGAGGATAACTACCACATAGATTAATGCATATCAAGAACATAGTGTACATAATATGTCTTTCCTTGATAACATAACTACCTAAAGTGAACTCTACATCAAGTGTGAACATGGCACACACCAACACAATAGGCATAATTTATTTCTCTTGCTAACATTCTACTAAGTATATTTGGCACACATTTTGAAGTTATCTCCTTTATGCAATAATATTATTTTCAACATCTTTGCTTCCCATGTAGGGTCCTGATAAATCGATAACATCCCAATGAACATAGACCCCTAAATCTAATGTGTTTTCCTTAACACTCAAGACAATAAAAAAATAAAATATTATAAGTACACAAGAGTTATAGGCGAGACTTAAGGGTAGGGAAGTGAAGAGTGAACCTAGAAGAACAAAACCTAAAAGTTAGATTTCAATTTGTAAAACTATGTCAAGATTGTAAAGTTCAAATGATCCAAACACTTGTTGGTATCAAAGTGCACAATCATGGTAGTAGTCTTTAATCGATTCCAATTTTATGAGTTTCGGTTGTCTTAGCTCTAATTATACGTTTCCATGTTATATTTTTTTACAACAAGAATTTTACAATGTTGTACATAGAAATATACTATTTCTATACCTTTATATAATATATTAGAGTTTCTAGATCTCTGATGAAAAATGAATGCATGAGAAATTACAGAAATTGAAATAACTCACAAGGAAAGAATGGCTCCAAATCAACTCAATGCTCCATATGCTCCATATTCACCATAGGATAGACTGATGCAAGTCAAGTACATATAGGTGGTGAATGTGCAACCTCCTCCTAGATTAGTGGGGAATAACTCTCACTAACTGATACTAGAAGTAGAGTTGACTCCACATAACTAGTAGGCTAACTCAATAGAACTAGTAAGATAACTCAATCAATTGGTACACCTAAGAAAGCATATCCCATGAGTGTAGGAAAGATCCAAGTAAATAAAAAATACAAGGAAAATAAATATCCTACACTAACACCCCCATAAGCACAAATTAGGTGGGTAGTGAAAAGGAAAGTGGGTCCCGACAACAAGGCCTGATGAGGTACCCACATACAAATGAAAATATCTCATAAAGTGGAGAAAAGGAGAAAACCCAGTGGGAAAAAAACTCCCCAAAAAGAGAGACAAGAAACTCACTCAAGAAAAATGGAGAAGAAGAAGTGGGTCCGGTAACTCAACTTGATGAGGTACCCACATACAATGATCATCCCTAGAGTAGAGAGAGAAAGAAGTGAGGACAAGAATGTCCCCTAAGAAGAGCATCGATGGTGTGGTCCTTTGCATAAATACTGAAGAGAATCAGCCTACACCGAACAACGTTACGCCCATGGGAAGGACAAAAAGGAGTACTGAAATTCATCCCACTCCATAAAGGAAGAAGAAGCCTAAAATACTCTGATGCATCTAGTATACAACTAAAAGGTGACATAGGTCTAGAAAACATGTGCACAAAAGACAATGGTAATGTCATTGTAGTATACGTGTCTGAGAGAGAAGATGGTGGGGGCCCAATAACCCTCACAAAGGGATCCACAAGAAGAGGTGGATCATGAAACATCTCTGAAATAGTGGAAGTGAAAATTTCCCAAGGTGGGCACTCCTACGAGAGAGATGAATGGGTCCTCTAGAATGTGTGATGGCTCAATCAGAGCATATTCCTGTAATGCAACACAAGTGGAATATGTAAATAGACAACTTAGGTCGGGAATATACTCGTCCCAATGGGGTTTCTCAATGAGAGCAATGTCTAACAAGAATGTATTAACATCACAACATGAAGTAGGAGGAGAAGATTGTTGTGAAGAACTACTGGAAGTCCAAGATGAAGCAATGTTGCACTCAAAGGTAACAACCTGTGTATGTGGAGTGTCATCAATTGAGAAATCAAGATGTAATGGAGCATGAGAGGAAATGGTCACATTTTTCTTAGAGGAAGGTTCTCCAATAGGACAACGGCACATAGAGTGAATGGAAGCATGAACATGAATGACAATGATCTCTCGTGGAGGAAGCAATTGGGAAATTGTGCTCTATAACAAGATCCCTGTGGTGAATGGTTAACATGAGACTCATAAGTAGCAACATGTGTAAAGGAACACTCAACAATGAAAGGGATGTGCAAAGGGGAGAATATATGGAGGAAATAAAGTGGTCTAGGAAGCGCCACTCTCGGATGGTAAAACAAGGTCACGATTAAATTGTTTCGGATAATGGTTTAGGCGGTAAAGAAAGGGCACTCAATGTGCTCGAACAAACACAATGTATCTATAGAAATATTAAGACCGAGAAGGCCATAGATGTCATCATTGTGAAAAAAAAATTTACATAGTGCAATGATTGATAATGCCTGCTAAACCACTTTGAACCCATAAACATAGATATTTAGAACAACCCTTTATATATTGATTAACAAATGTTTACAATAGCCAGATTACATCAAAAAGGTTCAAGCAACAAATCATTTACATCATTCTATTAGCATCCTACCCTCCCATGGCTCGATCCTAAACCCTATATTACCCCCTCCTATAACCATTACATCTTCCCTTCATGCAGAATGCACCAACATATACATACACACTCGACCTCACTCACACACACCCTTTCCTAGATCAAATGCCTCCTTAAATAGGATAGGAGCTTGCTAATCTAATCATTCAAGAAGAAATCCCACATGCCAAATGTCATCATATTTTGTTATACTTGAGTGTCAAGCCATGCGAGATGTTAATAGCTAGCCATAACAACCTTCACTTTACATCCTATAACCATAATGATTCCTGGAATATTATTTTCTTGAGCTTAAGTCTCCATGTAACAACCTTGTCATCATTACGCCTACCCTGTAACTTCACATGTTTTGCATGTGATACCCTTCTTTAACCGAAATGTGGCTAAGTCCTTAAACCCTTAAACCCTTTCCTACTTCCACACGCAAACCTATCTCTCCTCCTCGCGTGCGCGTTCACTCATGTGATTTTCTCCATAGTGCCTTCCACATGTGCTCATCCTCTACTTTAGGACTTAGTCATTTTTGGGCTCAACATCACCCCACACTAAACGTGTTGTCCATCCTCGAAAAACAATCTGATCTCAACAAAAAGAATAAATAATGGAAGGAAAGAATAACTTGTATCCGGCTTATGCCAAAGAACAAAATAATTTTTCTACTATTGTACAAGGATTGGGAAGTCTTTATTCAAGGATGCTTCAATCTTATTCCAAGCATCCACCTCACTTTGTGCTTGTTGAAATAAATCCCCTATCAATGCGTTGACTTCATCAAATGATAACTCTTCACCTTTAGCCTTTGTGTATCAACAATACTTTCCATTTTCTTGCTAAGGTCACTCAACACATCCATCCTTCGTGTAACTTGGGGATATAATTCCTTCACTTTATTTCTAATCGAGACCCTTAAGCTTTGATCACCTCAGACTTCTTCTCGACTCTGTTATGATCTTGTCCCATTCCCCTATTACCCTTGTTCTTTTCTAGAACTCCTTTAGGTCCGCCTCATGGGTAGCAACCAATACACTTGCCACCTTGTCCTTGTCTCCACAGTTGTCATAGACAACTTCGGCCATGTGCACTGCAAGTTTTTAAGAGAAAGGAAGGAGGAGTACCGAGTTATGGTCTCTTCAATTTTCAACTTCTCATGTTCTCTTTTTCACCAAAACTTCCTCCGCTGACTCCAATGCAAGTGGTTGCCTCTCCATCATGATCATGTCAAGTCCTCTAGGAAGTGGAAATATGACTCATACTTCTATTCGGGGGGGCCAAATCTGGGTACTTTAAGATAATGGAGTTTGAGATAGTCTCTCCTTCTTGTAGGCTTCGCACACCTTCCCCTTTTCTTCTCTCAACTCATCCCTTAACTGCGCAATTATAGACTCCTTCCTTTTATCTCCTTTCTCTCTCTCTATGATTTCCTATTTCTTTTCATCCAATTCTTTTCTAAGGCCCTAATCTTGTTATTCCTCCTAAATAACCTTGCCTTTGACTTCCATCGATACCTTGTTTAGTGCATTACATGCCTACTCATCAGTTAGTTATTGTGAATCCACAATAGGATTTATCTCATTGGGGTTCTGTGTGGTTACCAATGCTCTGCATCGACTTTGAACTCTGGTTCATCAACATGGGACTCAAAATTCCATGACAACATTTTCCTTGTGTGTGTGTATGCACTATCTTTCTCAAATGATGACCAATAGAAGAGTTGGTCTATAGGCACCATGCTTTGAAACATGTGTGCGTAGGACCTTGTTTGGATCATTGACATAAGTCATTTTGGGTCCTTTTTTGTTGCCCATGCCCTTGCCACCTATGTGCACTCTGTTGGGAAGTTGACTACTAAATTGGGATCTCTTCCCATGCTCCCATACTCTTTCTCCACTTCTTACATGTTGCACTCCACCTCGTGCTCTACCAAATCCTTGATGATACCCTTACTTCCCTCTCCATTGTGTCATCAACTATTCATCAGACAGGTGTGGGGTCCTATGCACATTCATCCCCACTTCCTCTTCACTTCCTCCCATTCTCTCTAAGCACCCTCAAAAACATCATCCCACTCCTCTTCATAGATCCATGTACATCAAACACAGGGGGATTCTCACCTTCCTCATGCTCCTCATTCTCCTCCTCGGACTCATCACCCTTCATGCTCTTCATCTCCTAGAGTCTGAACTTTGCACATATTTTGCTTCTTCTTCATTGGTGACTCCTCTATCATAGGGGACATTTCCTTCTTGGGTGACTTCTCCTTCACGAGGGATTTCTTCCTTGTGTGTAAGTACTTGCCCCCTGACCTAATCTTGTGCCCCATGTGGTCTGAACTATACATGTGCTTGGTGCCCTGCTTGTTGTAGTTTCCTCCCTCTCTCTCTCTCTTTTCCCTTTCTTCCTTCCGGTAGGGTCCTCAGGGATGGAGACATCATCCTCAACGTATACACCCTTCTCAAACTTGGGCCTTAGGTGTATATACACCCTTATTTCATTTTTTCCTACAAGTGGTAATGTTACGGGCCTTAGCATATGTATGTCATGAGAGACATACTTCTCCACATATGTGTGCTTCTTAGGATACACTAATGTTTGCGACAGCATGTGTGGTGATCTGATCTACCTCACTTAGATCAAATCTAAGTTTCTTGGCCTCCTTGAACCTATTAACTATGCTTTGAAAATATTACGTTGTGAAGGCAAAAGGTAGTTTACACCATGGGCTTTTGGTGCCATCAGTTAACGTGAACCTTCCAATGTAGAAGTTTTGGTACACTGCAAACTCAAGCCTCATCCTTTACCAAGGCTGGAAGTTTCTCTGGAATCCTCCATTCTTCCCCAAATGCATGCATCATGCATCCACTTGTACCACTTATCCAAGTGTGCCTTATATGTAGTTGTTATCGTTTCACAAGTATATGCTTTGAATCTCTTAGTTGGGGGGTTCTCATCAGGGTACTCCCAAATGTTGTTATTCGGCCCATCGGGCACTCCAATCTAGAAAAAAACACAATGGTAAGGAGAATATTACCATACATAATTTTATCTTCATCATGCGCAACATCGATGATATCCTCCACAATGAAGGCGAGAGGTTGTAGATTGTCCCTTTTGAAATCTTTCTGCAAATGTTCAACCATCTCTTGTTCACTTGCGTCCACCATTCCTGCCCATTTAACTTGGTGAAAGTGTGGCCATCTTCATGATTGGGTCAGTAATCTTGGCAATATCAAAATAGTACCCACCCTTCTTGTATTCATATTCCTTGGTTGTCTCCATGATAGCCTCCTTGTCATCAAGTCATCATCCAATGACTCACCTATGTAGATAAGTCTAGTGTATCTAGAGATCAACTATGGGGTTATGTGCATTCTCCTCCTGTGAAGTAGAAGTGATCTTCATGTGCATGTGTGACATGAGCCATTGGTATAATCTCTCAGGTTTTCCGAAAAATGGCAACTCAAAAAGTTGCAAAAGCCAACCTTCTCCAGTTTTGTCTTCACGGAGTCATCATACACATTGGTTTTTCATCCTGTGTTCTCTCTCTATTGGGTGAATGAGCTCCAATGCCATCTCCTTCTCAGTGGTATTTTTCTATGGTTATAATCACTTATAACCATCTTGTGCATGTGAGAGACCCATTCCATCCCCATTAAAATGCCATCTGGGTACTGCATCTCCGCATACCACTCTTCATTAAAACTTGTCGATGTGATTGGCTTTCCTTTGCCCTTGCCCTTTCCCCTTCTTTGGTGAAGTGTTTGATCCTTTCCTTGGTGCCATTTTTCTCATCAAGCCCTTGTAAGTTCTTCCTTGCATCTTGTTTTAACACTTTGCTCAATCCCTTGGCTCCACTCCTGTGAAATTTCTTCAAAAACCATGCCCTAGCTCTGTAAACCCTAACTGGAAAACTCTCCTTCCACAAGACAAATGTAAATACTCATGGGAATCCACCAAACAATCTCCTCATGCACATGCCCATGTACTCATTCCACTCTGGTTCACAAATCTGTCAAATTCTCTACTTTCACACGTAACTTTTCACAAATTCTCTCACAAGGATGCCCTAGTTGCAAGAGCTCTTCAACAAAAAAACACAAGGTAAAAAGAATAACTTACCCCGACCTTCTATTTATAGCTTTTTTTTTTCCTGCATTAACTCCCATGCCACCTACCACCATACAATCACATTAAAGTCATATTTTTCCAATGCTATCCTCCTCCCGTTTTTGTCTAGTGCTTTTCCTTTGCATGCATAAACTTGTGTGAAACTCCCACAACCTTCTCGTGCATGTAAAACATACATCGACCACATAACCTTACATGTACTTTACGTATGCGCTTAGTGAAGTCAATCTTCCTCTACATCTTAAGCCTAGTTCTTGTCACCACCTACCTCATGTTTCTCTATGATTTTATCCCTGTACGTGGTTTTTATAAAGATTTTGACACCAATCTCCACCCATAATCACTTTACTTATTATGCTCCTCTGAACCCATGTGCTTTTGATTTTCTCATTTGGGCCACCAATCAAACATCACTCCCAACACTTGCTTCTTACCACACTATTCACTAAAAACTCTTCTTTACACTCTCCACCCCACACTAAATAGATGTGTGGTCCTGTGCATAAAACCCCTTTAGATAGTAATTGGCTACCAGCACACAAGCACCCATGTGCCCAAAAAAAAAAACAAAAAGACAAAGCATAACAATGATGAAAGGAAACACATATAAAGGAAAATGCATTAAGGGAAATCCTAAGCTAAATGGAAATATTGCCTTATTTACAAACACAAGAAGACTTATTTATAGTAGGGCTTCAACCTACTCGTTAAAATAACCGAGAAACCATGTGTTCCATCAATAGCTTATACTGGAAAAGCTCTGAATCAAGTATATAAGATATAACATACGGTCCCAACCAATGCACTTTGAGTTTCCCAGGATGGTGCAAAAACTTTGAATCATATAGAAGAACCATCTTCCCAACCTCAAACTTCTTGTTTTTAATATGATGATCATGTCATGCCTTTTCTGCCTAGCTTTCTCCATTTTGGCTCCATCGGGCTATAACATGCCTCTCATCCAACATGCATTAGTTTATCTATGTGCTCTCTAATGCTTTTCATCAGCCAATCCTCCTCATACACATGCATAATATGTAGGGATGGTAACATGAATTCCATAGGAAGAACTACCTCTATGCCAAACACCAATTGAAAAGGTGTGGCCTTGTTCAATCATTTTATAAGTCATGTGATATGCCCATAGTACTGCAGAGACTTTTCATCCTAGTCCCTCCTTCGACATCACAAATCTTAGTTAATGTGTGGCTCAATATCTTGTTAAATGCCTCAAGTAGTTCCATTAGCTTGAGGGTGATAGGGTGTAGTTTTGTGATGGGCCACCATAAACTCTACCAATAAGATTCTAATAGTTTCATTCAAAAAAGTGAGTACCCTATCACTTGTTAAACTCAATGGGCATCCATACATACTGTTGATTATATTCTCCCATAAGAACCTAGTTGTTGTAGTGTACATGTAATGTGTAATCCTTCGTAGCAGGCACCACTTCTTCCCACCTGTAAGATAAGATAGTTTCTATGCAAGTGATAATATAGTGCAAACTGTCATGTGCGTTTGGGAAATAGGGCCCTAAAGTCAATTGCCCATTTTTCAAATGGCTCTACACTAGAAATAGGTCTTAATGGCATTTCATCTCTCTTCACCTGGCTTACCAAGGCATTGGAAATGGTCACAGCCTTGCAATACTCTATACAATCCTTATAAATTATCTCCCACCAAAGGCCTTCCAATAGGATCTTGTGTGGTCGCATTCCTATGCATAGTGTCCTCCTGCAATGCCACCATGAGCTTCTTCCATGATTGTAGTATGCTCATGTTCCACACACACGGTGCAAAACCTCATCTTGGCCTAGTTTGTATAGGTCTCCTTAATCAACATATAGGGTGACACATATAGCCAACTTTTTTCTCCAAGGCCTTCATTCCTTAGGTGCCACACCCATTTGTAAGAAAACAACAATATCCTCCAAATCAGAGGGTGTGTTGTAATCTAAACAATTGTGCATCTGGCATTGTGTCCTCAATGCTTTGTGCATCCTCTCTGAGTTAATCCTTGATAGATGGTTAGGTCCTAAATTACTTTTTCCTAGTTTTACAATGACCGAAAAGTCAAACTCTGAAACAACAAGATCCACCATAGCATATGTGCCCTTGTAAAACAGGCTTGTTCACCAAGTACTTGAGTGCCATATGATCCATGTAAAAGATAAATGGAGTAGCCAATAAGTATTTCCTAAATTTTGTGTAGTGCATAAATCATAGATAATGCTTCACGCTCCATGTTGTTGTGTAATTTTCTTCAAATTTGGAGTTAATTTTCTACTTTTAAAACACAAAGGGTGATCAAAATCCCCTCTCAGGTTGTGCCAACACTTCTCCTATTGCCATACCGATGCATCCACATGCACATGAAAGGGCTTATCCCAAGAGGGAAAGCACAAAATGGGTGCAGTAGTAAGTTTCTCCTTTATGTGTCAAAAGCCATCTGTTGTGCCTCTCCCAATGAAATTTACTCTTATGTTTCAACAACTCTTCAATGCATGTGAAATCTTGGCATAGCCTTTGATAAATTTCTATAATATCCCATATGCCCTAAGAATCCATGCACCATGCACTTTTGCTGGTAGGCTCCTCCAACCCTAAAATAACAACAACTTTTGGCAAGGGTCTACCAATAAACCTTCCTTGCATATAATGTGACCTAGTAATGTGCCAAATGGGGTAGAAAAACACATTTCTTAATGTTTAGAGAGATACTTAACTTCCTGCACCTCTCAAACATCAATCTCAAATTGTCACAATGATCCTTACTAATCCATACACCATCCAGTCATCTAGGTAGACTTGCAAAAATTTATGGATGAAGTCTTGAAAGGCTACACCATGATGTGCAAAAATACAATAGGCACATTCTTAAGCCCAAAGGGCATAACCATATGTAAAAAAAACTTCCCCATTAGTGGTGAAAGTAGTCTTCTCTGGTCTTCCTTTGTGATTCTTACTTGATGATATCCAGAGAATCCATCTGTGAAAGAATAGATTTCTCCCTGCTGTGACACCTTCCAAAATCTCCTCAATAAATGGGGTTGGAAAAGGATCTATCACACATGAAGCATTTAAATCTCTGTAATCAACACAAATCCTTATCCTCCCATCCTTCTTGATACTAATCACCATTGGGCTCACCCATTTAGATTCTCAATTACCTCAATGATTCAGATTCTATCATCTTATCAATTTCCTCCTTAACCTTTACGCACGTAAATTTGGGTTCATCCTGTATGGCCTCTTCCTGATGGGGGTGCACACCTTATTTTAACTTAATCCACATTTCCCCTAATGAGTGATGAACTCCCTTCAATTCATGGTACCCATGTGGGAACAAGTCTTGGAAATTCGTGCAGTAGCTCAACTATTTTTGAAACCTCTGGTCCATCTAGTAATCTCAATGATAACTTCTTTTGGCTCTCTTCTTTGTACCAATGTTAACTTTTTTTTTTCAAGGGCTCATGGTAGGCACATGTGCTTTCTCATCTACTTTTTCCAATACTTCACATGTGTACCTTGTATGGTTAACATCCAAGTTTTCTACCTCCTCATCATCTATCAAGTAGACTAACTTTCCTTTTTCCTTCTCTAGGAAGGTGTGCTCAAATTATATCTCCTCTCTCTCCTTCTTTGGTTCTTCTTCTTCTGAAAGCACACCCCAACTCAGGTTCCCCTAAAAATCTAGGATTCGGTCCTCAGCCATGGCACTATCTCCCAAGGTAAGGTGCTTGACTACTGCAACACCTCATTCACCGATGGCTTAGGAGATTGATACTCAAAATTTTGGATAATATATCATCATTAACTCTTTCAATTACCCATCTGATGATGACATAACTCTGAATGGATATACCATGCATGCATGCACACAACCCTACAAGGTGGAATAGAACTTATGCACCCATAGTGAGGAGGTAAGGCTTTTGGGCCTACCATCCAGGCTCTCTCACATTCTGGACATGGAATGAGGTAGACTCCTTCCCATGATAGTCATATTTTAGAAGGTGCATTTCTCTTTGGAGAAACCTAATAGAGAGCATGATTCTCACTTTGTGCCACTCTAGAAGATTGTCTCGATGGGTCACCCACCAATGTGTTGTTTCCACACAAGGTATAAGTAAGCATATTCCTCCTTTCTATTTGACATGTCCATTGTACCTCCATCATGTGTAGAAAGACATCAGGGTTACCCTCTCAGTGTAACTGGGTAACTACCTTCCTCCCAAGCTACCTAACCAAGTGCCCTAGTGATGTGAGTCACAATGCCCTTCAATTGTCTTGACCAACTCATAGGTCTGTGTGCCCAATTGTCACATGCAATGCTAGTTGTATCACTCATGGATTGAGCATCTTCCCATTGAATGACTCCTTCTCTGATGGATGGACAACCTCGGGGTCTCTAATGGTGTGCACATAGATTCTATCTAGGTCCTCTTCTCCCAAAGGTTCTACATAGGTGCAGACTTCCCATCCATTAGTGGAATAATGACATGCACTCCTCTTTGTTCTCAAAACTTATGTACCCTTTGTTAAAAGTGCAAGTCAACATTATTCTTATAACACCAGGGCATCCAAGTAAGGTTGGAAATTTATCTCCTCGACAAGTGCTAAGACTTAAAAATCTCTAGTAAAATTTTCCCCTTGGATGGTTATGGATGCATCCTTCAACACTCGATGGGCATAGCCTTTTTTCCTATTCACCATATACAACACATTTGAAGATGGTTGTAATGGGGGCCTCCCATCTGATTCCATGCATCTAAAGTGAGAACATTGACCTGCACCCATGTCAATCAGAATGTTTCTCAAGAGCCATCCATCCACAACTGCATTCAATGTGATTTCTTTGTCATAATCAATATTGTGAGGGGGTAGATTAGCATGCAAGACCTACCTCTCATGCTCACCCTCCAAGTGCATGGTACTTTTTCTCTTAGCCACTCTCTAAAGAGGGATAATATTCTCCTGGCGCAACATCCTACACACTTCTCTGACCTCATCCATGTCCTTCTGAGGGACCTCAACATTTTTTTTCTATTCCAACTTCATGATTTCTCCTTTCAAACATTGAATCTCCCCTTGTAGGTTTCTAATCACCTCCATGGTCTCTTGGTAAACCTCTTTTGATGAGTTTGGATCAGGATATTTCCCATGTAATACCTCTTCTCTTGTAATGAGGGACCTTTTTTTGGTTTTCCTGTGCGTGTGCATTCAGCCTCACGTAGTTACTAGAGATAGAGTTCTAATCGGGGTTATGTGCTACCCTAGGCATCCACTATGGATCACTCACTTCACACTCACCATCCCATGTGCCCTTTTCCTTCCTCTAGTTCTAGCTCATGTGCTCATATAACTTAGGAACTCCTCATACTTATGCTTCTTCCTACACCATGAGCATTGTAGAAAATCTAGACACATTGTGCTTGTAGTGTTTAGTAGATCCACAATTGTAACAAGTTCCATGGGAAATTCACTCCTACCTCCTTGTCCACCACCATGACCTCTAAATCCTCCATGAAAAACCTCTTCCTTGACCACCTCCCTCATCTCCACCCCTTCATATTGATGACCTTCATTCTTAGAACTACTTCCAATGTTGGTCTAGCACACACCAATATCAATGGCATCATGGATTTGGTCTATCAATTGACAATCCTTTGTATCGTGAGTCATAGATGAGAAAATCTTACAATAAGAAGACACATTCTTGTGGAGTGCACACTACAACAATGGGCATCTACTTGGATCATGATCTCTGTGAAATTTCACAATCCAATGACATGGTGAGTGTGCACGAATTTCATGGGAAACTATCCTTTGTGTGTCCTTCTACCTCACAATCCATGCACCATAGTCCACTTGTGAGTCTCATGAGCTGAGTTCATGAGAAAATTTTTCTAGTTGCTTTTCCATGGCAGTGATTTGTGCTTCAAAAAGGGACTTACCCTAGTATCAATGCTTCTTTAATGGCCTCGCACATAGAGCAGCCTCAAGGCCTTGCGTGGATCTGTGAAAGTCTTGTGGAAAGTGCTCATCTAAAAGGTGTTATCAATCCTCCAAAATGAACCATTGAGCATGTTGTGAGGGATGGATATCATAAGAAAAACTTTGACAAGAAGAGTCTTAAAGCATGCATCATACTCCCACACACTTTCTACCATACCTTGTTGAATTCCTTGAGTGTTGATGCTCTTTTTCTCAAACTTCAGGAATGTGGAATTTTGCCAAAAAGGCATCACATGCATGCAAGTATAATCCACCACCATCTGATGTGGGTCATACTTTTGAGTACCATGCTATGCGTGCCCCTACAACGTAGTTGCAAACTAACTTTCTTTTCACTCTGGGGTAGTGATACCCTTAGTGCGCCATAGTAATTCACATTTGTGTACATGCTCTGTGACATCTTCAACACCCTTGTAATTAGGTAAATGTAGAGACATCTCATAAAACACTTGTTGATGGTGTTGAGTCCTTGTCCACCAGATCAGGACCTTGATTCCCTCTGTGTTTCCTCCACCACCAGATCCACTAGATCCACTAGCTCTTATTCCTCTGATCCACTAGATCCTCCTCCTCCTCATCATAGGTAAGGGGGCTGATGCAGTTTGCTACTGTGTACCCACCATCGCTAAACTAAACTACACCGAAATGATCTGTGATGTTGAACCACTTCTAGATGTGATACCCAAACTTTGTGTACCCACACTTTCCCAAATGATGTGCCAGATAGGATGCCTCAAACATAGGAAATGTTTGTCTTTGCCATAGATGAACTAAATGAAAAATTATATCTACCAGGTGTTGCTCGACTACCAATACCAACACCAACTGGGTTAACAACACTTATCTCAAGAATTGGAAAACTAAGCACCAGGGTTTGGTCACTAGGTGGGCTAAGATGTGTGCCCCTACTGGCTCTCCTCCTTTCTCCATATGATGAGCTCTCACTAGAATTTGAGGGGTTTCTCTCCATGCTTTCCAAGATGGGGTAGCACAAACTATTCTTAGGTTCCACATTCTCCGCGTGAACCTCATCCTTCCCACAATGTCTACCTCCATAAGTCCATCACTCCTGTAACTTTGTGTTGTCTCACCAACTCCCTTTCTCGCATGCTTCATTATACTTGAGCTGCCTCTCTCTCTCTCTCTCCATTCCACCCATAGGTCTGCCATCTCTTACACACACACCACTTTACATGCCCCATGCCTAGTGGGAAGTTAGCCAACCATAGGAAATGCCTCCATACTCAGAGTGATGATCAAGATCTTAATGGCTAATGGTATAACACACAAGAATGATCCTCTTGGCTCCCTCAAGAACTCAAACTCAACAATCTCTGAGGAAAGAATATGTAGAAACATGTATTCCAATGTATAGCTAGTCAACACTCCACTCCACCAATGATCAACAACATGAGTCTAGGTTAGATCAGCATCATGCAGCCTTTGATACTCTTCTTGGGTCAAACATGAGGTCTATAATACCAACTCTTCCTTGATGCATATGTTGACAACCATTCATACAACTCTACTAGGAAAAACAACAAAATAATGTTTCATAGAGTTCATGATATAGGTGCTCCTCTACCCATTTATGTGCATCAAACTTAGATCAGTGTTGAATCTCTGTGAAAACTCATCCTCCATGTTTTTAAGCCAAGTCTCGATGTTGTCCAAGGTCAAGCATTTTGTCATCACACACCATTCTCACAACAACTTCAAAAGAGGTCCCGACAATGGAACCAAAATGTAGTCTCATTTCCCTACTCCCTTTAAACCCCAAGTGTGTCGGCCTATCACCCAACATTAGTTGGGTGCTCACCGAGGTGTGCGTAGCACCGAGCCCCTCTTTTATGTGAGCCTTGTAAGAATGTTCACCATTAATGGAGGAATGTTTGCAGAAATAAAATACATGCATTCATTCTAGCAATAAGTAAAAAACACTAGATCTAAACATAGATGCATCATAAAAAAGTAAACACTACAACATCACAAAGAGATCAGATCTGAACCATGAGAAAAATGAAGAGCACTAGGGTTTGAACCCATAAACACATATATTCAGAACAACCCTTTATATATTGATTAACAAATGTTTATAGTAGCCATATTACATCAAAAAGGTTCAACAACATATCAGTTACATCATTCTACCATTAACATCCTACCCTTCCCATGGCTCTTTGATCTAAAACCCTATATTACCCCTAGAACCATTACATATTCTTCACCATACATACACCATTACATATGCACACACACTCACTATGTACTCACACACACCTTTTCCTAGATCCAAATGCCTCCTTAAATAGGATAGGAGCTCACCTAATCATCATTATTAGAAGTAAAGCCCACATGCCAAATGTCATCATATTTTATTATACTTGAGTGTCCAAGCCATGCTAGATGCCAGCTAGCCATAACAACCTTCACTTTACAGCCTGTAACCATAATGATTCCCTAGAATATTCTTTTCTTGAGCTTCAAGTCTCCATGTAACAACCTTGTCATCATTATGCCTACCGTAACTTCACGTGTTTTGCATGTGATACCCTTCTTTAACCGAAATGTGGCTAAGTCCGAAGAATGGAAGGTATATAAACATCATAATAACTCCTCTATGATGCCAATGAAATTTTTTTTATTAAAAAAAATAAAAAACAATAAAAAATAGTGACTTCTAGAAGGAAAAAACAACTAACCCATAATAATTAAAAAATGGGCAATATTAAAGGAACCCCTAGTTTTAAAAACAAAGGCAAATAGTTAAGATTTGACCAAAAAGGGTCAAAGAAATCTTCTAGGGCACGAGCATGTGTGAAGGCAAGCTAGTAGGGCACATGAAATTTCTTTGTGTAAGCTTCAAGTCTCCATGTAAAAAACCTTGTCATCATTACGCCTACCCGTAACTTCACGTGTTTTGAATGTAACTTCTTTAACCGAAATGAGGCTAATCTGTGGGCAAAGCGGGGCATTTTGAAGAAATTTCTTCTACATGCACTTTTTTTAATTGTGTTGGCCTAATATGGCACCTCCTTAAGACAACAAATGATGCCAAAGAGGTCGTTTTGGGCTTGGAGAGGCCAAGAAGGCACGACAAGTTGATATTTAATGTTGTAGGGTCGTTTTTAGACATACACCAATTTATGGGGCGACCCAGTTACAAACACGTTTGTCATAGGTGGAAAAATGAGTTTCAACACACCATATGTGTATAAAACGCCCCTCGAGGTATGCGCATGCATTTCCAACCATGTTAAATGTCTACCAAAAAAATGCCCCTCACATAGATGAAAACACCCATCACATGTGAAAACGCCCCTCACAACGTTCTCTTCATGTAAAAACGCAAGGTATGCGCCGCCACATGCTTGAAACACCCTTGAAAAATCGCCACATGTTTGAAAATGCCCTTAAGCAAGCCAAAAATTTCTCAACCCCGCAAAAATGCCTCAAACATGTGAAAAATGCCTCGGACATAAGAAAAGAAGCCCAATACGAGGCTTGAACGAGTTGCGAGGAGGTAAGAGCAAGGCGAAAATCTTTGAGAAAAGATCCACGAAACCCTGAATTTGTAAACCCTCAACTTATCAATATGCAAACACTCAAGCTCACAACCATTCTGAACCGAGACTATTTGACATGAGATCTAGTTTCACAAACTAAGTATGCAAAAACTACAAATAACTCAGTAATGGAAAACGTATCACCAGAATCGCTCTGATACCATATTAGAGTTTCTGGATCTCTGATGAAAAATGAATGCACGAGCAATTGCAGAAATTGAAATAACTAACAATAAGATGCAATATGATCAAGAACTCACAAGGCAATAATGACTCCAAATCAACTCAATGTTCCATATTCTCCATATGATAGATTGATGCAAGTCAAGTACATATAGGTGGTGAATGTGCAACCTCCTCCTAGATCAGTGGGGAATAACTCTCACTAACTGATACTAGAAGTAGAGTTGACTCCACATAACTAGTAAGCTAACTCAACACAACTGGTAAGCTAACTCAACACAATTGGTACACCTAAGCAAGCATATCCCATGAGTGTAGGAAAGCTCCAAGTAAATAAACAAATACAAAGAAAATAAATATCCTACACTAACATAATACATTATAATTTATAAATTTGAATATAATATTATAATCATATGAAATAATAAAAAAGTAGTTTAAAAAAATAAATCACAATCATCAGTTCTTCACTATTAAAAATATATACTTATTTAGTGCTTATGCATTAAGTGGGTCAGGACAATAACTACTCATAACAGAGTGGTTACCTCCATTTCTATGAGCATATGTATGCATTATCATATACATTATTGAATATGAAAATAAAGCAAAGATGATTTATTGGTCTAGATCATGGTGGAAAAACAAGGCACACATTAGTGCCGGAATCTCTCCAACATTATTTAAGTGGTGGAATTTGGAGTTAATGTAAATTTAGCTAGTGCACCACAAAAACAAGAATCTTAAATTCCCTTTAGTGGGGACATTAGTCTTTGTCTCCTTACAAATAAGTCTAATTATTTTTCTTAATCAACCGCTTTGGTGGGATGCCGATGTATCACACAAAACAACAATTTTTCTTCGGTGGGTTGCAACTTTGTAACCCCAACCAAACATTTAAATATTATTTCACAAAGTCTGTTGGTAACAACCACACCTAAAAAATCATAAGAAAATAATGAATATGCTTTAAAATGGAGGTAATATGATTGGTCTTGCTTTCTCCGGAACTAATAATGATTTTTTCTAATTTTTAATTTTTAAATACACACGGAGATCATGGAATTTTGATTTTTATAAGGATGGTGTTGGATTTTTGGAAGGTCGGTTTGAAAATTTTATTGGATTTTTTCCTTATTAATGTGGGTTGGTACTTATGCCACAACAATAGTTTAATTTTTATCATTAAGTATTTTAAAGACAATAATTGGTTATATTAAATTATGTTGGATTTTTTAAATAATGTCGGCGAGATAAATTAATTTTTGGTGACTATGAGGTTGACCTAATTAGTTACCGTTGGGTCTTAATATGGAGACAAGATAAGACCATATGGATTAAATATTTTAAATACAATAAAATAATATTATATTATCAAAGCATCTTGTGTATTGCTTGGAGTTGTGCATAAGGTGGACATATAACAAGTTTTCCCTTCTATTTATTGGATGGTTAACTTTGGAGAACAGTTTTGTTTGATTAGGTTTCCAAACATTATTATTATTTAATGAAAGATAAGTTTTTATAGAAAATTCTTGGTATTCAATGTATACATTTTTTTTTTTATGATTTAGTGTTAAAGATTTAGAGGTATTTATTCTAACAAATTCTCTAAAATTAGTTGAATTAAAACTAAACTTTTTGGTATTACTTAAATTTAATATTTTAAAATATGATATAATAATATAATAATATCTATACCATTTTAAAACATATTTTGTAAAAGTACATATCATAAAATATATACTTCAAAAAATAAAATTCAACATATTATTAAGACAAATAAAAAGAACTACATTTACAATTTAGATAGGAAAGATAAATTAATATAAGAAAAATTTAAGAAAGTCAAAAGAAAGAGAAAGGTGGTACATGCTTCTATTGACTACTTTGTTGTTTTTTGGGTTCAATCCTTAGATATTTTTATATTGAGGGATTTATAGAGAGGACACCTCTTTTTTTCTTTTTTAATTGAAGAAGTTGCTCAAAAAAAACTATGCAAACAAGAAGTACCAAATAAAATACCCCAAAAGAAGAGACAAATTAAGGAACCAAGTTAGGATTCATTGTCAAGAACATCAATTAGAATGCTTAGAGGCAAAAATAAACACCAAGGATCCAACAAACTAGCTCAATCATAGAATGACATGAGAAGCAAGAACATTTCGCTAGACCCAGACAAAACAACAATAAAACAAAGATGTTTTAAAGATTAGAAGTTTGTTTAATCTAAAGTTGTTCTTTTGATCCTTTACAAGCACACTAATTTATTTTTCAATCTTCATCATCGGCTCAACCAAATTAGTGTAGTAACTTTCTACAACAACATGGACATCTTGGTCATTTGTAATATAATGTTAGGGTAAATCTACTACATTGCAACTTCAAACAAAATACAAAACTTACTAAAAACAATGATGCATCTATACTTTCATTAGTGGCTAATAATTATTTGCTTAAAATATCTAATCCCCACATTATGTGATTTATTTTGTCCCAACACTACTTGTTTTCAAGATAATAGGTGTGAATGATAGCGAGGAGATCATGGTGGACAACAACCTACATGTGTTTAAAAATGGACACTTAAGAGTTTTAATATTAAGAAATCAAATATTATAACCAAGAGGAAGCTTCTAGAAAAGAAGCTTCCAAGCGATGATTTGAACCATAGCATTAGCTTTAGACTTCTAAATGACGGCTTCGAGGTGTCATCATTTTGCTTCATTGAGCTTGTATTTCCATTTTGAGTTAAGTCTTTGCTCTACAAACCACCCCAAAATGAGTTTTTAGTAAATACACGTATGCGGGAAGTGGTCTAACTGCTACTATTAGGCCATCTCAATATTTTACAAATTTGTTATGAACAAGGGTAGACATTTTGGCAAGAGTGTAGTATCCACAAGTGAATGATTTCAACTATCGTTTCCTTCTTAGTAAGCTCACTGCAACTAAAAATACTTTTAAAAAGAGACCAATTTTTCCATTGTGAACATGGCATATGCTAGATGTGTCCAAATTGACATATGCCTTTTTTGAATAAGTGTTTTCCTTTGAATCTAGGATGCAAAGCAAAGAACAACTTATCAATTTAAACATGCCTATTCCACCAAGTGGAGGAGGCGGGAAATGTAAGCCCATGATAAATGGATTTATCATTCCATTCGAGAAGCCCTAACAAAATTTGTCACACTTTCAACATAATATTAATAAGAGTAGAGACAAAAAGTTCAAAATATTTAGCAAGCAAAATTTTATCATACATGTGAACTTTGCACCATTGTCCTTTGGTTGAGGATGAAGATATCCGACATCGAACAAATAATTTACAAGGCGGAAAATCATGTAGAGAAAGAGTGATCCACATAGAAATTAGACATTTCTTTTAAGAGATGCTCTACACACTTTTTTTTTTGCCATTTTATTCCCCAAATAAAATCCGTAATAAGTTTTTATAACATGATTTTGAAGATAACCAAACATAACAAAAAATCAATGAAGTGATAATCAAGGAGAATCCATTGAGAGATTTCAACTAGGGCACAATTTTGATGATTTAGACAATTGAATTGGGCATTCAAAGATTAGGACAAGGGCACCAAATGGAGAAGCCATTGAAGAGTTTAGAGGAGCCAAAAATAAGGAGACTAGAGGCGCATCAAGAGGCCAAGGGGGATTAAGCCCTAGGCAATTTAAGCGATTTCCTACGGTGCTAGCAACTAGGAGGTGCTCTTTTTTTAATATTTTCATGGGTTAGATTCTCCAAAATCCATAAAATCATTCCCATTATTATGTATTTCTATTCAATGACATGAATCAAATCATTTAAATTGTTAGCCACTAACCTACTATCAAAATCCTCAACCATGATCATCAATTTAAAAATACAATCTCGGTTTTGTTGTTCTACAGAAGGTGTTGAATTGGGTGCACGAGGCACCGAAAATGTTTCATCTACAATTATTTCCACACTTCATGTTCCTTCTAACAGTTTTTTTAATTTTTATGATTTGAATGAAGAATATTCTTGAATGCACCGCCACCAAATCCTAAACAACAATTTTTTTCTAGAGCTCTCTTACGTTTGTTTGTATAATTTTTTTCTCAACTAAATTTGCAAGTGTTCCCTCTAGTAATAACTTGTAGATTTAATAAGACAAAATGTATTCATTTTATATTTGATAAGGTCATTTTCTAAAATATCCCTTATGGGATATTTCTTAAAAATGCACAAAATATATGAAAATTGCTGAAAGTGAGATCTTGATTTATATGATTTTTACAAGTAAGGACAAAAAAACTAAATAAAATCAATATCTCCTAAGATATCCACTCGAATTACTTGAAAATTTAAAGAGAGCTTGATATTATTATAGAGGACATAATAAAACTATTTTTAGACTTTTACATAAATTAAAGCGCTTTGCAGAAAAAGCACAGCGTGCCCTAGACAGCTGGAAAACTTCTAAGGTTCATTACTCTCTAAATACAAGAGCAAAAATAAGGGTCTTTGGAAATAACATTGACAAATATAGGAAATAATATTTCCACCTTCGATCGACAACAACCGACTAGAAAACCCCCAAATAAAGGCTTCATGATTCGCTTCGCTTAGACTCAGGGTCGGAAAATGATGGAGGCACCTTCAACGTGCTACCACGCCCAACCCAAATGGCTGTCGTGAATCTAATCTGGATCCCCTCTGATTATCTTCCCCAAATGCCCCCAAAACCCTCAAAATCCTTCCTCTAAACCCTCTGGTAATATCTTTATAGTACTGACCTTGAAAGCTGCTCCAAAATAACAAACCTAGGGTAGATCTCTCACTACCGAAGAATGCCCTGCTAGCTAGGGACAAGTCTTTCACCACCAAAGCTAGGGTCCCTGTGGGATTTGACTCCACAAGTGTAGATGCGCAACTACTACTACACATGAAGGAGGCTAAAATGTAAGCGAAAAAAGTGTCTTTTCTTTCTCCCCCAACTCCTTATATACTTCTCCTCAGCAAACGAGCCCACATAACCCTAGGCGTATTTCATTCCATAGAGGGCCAATAAATAAAGAGTAACTATAGTTACTTTTTCCTTTTTTGATTCGTTATTGTCCAAAAGTGACCCTCAAATGTAAAACTTGGATATTAAAACCATGGGGCCCCTTCCCAAATCTCCCATCGTCCATAGCCCCCTGAGTCTGACCATGGTTTGGAATCGACTTGGCCCTTGGGCCATTTGGCATAGGAAAAAGGGGACATTACAGAAAGGGGACATTACAGTCCTCCCTTCCCAAATTTTTCTTGTCCTCAAGAAAATGCAAATTAGGATGCTGCAAAATCTTTTCTCCCTCCCAAGTAGCATCCTCAAGTGGCAGTCCCTTCCATTGCACCAAATACTCGGTGATTACTCTACTCCTGAGCCCCCTCTGTCTCGTTTCAATAATGGATTCGGTTCCAACACCAACTTCCCTTCCTCATCTAGTGGCGGTAACTCTATAGATGGTACAATATGCGGTCCGAGTGCCTTCTTAAGGCATGAAACATGGAAGACATTATGTATCTTATTGTGCTCAGTAGCTCTAGCTCATATGCCACTGCCCCAACTCGACGAACTACTCGGTATGGACCATAAAATTGTGGTTTCAATTTCTCTGCACCCTTCTGCTTCAGTGAGGACTGCCTATATGGTCTGTAAACGTAGGAACACTAGATCCCCAACCTCAAAAGACCTCTTTGTCCTGTGTCGATCTGCATATACCTTCTGTTGATTATGTGCCTTCTGAAGATTCTCTCTGAGAGCCTTCAGAATATCTTGGTTCTCCTATAACCACTCTCGAGCTTTAGGAGCTCAGCTATCTGGTAATACCAAATCTACAAATGTCCTGGTGTCGTACCCATACAAGGCTCGGAAAGGGGTCATACCTATGCTCATCGATAGGTGGTATTGTAGCAATACTCACCCATGTGTAACCATTTAATCCATGCCCGTTGGTGTCCTATTACATAACTCCACAAGTAGCCTTCTATCCACTTATTGACTATCTAAACGCCCGCCCGGCCGGCCTGCATCGTGGGTGGTAGCTAGTGTTAGGAGTCAACTTTATACCTGCTAGTCTAAAGATATCTTGCCAAAAGGTGCTCATGAAGATCTTGTCCCTGTCACTGACAATGTTTTTAGGCAACCCATGTAGCCTAAAAATACCGGTATAGAAGATCCGGGCCACATCCATTGCCTCGTGCCCCTTGGGTAGGGAAAAGAAATGAGCATACTTAGTTAACCGATCAACTACAACATAAATGCAGCTATGCCCATGCACCAAGGGAAGCCCAGTGATAAATTCCATAGATATGCTTTCCCATTTCTATTCAGGAATGGGGAGAGGCTGAAGTAATCCTGCTGGGAAAGAACGCTCGGATTTGGTTTGCTGGCAAACCATACACTCTCTAACATGATTAAGGACATCGTCCTTCATTCCCTTCCATGAAAATCTTTCCCTGATGAACCTGTATGTTTTGAAATACCCAGGATGTCCAGCTAGTGGTGTATCATGTACTGCACGAAGGATCTTCTCCTTCATTTTGGATCCTGAGTACAAGGAAAATCCTATCCTTGTAGAAAATGAGATCATCCACTACTCTGTATCGGTTGTTCGTATAATACCATCCATGATATCATAGGAAAACTACTTTTTGGAGTACTCAATAAGTATATGAGCCTTCCAATCTGCTAAAATATTAGACATAGAACTAAGCATAGCAGTGAGGTAAGGCCTCCTAGATAAAGTGTCAGCAACAATATTATTCTTACCTCTAGTGTACTCTATGTCAAAGTCATATGTTTGCACCTTGTTCACCCATATTTGTTGGTGATCGTTGAGCTCTTTCTGTCCCAAGAAGAACCTCAAACTATTGTGATCCGTATGAACCACAAATTTGCTACCCACAAGGTATTGTCTGAATTTGGCCAAGGCATGCATGATGGCCAACATCTCCTTGTCATAAATTGAATACCCTCTCTCCATGGGTTTCAATTTCTAACTCTCATAGGTGATGGGATGCCTATCCTACATGAGAACTACCCCAACACCCTCTCCTGATGCATCACACTCTAGAATGAATGGGCGGGAGAAGTCTGGTAATGCAAGGACAGGGACACAAACTCATCACCTCCTTGAGGTGATAAAAAACATGTTGTGTTATGTCTAACCAAGTAAAAGCCCCCTTCTTGGTCAAATCGGTCAATGGAGTAGTCAACCGAGAGAAATTCTTCACAAACCTCGGTAGTATGTGCACAACCCCACAAATCCTCTCAATTGTATCAATGTCCTAGGTGGTGGCCAATTCCTCTATTTGTAACCCTCGCCTCTCAACCAATGAGGCATCAATAAAGTTGTGGGTTGCCCCACTATCAATGAGTACCACCACTCGTTGTCCCTACAAAACTCCCCTAACTCTAAATGCCTTGTACCTCGAGGTACTAGACAAGGTGGCGATAGTCTCTTGGGGAAAGTCTCGCTATCTTGCTCAACACCCACACTATCTAATGCCTCATCATCATCATCCTCTAATCCTTGTGTGTCCAAATCCTCATCACCATCACTCTCCTCGAAGACCTCTATGAATTGGGCCCTCCCTCTACCCTTGTAATCATGTCCTGGAACCCAAGGTGCATGGCAATCGAAACATAGTTTCTTTCACCTCAATTCCTCCTTGTCCTCTCTAGATCCAAATGGTCTCCAGGCTGTATCTTTCCTAGGTGGAGGTACCTTCAGCTATGAACCCTGGTTCTAGAAGGGAAACCCTTAGGCTGCACTTGAGGTGGAAACCTCGACTTAGGATTGGATAACTCCAAGTCACGAGCTCTCCTAATATCCTCATGCAACGAAGAAGGCTCAAATGCCCTCATAAATCTAGCGAGAGCATCTGTCAAACCTGTTGTGAATAGGGAAATCAACCTCATCTTTGTAACATCAGGTACCATGACCAATAGTCTCTAAAAATTAGTGATATACTGATCCATGAAACCGGTCTGCCTCAAATGAGTCAACTCTCTAAAATACTTGTCAGGGTCCCTCTTATCAAATCTGCTCACTAGCCTCTTTGTGAACTCTGCATAAGTCGTGATGTATATGTGTCCCTATGTAATCAACCCATGATGCCACCAATCATGAGCATCTCCCTCTAGATGTAAGATTGCAAACTTAATTGCATCTTCCTCACGCATAGGATTCAAGTCAAAGTATGTCTTCAACTTCTGCACCCAAGACTATGTAGTACACTTCTTAGAACCGTCGAAATGTGGAACAAAAATTTGTCCCAACCTCCTTTGCATCTCTGGTACCTATGCCTGGTAATCTCTCCTAGGCCTACTGCCAATCTTCATTTTGCAATATTCTTGGAATGGCATGTTGTCACGAAAGCCATCACTTAAGGTCTGGTACCTTTCCCAACAAGACTCCTCATCTACAATATCCCCTAGTTGTCGTACCTGTGAAACTTCCGGATCCTTCAAAAAAGAAAGTTTTGAAACCCGGAGGCTTGGTAGAAGAATGGGGGGACCACTGTCCTGAATTTCCACCCTCACCTCTTTGACCATATTTTCCCCTATTGTTATTTTCTCCTCTTTCCGCATGAGTATCAAACTTGTCTGTGTTAATCTCTCAATGAGTTGGCTCAAATAGAGATTGGTAGTCTCTTGTTGCTTTACCATGTTGGTGAACAATTGTTTCATTAGATCTACCCCTATATCCTCACTATCTTTGTCCCCCATATTTCAATCCCAATCAGGTTGGAGAAACAACTGCTCTGATACCACTGAAATATCCCTTATGGGATACTACTTAAAAATGCACAAAATATATGAAAATTGTAGCAAAGTAAAATATTGATTTATGCATATTTTTATAGTAAGGACAACAAACTAAATAAAATCAATATCTCCCAAGATATCCACTCGAATTACTTGAAAATTTAAAGAGAGCTTGATATTATTATAGAGGACATAATAAAACTATTTTGGAGTTTTACAAAAATTAAACTGCTGCCAGAAAAAGCACAGCGTGCCCTAGACAGTTGGAAAACTTCGAGGTTCGTTACTCTCTAAATACAGGAGCAAAAATAAGGGTCTCTGGAAATAACATTGACAGATATACAATGTGACGCATTTGGAAAACCTCCAAATAAAGGCTGCAAGTCACTTCACTTAGAATGGGGTCGAGAAAATGATGGAGGCACCTTCAACAAGCTGCAACGCCCATCCCAAATGGCTACAAGTGAATCGATATGGAGCCCCTATGATTATCTTCCCCAAATTCCCCCAAAACCCTTGAAATCCTTCCTCTTAACCCTCTCATAATATATCTATCTATCGTACAATCCACGAAAGTGGCTCCGAAATGACCGACTAGGGTAGATCTCTCACTACCTTTAGGAGAATACTCGCTAGCTAGGGACAGTCTCTCACCACCGAAGCTAGGGTCCCTGTGGGGTTTG
Source organism: Taxus wallichiana var. yunnanensis (assembly GCA_018340775.1). NCBI lineage: Eukaryota > Viridiplantae > Streptophyta > Pinopsida > Cupressales > Taxaceae > Taxus > Taxus wallichiana. Next base: position 758,649,793 of record CM031237.1, read on the forward strand.
TCTCACAAGTTGTAGATGCACAATAGCTACTGCATGTGAAGAAGGCTAAAATGTAAGCGATAAAAGTGCCTTTTCTTTCTCCCTCGGCTCCTTATATACTTCTCCTTGGTAAATGAGCCCCCATAACCCTAGGCGCAATTCATTCCATGGAGGGGCCAATAAAATAACAGTAACTATAGTTACTTTTTCCTTTTTTGAGTCGCCATTGTCCAAAAGTGACCCCCCAAATGCAAAACTTAGATATTAAAACCATGGGGCCCCTTCCCAAAGCTTCCAATGTCCACTGGTCAGGTCGACCACGGTTTGGACTCGACTTGGCCCTTGGGCCATTTGGCATAGGAAAGGGGACATTACATTTTCCTATAGGTTGGAACAAACAACTTCTATTAGTATTTCAACATATGTATAAGTATATCATGTGAATATTTCAATAATATTAGGATATTTCAATCTTAGTCATATCATCCAATTAAATATTGCATCCATGAGTATAGAAGTATAATTTACCAATAATATATATAGGGAGCATGGTAATCAATTAAAATGGATAGAATTAAAGAATTAAGTGGTACACAATTTTGAAAAAATTAAACATAAAGTTGAGAGCAAAATAATCTTTTTGAAAAAGATACCTAAAATAAATACATTAAATATTTATTACAAATACACAATATAAACTAGAGGTCTCCTTGACATTGAATGCATCCATTTCCATGCAGTAGCAATACATGAAATCCTAGCAATCTTATCATCAATGTCAAAATATTTAAGAAGTGGGTTAGAAACTATTTTCCCAAATATTGATGTTATCGTACAATTGTTTCTTTGCATTTGTGTTGGAAATTATAGCTATGAGATATTGTTCTTTATTCTCACAAGAGAAAAAATGTAGTTTAAGCTCAATAAGGGATAAACTAGATTAAATAGCCTTTCTATTTTGACAATTTAACTCGATCATTGATAAATTATAACAATTTCATTGATAATCATGGTGTGAAAAAATCAAGAAAGAAGCCTTTTTAACATTATTTTTATGATGTTAAAATTCCACTATAAACTATTGTCAAAAATTAGGAGTGGAGGAGTGTTAACTTCTGGCATCTTGCTAGGGCACTCAAAACCCTTAATTTTGCCCCGAGGAGGTGTTGCTTAAGGGAAGGTTTTGGAGAGCCCATGGCAAAGCAACCAAGAGAGGGAAAAAATAGGGTTTCGTCTAAGGAAGAGAAGGGAGAAATAATATTTTTTTTACAGGTCTGTCACCGCAAAATAAGGAGACATGTGTTATTTCAAGGAAGTTTGGGCTTTACCAAATGGAGGTGTAACCGGTGTCACTAATACAACTTCAACACTCGATCATAATTGTCAAATTTAATCGATGATTTCAAAGATTAAATTTGGGCTTTCTCAAATGGAGGTACTGACCAATCTTGATCAAATCTGGAGGAGGCGAGAAAATAAATCGAATTCTCTAGATTGATAAAGGGGTTCCAACTTACTCTCTTACCTAGGAATTTCTTTGTTGTTACTTTCTCCTGTTTAAAATATAGATACTATGCCATGGAATACGAGTTAGACATCTCTCTTAAAATTTATATTTTAATATATGACATAATTATATACTTTACCCGTATCTATACCATTTCTAAAACACATTTTGTGAAGGTACACATAATAAAATATATGCTTTAAAAATAAAAAATTCAACATACTATTAAGATACATAAAAATAACTATATATACAATTTAGAGACAAGATAAATTAATATAAGAAAAAATTAAAGAAAGTTAAAAAATAATGAAAGGTAGTACATGCTTTCATTGATTACTTTGTTGCTTTTTTGGTTCAATCCTTTAGATATTTGTATTGAGTGGGATTTATAGAGAGGACACTTTCTTTTCTTTTTAATCGAAGAAGTTGCTAAAAACAATACAAACAAGAAGTACTAAATAAAAGACCCTAGAATAAGAGACAAATTAAGGAACCAATTAGTATTCATTGTCAAGAACATCAATTAGAATGCTTAAAGGAGGAAATAAACATCAAGGATCCAACGAGCTAGCCCAATCATATAATGACATGAGAAGCAAGAACATTTTGCTAGACCGAACAAAATAAACGATAAAACAATGATGTTTCTAAGATTAGAAGTTTGTTTAATCAAAAGTTGTTCTCTTGATCCTTTCAAGCACACTAATTTATTTTTCAAGGTGTTCATCATCAACTCAACCAAATTAGCAAGTACTAGCTCACAAATTTCTACAACATGGACATATTGATCATTTGTAATATAATGTTAGTGTTAAACTTTTGCATTATAACTTCAAACGAAATACACATGTTATTAAAGACAATAATGCATCTATATTTTCATAAGTGGCTAATAATTATTTTCTTAAAATATCCAACCGCCACATTATGTGATTTATTTTGTCCCAATGATTACTTGTTTTCAAGATAATAGGGTGAATGATATCAAGGAGATCATGGTGGACAACAACCCACACATGTTTAAAAAAATTACGCCTCCAAAAGACATTAAGGTAGAGTAGGTTGTTTACAAAATTGACACTTAAAGACTATTGATATGAAGAAATCAAATATTGTCATCAAGAAGAAGCTTCTAGAAAATAAGGTTACACGTAGTGTTTGAACCATCACATTAGCTTTAGAATTCCAAATGGTGGCCCCAAGGTGTCATCATTTTGCTTCATTGAGCCTGTATTTCAATTTTGAGTTGAGTCTTTGCTCTATAAACAACCCAAAAATGAGTTTTTGGTAAATACACTTAAGTGGGAAGTGGTCTAACTTATTACTATTAGGACATCTTCAATATTTTACAAATTTGCAATGAACAAGGGTAGACATTTGGCAAGTACTGTAGTATCCACGAGTTAAATGATTCCAGTTATCGTTTCCTTATTAGTAGCATGCAACTAAAAATATTTTAAAAAGACTGATTTGTTCATTACGAATATGACATATGCTAGAGGTCTCCAAATTAACATGTGCATTTTTGAGTAAGTGTTTTCCTTTGAATCTAGGATGTAAAGAAAGGAGCAGCTCATCAATTTAAACGTGCCCATTCCACCAAATGGAGGAGGTGGGAAATGTAAGCCTATGACAAAGGGATTTATCATTCCATTCGATAAGCCTTGAATTTTTGTGTCACACTTTCAACATACTATTCACAAGAGTAAAGACATAAAGTTTAAAATATCACGAAAAATTATATCATACGTGTGAACTTTGCACCATTGTCCTTTGGTCGAGGCTGAAGATATCCGATATCGAACAAAGAATTTAAAAGATGAAAAACTATGAAGAGAATGAGTGATCCATATAGAAATTAGACATTTAACTTGTGTCCATAGATGCATGATTCCAAGGCCTCCTTTGTTCTTAGGTTGAATACATTGCTTTTAAGAGATGCTTTACACACTTTTGCTTCCATCCTATTTAACCCAAATAAAATTCCTAATATGTTATAACATGATTTTTGAAGATAACCAAGATTAAAAAAAAAGTAAATGAAGTGATAATAAAGGGAATCCATGGAGAGATTCGAGAACCAGCTAAGGATTTTGATGATTTGGACAATCCACTTGGGCAACAAAAGATTGCAGGGACAAGGACACCAAATGGAGAAGCCACTGCAGAGTTTAGAGGAGCCATAAATAAGGAGACTAGAGGCACAACAGGGGGTGCTCCTTCAGGTGAGGTTTTGGAGGATCTGTTTGAGGGGAAGTTTGAGCTTCCTCAAATGGTCACTAATGCAGCTTCAACACTAATCATTATTAGATATTGTGCTTTACATGAACATTTAATGATACATATATTTTTCTATGTACAAAGGTTTGGATCATTTCAAAACCCACTATTTATCCTTAATCAAAAAAGAAAAAAAAGACATTAATTATGATAAGATCTTGTTTATAACTTTTTTTATGGGTAGTGCACTCATTTGTGCACTAGATTACATAGATTGTCAATATATTCTGAAAAAAAAAAAACTAAACCAGGTGATCACCTTCAACTCAAGCAACTACTTAAGGGGCATCCACGCCATCAAAGTCACCTAGGGCACGATCCTGGCCTCAACCGTTTCGACTCTCCATGTCGAGTATCTCCAGCCTTGCACTCAACAAGACTTGATCCTTGGTGGGCCCATTGTAAGCCTAACAACATCACCAATAGACCAATGGCCCTTTAATAATTTGTAATTTCTTGGTTATTCCCATGAAAGAAAAATTTAAACCCCAACAATCATAACCACTTTAAATGCCACAAAAATGAGGTCACTATTAATATAATATACTTCTTGATATTATATACCACGTATCAAATATCTTGAATAATAGAATAATTTGTTTAATTTGTATATTATTTTTCATAAAATTTGTATGTATTTAAGAATTTGAAAATGAGAAGAATTTCATCCAACCCTCAAAGAATTGAAGTGTATTTGTTTCTCTACATCATAAGTATTTTTATTCTTTATCATAATATTACTTTTTTTATAGGTACAAAATATTATTTATAATGTTGTTTATTGTTGAGTGGGCTGACATATTTATATCGAGACAACCATAAGTCTTACTAAAGTAATTGTGGGAAAAAAATTGTGCTAGTTGTAGAAATGTGATGTTGGACTAACAATAATTTTGTGATGGAGCTTAATTTGATAGTGGAAAGTGGGTTTTCCTAATAATACATTGCACCACGGGGGTTCATTAGCTAGGCAATATCCTAGCATGTGGGTTCATATTGAGGTAATTAAAATTAATAAAATTAAATTCAATATACCGAGTAGACATGAGGGGGTGAAAGGGTTTAATTTATTAATATTTTGAATCAAGTATTGGGGGTAGGTTAGAGAGGTGGGCCAAAGGAAAGGGAGGTTTAATTTTAATATAAAACTAAAACATTTGAACCCTATTTTTTAAAAGTAAATACCTTAAAATTGTAAAAGGAGTGTGTTCATAAAGTTAAAATTATCTCTTTTTGAATAAAGAAATATCAATTAAGAGATTCTTAACCTAGAAATAATAAGATGGTATAAAACTATGATTGAGTATGCTTTTCAACACAAGTGATATTATTTCACCATCTTAATTATTTGAATAAATATTGATAAATGATAAAAGCTTAACATTTATAAGGTGATTTTTAATAGGTCTTCAATGGCTTCAAACCATCTTTTTAGGAAATGCATATTAAAAAAATTGAGTGAGAAATATGATAGATTTTTTGTTTAATATATTAGGGTAGAAAAAAAGGGTAAATAAAATTATAATTTAAAAATGGGTAAGTAAGGTACATGGAAAAATAAGGGGTATTTTCATTCTAATAATATAACGGGAGGGGTATTATCAATTGAATATTTAAAGGTAAAAACTAGAATTAAAGGTATTCTTTAATACCCTTCAACGCACGTGATATACCAAACTTTTACTAAGTGAACCCCCGTGCATTGCACTAACAATGTCAATGTGTAACTAGGCATAATTCATATGTAAATTAAAAAAATAAATGCAAAAATATTGACTAATCAAACATAGAAAAATTTAGAAATTTTTGTAGTCCTTAATGACATATAGTGGAAAACAAGTATATATCCCAAGGGAATCAAACTTGGAAAGAAAATATATATTCATTAACCTCCAAAAAAATATGTAATATTTTTGGCTTTTCCAAAACCATAGGCGTATGAAAATGACTCCCTCACATGGTCAGTAAAATTGATCTCATGAATCTAGTTCTCTAGTTTTTAACTCTACAAACCTCACTTGTTTTTCATGAATTCAATGTAAATCATCAAGAAAATGTTCTCCTTACTCCACACCTTGATTCAACGTTATTTTTAAAATATATATATAAATAAAATGGGGTTTGGATTGATGGACATGTCATATTTATACCCCCTGTGAGAAAAAAATATTTCGATTTTCATTAAATATAAGACAAAATAGTTTAGTGTATGCAAGTGTGCCAACCCTAAATGTTAGATGTTCTCTTGAATTATGCATTTGGCATGGAGGTGCTCCTGAAACAATAAAAAAATCTTTTATAACTATAATATCACTCTTGTAAAAAAATTATATTTTTATTGTTCATGTTTGAGTGTTCTAAATATACTAATATACGCGTGTATTTATAGACTTATCGAAGTCAAATTAGGACACTATTAACATACAATCCAACACATAATGGGCGGGAAATATGACAAAAGGAGATTACAACCCTAGAGAATCATCAAACAAGGTACAAAAGGCCCAAAAAGGCATGAGGTTGATGTACAAGTATAATTATAGGAGACTAGAACTCGTATAAGCATGGTTCTAGAAAAATCTTAAAACACTAGGAAAATAAGGGAGAAGAGAGAAACCAAAGGAAAGAAAGGAAACACGAGAAAAACATGAAGAGACAAAGAGTCAACAAGAGGAAAGACAAATTCATAAGTGTCAAAATTCACACAACACATAAGGGAAATAAGTTTAAATTTGAACAACACAAGGAATACTTTCCAAAAAGAGCCAAACTTAGACCAATGATCAATAAATACATAAGAAACTAACACTATAACAACCAACTAGCCCTATACCAAAATTAGGTTTCACATAATGCCCATTTTTAAGGTGTATGTGTGCATATATATCAATGTAAAATAAATAAGCACTTAATAAAGAAAGTGTTTTTATTTTTTCCTCCCATTTGTTGATAGTTCTCAAAGTTAATAAGACAATAATATTGAATTCAATGTCAAATGGAGAAGGATCACACGATTTCTATAGTGTGGCATCGACATGATCATGAGGCTAATATTTTATGTTATTGTGTCTCGAATACGGGAGAATGTGATCTTGAAAATATATTTTTGATGTAAACATATTAATATATCATCATGTACTCTATGTATTCCCTAAGACCATAAGCAAGGAGTATGATATGAGTTCTTTCTCTTATTGTAAAAACATGATGACACGAAAAAAAATTATTAATATGCAAAAAGAATAATTAAAAACATGGAGGGATGCAATGTTTATAGACATTATACAACCATATCACATCCATGAATAATGGATCAAATCTCCCTAAACTAAGAAATTTTCTCGAAATAACACAGTTCACATAATCGCCCCTAATTGCCCCTATGAGCTTACATCCGAGAATAATATTTCCCACAATAAGACAACCCCCAAAAACATAGGGATGTGATAACTAACAACTAATAAATTAAGTAAAATTAATAAAAAATAAATTAACATAACTTATTACATTATCTAATGATGAATTAACCTAAGGTTTTATTTTTAACATCCCCCCCTTAATTCAACACGGTCTCAAGTGAACATGAGAGAAATTCTTTAACACCCTTAAATTTATCTTGTGAAAGTGACTTTGTGGATACATTTTACGTTGTATAAGCTTTCACCGGTAAATGTTGTAACTAGATGTTGTGGTTCATAACATGTTCACAAATGAAATGAACTTGCACCTCAATGTGCTTTATGCACTCATGAAAATAGGATTGCAAACAAGCTTCACTAATTGTTCCTTGTCAACATGTAGGATGGTAGGATGTTTTTGCGGTATTCTAAATCCTTCAAGTATACGAAGGGTCCATATCACTTCACATATAGCTCCTCTGCAACCCCGAAGTGGATTTCCTATAATTAATGTTCCCTACATGATTTTAATATGAATATTCTCTCAAGAAGAAGTCATAATTCTTCTTTTAGTTTAAGCCAAAATCTATGGTACGTCTGTGTACCTCAAAATTTGCTTCACTAATTTCAGGTGAAAAACCCCGGATTCCTATGTGAATCTGTGATAGGTAGTTGGTTGTGTAGCTAATATATGGCCTCGTGTAGGTCAAGTAAATGAGACTCCCAATCAACTTTCGATGAAAATTTTTATTTCCTAATGGTGATGGATCTATCCAAGAAAATCAAGTCTTGTCTCCATAGGTGTAGCCATTAGTTTAATATCCATCATCCAAAACTTCTTGAGAAATTTCTTGGTATATTTCAATTGTAACACAAAGATGTGATTTTCCCTTTTTCAAACTTCCAAACCAAGACAATAATGTAAAAACATGAGATTTTTCATGTTGAATGATCAATTTATATCCTTATTTGTTGACTCAATCATCTTTTGAACTACCAATAATGACAAGATCATCGACATAAACCACTACGATCACCATCTTCCCCCTTGTTGTTTAAGGTAGATATTAGGATAGTGTGGACTTGATTAAATCCATGATTTGCGAGATGCTCATCACTTTTGATGTACCATGCCCTGGGATCCTATTTGATACCATATAGTGACTTGATGTGTCTACACACCTTTTCCTCTTTAATAATTATGACAAAACCTTTTGGTTGTTCCATATAGACTCCTTCCTATAAATATCCATTTAGAAAGGCACTTTTTACATCCATTTGGTGGATTTTCCAACCAAATTTTGTAGTTAGATAAAATATCATCATGATAGTTTTTATCTTATCTATGGGAGAAAAATCTGAGCCTCATAGTCAATGCCTTCCTTTTGAGCATACCCCTTTACAACCAAATAGCCTTGTGTTTATCAATACTACCATATGCTTTGTACTTTGTCTTGAATATCCATCTACAATGTATTGGTTTCTTCCTTGGTGGAAGATCTGCAAGTTACAAATTTTTATTCATCATGAGAGATTTATACTCTACATCATCGTAACATATTTCCAAGGTTTCAATGTAGAGCTTTTGAAACTTTGGAGGTTTCAATAGATTCAATAAGTCCAAATTGAACTCTTCTTGAGCCATACTACAATTCCTCATTCTAGTGGTGGATGTGTTTGGGACACCGTCCAATTTTTCATCTCGGATCAAAATTGTATACCACTTAGGCATACGTTGAGTGGTTCTTGTGGGTGGTGGCTCTTCACCATCTTCCCCATCATCATTGTCCTCATCAAAGTGATTACCATCTTCTATTTTCACTACACGACTGATTTTTTTATGAAGTGAGTTAATAGAAGAAGCATTTACTTCTTTCTTCTAAAAAAATCAACATCCCTAATAGTGTATACCTTTTTGGTTTTTAATCCAAAAGCATTTACCCAAGTGTTTCATCAATTTAACCTAAAAATATGTAATTTTCTATTTTCATATCCATTTTAGTTCTCTTCTTCTTAGGAGTGTGCATACTAGATTTACATCCAAAAACTCTTAGGTGTACAACTAATGGATTTCATCCTGACCATGCTTCATGTGGTGTTACCCCATCAAGATCTGGAGTGGGAGTTTTTTTAGTAGATATACTATTGTTTTATATACGTTGGCCTAATATGTTTTTGATAAGACCGAATCATCAATCATACATCACAACATTTCCATGATAGTACAATTTATCCTTTTAATAATACCATTTTATTGGGGTTTATGTGGAGGATCCATTTGATAGTGATTTCAATGATTTTCCAAGAAGGATTTGAACTCATTACTAGTGTATTCTCCCCTCGATTTGAGTGAGGTGTTTTGATTTTATGACCAAATTATGTTTCAACAACCAATCTAAATTTCTCAAAATTATAAAAGGCTTCATATTTTGTGTGGAGATATTATATCCACATTTTTATTGAAAAGTCATCAACACAAAGCATGAAGTATTAAAAACCTCGAATGAATAGGTCTCATAGGTCCGCACAGATCGGTATGCACTAGATCAAGTTTTCTAAGAGCCTAAAATGTACTATATTGAAAAGGTGCTCTGTGTTGTTTCCCATCCAAATAATTTTGGCCCTTATTTGTACCATTTTTGAGAGTTTGAAAAACCCTCACCATCTCATATCGATGGAATGTGCCAAGATAGAAAAAAATGACATGACCAATTCTTCTATTCCATAACTTTGTGGAGATGTTATCCTTGGCCACAAGGACTTGACCATCTATTTGAAAAAATATAGTTCAAAAATTCTACGTACATTAGAAGCTCTTGTAACAATTTTTGAGCTTCATGACTTATCTCAAATGAGACACATTTTCCTTCCTTTTTGTCAAAATCAATCTTACGCTTGTGGTACAAAAGTTAACTCGACACATAAGATATTTTTTTGTCAAACTAGGGACACATAGTACATTTGTAATTTTACATGTATCCCAAGGGTAGTGAAATAGAACTAATCCCCTTAACATTGTAAGATGTATCATCACCCAAGGAAACGTGGTTTTTTTGGGTGTGTCACTCATCTAGAAGAACCAATATTTGCATCTAGTCATGCGGCGGGTTGCACTTTGAATCAACATACTCGATACCATTTTATGGAATGGATTATTCATGAGATTGTGTAGCATACGGGAAGTCCTCCCTCATAATACCTTCTTGTTCAACAACATTCCCTTGTTAAGTTTATTTTTTCTTCCACTTACCCTTATTTTGTCCTTGTTTACTATTTTTTTGTCCCTATTTAGATCGTTGATTATTAGGATTCTTTCCACTCCATGAACCTTGTTGAAAATATTTATACTAATAATATTTGATTTCATGGCCCCTACGACCATAAATGAGACATTGTTTCCATTTCTCGTTTCCCTAATTTTTTTATCGATGCCCTTACTTCATAGGTTGATTAGATTGTTTATTATATTTCTTCCTTTTATGAGATAAAGCAAGAGCTTGATCCTCATCTTATACCTTTACATTGATGGATTCATCCCATTGCAACATGTTAACTAACTCCTCAAATGTGACATTTTTTTCATAAATGTTGAGTTTAGTTACAAAAAAATGTATGACGAGGCAAGTTCTCTCAAAACAATGGTTCATCCTTCACATATTTGTCTAATGAAATAAGTGAGGCCCTCAATGTTGCAACACAAGTTAAAAAGGCTTCTATTTTCTCATTCAACTTAAATTTGAGGCTATGGAGTTGACTTTGTAATTGAAGAATGGTTTTTTTTTGGCTTCATACATTGTGTTCAATGTGTCTTGTGCTTCCTGGACGATGTAGTAGAAAAAATATGCGTTATACTTCATCCGAAACTCAAAAATGTATTATAAGTTTGGCCTTTTGATTGGCTCAATCAAAAACACTTTGTTGTGCAACATCTTTTTTGGTTAGGACATTCAACCTGTCTACTATAGACCAAATATTTGCAAACTCAAGTTGGGCATAAATTTTAGTTTTCCATGTGTAACATAATTATCACCCCGAAGGAAGGCGAGAATTAGATAGGAATTTTATTTGGAGCTTGTGCGAACATATTGGTGATTGTAGGAAGGGGTGTTGTTGTTAGGCAATCCGCACCGGTGGTTGAGCGATAACAATGCAAAAAATGAAGATTGTTTTGTAAAAATAAAGCCCCCCTTAGAAAAAAAATTATTTAAAAGGTGAATTTTATTTTATTTTTCAAGCTTTGTGAACCTAAAAATTTAAATACCCCTCGTACAATACAAAAATGCATTTTCTAGAATTGGGCTCTTTGGCCTCTTTTGATGTTTTACAATTTCCCCATTGTCAAAATTTTAAATTTTTCTTTTTGAAAAATTTACCCCTACTAGCAGTTTTCCCTCTAAGAGGGTCAAGGGGTTCTAAAACTATTTGGAATATATCTAGATATGGCAATATGAAAAATGCTAACAAATGTTGCTAATGTGTTGGCAAAGATTACAAGAAGGGGGTGTTGTTGTTAGGAAATTAGTGTTGGCAATCGAGCAATAACAATGCAAAAAATGAACGTCGTTTTGCAAAAATAAACCCCCCCTTAGAAAAAAAATTATTTAAAAAGTGAATTTTATTTTATTTTTTAGGCTTTCTGGACCTAAAAAATTTAAATACCCCTCGTACAATGCAAAAATGCATTTTCTAGAAAAATACATGCAAAAATAAAAGGAAATAGGCTCTTTGGCCTCTTTTGATTTTTAGAATTTCCCTATTGTCAAAATTTTAAATTTTTCTTTTGAAAAATTTACCCCTATTAGCAGTTTTCCCTCTAAGAGGGTTGGAGGGGGTCTAAAAGCTGTTTGGAATAATCTAGATATGGCAAGATGGAAAATGCTAACAAAGGTTGTTATTATGTTGGCAAAGATTGCAGGAAGGGGTGTTGTTGTTAGGCAATCCACGTTGGCGCAATGAGCGATAACAATGCAAAAATGAAGGTCGTTTTGCAAAAATAAACTCCCCTTAGAAAAAAAAATATTTAAAAAGTGAATTTGATTTTATTTTTCAAGCTTTCTAGACCTTAAAAATTTAAATACCCCTCTTCTGATGCAAAAATGTATTTTCTAGAAAAATACATGCAAAAATAAAAGGAAATGGGCTCTTTGGCCTCTTTTGATGTTTTACTGATTTCCCCATTGTCAAAATTTTAAATTTCTCTTTTGAAAAATTTACCCCTATTAGCGGTTTTCCTCTAAGAGGGTTGAAGGGGTTCTAAAACTGTTTGGAATAGATCTAGATATGACAAGATGGAAAATGCTAACAAAGGTTGCTATTATGTTGGCAATTTTTTAAACAAAATAACTGGATCGAGATGAGACACCACCGCGACCTCCATACTCTAAATCATATACCCCATCCAAGTGTTCAAGGCTATCACACGTGCAAGGATGTAATCTAACTTTTATTTAATTAGAAATAAGGCTATAAAAAATTATGAAAAAAATTAGACCCAACCTTGGTGTCAACTAGCTGCACACATGGGTTTAAAGGTTCGCATGCATGTGGAGGTAATTTGTTACCCATCGTCGACTAGATGCCTCCAAACACCTCTAAAAGAACATCCAACCTGTTTTACTTTGTTTGGATGCTTTTGCATAGGAAAATAAGGTGGGAAGCCAACTTTGCACCCGTATATGACCAATCCCTCAATGGAGGGCATAAATTCCTTTCACCACTCAAAGTAGACAAGAAACAAAATCTAATGAAAATACACCTCATATTACAAACATAACATGCATCAATATAGTTTAGAAATACCTACGATGTGGATAAATATCCCATGCACATGATATTTAAGGTAGGGATAAACAACACATAAGAAGTCTTGCACAAGTCTTCAAATCTCGCCGCTACTACCAAAAATAAACAACCAAATTTCCCTCAAAGATCTCAAGAAAACAAATATGTCGAGACAAATATTCTTGCGATCCTTTGTGACAATCCCACTAGAAACAACAGTTTCTACCTTTAGTACAAACTAAATGGGTTTCCAAATTTAGTGACAAAACCCCTATTTGAGGGGTATTTTTAAAATTAAGAATCCTTTCCTTAGATGTAGGCTTGGTGTAAGAAGTAGTGTTTGGATGGATCCTCCTTTACGAGTGCTCAAAATAAGTCTTTTACGAATTTCCAAGAAGTGATTCCGAGTCAACAGGTATTATTGCTTCTTATGTCAATATAATGCAACTTGTTGGAGGTGGGAATGCATGGATGGTGACTATGGGAAGGCAAGTGGCTCTATGGCTCACTTCTAGCTCAAACCCTCACTAACTCTCCTTTACAATTTCCTCTTCCTCCCACCTAAGCGAGTAACCTCCCTTCTTTCATACCAAAGTCAGAGCGTATAAGAAACAAGATGACACTGTATAAATTTTATTAATATGCAAAAATAATAATTACAAGGCTTGGAGGAGGCTTTAATGTTTATATACACATCAACCATATCACATTTATGAATAAAAGATCAAATCTTCCTAAACTAGGTAATTTACCAAAAATAGTAGAGTTCACATAATCGCACCTATGGGCTTACATCCAAGAAGAATATTTCCCATAGTAAGATAACCCCCACAAATATCTAGGGTAAGTGCATGGAAATGGGGGACCAAAAGGGGTCAAAAGTGGACACATTTATCCCTGAAATCACCGAAACTAGAACTTCATCTAATAATTTGGCATGTGTATGCTCAAAATTTGACAAAGTGATAAGAATAAGTATCATAGATCTTGGAATCTAGTTTCTAAACTACTAATTTTTTTAAAATGGCAAAGATTAAGAGGGTCAAATGTGGTGCGCACATAAAGTATGTCTATTTTGTGTCAAAAAGATAAGAACCTTTTTGTGTGTGCCCCAATTTTTTGAGTTCTATAAATTATTTTTCAAATCCTTTTAGTAGAAAGTTAGCTAAGACCATGTAGGAGGTCCCACTATTTTTTTATATTTTTGGATGAATATATTTTTTTTTATTAATTTTTTATACCATAACTTTGAAAAAAAAAAGTCTTTTTTTTTAATTTTTAATGCATGTAGAATGGAGTTTAGAAAAAAAAAAACATTTTTTTAAAAAAAATGGATGAAAAATTTGTAAATTGTGCACCAAAACATATGCATAGGTTTTGGCAAGAAAAGAAGGCACTAATAAACGAAATTATGGGTGAAAGCCTTAAACTAATCAGATTTTAAAAAGAATTATATCTTCACCAAGGTAAAACCAAGCTTGACATCACAAAGATAATGTTTTTTGAATATTATGTTATAATGCATGAGATATCGGGGTGTATACATGATATTTTGATGGTTTTGTATCAAATACTGATTTATTCACGGATTACACAGTCCAAACCTTAGGTTTGGATATCCAAGGAAAATCCAAGCCTATGGATTGGGTATTTCAAACCCCAAGAAGATGAAACGCGATCGCATTATAACACTAGCACACTATAATGCTCTCGCATTCCCGTTTCAATGTAGTATATGTGCTTGTAGGAGGGATATATTTAATAAAGTATAAATTTTTCATTTATTTATTTTTATACTATATTATTTCTTATACTTTAAATTTATTTTAGTAAATATAATAAATTAGGGTCACTATGCACCTTATAGAACTAATCTCACACTCCATCAGGTCATGGTTTAGAAAATAGTTTTTCATATTCTAATATGGTCAAGTATATAGTTATTTTTAATTTCAACATTGGCCTAAAGATTTTAGGGTTTGAGTTCTACAATCGATGTCTATTTTGGGAAATAATATAGTCATTGTTTAGTTTTGGGGCCTTTTGGATTGTTTATTGATATTTTTAGGAGTGTTAGATGTGTCAAAATTAGAATTTACAAACCTCACAACTCCCAAAGGTAGCGATAATTGATCGAATATATGGACTCATGAATTTTCCCATGAGCATGGAGTTGAATCCCTAATTTCATCTTAGAATATGGTAGAATCATACTATAGATGAGTACCTACTTTACAAGCTTAGGGAATTCATCTTTAAGAGGACCACTTGAGTGATCCTCACAATCAATAATGTAAGGAGTGACCTTGGTTCCCATGTTGGCATGTATATAATCCTTTGATCCTTATAATATAGATTAACAATAGTAAGGTGTGGGCAAGAAGATGATCTATCTAAGGACCCAATAATATCTTCATTTGTTCAATAGAAGAATAAGACATAACTTGAAGAGTTAGAAGCTAAAAGAGTGCATCACATCAATATATTTATAACACTTAACAAAATTTAGGGTAGGAGTAGGTGAAAATGTGAAAAATATTCCACATATTCATTTACTTTCCATGGAGAAATAAACTCAAGACTTTCATCAATATTTATGCTAACTAAATTAGTTACATTCTCACCCTAGTGTAGGATTAGGAAGGTTGATTCAAGTGCTACATACTTCATAAGAAATCAAATCTACATCAACATAAAGAGAAATTATTTTCAAATATCCTTTTGTGTTTTCGCTAAGAAACCCTTGAAATAATTTCATATATGGACAAGACACCAATGAAATAATTTCATGCATTAAAAAAAAGGAATTATGTTAAATTGGTAAGAGGGTGTTGTCATGACAAATTTATGGCATGAAAGCTAAGCCCACATTTGAATCTTTCGCTTCTTGGTCACTGGTGCGTCCTTCCTCTGGCCAAAGCATGCCTCAGTACCACTCTCAATCTGGCTCAAAATAAATTATCAACAAGGTTTTAAAGTTTTTTTCAATGTGCAGGGATGATTGAATATGATGATTGATGAGTTCATTGTGACTTGATGGAAGATAACTTCCTCCGAAGGCCTAAAAATCCCATTCTAAGCTAATCAAACACCCTCTGGGAGAGTTTAAGAAATATATTAAGCATTCAGAGGTGATGTCAGGGAATCTAGGAAGTTTTGGAGGAAATTTAGGAATATTTAGAAAAGGTTTTCTCATTCAAGGAAAATCTTCTCAACAACGAGTTTTCTAAGTGCAGGAACAAACATTATAATGGTGAAATATGGATTCTCCAAATGATTTTGGGAGCTCCGTAAGGAGTTAAGAGGGAAAAAATGCAATGGAATCTTATACATGTTAATAACATCCATTTTTCTCTAAGACTTGAAGGTTTCATGAAGAATTTCAAAATAGTGCAGTTGCCCCTTTCAATTCTAGACAAAAAGGACCTTAAATTTACAAGCTCTAAAGAGATGGTCACCACATGGTGATAGGTGAATATTTGTAAATGTTGGTAAGTACCTCTTGAAATGGGTACTGTCATAAATAGACTATTGTTTACCATGGGTGAGGATCTCATGAGGATGGGGTCAAATTTTGTGAGTTGAAAACACCTTCCTAACACCCTAAGTTGTGTTTTTGAGTGACGAAACTTCTAACATGAAAAAGTGGTAAAAAATGAGTTACGATGAGTTGAAAGCATGTTTCTAAAACCTCAAGTGATGACTTAAGCAGGGTTCATTTCAATAATCCTCTCTGGTAAAATGGAGATGCAAAATCCCCAGTGAATATACATGGAACCACTTTTGCATAAAGGATATTTTTCCAATTTTGAGAACCAAATTTTCACCTACTATTTTTTAAGCGAGAGTGACTGCACCGAGGGAAAAAATTTGTAGACTTTGATGCACGATTATCGCGCAACAACAAGGCTTGCTATCATGCATCAACAAGCTTTGTTGATGCACGACATTAAGGCCTTATGTCACATGACAACAAGGCCTTATGTCACATGTCAACAAGTTTTGCTGACGCACAACAACAAGCTTTGTTGTTGCATGTCAACAAGTTTTTATGATGCGCGACATCAAGGATTTTTATCGCGCGTCAACAATTTTTATCGATGCGCAACAACAAGCCTTGTTGTCACATGTTAGAAAAAATTGTTGATGCTCGACAGCAAGGCCTTCTATCATGCGTCAATAAGCTTTGTTGACGTGACAACAACAAGCCTTGTTTTTGTGTGTCAACAAGTTTTGTTGACGCGCGACAACAAGGCTTGTTGTCATGCATCAGTAAATCTTGTTGACGCACATTAGAAGGGCCTTTCTTTTGCTTGACAACAGCCTTAGAAACCCTAATTTTTTCCTATAAATACCCTCACACCACTCATTTTTACGTTTACACTTCTCGCCTCCTAAATTTTCACATTTACAGGAATCAAGAGCTGGTATATTCAAGCTCGAGTACAATGGCAGCTCTACAAGTGCAACCCAAGATCTAGACCAAGATCAATCAAAAAATCCACAAGCCCTACCCAAGGGAAAGATACAATACAAGAACTTTTTGTGCCCCCACATTCAGATAGTTTTGCAAATGAATACATAATACAAGGATTTTTGGATGCATGTGATTTTGATGGGCTCATTAAGATGCCCCAGTTTGAAATTAATCATGACATTATGAATTACCTTCTCTCCTCGTACAATATAGAGGACGGTCTGTTTACTGTTACTGTGGATGATGGTCATATGTTTCAATTCGGTGTCAATCCAGTTGATATCCATCAGTTGATAGGCCTTCCATATAAAAATTCCCCATTGTTACAACAAAAGAAACCCTCGTCAAAAATGATAAGAAGTACCTCAAATCTACTTTCAGTTTCCATGTTGATTATACGTGTAATCTGTTTTCAATTTTCATTTGATATTTTAAGTTTTTTATTTTGATACAATTCAAATCAATATTAATTCCAATGACTTTTTGGCATTTACAGCTCATGTCAATAAATCAAGATGTGGTGTGGATACACAAGGAATTGCACACCACTTTCTTGTTGTTATGATTTCTTTCTTTCAAGCCAAAATTGTTTTGCAGGGTCAACAAATGGATATGCCAAACTAGGCTATTATATACATTCTTGTAACTATCAGAAAGCTAAAATTTGATTGGTGCACCTTTTTATCCAATAAAATAAAAATTGACATTACAAATGCATTGCTTTCAAAAAAACCAGTCATTCACTCCACAAACTATCTCCTTGGCCTTTATTACGAGGCTCTTTTTAATTTAAAATACAAACCAATTTGTAGATGTTGACGCACAATTGTCACGTGAAAGCAAGGCTTGCTTTATCTCGCATCAACAAGCTTTTTGATGTATACAAGGCCTTTTGTCATGTGACAACAAGGCCTTATGTCACGTGTCAACAATATTTGCTGACGTGTGACAACAAGCCTTGTTGTTGTGTGTCAACAAGTTTTTCTGATGCGTGACATCAAGGCTTGTTGTCGCGCATCAACAATTTTTACTGACGTGCAACAACAAGCCTTGTTGTCACATGTCAGCAAAATTTGTTGATGCATTTGATAGTAAGGCCTTCTATCGTGTGTCAACAAGCTTTGTTGACGATACAACAACAAGCCTTGTTGTTACGTGTCAACAAGTTTTGTTGACGCACGACAACAAGGCTTGTTTTCATACATCAACAAATCTTGTTGATGCACATTAGAAGGCCTTACTTGCCGCGCTGCACAAAGAGCCTCGGAAACCCTAATTCTTTCCTATAAATACCCTCCCACCACTCATTTTCATGTTTACACTTCTCGGCTCTTGAATTTTCACGTTTATAGGAATCAAGCATTGGTATATTCAAGTGCAAGTACAATGGCAGCTACAAGTGTAACCCAAGATCTAGACCAAGATAAATCAAAAAATCCACAAGCCCTACCCAAGGGAAAGATACAATACAAGAATTTTTTGTGCCCCCACATTTAGATAGTTTTGTAAATGAATACAGAATATAAGGATTTGTTGGATGCATGTGATTTTGATGGGCTCATTAAGATGCCCTAGTTTGAAATCAATCATGATGTTACGAATTACCTTCTCTCCTAAATACAATACAGAGGAGAAATTTAATGTTACTATGGATGATGGTCATATGTTTCAATTCGGTGTCAATCCAACTGATATCCATCGGTTGATAGGCCTTCCATATAAAAATTCCCCCATTGTTACAATGAAAGAAACCCTCGTCAAAAATGATAAGAAGTACCTCAAATCTACTTTCAGTTTCCATGTTGATTATAAATGTAATCTATTTTCAATTTTCATTTGATATTTTCATTTTTTTATTTTGATACAATTCAAATTGATATTAATTCCAATGACTTTTTGGCATTTATAACTCATGTCAATAAATCAAGACGTGGTGTGGATACGCAAGGAATTGTACACCACTTTCTTGTTGTTATGATTTATTTCTTTCAAGCTAGAATTGTTTTGCAGGTGTAAAATGGATATTAAATGGGATATTATATACATTCTTGCAACTATCGGAAAGCTAAAATTTGATTGGTGCACCTTTTTATCCAATAAAATAAAAACTGACATTACAAATGCATCGCTTTCGGAAAAACCAAGTCATTCACTCCACAAACTATCTCCTTGGCCTTTATTACGAGGCTCTTTTTAATTTAAAATACAAACCAATTCCTACTTGCACAGACGAGACAATGAAGAATTTGTCAATTCCATTTCAAGAACAACAGGTATAAAGTTTATATTTTGACATTAGACTAACATTATGTTCATCTGGAATCTGATTAAATATTAACCGTTTGTAGAGAAGATTTTTGGAGGCCCTTCCACAAAAAAAAAAGCATCAAGAGGAAGAGGCCAACAACACGCTGAGGCATTGGAAGATTTCACAATCTAAAATGGAATTTCACTCATCTCCAAACTGCCAAGTGTTTACATTAGTTAAACGCCAAAGACGTAATACCCTAACATTTACTATTTACAAATTCCCATTTTCTATTTTCAATTTACCATTTACCATATTGAATTGACATACAATTGATTGTTGCTGACATTGCAGGGACTTTGGACAATACGCATGCTTCTCAAAGTCAACTGTCTTCGCCAACTCACTCAGTTCAGTCGCATGTAATTATCTCTTCTCAACACCCCTGCTCTGCCAATCCTAGCCACACATAGCTCAAACACAACCAATTACTACTCCAACATAGCCACCTCAAGCACCACGACAGGCTACCCCTCAACAAAAAGGTATGATTTTATTGCTTTACTACAAGTTTTGAATATTTTTTCATAGTTTTTGCATAGTTTAACAATTTTTCATTTGATTTTTCTTGTAATTTTTAGTACATTGCAGTCCTTTTCCTTCGTACAAATAGCAAAAATGCCTCCTCTACCAATACGATTCAAAATACCAACTAGAAGTTCAGGAAAAAAGAACATTGGTAAACGCATGCCAATTCCTCCGGCCCCTAGTGGGACACTGAACATTGCCTCCTCGTTTCGAATTAGAACCCTCTCTCTCGGTGGCTTGCCCAACGCAATGGGTGTATTAGTTTTAAATAATATAAATTTAGATGAAGATTACTTGGGCATTAATAGCAATGACCCAACAGGAATTTTCAATACACGTGAGATGATTCAAGGCCAGCAGGTATGTTCATTTTAACGTAATTTATTCAACTTTCATTACATTTCACTTTCGATTTATTTATTTGAATATTGATTTATTTTATCAAAAATAGGATTAGGCCATCCAAAGGCAAAAAGAGGTAGTAGTTGATCAACCCGATAGCCCCCATACCTCTCCAGTGACATCATCTTCTTCATATACAGATGGTGAACAGTTGCTACCATTTCCTTTAGAGAACTTGATTGGTTATGATTGTCAATCCCATGTCCAAGAGTTTATTGTACCTCATATCAGTCAGCTCATAGAATGGGAGAGAAGGGAAAAAGTACTAATCAATGAGATAATAAGTCATTTTGAAAATTATTGGCAAAGGGGACAGTTTATACGCTGTAGTCCATAATCAATCAAAAAGATGGATTCCTTACTTACCCAAGTAAGAAGTGGGACTATCACGTATAAAAAAAATTATAAAGATGATATTTTAGATAAAGCATTAAACAAATTGGAAAATATTAGTGTTGAAGCCCAAACATATTTTAACAAATGGTCTAAGGACAAGGATATGGCGGCAATGGAAAATGAGAGAGAGATAGAGCAGTCGTAAGTATTATCACTTTGAAACAATAGTTTTTGTTAATTTGAAATTTTCTTATTTTAGTAATATGTTTAATTGAGATCACTTTTTTTTGTGCAGTTGAAATATGAAAATTTGAAGAGTCAAACAAAGGTGTTCCAAGTTCACTTGGAAACCGCGAAAAGAAAATTTTATTTCACGGCAATAAAAATGAAATAAAATGTTGTTTTAGTTAACAAACAAAACAATACACTAAAGTGGATAATTAAAGAGAATGGCTTCAACCTTGAAATTTTATTCAAAACTAAGGTAAACTGCAAATCCTAGTTTTTATCCCATGGAGATGCGACAAAGGAAGAACAAAGAATCATAAAGAATCTAGATAGTGTTGTAGAAGATTTGATTAGTTCTGGGATTATTCAAGCCATTGGGGAAAGGGGTACATGAGGGGAAGCCATTGAGGAAAGGAGTACAGGAGTGGAAGCCATTGGGGAAAGGGGTACAGAAAATTGAGGGTTGAAAAATTTCATGATTGAGGGTTGAAAAATTGAAACTTTAAATTTAAAAATTTGAAATACTTTATAATCTAGATTTGAAAATTTGAAACTTGAGTGTGATGGTCATGGCATTTGAAAATTTGAAATACTTTATAATCTGAATTTTATATCTTGTTATATATTATATATAGAATTTCTAGATTGTATATGGTGTTTATGTTTCATTTGAATGTGATGGCGTTATGATAATGGTTAATTATTTGTTTTAAGAAAATCTGGAATGTGGTATGACAGAGACATCTTAATACCAATAGAGTTAAATCTTCTTCTCTCTACTTGTGGATGATGACATTAGAATAGAATCATAGATATGGATTATGATGAATTGTATGTGGACGTAGATTTAGCTTCAAGCACGATAGAGACATTTAAACCTTCTCAAAATATTCTTCTCTCTACTTGTAATGATATGATGACATTAGAATGGATATAGATGATGATGAATGATGATAATGGATAATTGTTTTAAGAAAAATTGAAATGTGTTAGGAAAGACATCTTCTCTATACTTGTAAAATTTGAACTCTGTATCAAGTTTCTACACATTTAAACCTTCTCAAAATATTCTTCTCTCTACTTGTAATGAACTTTGTATCAGGATTTAGGTTTGCACATTTAAACCTTCTCAAAATCTTCTTCTCTCTACTTGTAATGAATCAATGATATGATGACATTAAAATAGATATGGATGATGACATTAAAATAGATATGGATTATGATGAATTGTGTGGACATAGATTTAGCTTCAAGCATGATCATGGATGATGATAATGGATAATTGTTTTAAGAAAATTTGGAATGTCTTAGGACAGAGACATCTTAATACAAGTAAAATCTTCTTCTCTCTACTTGTAAAATTAGAACTTTGTATTAGGTTTCTTCACATTTAAACCTTCTCAAAATATTCTTCTCTCTACTTGTAATGAATCAATGATATGATGACATTAGATGTGGATGATGACATTAAAATAGATATGGATTATGATGAATTATGTGGACATATATTTAGCTTCAAGCATGATCATGGATGATGATAATGGATAATTGTTTTAAGAAAATTTGGAATGTCTTAGGACAAAGACATCTTAATACAAGTAAAATCTTCTTCTCTCTACTTGTAAAATTAGAACTTTGTATCAGGTTTCTTCGCATTTAAACCTTCTCAAAATATTCTTCTCTCTACTTGTAATGAATCAATGATATGATGACATTAGATGTGGATGATGACATTAAAATAGATATGGATGATGATGAATTGTATGTGGACGTAGATTTAGCTTCAAGCATGATCAAGGATGATGAATTGTATAATGGATAATTGTTTTAAGAAAATTTGGAATGTGTTATGACAGAAACATCTTAATATGGAAAAATCTTCCTCTCTCTACTTGTAAAATTTGAATGTGTGATTTTATCCCACAAAGTTTAAACACTTTATCAAAGCATTTTGCAAATACAAAAATAAATTAAAGATAATTGTAAAAACTCAAGCAATGTCATATGATAGGGTTTAAGTTACCTCTTGTCTTTTAGATGGTTGTGACAAAGCATATGGAAGGAAAATGAGAAATCATCCTTCGTAGCGTGCTAGAAGATCTTCGATTCAAGAAAAATCAACACAAGAAATGGATTAGTATATAAATGGGTGAGTTGCCTAACATTGTCAGTCCCAAGAAGTGAGAGCTTCCTCGGATGGATGTCAACCCATGTTTTCAAGAAAAAATATGAAATAATGATTGAGCGGATTAAGGAAGAAACATAAAGATTAAAGAAAATGCAAATGATAACATGTACATGTCTGGACAGTAGAAGTCTGGAAGTCTGGAAGAGTATAACAGTGGAAGAATATGCAGATCTAAACTCTGAAGGCCTTGCAAATTAGTATTCAACAAATGCATGTAACAAACATATTTTTAAAACAGAATTTGGTATTCGAAAAATCCAAAATAGTAATTATATAAAATAGATTTTTATAAATAATTGTATTTAAATAAATGTAAATATATATACCTATAACATCTTTAATGATAATAAGATCTGAAAAAAAATATGGTAAAAATCCCCTCGAGTCAATAATTGCATCCGTAGAGTTAATATGAAATTGAATAAATAACCACAGTTAAAATGTAAGGTGAAAAAAATAAAAGTAAGGTCAAGGAGATACCTATTTAAAGTTGAAACAATCCATTATCAATAGCTTCTTCAAAGTCGATGTTCTCTTCTATAGAGTGTGACGACACACTAATTCCAATCTCATCATTGGGAATAGTTGTACTTGTAGCTATATTATTTACACCTCTTATTTCGGAAAGGGAATTCTAATGCACAATTGCTCTATCGAAAGGAAAGGTTTCCATGGAGTAACGAGAAACATAACACCTCATGTAACTTTCCATATTTTTATCAAACTTGCTTCTCAGTTTTGATTTTATAAAGGATAAAGCATTGAAAACCCTTTCGTTCTCCACAGACCCCAAAATAATTGTTTGGCATAGCTAATATAATCTGAAATATTCGCTGATTTCTTCTTGTAAGACATTACTTTGATAGATTCCTCACCATATCCTTGTAATAACACCACTCTCAGAAGGTTTGTCTAAATTTTTATATTGGTTCCTCATTGTTAATACGAAATTTGTTGATTGAGACTTTAATAAATCAACATTCAGTATACCTTTGATTTCCATACCCTTGACCTTTGAAGTCTTTGTGACATGTTCCATTATTATACCCATGGATTTATGGAAATGATTTCTTACAAAGTCTGCAAGAATTTTATCTTTGGAGAAACGTTCTCTAATTTTTTATGATAAGGATTAGAAAATTTTTAAAGCTTTATTCTTGTTTCAACTGTAACTGACTCGAAGAGATTATGTGTCACATGAAAATCTTCTCTTTCGATCCTATAATATCTTGAGGTTTTTACAAAATTTGGAGTGGTATGTCCCTCCCATTAACATTGATGCAGAGGTGATCGTGGATATTAAATCTCAAATAGTTCTTTGGGATTTTTAAGATCTAATAAAGTTTTCCAATTCGAAAATAGGTGTATCAAAACTATCTTGGGAACAAGTCAAGACATCAAGACTTTGACATACTATTTTTCTCATCCGTATAAAATCCACAATATAGATTAATCTCCCATGTGCATGCTTCATCAATGTATTGATCTCCTGTAACATTAGAAGAATACCAACTAATGTAAGAAATGTCTCCAAATTAGTTAACTAGAACAACAAGTCCTCGCTCACAACGACTTCATGATGATATTTTTGCATGTAAATAACCAATGAAGGATACTCCTCATGAACTATGCATGTAGGTTCATACAAAGAAATCCATCTCATCTCAACATCCTTTAGAAGTTTTTTGCCATCTGTAATTCCAATTGCAAATTTCTGAAATTCAAGAAAATTACTTGGGTTGCTTGCCATATAGGCATGAAGTTCTCTTATAATGTCTTCTACTTTAGCAACATTTTCATAGTTGCTTACCATTTTATACGCTAAATTCATTATGTGAGCCATATAGTGAATTGCTAGCATATAAGGGGCCATTGTTGTTTGCAATCTAACACACAACCCTATTTGGTGACCCTATATGATTGATGCACCATCTACTCCGATGCATACCAACTTCGTAGCAATTTCATAATCATTCATTCCAACAATATCTTTCAAATGAGAAACAACTATTTTATGTAGGTTTTCGGCATTATAGTTTTCAACCATTTTCATAACACCTAGCAAATGAGGTGTCCTTATATGATTTTCTAAAGTATAGATGTGGATACATACCCATGCAAAGTGTTGTTGACTGTATTGTCACTTCATCAATTGAAAGAGAGATAAACTTTACTTTTTTACATTCTCTTTCAAATCTTCCTTCTCTATCATCGAAAGGCATTTTTCCATTTCCCATGCACTATTGTCAAACCAATGAGACTGAGGAATGTTGGGCATTCAATTATATTGATACAAAACATTGAAATCAAGGAAATCTGAAATGAGTATTCCTTTCTTTAATATGTGAAATAAGTAGAGAATTGTATGAGTTTTGTATGCATATTTGTTGATTCATCTTACCAAATTGCGATGTGATCGTTCCTCCCTTTTCCACGAGATGTCTACATTTTTTCTCGCTTTGCTTCATACTCTCTTGCATATTTAACATGCATACATTATTTTCAGTTTTCCACCCATGTGTTTTGATTTTCTAGCCATCCTCCCCATTACGAGTCAAATATTGTTTTCCAAGTGTTTTTTCTATAGTGTCCAACTTGATTTGCATTTTTGTTGCGTTCCCAATTTCCACATACATATTATACATGTACATTCAGATGGGATCTCTTCTTAATTAAATGGTTGTATAGGTTCGATAAACTAAAATTTGGCATCCCAATCAAACTTGTATGTCCTCCCAATTGTCCACATATTATTGTTCGTTTTCAATGTTTTACTTTTTTAGTAGAATTTTGAGCATTATCACAATCACCTAGTTTCCTCTTTTGTGAACTAGAATTTGAATTTGATTTTTGTGTTCCATTTTTTTGAGTATTTGTATGTGTGATATCTTGATGCACTCTTGGTTGCACCCCAACAAGAAGAATATCTTTAAGATCTGGCATCTCAACAGGTATATCTTCAAGATCTAGCATGGTATAATCATTGGTGTCATTACTATGCAGAATGCATGTCCACCTCAATATTACCTTCCACACAGTCTGTACTCTGATTCATTCTAGTGGAAACTATATGGGTGTTGGTGGTTGCGGTATATGTAGCAATAAAGTTTCCAAAATACTTGAACAAGGACTTCTGATATTTCTTAGTTACTTTTTAGGTCTTCTCATTCTGAGCACTAAGCACCTTCCATTATTCTGAATTGAGTCGTGCATCAGCAAACACAATTAGTCATGTTGTCCACTCAAAATTCCCTGCTCTGATGAAAGTAAAAATTTCAAAATTTTGAGTTTAAGTGTTTTTCTCTGAAGTGCCTAAGTCGTGAAATTGAGAAAATCTGTGTTTTTGGGTCATTTTGTGTGATTTTCGGGCCTGTCGGAACTTTTTGTCCCAACTGTCCCAATTTCAAAAGTGCGTTCTGTTCCCCGATCGGCCGAAATCCCCGAAGTTGTTCCATTTTCGGGCCCGTCGGAACTTTTCGTCCCAAGTGTCCCAAATGGAATTGTGCAAGTCGTTCCATTTTCGGCCGAAACTCCCGAACCGCGTACTTCACACTTTCATGTTCCAAATGTCCCAAATCAAATTGTGCAAGCTGTTCCATTTTCGGCTGAAACTCCTGAGTCGCGTACTTCAGAGCTTTTCGTCCCAAAGTTAAAAGTGCAAGCTGTTCCATTTTCACCCGAACCGGCTGAGTCGCGTACTCCGGAACTTTTTGTCTCAAATGTCCCAAGTTCAAACGGGCCTTTTGTTCCAATTTCGGCCGAAACACCCGAACCGCGTACTTCGCGCGTTTTCGTCCCAAATGTCCCAAAATGCATTTGTGCGTCTTCTCCCTGCTTCACCCGAATCGGCCGAGCCGCGTGTTTCGCGCATTCGCGTCTCACATGTCCCAAGTGAACCAAGTGTCATTCGTGCTTATTTTTCCCGCTCTACCCGAATATCATGCTTATTCAAATTGGTGGGTATGTATTAAATGCACATTTATGACCTTTCTCTCTCCTAAATGGCTATATAACGAGCATTTCCCCTTTGCATTTTTCACACTACTTCCATGCTATCTTTTGCTCGAACCCTTGCAATTTGAAAACCTGCGCGTGTATCCCCTCCCTCTGTAATTCCTTTCCGAGTTTAGGTTGCGGCTCTGAGACTATCAATATGAAGATCAAATTTCAGGGACAGGAACAAATTTCTCCACTTGAGTCTGCCGTTCGCAATATTGGGGACAACGAAGCTCGTCATCTTGATTTCAGTGATTTTTGGGCAAGAATGGCGGACGCAAACCCTACACCAATGGCGCAGATGATTCACGATAGTGGTTTGGCTTTTGCTGGAGGTTTCCCAATCTCAGTACAGTGTGCTGATACCGTGCTTTCATGCGGAGCTCACTTCGACCCCGCTTCGAGCGAATTGACTAATATACATGGGGAACTCATCGCCAAATTAGATGCTGCCGCCATTAGCACTGCTCTGAGGATTCCAGAGATGGATAATGCCATAGTCGTTTCCCGGGATCAAGCACAGGCCCTGTTCGACCAAGACAGTGACAAATATAAGGCACGAGTGGCGAAGTCCTGGCTTAAAAACCCTAGGAAGGGAGCTTCTCGTCTGACCAAAACCCTCTTCCGAGTAGATTTCAATGAAGAGTTGTCAGACTTCATAATCTTGCTGGCTCGGGTTATGGGTTTGCCCTCTACCAACGAATTTCACTTCTGGATGTGCCCGCTCATCAGCATGGTGTGCGAAGGAACGCAGAATATCAATTGGGTGGAAATCATAAGCATGAATTTGACGGAGCAGCTGTCCAATGTGCAGCAAACGAAGAAGTTCTATATGACTTCGTACCTGATGTACACTCTGGCAGCATCAAGGCAGTGGTTCGGTTTTTCTTATATAGATGCACACAAAGACGATCCAGTATATGCTTACTGTCCACAGTTCACCCTGGAGACCAGCAATCGTAATTTCAGAAGGGTCAATGATGCTTTCACCATGTACATGGTCAGATTGCTCGAAGGTGACACTGCCAGGAGATTTTCAGATGAAGCTATGACTCTAATATCGCACTACGGTGCTTACTTCATCCAGTTCAGGAAATTCTCTTATATCAGGCTCGCCGGCTATGAGGGCGCCCCTCTGAGACTGCCCATGTTCTGCAATGATAAAATGGCCTTGATAGAAATATGCAGGCAACTAGACAAGTTGCACAGAACTTGCAGAGATAAGAAGATTTCTGGCTTGCACTTTCCCATCTCTTTGGGAAATTACACTTGTAAAACAGCTCTGGATGCTCAGAACATAGAGAGAGCCCTGGTTCCTATCACTGTTCATTTCTTCAAGCCAAGAACCTGCTTTGACTTGAAGAAGTTTATTGAACAGAACATCAAGATAATCTACCATCATAGGGGGCGATCTGAAGACTACCGGGTGAGGCGTGCGAGATGATTTTGAAGCCAGGAGAAGGCATTGTGGCAGGTTCTCCCTGCAATTGATCCAAGAACTCGGTCTATACCAAGTTCCTGAAGGTCTCCAGGATGACAATTCTGATCTATACTCATATGAGTATGAAAATGTGGTTAAGCACACTCCTTTGGAGGACCTGGATTGGAACAGGAAAGAGAGAGATGATCTGGCTGAGATCCTTGCTCCAGTCTTAGTCAGGACTAAGGTCTGGTTTGACAGGATGGTTCGAGAATTCAGGAGGCATTCAGGAGAATCCTCTTCTAAGGATGCTTCAACACCAAGAAGAGAAGCATCTATTCCAAGGTCAGAAACACCAGTGAAGACCCCTCCTGCCTCATCAATACAAGGACCTGCAGCTTCTACTCCTTCTTCATCCACTCAAGTGTACCAGAAGAAGCTCAAGGAGGTTAAGAAGGAGCCTGTGGAAAGTGACCCTCAAAGAAAGCAGGCAGAGTTGCCTATGGGACCAGAGAACATCATTGTTCTCAGTGAAAGTGAAGAAAGCGAAGTACCAACTCTTGCAAGTGCTCCTGAAGATCCAGCTGATAAAGATAAAGAAATCCAGAGCACTGAGCTTTCAGGTGATGTTGACTCTTCTACCGCAATTGCCCCAAGTGCCCCACTCACCTCTCAACTCGAGTCAACAGCTGCGCAGACCTTGAGCGTCATGAGCTCTCTGTCTCTTGGTCCCCTTGCTCCTCCTGCTGATTCCTCTTCCTCTTTTGCGTGGGTGCAACCTTTGGTTGACAAAAGGAAGAGGAAATTTTCCTCTCGGAGTTCAGGACAATTTTTGATGCTGTCGCAGCCTTGTTGGGCACCACTCCTTCTCGTGCCAAGAAAGCCAGAGCTACCTCTAGAATAGTGTCTGATGCTCAAGGTCAGCAATTCCTGGAGATTGCCAGGCCTTCAACGGATAAATCAGAGAAGGACTTGCAGGTATCTGACTTAGAGCTCTCGAGAATCCCAATGGGAGAGTCTACCCCTGAAGGTGAAATTCACAACCTCCAGAAGCTTGATCCACAAGAGTCATTGGGAGGGTAGAGAAAGGGCAACAAACTATTGAAAGTTGGAAGAACATACCCAAGTTCTCACAGGTTTCATCAAGTCTCTTTTGTCTAAGGACAAAGTTTTGGACCCTACCCCATTGACTACTCTCCCACCTCCTGTAATTCTAAGCCAAGATGAAGTGCAGAGTATCAAAGATATGCACAAGTATTCATCATGGCAGAGCTATTGAAGCCCCGTGGATGACATGCTTGTTGCTTTGGATTAAACTTCATCGATGAATCTTTCAAACTCCACGAAAAGGTGAGCAATGTGCAACTGAAGCTCTCTCTACTATTGGAATCATTGATAAAGAGCTCAAACTCTGGAGCAGTTGCATAGTAGACCTCCAACTCATGGGACAGGCAGATGAGAACGTTTTGTTGGCGAGTAAAGTCTTTGATGATGCAAAGGATAATCTGTCGAAGTCCTGGGTCTACAGCGTGGAATGGAAGATCAGAGTCCTGGAGGAGGCTTTGGGAGGCAAGAAACGGTTGGCGAAGGGCGAAGCTTTCAAGACATTGGTTATCTCTGCTTTCAAAGACATACACTGTCATCTTCAGGATGAGACTTCTGGTACTTCCCTTTCCTTGCAAGAAATCAAAGCTCAATTCAGAGCTTTTGTCAAAGATAACTTATTCAAGGAAAGTTCCATCTCCAAAGAGAAAATGAAGGAGATTTGCTCTCTTCAATCTGCCATTGAAGAAGCAAACAAAGATTATCATACTCATGTCAAGTTTGATAAAGAGATGGAGAAGTGTCTGGGATTTTGGACTCAGTCTATGACTAACACGTCAGTCCCTCGTGGCAGAGATATAGCTGAGGCGTTGAAGAGATTCAGGCAGCGAATTTTGAAGTCAGTGGGTCCCTCTCAGTGACCAACCACCTGTCTTCTTCTCCTTATTCTTCTCTTCTTTTCTATTTCTTTTTCTCGAGATTCATTGTAATAAGTTGAGGTATTGTGATTGGCAATCCTTAACTAATCTTTAGTTAAAAGAAGTAGTTACAAAGAGTAACTGATTTGTAAGCTATATAATGGCCTTTCCACGCCATTTTGGAGAAGGAAGAACTTGGCATATTTTCTGAAAGTGTAAATAGATTATAAAGAAATCAATACAGAAGGACTTTTCCATTCTTTGTCTATCTGATCTCTGTTATTCCTAAGCTTTCATTTATTTTCTTTGTGAGGATCATTTGTCTCAAGTTTGTTAGTCTTACCGATTGCATACTCTTCAAACTTTGCAAGCACGGTGATCTTGTATAACCAAGAAGGAACTTTGTGTCCTTGATTAATGAATCTGTGTTATGTTAAGAAACTTTGTGTTCTAAGCGAGATGTTATTTACGTAACTTTGTGTCTTTAAATTTCATCTTATTTGTTCGATACAAATGATCTTGTTTCAATTCACTGTGACTTTCGCATACATAAATAATTACTCTGATATCTATAATTCTGCATGTTGCCTTTCTGCTCTTTCCCGTACTCTCATTTCCTCAGTCCTTTTGTAATTGATGATCTTCATAGAAAACACTTTCGTGATATCCAAGTTTAACCAACAAATCATGTTTTGTACATTTGTAAATAAGTTCGTTTCTGAATAAGGGAACCTCTCCCATTAAAGAGGAGGGGCTTCTTGTCCCTGATGCATTGCTCTTTGTAAAGTCCTATCTGACGGCCAACAAGCCATGAGTCGCGCATTAGCAAATACACTAATTCACATATCAGAGAAAACTAAGTCACACGTTAACAAACACACTAAGTCACATGTCAAAGAAAAATGAGTCACGCGTCAATAAAAACACTAAGTCATGTGTCAATAAAAACACTAAGTCTCACATCAACAAGTACAATAAGTCATGTGTCGGATAAAATTATGATGTGAGTCAACAAAATTACAATCGTGCATCAATAAGAGAAGTGTCGATGTTAACAAACAAACCCTTGTCACGTGTCAGCAATATCTCCTTGTTTCCCATCCATAAATAAGTCACGTGTCAATAAATATCCTTGTCGTGCGTCGGATAAAAATTTGTCATACGTCAACCACAGTAGAGTCATGCATTAACAAGATTAGTGTCTTGTATCAACAAGCAAACCCTTGTCATGCGTCAACAAGATCTCCTTGTCACCCGTCTACAGATAATATTTATAGTCACGCGTCAACAAATAGCACCTGTCACCGACTACAAACTACTAACAATAATCAAATTTGTATTGTGCTCTGGTGCTTAGAGTATACAAGTTCACGGTATTGGTAAGGTATTGGTGGTAGTATACTACCTGACAAATCACCTAGGTTTTTATAGGAGATGTTTTCAAATGTAGGCAAATCCGGCCCCTAAAAAAATATATCTTTTGTAAATTTAGGCGAACAAGACACTAACTTGCTCTGAAAATTTTTCCTTTTCAAATTTTCCTAAAATGAAATTTTCACCATATTATGAATATTCGCCACTAAAATTATCCCTAGACTTAAGTGTTTAAAAACACTATTATGAGATATAGATTTTGATTGGACTAGGATGCTCCTTCTAATTACAAGGCAAGATCGAGGATCACTCTCTTACTTTTCTAGGCCTTCACAATTAACCCTAGTGATCACAAATAAACTCCATGATGATCAAACAATTTTCATGTTATCTATCAATTGTTGAAATAGGTATTCACCATGTAGATGGAAGGATTTATCACTGAATGAGATTCTTGTCATGTGGCCACTGTTGGACTAAAATGAGGTGGTTGCAATGTCCTTCCTCCTTTGAAGTGTGATCACACTACAAGGTTTGAATGAGTGTTTAAGAACACTACCAAGTGAGTGACATCAAGTGAAACTTAGATGATTTATCATTCTTACATACATGGTACTCTATATGAAGATCATCCTCTTACCCCTCCTGGCTCCATAATTCTCCTCGAGATGGAATCAACTTCAGGATACTCATACACATCTTTTCTCATATGCCTCTCATGGAGATAGATGATGTTTTGATCCTTCACACATGATGGTTCTGAATGCCTCAGTAGCTTGACTTGCTCATCTTGGCTTGTGCCTTGAAGAGGTTTGATCATGATGGCAGATTCAAGATATGATGATCCTCAACTTACTCCATGAGCATCCCATTTCATATTTGAGCATGATGATACCCTTTTTAACTTCATAATACACTTCCCTGACCAAGATGTCACATGAGTAGAAACATGCTTATAGTATATGGACACATCTTCACTTGATTTATCCTCATGGAAATAGTTTTCCTCCTATATATGGAAGGATTGATCCCTGAATGAGGCTTGAAGGAATGTTTAGGGTGAGCTCCATATTCTTAAACTCTAACTACATTAAAGCGCTATAAAATATGCTCCCGATTTGAAAGATGTAAGAACATCACCAAATATCGATTGAGTGTTTAGAAACCATGTCAAGAGATATGCACCATTTATGAGCATGAGATGAATACCATCACCACTCATGGTGATCCTTTCTCATCATGCTCATGATGATCATTCCCTTAATGACTTGAATTTTAATGAGGTTCTTGATGTTTTATATCCTTCACAGACCTCATGATTCTCCTGATTACACTGTTATCTAAGTGAGTGTATATTATACATTTTAATGCATATTTTTCCCTCTAAACTCGGTCGAGAACTCCTAGAATATTCCATAGAAGACAACATTCATCGTTGAAGCTCTCATTCCCTACACCCTAAATACCCATTGTTGAACAGATGGATCCTAAATGATATTTTCTTTCCTAAATTTTCCTAAATTACTTCAGAAACCTTCAATTCTCTTCAAAATCACCCTCATATGCTTTATAATTTCCCTGAACATTCCCAAAGTGTGTTTACCAGCTACAAAATGGCTAAAAAGTCCTTTTAGGCCTCCGAAGGAAGTTATCTTTCACTGAATCTTATTGAATTAATTTATCACCTTGGGTAATCATCCTTGCACACTAAAAACTTTAAAACCTTGTTAGGAATTTCCTCTGAGCCAAGGTGAAGGTTGAACTAAAGGCAGGATAGTCAGAGGAAGGATGCACAGTGACTAGAAGGATGCACATATTGATGTCTATCAAGAGGAAAGGGATTGAATATTGCTACGCCCTTAGTCCTATAACTTATACTTGCATATTGTGATCATTTATCTACATTTTGGTGTTCTATTGTTGTTGATATTCAAATCTATCTAATTAATTTTATTACAAATATATAGTGGTAGTTCATGACATCTATCATTACCAAGTAATAATTAAGTGTTTAGAAACACTCTGGGAGGTATGCATTGCTTGAGAGTATGAGATGATTGCTAGCATCACCTTTGGTGGCCTTGGATCAAAATGGATGCTCCCACAATGTAAAGGATTATTCAATATTTCTGGTGCCTACTTTTTTCCTCCTAACTCCTTATGAATATCCTGAGAATCATCGAAGAATTCAAGGTTCACAATTTGACTACTCATTCCTTGCACCTAAAAACCCGTTGTTGAACAAACTATCCCTGAATGATCAAAACTTTCCTAAATATTCCTAAAATACTTCCAACACCTTAAATTATTTCAAATACCACATTTGGATACTTAAGACCTTTTCATAACCCTCCTGGAGGATGCACACAGGCTCGAAATGGCC
This sequence comes from Taxus wallichiana var. yunnanensis, assembly GCA_018340775.1. Taxonomy (NCBI): domain Eukaryota; kingdom Viridiplantae; phylum Streptophyta; class Pinopsida; order Cupressales; family Taxaceae; genus Taxus; species Taxus wallichiana. The sequence continues at coordinate 758,684,342 of CM031237.1, forward strand.
AAAATTGGCCTTTTTAGGCTTGTCGAAGAATTAGTCTTTTACTACACTTTAATGAATGGAATAATGGACCTTATTAAACCCTTTTGGAAAATTAGAAATGTTTACCCAATTAATTAAGAATACCTTCAAGGATAAGGTGATCATGACATAAGAGACAAGTTGGCCCGGAGAGGGATTTGAGAAGATTTGGGAGCAAGATTTCACATTGTGGCTTGGTTTTCATGGTTTAAATTTTGTATTTTTGGTTAGTCAATTCACATGACAACATCTCCAAATTAATATCATCCTCTTACCTATCCAAGCTTAAAAATCCTCCTTAAATAGAATCATATTTAAGATGCTCATACACTTCTTTCTCATATCCCTCTCATGAGAATAGGTGACTTCTTAATCCTTCACACATGATGGTCTTAGATTCCTCGGTAGCATGACTAGCTCATTTTTATTTGTTTCTCGAAGAGATTTGGACACAATGGTAGAGTTAGGATATGATGATCATCAATTCATTCCTTGAGCCTCACATTTCACCTTTGAATGTGATGATCTCTTCTTAATCTCACAATTATCCCCCTTCCTAAGATGTCACATGAGTGGAAGCATGTTTATGATGTCTGGACACCCTCTTTCTCAACCGATCTTCATGGAGATAGGTTTCCTTCTCATGGTACAAGGATTGATCCCTGAATTAAAATTGGAGGAATGTAAGAGAATGAATTCCATGTTCTTGACCACCACAATTTACTAAAACAATTCAAATTCCATGTCCCTGACTTGTAAGACGTGAGTTCATTACCAAGCATTGATTAAGTTTTTAGAAACACTCTCATAAAATATACATTATTTGTGATCCTAAGATGATTACCACCATCACTCATGGTGATCATCTCTTATCATACTCTTGATGACCATTCCCTTGATGATTTGAATCTCGATGAAGCTCTTGATGTTTCAAATCCTTCATAGACCTCATGAATTTCCTGATTGTACCCATCATCCTCATGATTTTGTAGATCCTTCAAAGACCTCATGATGAGCATTACCTTGGTTATTTGAATCGATAAAAACTTACATATATGTTTTGATTTATAAGGAATTGCACGAGTCCATATATCTAAGCAATTGTTGTTACTATCTTGCTAGTTGTGAGGTTTATAAAATATAGTTTTAACACATCTAAAACTCCTACAAATTTCAATAACCAATCAAGAAGACCCTAAAACCTAAACAATGACTATATTATTTCACAAAACAGATATCGATTGTAGAATTTAAACCCTAAAAGCTTTAGGCTGAATGCTGAAATCCTAAAAATACCTATATACTGACCATATTAGAATATGAAAACTATCTTCTAAACCATGATTGATGGAGCTATGAGACTAGTTCCATAAGGTGTAGAGTGACCCTAATTTCTTATATTTACTAAAATAAATTTAAAGTATAAGAAATAATAAAGTATAAAGATTAATAAATGAAAAAATTATACTTAAAATATATCTATCCCATAGGCACATATACCACATTACAAACAAGAACGCGAGCACGTTGTAACGTGCTCACATTTTAGGATTGGTAATTACCAATCCTAATAATTCATAACACAATCACGCTTTCCAAAACGTGTTCGCATTTCACTTGAAATAAAAAGTTTGACCGATTTTTTTCCCCATCTCCATGTACTAGCCCATAGGGATGTGATAACTAATAACTAACATGACTTAAGTTAAAGTAATAAAAACAAATTACTTTAACTTATTACATTATCTAATGATGAATTAACCTAATATTTTATTCTCACCACTTTCCTTACTTATTATTAGGTGTAAGAAGATTATAGTTAGAAATCGTAAATAAATTAATCGATATTAACCATAAAATCCAAAATATAGTTATTAATGTATTATATGAAAATAAAAATTTGAAATGATAACATAAAACACAAGAAGGGATGAATACTTATGTCTACACCTTACTTAAATCTAATTTATGGAAGTACACAATGATAAAGAGGATGTATGTGTTTATACAAGGATTATTTTGATATTATTAATTCACCATTAACCATTCATAACCAAAATAACATATAACACTTACAATAATTCATAAAACAATAATTAATAGCTTAAATGCATAAGATAAGAAAGATACTTAGTTTTACATGCCGAAAAGAGAGGATCTAGACATGTAAACAAGTGAAAAAGGTAGATCATAGGTTGGGACTGCTTTGGTGAAATTTATGGAGCTCCAAACCGAGTAGGGTTAGGATTGCACAACTATTGTATGATCCATATTGGAACTATACGGTCCTAACTTGAGACTATACGGTCTTGGACCATTTGGAATTATGGGTCTAAAATTTCCCATGTGCTTTGATTACATGGAAATGGCCTTCACTAAATGTTTAACTTGCTCACACAACCTTAGGATGACCTATAATCACATGTAACAAAGTGGAAACCCTAGAAATATGTTGGGTTATTCATCATATTATTAACAAACCAAAAGGAGAAAACATGTGTGGTGAGGCTAGAGTACTCTTAGTGTTCAACCCCAACTACTTAACCAACATAAGTATTGTACTATATGCCCGTATGATGGGATCAAGCCTCATGTAGTTCTCATAGGTGCTTGTGCAAGTGTGAGTGCAAACTAGTGATGTATTCATCTATCTCTCGATTTTTGGATATCCATATCGATTTCTTAAGATTATCTATCAAAATAGGGTTTAACTTGTAATACAAAGGCTTGTAGTACAAATATATTGTTATAAAACAACACACAAAAATTAAAATTATTTGTTATTCTTAGACTTGTTCTTAGCTACCTATTATAGTTCGGATACTCAAGAAAATTCACTATTATTAAACATTTTGTAACTATTTTATAGCTATTAACACCCTAAATCGTGGTTCTTATAGCCTCTAATGGAAGAAATATGGGTTTATCATTGTGACGGTGATTGCACAATTTAATATTAATGATAAAACCTCAACAACATGAAGTTAAATCTAAACTCCATCCTTCTCAATGTGACATAGGTAGGCCAATCTTATTTTCAATAACATATATTCCACAACCTACTTGACATGCTCAAACACTAACATCCACCATTTAAAAAATTAAAAAGAATCCAATAAATATTTCAGTATAACATTGTATGCAAGAAAATTATTAGGTTGTATAGTGATATATAACCCCCAAAAAATAGACTAAAACTTAATATTCTTTTATAAATAAACTAGTCTGCGGTTGACCTTGACACTTACTGCATAAGGTGAGCTTTTGATAGTATTTAACTCGAAAGTTTGATTATAATGGTGGATCAAAATTACACTTCGATATTATTAGGGATAGTAAAAGGGATTATCAAACATTCAACTATCCAAGTTAGCTATAGGAATATAATATATTCATTTTCCCCTTTATAATTGAATCTCAGGAAACAATAACTAGGTTTTAGCAGTTTGTTCTTGACAATGGCTTAAATGTGGTTGATAATTGTAAAAAATAATTTAATGTCACATCTAACTAAGAATGAGTTATTAATGAGATTAAGGTATTTACACTTTTTTAATAGACCTAAGACTCCCTTTCACTCACCATTTAACTTATTATTATCAATCTCGAGATCCATATGTTGGTAAACCATAGGAAGGAGCTCAATAATTTTGCCAAGGTTTTTACAACAAGAGAACATGAATCTTGATGGAACTGGATCCTTCATATTGTTTGAATCAATTTAGAAAAATCATCTAAGAAAATTTGATATTAAAATGATCTCATAATCTCAGAGATGATCTATTTCAATTCCTCAAGTTGTGAAAAGGAACCGTACTTGACAAGATAGTTAAGAAATATTATTATGGTCACCGACTAGGTTCTAACTCTATAAACATCCCGTTGGAAATATTTTCATTGATTTCATATGAGATAGTTCATATACTAATTTTTAGTGTTCCACGGGTTCCAATAATGCTCGTGGGTGGTGATAGTACTCCAATGGGTGGTGATAATATTTAATAGGTAGTCACAATATTCCACAAGTGCTCTGCGGGTGGTGATAGTGCTCGAGAGTAGTGATAGTTCTTTGCAGGTGGTGATAATGTTCCATACTCCACAAATGTTGTTATTTGTTTGTGGGTTTTAATTATGATCTACTTTGGTGTTGGAAAAAGGGCCGTGGAAATCAAAAAAATTGCATTGTGAAAGGATGAGTGAGGAAATGTTGAGGAAGGTGTTGTATGTCGAGTATTGAAGAAAATTTCGTAAAAGTTAGTGTGTGGTGAGATATAAAGGAGGATAATTGCACAAGAATAATTTACTCGAGAGTGTTCAGGGTTGTCAGCAATGGTCATGAAATTCCGTGGGATAAAGAAAAAAAGGGATGGCCACGGAGTCGTTGAAAAATTCTAATATTCAAAATCTTCAAATATGATAAAGCCAAATCATGATGATATTCTAAAAGATTTCTACTCATGAAAAGTCATATTTGTTCTCATAGTATATAAATGAACATAGTATATAAATGAATTTAATTGTAAAGTCAATATTATGCACTCATGGTATCATGATGCCATTTTGAAAAGAGAAGGAAGAGAGCGACAAGAAAGGAGTAGTTAATGAAAACTTATCAAGAGGATTAGAGAAGAAGGAGAAAGAGAAAATCAAAAAGATTAAAAAATTCAAATTGTTGAAGAAGATTGTAGAGAATAGAGCATGAATTATAGGAACAAGATAAATTAGTTTATACGCCATCATCAGGTTGAAGAAGCAACTACAGAGGGTGGATCTTCTTGATTTTTGATTTGGTGCTTGGCCTTGGGGATTGGTGTCTCCAGTGAGTTGGTGCTTAGCCTTGGGGATTGGTATCTCCAGTGAGTTGGTGATCACAAATCATTGCTAAGTTGGTGCTTAGCATTGGGGATTGGTGTCTCTAGTAGGTTGGTGCCTACAAACATTTGTAAAAAAATTAATTTTGTGAATGGATTTGGACAAGTAGCTTTCCAAGCGAGTCTTTTTATCTATGGTTTTCTCTCGAAAGGGTTTCCACATAAAACTTGTGATGTGTAATTTTTATATTTTATGTGATTTATACTATTATGGATGTTAATGTTTAAATAATTATAAATTGCACTATAACCGATTAACCCCAAGACAAGTGTGTTTTCAACAATTGGTATTAGAGCCGGGTTTCTTCAGAATAGTTTGATCACTGGAAGGTAGATCACATAAAACACACATTGTAAGTCAAGAAGGTTTTTCCTCAAACAAGGCTCCATTTTTATGGAACCAATTATGCTTTTTGGAGTATAAGGATGCACACCTATTTAATGGCTCTTGGTTTTGACATTTGGCAATCTGTTGTTAGTGGTTATGTATCTCCAAGAACTCTTCCAATAGATTAGACGGGAAAATGGGAAAGTGAGATCAATGCAAAGGATATGAATGTAATTTTGAGTGGATTATGTGAAGCAAAATTTGTCAAAGTAATGCATTGTAGTTTTGCGAAGGAGATTTGGGATAAGCTAAAAATGTCTATGAAGGAGATGATAAAGTAAAGAAATCCAAACTTCAAATATACAGAAGTCAATTTGAGAGTATGAAAATGAAGGATGAAGAAAACATTGTTGCTTATCTTCTCCACGTTGATGTTATTGTTAATACTATTAGAGGTCTTGGTGAAGAAATTAAGGATGAAACTATTGTGCAAAAAGTTCTTATATATCTTCCTATGAGATTTGATGCCAAAGTATCCACTATTGAAGAACTAAAAGACTTAAGCATCTTAACAATCGATGAGCTGCATGAATTCTCACAGCATATGAGATGAGAGTTGAAAGTGATAAATCATCAAAGCAAGAGGTGTATTTCAAAGCATCAAAGAAGGTAAAAACCAAGGAACCTGAGTCACATGCCTGTTCTATCGATGAATCGAGATAAAGAAGAAACACACTTTGAAGGGAAGGCTAAAGAAAGGATCTAGAAAATATAAAGGTAATTTACCATTCAAATGCTTTGATTGTGGTGAAATAGGAAATTATGAAAAAAAATGCCCATATAAAAATAAGGAAGATAAAAAAAATCTTGAAGGAGAATGACATGTATTATCAATCCAAGAAGAAGAGTCATAAGATAAGGAGGTATGAAAATAAGAAAAATCCCCATCACATTAAGAACAATATCTAGATCAAAGAAAATAGACTCATCTGAAGATAGTGATGGATGCACTTCTGCCAATGATAAAGATGAATCACTACTCATGACTCTAGAAATCAAAGAAGAAATGGATCCTGAATATGAGGAAGACTAAGAATATGAAGTAGAAGTTGATCTTGAAGGAGAGATAATTTCTGCCTTAGAGGAGCTCAAGAATCTGAGAAAGAAAAATCAAAATTAAAGATAAAAATTCAATGTTTGGAAGAAGAGTAAAATTCCCTAAAGACAAAGCTAACAAAAGATATGGAAGAATCAAATAAGATCAAAATTGATCTAAAGATTAAGATTTAAGAAATAAATACGATAGATGAGGATGTGAACATAATGTTGAAGCTGAAGGAAGAAGGTTGTGAAAAACTTGAGTATGAAGTTGTTTCCTTAAGAAAGGAACTTGAGATAACAAATAAAAAGATGAATAAATGTCAAAAATTTGAAAAGAGCTCTAAAGCTTTAGGTGATATTATCAATAGCCAAAGATTACCATTTATCAAAACTGGTCTAGGATATAGTGAAAAGTCTGCAAAAGAAGATCCTAAGGAGACTCCAAAGGTAACAAGTACATAAAAATTCAAAAAACTATATAGATGTTGTTAAAAGTATTGTAAAAATGAGAGAAACAAGAAGGAAAATGAACATACATGCACTTCAATTGAAAGAAAGCAAAAGAGAAGATAATTATGTTCCTCACAATACCAAGATTCTCTAAAGGCATCAAGATTTTAGAAGGAAAATCATTTCCTCGAGGTAGAAGTATAAAAAATAGTATTCAAAATTTATTTTATGGTTATTTTTTTTCATGTAATCAATTTGGTTATAAAGCAGTAGAGTGTAGATATTTCTCAAGAAGTTTTAATAAAAAGAGTGAAAATGCAAGATCATATGTATTCTCAAATAGAAACTATAACTCATTTGCTCCATTGATGAATTTTGACATTGAGTGTTAAAGTGGCACAAATATGGGCATAAAGCCCAATTTTGTAAAAGTAGTTTGTGGAATATCTTGGGCGAGAATAAAAATGAGAAAGCTAGAGATAATCATAAAAATCAATCAGCAAAAGTTTGGAAGGAGAAACAAGAAAAATATGAGAATAAAGAAGAATCCATGATTGTTCAGACAACATTCCATGCTCAAAATGAAGAAATTCTAGTGGTAATGGACAAGTGGTTTGCTCAAGCCACATGAATGAAGATAAAATCAAGTTTCTCACCTTGAAAAAAAAATGGGGGTACTATAAATTTTGGAGACAATGCAACAACAAAATATTAAGAAATGGTACTATCAATTTAAACAATGGTAAGTCAAAAACTAAGAATTTTTATGTTGAAGGTTTGAAACATAATTTGTTAAGTTTAGTGAAATGAGTGATAGAGATATAATGTAACATTCTATGCTAGAGGGTGTGAAATCATAAAATTAAGTACTAGGAAGGTTATTGTTGATGTGCATAATAACAAATAACATGTACATTCTCAAAGTGAGATTAAAGGTGAAAAGTGTTACATGGGACAAATAGATGAGAGTTGGTTGTGGCATATAAGAATGGGTCACATGAACTTTGATAATCTAGTTAAAATTAGTTCTAAATAAGTTGTTAGATACATGCCAAAGATTACTAAACCAGCAAATACCACTTTGCAAACAATGTCAATTTGGAAAGAGACAAGAGCCTCATTCAAGACAAAGGAGTACTCAACCACAAAATTATTGGAACTAGTGCATACTAATCTCTGTGGGCCTACAAGAACTCAAAACATGTAAGGTGAGAGATATTTCATGTTATTCATTGATGATTTTACTAGAATGACATGGGTTACATTTCTAAGAGAAAAATCTGAAGCATTTGAGAAATTTAAGGCATTCAAAGCTCTAGTTGAAAATGAAACAGATTTAAAAATTAAGTGTTAAGATTTGAATAAGGATGAGATTTCACATAAAATGAATTCATAGATTATTGTGAGTGTCATGGAATAAAAAGGCATTATTTTGTTGCAAGAACTCCACAACAGAATGGAGTTGTTAAAAGGAAGAATAGAACTGTGCAAGAGATGGATAGAACTATGCTAGATGAATCCAAAGTATCTGACAGATTCTAGAGAGAGGAAGTAATTACCATATTCTAAATTTTGAATAGAGGGTAAATCAAAGTTAATAACAACAAAAATCCTTATGAACTATGGAAGGAAGACCAACAATAGTCAAACATTTGAGTTTTGGAAGTAAGCACTATATCAAGAAAGATGATGAAGACTTGGGAAAGTTTGAAGTTAGAGTTGATGAAGGTATTTTTATTGGTTACTCTCAAATAAGCAAGGCCTATAGAAAATCTGAAAACATTCAAAATTGTTGAAAGTGAAAATGTAAAGGTTGATGATATCAAGTACAAGAAGAACAAGGTACAAGAAATTAGTTATTTTGAATAATCCAACAATGAGGATGAAAAGGTAGATGAATATTAAAAGGAAGAATTTCTAATAAAGGAAACAAAAACACCATCCATATTAGTCTAGAAAAATCATTCAGAAAATCAGATTATAGGTGATAAAAATCTTGGAGTACAAACTAGAAGAAGATGGAAATTTTGGAAGAACATGTAAATATGTCTTTACTATCCAAAGTTGAGCCTAAAAGTTTTGTTGAAGCAAGAGAAGACAAGCACTAGATTAGAGCTATGGAAGAAGAACTTGATCAGATAGAGAAGAATGAAACCTAGGAGTTTGTCCCAAGACCTAAGGACAAGAATGTGATTGGCACCAAGTGGGTATTTAGAAATAAACTAAATGAAGATGGGCAAGTAGTAAGAAATAAAACAAGGTTAGTCTACAAAGATTATGCACAAGTTAAAGGTATTGATTTTGCAAAAACTTTTCTCTGTTGCACACTTAGAAGCTATTAGAATGTTCTTGGAATTTTCCTATCATAAGAAAGTCTATCAAATGGATGTCAAATATTATTTTCTAAATGGAAGTATAGAAGAAAAAGTATACATTGAATAACTAGAAGGATTCATTCTATAAGATAATAAGGAATTTGTGTGAAAACTAAAGAAAGCTCTTTATGGACTGAAATAAGCCCACAGTGCCTAATATTCAAGTCTAGACAAGTATCTTCAACAATAAGGGTTTAAGAAATAAATAGTTGATAGTAATCTCTACGTCAAAACTAAAGGTAAGAAACAAATAATTATTATTGTTTATGTTGATGACATTTTTTTGGAGTGAGTAGTGATAAGATGTGTCAAAATTTTGTTGAGGAAATGAAAAAGAATTTGAAATGTCCATGCTTGGTGAGTTTTCATTTTTCTTGGGTTACAAATTTCTCAATCTGACAAAGGAATATTCATTTCAAAAACCAAGTATATTAAGGAAATGTTGAAGAAATTCAGAATGGAAGATTGCAATCTAGTAAGTACTCCCATGATCACAGGATGTAAATTGAGCAAGGATGATGAATCTCCTGAGGCTAATCAAACTCTCTAGATCAAGATCAATCTCATGACTAGATGTGATGCAAGAAGTAGGCATGGTTGTACATTTTCAATTTATTCAAAAAAATCTCATGCACAAGCTTATTAAAATAATTTTCAAATATATGAAAGGTACATTGGATTACGGACTATAATATAAAAGATGTGAATATTTCACTTTAAATACATATACAAATGCATATTGTGTTTGTTGTATGATGATGACAAAAGAGTACAAGTGGCAATGCCTTATTTTTGGGAAATAGTTTAGTATCTTGGATGAGCAAGAAACATGCTTTTGTTTCTCTATCTACAAATGAGGTGGAATATATTGTTGTAGTTTCATGTTGCACACAAGTTCTTTGGATGAAATAGACATTGAAGGATGTCAAGGTAGAATTTCATTCTCCCATTTCTATACTATGTGATAATACTAGTGTCATCAATATTTCAAATAATCATGTTATGCATTCTAGAATGAAGCACATTCCCATCAAGTATCATTTCTTAAGAGAGAAATTTGCAGATCAACAAGTTAAGATATACTAAATTTCCACAAAGGAACAAATTGTTGACATTTTTACAAAACCTATTCCAAAGGAAACATTTTAATATCTCAGATAAAAGTTGGGAGTGATATCCTTTTCCTAAGGTCGTTGAATTGAAGCATGTGGTGAGAATTTTTTCCTTTTCCATTAATGTCAAATGGGAAGAGTTGTATGTAAAAAGAAGTAATACATCAAGGTGGATAAATATGAGAGTTAGAAAGGAAAGAAAAGGAAGTAAGCTTGAAGACAGTCAAGAAGTAATTCATCGGGGGGAGTAATTTCGAAAGGACAGGTAATGATGAAAGGTGATAGAAATTATAGGTTGCCATGGTTGAAAAAGGGGATATTGTTGTCATTGATGTCATATGAGACAGATTCACATACTTATTTGTAGTGTTTCATTGGTTAAGTAGTGCTAATGAGATGGTGATAGTGTTTGATTCTGCAGTAGTGATAGTACTTCACAAGTGGTGATAATGTTCCACAAGTAGTAATAATACTCCACAAGTTCTCTGTGGGTGGTGATAGTTCTCTTCGGATGGTAGTGATAGTGCTTCATGGGTGGTGATAATGTTCTATACTTCACAATGGTGTTAGTTGTTCGTGGGTGTTAATTATGATCTGCTAGTGTTGGAGAAAGGACTGTAGAAGTTAGAAAGTTCTCGAATTATGAAAAGATGGGAAAGGAAATGCTGAGGAAGGTGTTATATGTCGATTATTGAAGGAATTTTCCTAAAATTCAAGTGTGTGGTGAGATATAAAGGAGGATAGCCACACAATGAATAATCTACTCCAGTGTTGTGGTTGTCTGTGATGGTCATGAAATAACACGGACAAAGAAAATTAGGATGCCCACCAGATCAAATTTGAAAAGTTCAAATATTCAAAATATTCAAATATGTTAAAGTTGAATCATGATGAATGTCCTAAAAGATGCCAACTCATGAAAAGCCATATTTTTCATGAATTGAATATAGTATATAAATGAATTCAATTGTGAAGTCGAGAGTGTGCACTCACGATATCATGATGCCATTTTCAAAAGAGAAGGAAGAGAGAGAAAAAGGAGTGGTTAATGAAAACTTATCAAGAAAATTAGATAAGAAGGAGAAAGAGAAAACTCAAGCAAATTAAGAAAGTTAAGTTGTTGAAGAATATTGCAGAGTGAGAAGCACATAAGAAGAGAATAAAGTGTGAATTATAGGAATCAAGAAAGTAGTTTATATACCATCATTAGGTTAAAAGGAAGCAGTATACAAAGGGTGGATCTTCCTTATTGATGAGTTGCTACTCAACCTTGGGGATTGGTGTCTCCAGTGATTTGGTACTCACAAATATTGTTAAGTTGGTGTTTGGCCTTGGGGATTAGCATTTCCTAGTGTTTTGGTGCTCAAAAATCATTGCTAAGTTGGTGTTTAACATTGGGGATTGGTGTCTCTAGTAGGTTGGTTCCTACAAACATTTATAAAACAAGTAATTTTGTAACTATATTTGGACAAAGATTCTAAAAATTCTTTTTGTAGACACCTAAATTTAGTATCCATATCCTTGTCTACCCGCATGTGCATATTTCACCATGGTCCTAGCTAGACCCCATTAATTTAATTCATCTCCCTTCATTTATTTAAATGCCCATTTATTATCCCATCACCTTTAATCTTTATTAATAAACATTGATTAATTAATCTTCATTAATTAATTAATATCCACTAGCCCTAATGGAATTTCCTTTAGGATGCTTTTATCCTAAATCTACATCCATACAATTTTTCCTAGCTTTAATTCTTCCTAGATTTATCCCTTGACTACCCATGACACATCCCTAAAAAAACTCTTCACACCTACAAGATTTAAAGCACTTTTCCCATTCTTAAAAACCTGAAATCCCAACTAAATCAAAAAATCACCCCCAATGGAGAAATTTTCCCGTAGTCGCAAAGTGACTCCAGCCGGTCATCATCGACCTATAATATTGAATTTTTCCTTTCCAAAAACAACACACAAACACATAGGCACGACAAACACTTGGCTTTCTTACATTCTATGAATGCATCTTTGAACCGGAGTGTCTCAACAATTGTGTCAACCTTCTTACAATCATTGGAAGCTTATCTTGATCAAATGCTTGACTTTGGGAAGTTTACATTACTTTCTTGGGTTATTTTATGTTATTTCTATCAGTATCTTATTGGAGCTAACATTTTTAACCAAATCATCTTCAACAAAGACTCAAGGCTCCATTATCAGCCTTCTCTTCTAGTTTCCTTACTTTGCGGAGTTACTTTTTCAGTCCATCTACTCTTAGCCTTATTCTACCTTACTACAATCACCATCGCCCACCCCCGGTCGCCATCGACCAAGGTTCTATTTTTTAACCACTCCATCCTAGTCACTATTTTCTACCATTTTCTCTGTCTTTCTGTCCTAAACATTCTTCTACAGTCATCCCCAAAGATCCATAGGCTTCTACTACATCCACTCTACATCCATATCCTTGCAGATCTGCATATTTACTTTGTTGTACAGATCTTCACATACCCAAGTTGTCATCGACCGCCTTTTGCATAGTCTGGGTTGCCGTTAACGTAGTCAAGTACCATTTTATTTATATTTATTTAGATCAAATCAGCATTTAGATTCATCTTAGTTACTTTCATATTCGATAGTATTTTTGTTTTTGTGTGTTATCTGCTTATCTATCCTTTACTTCACTTTTTATTATTAAACAAGGGTTGACATCCATGAAATGAAGGTAACACTTCTTGGAACCACTTTTTCAGCCAACCCCACATATCCCTTCTAATCAATTTTTCTCTAGGTATTCTAGTTTTGTAACTTAATCAAGCCTACAACGAGATCATTCACTTTGCGCCCGTCTTCTTGCATCCATCACGCATTCGAGGTACCTTAAACCCTCCATGTTATGATTTATTTATTTATTTTTAGTAGCTAACTCAATAATTTGATTCGAATGAGAAAAATTAGATCGACATTCTGGCACATCTGGTGGGACCACCCTTTAGGTGATCCTTTGCATTTCTTTTTATTTTCTGCTTCTTCTATCTTCTACTAACACTGTAGCACAAGGATCCACTTTTTCTTTCACATGTTGGGTTTGGATGCTTGGATAGCTCTTCACTTGCATCTTCTTAAAGATCAGATAAAAAGGAAAAGTGTTCTACAGGTATTCTCCTTTTTGTCTCATTTTTCTTTTTACATCGCAATTTCCTTTTCTTGTGTGTGTCCTCATCAAAAGATCACATTTGGATTTGTTTTAAAAAGAACCTTTATTTTCTGCATCCTGCTTGATCACATAGTTTAAGTAGGGGTTAACCTTTTGCATCTCACATTCTATCACACACAACCAAAACTCATGCATCTAAATCACACATCTAAACATCATCTTCCCAGTGGTGATTGGGATTTCATCACCCAACAGAAATTCATCATGGTGTTTTGGCCACGTTAGAAACTCTATACAAACTCATGCCTCACATACCTTTGGGTATATTGAGGAATCCCCAACCATAACAACCTAAAACCAACCCTAGATTTCCTTTTCCTAGGTACCTTTGTTATCCATTTCCCATTTTATTTTTCACTTTCTTAATAATTCAAAAAAAAAAAATCTTTGTGTTTGACTTGCTTGATTTAGTTAGTTTTTGTTTCATGCCCATAGTTACTCATTCGGTAGCCAAGAAAATGGAACAATAGTTTACCTTGAACATTTTTATCATCTCATCTCAACAAACAACTACCATGACCAGTGTCTCATCTATGCCCTTGGTTACTTCTTCCATAGGCACCCAACCTCTCATCAATGTTTCTCACCAAGGATCATTTTTTCAAACTACTACCATAGATGAGACTAATCCTTTCTTTTATCATCATCCCATCTCGTCTCAACCAACCACCCCTTCGTCTCCTACATCTGAACCTTTAGGACCTCCTATTATCCATCGTGGTAGTTTGGAATTCCAAGAGATTCTTGATGCCAATCCGATAGCTCTTCAAGATTACCTTCTAAGGAAATCAACCCACTTCTGTTAATGGTCCACCACTTTAGCAACTTTATCCTTATCATTCAAATCCTAAAATCACCCAACAACTTACCGCAACACATCGTGATTTTGCTTCATCCTCTACTAATCCCCCTCATCAAACTAATCAGTTGGTCACACCCATTCCCCCATCTTCCTCTAATCAACACAACTATCACCACAACCATTCCCATTACCTCTTTGGCCACTATCATCACTAGTGTCCCTACCCAATCTGCCCAAATGTCGTATCCCATGTCTAGACAACATAACTCTTTTTTACCTCTCACATCACACGTACATATCATTGCTTACCAACCTCCACCTACAATTACTTTATATTATGCGGTGTCTAATCCACCTCATCAACAATTTATTCCTATTCATACCTACATTCCCACTCATCATTTACCACAATAGCCAATCCAATCCCAATAATTGCAACATCAAACATTACAACAACCTCCTTATCAAATGATTCCTCAAAGCCCCACACATCCATAAACTTATAAAAATCATTATCACATTATTCATTGAACCTCCACACATCCACAAGCTTATCAACTGCCTTATTAAACTAATTTCCATGTCACACAATCACAATCCCAACCTATCATCACATCAAATGATCTTATCTATGCCTTAATGAATAGGTTGCCTAGTCTAGAGGTCACTACCTTAGGACCCAAGGTTATATTATCTTATGAACAAATTTATAATGAACCTATTCATTTATTGGTTCCAATCAAACCTTACCCCCATTGGGAGCTTCCCAAGTTTATCAAGTTAAACAACAAGGAAGATCCCCAACAACATCTTCATGCATTTAAACATGTATGTTACCTTATCACACATGATCAAGAACTTATGCTTCGCACCTTCCCTATGTCCTTGGCTGGTCCAAGCACTAGATTGGTACAACAAGATTCCTCAACATTCCTTATTCTCCTTCACCCAACTCACGCAATTGTTCCTAGAGCACTTTTCGATTAATATTACATGCAAAATCACCATCAATGACTTGTATGCCATTAAACAATTTGAGGATGAATCTATTACTAATTTTTTCCGCACGATGGCATGGAATTATAAACCAACTATCATTTACTCTTCCATAAACCAAACTCATCGAAATCTTCTCACGTTCTTGTGTGAAGCATATTTCTTCTACATTACAAATCCAATCTTTCCAAACATTCAAAGAATCCTTCACCATGGCTCAAAACTCAAAACTCGTGCCCTTAAACAAGTCCAACTAAAACTTAAATCAAACAAACCAAAAACCGATTTCACCAAACCATCCACACACAATGATAAATCTAAGAGTGCACCCAATCTCGTGGTTGTCAAGTCTTCTTTTTCACCCACATCTAGCAAGTGGCCACAATAACGAGCCCCTAAACCTATGCCCAACTATACTCCTCTTGGAGAATCGTATGGTTTAATATTTGACAAGTTGATGGTGGTTAATCTTATCACACTTCCTCCAATCTGACCATTTGATGAATCTATACCAAAACCCGCATGGTATCGTGATGATCATAATTGTAAATACCACTAAGGCTGAGGACATGATATAGAGAGGTGTTGAACCTTTAAATACCTAGTCCAAAGACTCATTGATCAAGGTGACCTTCAAGTGGACAATCCTTACGTATCACCCAACTAATCACTTGAAATATTTAAAAACCATTTCCCAACCACACACCAACAACTCAAGCCACCACTTCTTCTACATCCCAAGTGCCCAACACTCATACTATAAACACTCTTCATACCATTGATCAAGATCCTACTCCACTAACAACCTCATCTTATTCATCAACTATCACATCCACCTCTTTAGAAATCATTCCTACATCTACCAACCCATCAAAACTTATCCCCATAACCACATCAATCACACCCACATCTATTCCCACATCCACACATGTTGCATCTCCCCCATTCATGAGCATATCAATGATGCCCCTTGAGACATTTATGAAACAACCATTCCCACCTAGTTCCACATCCACCATCGATTCAACACCTATATCTACTTCATTATATACTCCATCACTTATCACATCCACTTCATTGGATTTGACTACTTTATCCACATCTATTCCACCTTTACCCATTATACCATCCTTAACATCAATCCCAGTTCCTCTTTTCGTGCTTTTTCCCACACCCACCACATCAACTATTGTCACCACATCTACATCATCTTCTATACCACTTTCATCATTTGAAGAATTTATGAGAGCATTCCAACTCGCCTTGACTTCAAATGATGCTCCAATCCCATCTACCCAATCCCACACTTCTACATCAAACCAATCTTTACCTTCTTTTGACCTCATCATGCAAAAACTACTCCCTCCACCTCGTAACACCTCCCTCGAGACCCTCTTGTCAAGATTGTGGTCATCCCTCCCAAGGGTGCTTCTTCATAAACCAAATCTAGAACCCTTGGCACATTTCCCCAACGTTATTTTTCACGTCCTTAAAATAAAATCGATATCCCCCTCCTAAGATCAAACAATCCAACACTACATCGTATATCTTAGGACCACATCCATCTCTTATTGGACCAGCCACTCTATCAAAAATGCTTCAATCTACTAACCAACCCAAGCCAAAACCATCCAACGCTTCTTCTTCTAGAGCACCAATCATCACCAAAACTAAAAACAAGACATCTAAACCCCGAGATACTCTAGCTCCACATTTGAAACCCAAATAATTTTAAGTCTCCACTTCTTCTTCTAAGACCAAGATATCTCATAAAGACAAGGTGCCTCCCAATGTTTTGATCGAAACATATGCAAAATTCCTCCAAAACTTACTCCAAATTTCTGCCATCACACTTCCTCCTATTAAGGCCTTTGACCCAAATAGTAAGAAGCCATCGTGGTTCAAATCAAACCTTTTTTGCCTACCATCGTACTCCTAGACATGACACCAAACAATGCAAAGCACCTGCAAACCCTTATCCACAAAATCCTCGAGGAAGATGACCTTCTTCTTGAGGAAAACCAATCTCCTCCTTCTATACCCACACCTTCTACCTCATCCATCCAAATGCATAATCCCCCACTCATCACGGACTTTTATGGCCATCCCACCTCCAAATGATGATTCTTTTGACAACAGTTCTCATTTCCTCATCAATGTTGTTCGAATATCCACCGATCTCGGCTCACATGATCCTAAGTCAACATCCCAGCCAAAATCCAAGACCTTTTTCACCATTCCTCCTCCTAAGGAGCTCACATCATCATCAAAACCTAAGGTTTTGTCTTAGCTTCCCCTCAACCTATTGAACAAAGTATCGTCAAACAACTTCATCAGCCCCAGTTAAGATGTCACTTTATGAGATCATCCTAATCTCGTGACCATAGACATGCCCTCATTAAATCCTTGAAGCATATTCGACATCTAGTGACAAGGCTCAATCCTTCGCATCTCTTGTAGGATCACTCGGCTTCTCCTACTATCTCATTTGATGATACAAAAATTCCAGACATCACACTGGAAGAACATGACCTTCCCCTTTTCATCACATTTAGGTTCAATGATACTTTCATTTAATGATCCATGATTGATAATGGGGCAAGTTATAGCATCATCCCATGACATACCTTTGATCAACTTAAGATCCAAAAATCCATAGTCATTATAACACCCACGGTCCTTCGTGCCTTCAACGACGCCATCGATCCCACCTTAGGAACGGTTGTCCTTCCCATCTGCATTGGTGAGAAGATCATCTATGAGGTCTTATACATCATAGAAGGAAAATTTAAATACAATGTTCTCCTTGGATAACCTTTGATCCGCGATATGCGTTTTGTCCCCTTTACTCTTCATCGATGTCTTAAATATGAGCATGAGGGGAAGATCTTAAAACTTCCCAAGGATTCTCCTCCCTTCCAAATTTGCAACATGACCTATTGAATAAATATGTCCTTGTTCCTAAGAATGATCCATCTGCACTATCCACTAGCTCATCCATCCCTTCGTCCAAATTTCCCAACGATGATTCCCTAGATAAAGTAATGGATAAAATTACGTTGGGGGAGTATCACCTTCTTACACTCAACACCTTGCCCAATCCTTGTCATCTCGATAGACCCGACAAGGCTCCAATGTATCAACCCAATTTCGGGATATCGTTCCTTTTGTTCCACCACATCTTCAAACCAACCTCATCTATGGTGGTTTTGATACCCCTTATTCTCACGTCGTCGGTCTTCCACACACCAAACCTTATACCAGTGGTTTTGGATTCCTTAGCAAAACAACCTTTTCCCACACCTATCTTCACCATTGTGTATGGAATGGATTCAACATGGGACGTTACAAGCATGGGCCACATGGCCTTATTATCGATTAGTGCCACAAGCCTCACAAAAATTTTAGGTTAGGATATCAGGAGCAATCCTCTAATCCCATCCCACCATCTAAGATGTTCATGGATATGCCTTCTCCATCTACTCCATCCCATGAGTCCATGGATACATATGACACCGTGTCTATTGCCTCGTATTTTTTTAGTCTCCACTATCACTTTGGGACCGATCACTTATCAGTCTAAGAACCAAACTAGGTCCCTTCCCCTCTGCCATTTAGAGATGATAGAAGAAGACTCTTCTACCATCAACATTATTTAGTGTGCTAATGATGACACCATTATTTCCCACATGGGGGTAGAGGATTCTTATCTTCATAATACCTTACCATCTGACACATCCACTCTTCTCAACGAATCCACCATCGACATCAATATCGGGACTCCTTAGGAGCCTCGCATCCTCAAAATGGGTCAATCCCTTTATCCACATGAGCTTGATTCTTTCACCGCATTCCTCTCTCATCATATCTAGAAATTCACATGGTCATATTTAGACATGCTAGGTCTTGACCCTTCTATCATCATTCACAATATCATCACCTTTCCCAATGTAAAAACAGTTAAGAAGAATCTTCTCCACATGCATCCTTGCATTGCCCTCCTCATCAAAGAGGAGTTGTAACATCTTATTTCTACCAATTTCATCATCCCCATTGAATATCCCCAATGGGTTTCTAATATTGTACCCATCGCTAAAGCGTCTGGAAAACTTCATATATGCACCGAATTTTGAGATCTCAATCTCGCTTTCCCTAAAGATGACTTTCCTCTTCCCAACATCAATCAACTTGTGGATCTTACCGCGGGACATGAGATGCTTTCTCTTATGGATGAGTTTTTGGTTATAATCATATTCTTATCACCCCATAAGACCAACATAAGACTTCCTTCATCACCCCTTGGGGACCTTTTGTCACCACGTAATGCCCTTCGGTTTGAAAAATTCTTGAGCTATTTATCAACGGGCCATGAGTTACATTTTTCATGATCTCATCCATAAAACCATAAAATATTATGTTGATGATCTTTTAGGTAAATCTAAACATTTCCATGACCATATTTCTGTTCTCAAAGTCCTTTTTGAGTGCCTTATTCACTTTTGTCTTCATCTCAATCCAGCCAAGTGTGTGTTTGGAGTATTAACTAGTAAACTCCTTGGCTTTATCGTATCTATTAGGGGCATTAAAGTTGACCTGCGAAAATCAAAGCAATCATCTAAATTCCCCTTCTTCCAATCTTAAGGAACTTCATAGTCTTCAAGGCCAAATTCAATCGGTTCGTACTTCATTTCCCAACTTTCATATTGTTGTCATCCCTTTCATCATCTCCTTCATAAAGACATAGACTTCAATTGGGATCATAACTATCAAAATGATTTTGATGATATTAAACAATATCTTTTATCTCCACTAGTGCTTACAACTCCATGCAAGGGGGAGCCATTTTATCTATATATATTTGTTATTGATCACACTCTAAGCTCTATGTTAGCACGTCATGATGACCAAGGTCATGAGTAGGCCATTTATTACATCAGTTGCACCATCCATGACTATGTGAATCACTACAATGAAGTTGAAAAGATGTGTTACACTCTCTTCTTTGCCACCTTTAATCTTTGGTACTATCTTCTCAATCACAAGACTTATGTCGTTACTAATTTTCATCTTCTTAAGATGATGCATTCTAAACCGTATCACAACAATTGCATCACGTGGTTTCTCATGCTCATGACTTAGTTTGACCTTGATTTTATTTATCAAAAATCCATTAAGGGCTAAGCTATCATAGACCAATTAGCAAAATCCCCTCTTCCTAGTTTACATCTTCCTCATGAGCAGTTCCCAGAAAAATCCATTAATCATTTTCATCATGAGTATAAAACCCTTAAAATGAGCCTCTTCTTTGAAGGTTCTAAATGTTAGCAAGGGGGGGTGCTGATTTCGTTCTCTTTCCTCTTAGGGATGCTCCCATTCCTCTCACAAACAAGCTCAATTTTGAGTACACGAATAATATGGAAGAATACAAAGCCCTTATCTTAGGTCTTGAAACCACTCCCTTTCTAGGTGTTCAAATTCTAGACATCTATGGGGATTCTAAACTTATCATCAAATAAGTCACAGGTGAGTATCAGTGTAAAAACAACACTCTTTAAAAATATTGAGACATAGTTCATCTCTTCCTCGAGGCATTTGATTTTCATACTATCCAAGCCATCCCTCGTCGTCCAATCATTTCACAAGTACAATGACATCCCTTGAAGTTCTCATTCCATGGACAACAGAAGAATATAAACTCTCTATTGTCATTCACCATAGTGATCAACCATTTCATGACTTACCTCAAATTAATCTTATTAATTTCATTTCATCAGATCTTTGGTATTCCTAAATCTTCGATTATTTATCCGAATCCATCATTCCACCCAATCTATTCAAGAATGATATGAGGTATTTCCTTTAGTGTGCTCACCGCTATGTGATACTTGTTGGTATTATTTATAAGTAGGAATTTGACGGTATTCTCCTTCGGTACCTTAAATCTCATGAATATTCTCATGTTATCCAAGAATTCCATGATGGTATTTATGGTGGACACTTTAGTGGTTTAGCCATTTCTAAGTTTTTATTCACTTTGGCTATTACTGGCCTTCTCTCAATCATGACTATTGTGAGCATGTTAAGAAATGTGAAAAAATGTCGGCAACATTCCAATATTATTTGTATTCCTAGTCAAGCTTTGTAGTGACTCAGGACCTTTGTCCCTTTTCACAATGGGGTCTTAATCTCATTGGTCTCATCAATCCTCGGTCTTCACAACAACATCACTCTATCATCACCACAACCAAATATTTCACTAAGTGGGTGGAAGCAATTCCATTCACTTCAACTAAATATGGTCTAATCATTAACTTTATCTACCAGCATATCATTTTTCACTTTGGTGTCCCTCACAAACTCATCACGGAAAATGAAAAGTCCTTTAAAAACAAATATCTCAAGAAATTTTGTGACTCATTCAATATCTATCTTAGTTTCTCTTCATTGTATTATCCTCAAGCTAACGACCAAGCTGAAGCAACTAATAAAACCCTTCGAAACATTCTTTCTAAGAATATTGACCCATCTAGTCATAATTAACACCTTCATCTCCCCTTCACACTATGGGCTTATCGGACTATCATCCGCACTTCCACGGGGATACACCCTTCTCGCTTGTTTACGGTTTTGAAGTCGTCCTTCCTCTTGAAGTTCAAATTTTGTCCTTGTGCGTGTATCTCGTGACTTCATCTCTAATGAAGATTATCATCAGGAGCATCTAACACAACTCAAATTTTTGGATGAATGTCACCTCCTTGCTCTTGAACACCATCATATTTATCAAGAGTACATCAAGTGTGCCTATAATAAGCACCTTAAAGAGTGTGACTTTAATCTCAAAGATCTCATGCTTAAATAAAATCGAACGTCACTACTCTAGAAAAGGAGCCAACGCACAAAGTTTTCCCCTAATCTGGATTGGACCATACATTATCATGCATAAGTATGGGCCAGAGCTATATCTTTTGGCCACCCTTGATGGTAAATGAGAAGTGGAATAGCTTAACGCATTGCACTTGCGACCATTTTATTGTTAGCATGTCTACCAGTGAACACTTAGTTATATCCTTGTATCATTCCTCAATTATTAACCTCTTCCATCTATAATTGTAATGATTTGAGATTGTGTGGTCTCTTGTCACTTCCTCGATATGACCTTTAAGTATGGGCACTAGGGGTTTGCTCATAACATTTCCCTTATGGATAGGTTCTCCCTTCTTGGTGAGAACTTCGCGATCATTACATCCATCACCCTCTTATTTACCTATTGGAACCATGATAAGGGTCCACATATGTCTCTTGTACATTCATTTTCCCCTTCTAAGTGGTCTACCTAGCTATTCCCAGCTCTTCCCTATGTAAATACCAAAATTCATGGATGCTCTTATAAAAAGTCAAAGTCATAAAAAAACATATTGATCCTTGAAGGAAAATTATTCATTCAAAAAAAAAAACAAATCAAATCAAATAAATAGACCAATCCCTCGAAGGACGACTATCATGTATATCACTCTTTCCATCTATATCATATATATATATATATATATATATATATATTAGAGCATACCCTCAAAGGATGCCTACTCTTTTTTGTATTATGGCATCGAAGGCTCCCCGCATTGATCAATCTTCTATTTTATCAACATCCTAAGAAAGCTCCCACATTAATCAACCTTCTTCCAAAGCAAACTTCCCACATTGATCAGTTTGCTCTTTCCTCTTCCTAGATTTGGGGCATATATTTAAAGAACACCACTTATGGAGAACCATCTTCTTGCGTACAAGTTACATCACAAACCCCTTTGTCGTGTTGATATTAGGTTTATGAGTTCTCTTCATCCATGTTTTCCTTCTTATATTTGATATAACTAATTATTATTGGTTGTTTGTTTACATCTACTTTGGTTGCATGCGCCTTGTGTTACGTGGATCTCCTTTTTACCTCCAATGTGATTGGAGGCACATTTTTCATCGCACGCTCCTTGATATGATGTAGCATCATTCGTACCCTTTGGTCACATCTAGTTTGATCAATATCTATTATCTCATCTCATATATTACACCTTATCTATTTTATATACCTTTATTCAATCTATCTCATCAAAACTTATCCAATCTACCTCATTTTAAGTCCACTTTTGTGTCCATATTTATGTTACCTTTTAGGGAATCGTATCACACATTTTCTTATCTCACCTTTTATTGTGATCTTTTTCTAGGACACCATTTCATCATTTCATCTTATCTCAAGTCCACTTTTGTGGCCATGATTATTTCCCCTTGGGAGAATTTTTGTATTTTTCCTTTTCGACCATTTTTCATGACCTTTTCTAGGCACCATATTATTATCACCATATTCTCATCAAATTCGACCTTTGTCACCATATGAACTCCCCCTTAGGGCATTTTGTTTCATCACTTATTACATTTTACCTTTTAGGCCTTTTTGTGCCTTTTACAAGGGCGCCTAGTTTTTCTCATTTCGTCCTTTGTGGACGCATACCCTTTTTTCTCGAATCCTCGTGTACGAAGGATTTCACATAACTTTTGTATTTAGTTGCACATAGTTTGATGTTTTCTTATGACCCATTGGTCATCCTGGATTACATCCATTTAAGAGGTTTCCCATTGAATTCTCTCCATTTCGTAGTGATTTTCACCCACTCACTGGCCAGTAGAACATTGCCACTATTTCCATTGAGACTTCTATGTGTCCCCTACCCACATGATATCAAAGTTACCACCATAGTTTTGTTTGTTATTATGATCATTTTTGCTTGGGGCATCTTGCCTTGCATTATCCTTTTACCCAATTTTCTTCACCCACCCGTCCGATCCAAAACAGAGGGGTTTTGATTTAAAGAATAGTGTGATGGTCTACTTGCATGTTTCATCATTTTTCCAGCTTAGCATAGCTTTGGTGTAGCTATGAATCAGCTAAGTTATTTATCCTCTCATTTTGCAACTAGGATTTCATATTTTTATCTTACTTTGTTTGTGTCAAAATCTATACTTAATTGTTTACATACGTGATGGTGCATATTTAGATTTTAGCATTTATAATTTCTATATTTGTTAAATCATTTGGTGAACCCATCTCATTCAGACACTCTTGGATCCTCATTTTCTTCTCTCATGGCTCATAAGGTCTCTTTGCTTCAATTTCTTCAAATGCACCCATCTTGTAAATATTTTCTTCAAAAACCCTAGACACTATGTATCTCCCTATCAACATGTTGCCTTCACAAGTCAGTGCCATCTTCGATCATATCTCCAATGAATCTATTAGTTCTAATGTCAATCAATCAATCTGTAATTCTATTCAAGATTTACATTCTTTATTTCAAGATAAATTTCAGGCTATGGAATCCACAATTACATCTCTTAAATCTAAAATCCAACATCTTAAGGATGTTTTCTCAGGCTCATGCTATTTTTTCTTCTCATCCTCATTCTATGTCTTCTACATGTGCTCATATTAGTGAACCTTAAGTCTTTCCACTCCCCATGCCTCTCACGTTTGCTCACAATGTAAAGCAACATGACATTCTTATTGAGCTCCTTAGTTACCAATTGATCATTTTTGAACTACTCATTGATATCCTCCTATCAGCTGGTTAATTATCAAGGTATCTCATTTTGAGCTTATCATGAATCAATGGACATAATGATAATGATTGTTATGCTTTACAATGAAGAATCAAGCATCTTGAGCGTCAAGGTTTTATCTCATTTGTTACATAACATTATGTTACATGCCCATCTCCAAATGTTGCATCTAAATGGGTTCCTAAATCTAATTCATCTATGTCTAATGAGCATCATGTTATCACTTATCATGTTCCTTCTTCGGTCACTCAAGCACCACCTATGCAATCCACTCAAACTAAGCAACCGCCTCTCAAAATTAGTCTCACTTCCGCCTCCTCTCAAGTCATCTATGACACTACCAAGTCAACCTAAGCAACCTCCTCTAAAAATTATTTCAACACCTCCTCTTACTGAGTCTTCTACAACGTTACACAATAATCCACCACTTCAAAGCAACCAATCATTTTTCAAAGAAATTATTCCTTATTTTGATCCTCAAGACCCATTTCAAACTTTGCCACCATGTGATGGTCCTATTGTTGCTTTTTCCTACCATTTTGTTGGCCCTCTCTCTTATCATGACATAGATGACACTCTCCTATAATGGCATGGTACCTCTCGTGTCACCACATAGATATCCATCATTGATGCACATTGGGGGCATCACACTTATTCTCCCCCTCTAGCATTATCATGTGTCTCTTATTACCACTATTATGCTTTGTGCTTCATACGTCATCTTTAAAGCATCATTATACAACTTTATACGCCTCTTGTATCATCATTTACCGATGACGCACTCTTGTGCTAAGGTTCACACTTGATTGTTGAGGTCTTACTACATTCATGAACCTCACATCATCACATTACACACTCCACACTCATCGCATTCACAATACACATTTCTCATGCACATTCAACACATACACTATTACCATGACACACTCTAGTTCCATAGCTCATACTCGAATGTTGAGAGTCTAAATCTGAAATGAACCTCACCACACTCACTCACTTACTCTCAACTACGCTCTACTGATTTTGACGATCATATTTTTCTAGCGCATGATCTAAACCATTTCCGATGATGCACTCTTCTTGTTTTATGGTTCATTCTCGACTGCGTTGAGGGGGCATTTATAAATGAACCTCATCTCATGCATACTCATTCACATTCACTCGGGGGCATGCGGCTCCTATCACACTCACTTTGCATTCCATTTCATCTCACTCACTACATCATACTTCATATCTTGGTTGCACATTTTTCTTGTTACTTATACTCGCATGTTACATCCTTGTTTACTATGTTAGTTTGATACATCGTATGTCATTATCTTTTCCATATACACATGCACGTTCACTTTCCTTCTAGTTGTGATCATGTACTTTACACAAATGATTACATGTGCCATGGATTTTGTGCATAATACCTATTACCAATCCCACAACAGCTTCTAGAGGCATCCACTTTCATACATCACATACGGGTGTTATTGTTTTGATTTATGTTACTTCATATTTTTACTAGCACACTACATTATATCGGATCATACACGTTTTACATACTTTTATCTTTCTAAACATGCTAATGGGTGCTTCATGTGCATCATTTATCTTGCAGGAACTCTTTTCTACCATAGGTTGTATGTTACTATTTGCTTGTCACTATTTTTCATTACTTAATATCATTTTTACATTGTTTGTGGGATTTTACGCCTTTTTGTCTTATGTGCACACTATATGCTTTTGGCCACTATGGCTTTGATTGTCTTGTGAAATTGTGAGTGATGTCCCATGTTTGAAACCCACTTTTTGTGGTCTACATTTTTTCGGCAATATTTCTTGTCCACATTGTATTCTTCCTTGTTAGATTACACATTGTCTTCTACATGCATGTTTATCTTTTTTGCACTAACACTTATTTCCTAGCCATTTTGTTTGTGTGTGCCTTGGTTTCTACCAACACACTACCTCCCCTACAAGGAATTAATTTCAGCATAGTGTTTGGTCCTCCTTTGGGCCGCATACTCCTTGCGATGTCATCATGTACCCAAACGAGGGGGAATCCATTGGGTGAATCAGTCACCCCATACAAGAGGTTTACAATCACAGGTATAGTAAAGTTCAAAATAATCACAAAACAGTCTTAGTGGTTCACAAAAAACCCAAAACTTGACTTGGGTCCTCGGCATAAGCACAGACACTAGCACCTAGATACACATGAGTCACACTGAGCACCCTTGACCCTTCTAAGGTGCCTGCATGACTGGGGGAGTAGTTATAAAGGTCTTCTCGGTTCAACACAGTTTTCGATAGTTCTCACAAGTGGCTTTTACAAGACATGTAGTCCTTCAACACATGGCATGCATGCATTCACTTTTTTTCTACTTTTGTGTTGGATCGAATTGGATCAAAATGGATCATATTTGCACACACCATCTAAATTGTGATTGAAATGGAAGTAGTCAAAGGATGGAGAATAACACTAGACCTTTCTCCCTACACTTCTTCCACACTTGGCGTGAGATCACCCAAAAACTCGCACTTGGCGCATTCGGGGTGAGATGCCAAAATAAGATCACCCAAAAACTCGTTCTTCTACAACATCTTCAGGATCCTTTATATCTCTTTCACTCATCATGGATCAAGTGCACATGTTCCTTTTCACATTTTCACATACTTTCTTACATAATTTTTACACGTTTTGATCAAATTTTTCATATACACATATTTGACTACTCGTTCTTTTTTTTCTTTTGTAGGTCCTGTCCTTATGGGAAGCAGTAGTCACATCATCACACATCAAGCGACATCAAATATAAGTACGAATGCGGCATACACACATCTACACACATGATTTCACCCTAGGGTCATCATCATTTTTACTTCCTCTTCTCTAGCTTCCACACTTCACTTTTTGTCACTCCATGTTTTTTCTTGTCTCCTCGGCACACTTTTTGCCATCAATCTACATGGTTATTAGGTATGCATCTCTTATCTACTTTATGTTATCAAGCATTCACTCAAAAACATAAAGTGGGGGTAAATGTAGACACTAAATCACACACTTTGGGTATATTTTTAGTCTTGATCACATACCACTATTCATATGATTCCTAAGCGAGAAAAGTACTAATTGACCATTATTTTTGGCCTCTTTGCTTGCTTTTTGTTTTCCTTCTTGGTCTTACACACCTTCTTTCCCAGTCTGACCTTTGACACTTTAGTTTTTCTGAGTCTAGACACCAGCCCGCCTAGTGCCCTCATCCCCTTTAGGTGCCCCCAACCTCTTTGTATCTTTCTCACATCTTTTGGGTCTTTTCTAGCTATTGGATATCTTTATATCTTACTAGTCAACCTTTTAGTAGATAATTATGAAATTCAAACCAAGCGAATCATATAAATACAAAGTTATGTGGTCATAATAAAGGACCAAACACTAAACATTTACTATCACCACCTAAGGTTGCATCCAAAGGTATTTACAAGAGCATTCAAGCATCCATCTAGCATCCATACAAGGGATAAGGGACTGCATTCTTTTGCATACACTTTATAGGAGGGGAATTTTATTTTTCCATGCACACATATATCTACATTTTCTACATCTAGATATTGCTCGCTATCAAGTGCAAATTACATAAGAGCCACCTAGGGCATGATTCTACACACACACATAAAACTACATGGAGTCTAAAATGTAGTGCAACACTGGATCATAAGTTCACTCAATTGGGTGACCGTCGGGGTCAATCGACTCCCCATTTTCATCTTTTTCTTTTTAGGATTTGATGTGTTTTGGGGTTTTGCAAGTGATAGGTGATCAAAAGTGATGTACAATGACATATATACGATTAAAGGTTACAATGAAAGCACCCTAAAATTTTACAAAGCAAATAAAAAAGCTAATCAAGGAAGGCTAACACCATTTCCACCTAATAACTAAGGATTCTAAGTCTAGGAATGTAACATTAAGATAGAAGCTAAAAGGAATGCTTAACTAGTATGAAAACAATGCAAAATCTAACTAAACATGCCTACTAATATGCTTTAATTACCTAACATGGGCCTAAATAGACCTAAGAGGGCAATCAAATGGTTATGGTTGCTACTCCAAACAATGGTGAAATGACCTCTCCAAATGACTTGTTAATTCACTTTAGATATTCATCTACTAACCTTTTTGAAGGCTTTAGGCAAGGATTGAACTTGGCTATATATCATATTTATTATATGAGATGTAAATTAAAGCATGGTGTAAAGTATTAAGGTAAGAGGTGCACTCTTTTTATAATTTTCCTTTTGGGAGAAACTTGTATTTTGGTGCATGTGGGACTAAAACCCCAAATTAGGTTAAAATTACTAATCATGATTAGGCCTTGTTAATCACAATTAGTGAATTATCAAGTGATTAAGATGTGAGGAACCTCAATCAATTGCTTAGGGTCAACTAGGAGGCTAGGATAAGCTTTTGAAGCTTGTTGAGATGTTGTGGAGGTGAATGGGGTGATTTTGAGTGGTCATAAGAGGGTTTGAGTCAATATTAGGGCATATTGACCAAATCAAGGGCAAAATAGGCTTAATTAGCTAATAAACGCTAATTATTTATTTTGAAGAGGATTTTGACTTACGATTCGTCAGTAAAGTGGCATCCTGAATGCAAAAGAGGTTTGGTGATCAATGAAGTGCTTGTTAACCAACCAAAGTGGTAAGAAATGTTAGTTAATTAGTAAAGATCACTAATTATAATGGAATTGGTGAGAATGAGAGTGATTTGCGTGTGTTTTGGCAATAAGATTGCAAAAGCAGAATTTAGGTGTCTACATTTGCCCATGTTTGAGGTGAAGTTAGTGACTTCACTTCAAATATAGTAGACAAGCATAAACAGGTAAATTTTTGAAGAAAAATTAGTAGGATGAAGGATGCCCCCTCGAGTGTCGATGGGGTGATAGAAGAAGTCAATCAACGATCAAAAATATGTTTGAAATGGATAGAAGAAAATAGGTTAGAACAGTGCGAAACCCTTAGGTATTGAGAAGGAATAAAGACAGGGATAAACTTGGTTGTTTATTACCCGAGGGTGATTTGGAAGAAAAATTAGTAATGGTAATAAATGATAATGGAGAAAAAATGATTAATGGAGAATATAGGACAAGCCCAATCTTTACATCCAACCTTTCAATAAGCAACCTATTTATATCATTTTGCCCCTAGGTCTACATCATCGACCTTTATTTAAAATAAACAAAAGTGTAAGATAACATGAAAAGATAAATTACTAACAATTGTTTACTACTAAAAATACGTAACTCCATGCAACATACATTATGTAATGCAATATGAGAAAGTAAAATGATATTTAGCTCCATGTAACATACAAAATGTAATGTAATACGAGAAAGTAAACCAACTAACCTAACAAAGAAACTGGTAAATCACACGCACTCAAACAAACAACGTTTAAGACAGTTGCACCAATGTTTTTGTTATCAAGTTGCAGTTCCCAAATGTTTGTGTTGTAATGACAAGGGTTAAAAATGGTGCCCCAAGCAAGGATACATGTGAGGGGAATAACAGAGGACACAAGTAGTCCCATGGAAAATATTTCATGCACTATGACATAGTCCCTGACAACTCATTGTTGCACAGGAGGACCGACATAGCATGCAACCTAGCTTTTGTTAATGGAGGTAGATCACGATGATCCGCAAGTCATTTGAGACCAGAACAAACAAGAACCATAGAAATATGCTTTTGTAAGGCATATTAAGGCATATTTGATGTTCGAGAGTTATAATCAATTCGACACAGGGCTTTAGCTTGTGTACATGTCGTTTACCATTTTTTTGTAAAATTTTAAATTTTTGATTTTTGGATTTTTTAATGATTTTATCATTTTTTTTTGAAATTTTTGATTGTTTTAAATTTTTAATTTTTATGGAAGAAAATATTATAGAGGAAATAACAAAGTCGGGAGACAACGTTAAAGTGACCATGCAAGGCAAAAATGCCCCGGGTAGTAGAAAAGGTCGTCGGGAAGCAAAATATGCCCCAGCGTAGCAAAAACGTGAAAATAATTATTTATTAAAAATAATCACTACGGAAAGTGTTAGAGGAATTTTAGAAGAAATATGATGGTCTCGAGGCACTTTGGGAGTGAGAAACACACCGCGGAAGGTAAAAATGAGCATATAAGCCATCACGGCAAGTTATTTACCACATTTGCTTACCATTTGACTATTGATTTGAGCTCTGACCTACGGGAGGAAATGGTGAGGATAGTGAATCAAAGGCACCATGCGGACCACATGAGGGATTACCTGAGGCTTCCAATGGATGGACCACAGGTACACAATTATTCTTTTTACCTTGGTAATTCAATTTTTGAATTTTTAGCTAAAAACATGTATTTTAGGCTAAATTAGGGCAAAACTAGGGGGCGACTGTGTTGGTGCAACATGGGCACCTAGGCGCTTATGCTGATGTAATATGGGCACTGGGCACCTATGCATTCAGGTATTTTAGTATTTTTTTTTTAATTTGTAGCATGGGCACCTGGGCACCTATGTTGGCAGGACATTTTTGTATTTTTTGATTTTTTTTTTTTGGCATGGGCGCTTGGGCACCTATGATGGTATGCATTTTGTATTTTTTGATTTTTTTACTGCAGCATGTGCATTTGGGCACCTATGTTGGCATGCATTTTGCATTTTTTTATTTTGTTTTGAAGATGGGAGTTTGGGCGCCTATGTTGGCATACATTTTACTTTTTTTTAATTTTTGAGTATGTAAGGGGTTTGGGCGCTATGCAAGGAGAAATTGTGATTTTTGCATTTAAAAGGCCATGCAAATGCGCCTAGGTGCCTACGCCTTGCGAGAAGAGAGCTCATACACATAGGCAAGGGTGCACAGGTGCCTATGCGTAATGCGTTTTGACCTTTTTATTAAATTTTTTTTTTATTTTTGCCTGACAGCACGTGAGCGCTCAGTGCCTATGTTGAGAAAAAGGTGGTGGTGCGTAGGGGCGCCCATGCATAAAAGATAATTTAAAATTGTTTTTAGGTAAAAACTTAGGTTTTAGAAAACCCTAGGTAGAAGAAATAGGTGAATTATAGAGAAATTTAATGATGGAATAAAAGAATAATATGATAAACTAGATTTTTAGAAGAAATTACATGGTAGAATAGAAGACAAATTATAATAATTGACTCAACTAGTTCGCAGATGTACCTGGATGCGCTAGGGATGTGGGAGCGACATGCGTAGCTTCAGACCTACGAGGCCACCTTCGGATGCCAAGACCGGATTTTCTTAGAGATCACCCTGGAGGTGACATGTTTATCATATATAGCTCGTATGCCACATATTACTTTTGATCACAGTCTGCTCACAACCTTAGCTGAGAGATGGCGGAGCGAGAGCCAAACTTTTGACTCCCTACTAGCGAGATGAGTGTTACACTGGAGGATGTTTGGTGGATCCTGCAAGTTTCGATTCAGGGCCATTTGGTTACCTACGATGGTCACCTAGGCCGAGTTGAGCGTTATACAACCATGATATTTGGAGTGACTGATATCCCCCACTGAGGTATGTTATTTTTGGTTAGGAGATGCATGGTTGATCCATGGCTAGGATGGGTTCCCATATATTTATTATCTCTTGTCAGTGGCATGTTGCGTCTGTCAAGACCGGTGCATGATTCCCCTGGGTCTTATTGGAGTGATCCACGACCTGCTTCAGGGTAGGGTGTATTGTTGGGGTCAGTGTATATTGGCTCACTTATATTCGATTTGCACTTGATAACCTATCATGGATAGAGGACATTGGTTCTATGCTACTTTACTATAGATCTGGGCCTGGGATCATATTGTCGTAGGCTGACCCTTAAAAGTTTTGAGAGCTCAAGTCATTAGAGAGCCTTCCCTCATGGTTTGGGTTCTAGATGGAGATGATATTCACAACCACAGTGGGGACACAAATTACTACCGGTGAGCGTTTGATGAGTTACAACCCCATATGATCACATGGTGGCCATACATGTTATATCAGTGGCGCATAGGATGTAGATGAGTTGAGGACAGCTACAGTGGACCATTTTATCATTGGGAGTAGGGGCCACATCTTAGAGTGGTACATGGTGGGGGTCCAGCATTAGTTTGGTCTCATCTAGGGGATTCTTGGCAATGAGATGTGGTACACAATCGGTACAAAGAGATTTTCAATATGGGACCCTAGATCTAGTCGGATGAGCTCATACGATATTTTCATAGTATCCCCATAGCCTTGGGTATAATGGGCACATATAGTAGATTCGGGGACTACACTAGACTATGCAGTGTGGTATGCGTTAGTGTTGCCACGTAGATTGACTATTCCCTAGAGATATTGGATGTAATAGTGTAGGAGGAACATGGTCCATATCCACAGTACATGTGCACATGCAGGCACATGCATAGGACCATACATGGGGTACTAGTGCAATAGGTGTTAGTACAATAACATATCTTAGTACAACAATGGGTAGTGGTGTGACCACAGTGTTTGGCACCATGGATGTCATTGTAGGATCGATCCAACTTAGGCACCTTTATCACCCCTTCACGTGAGTCCACGACATAGTCCACCAGGAGGTGGAGGAGATGGCTAGGATGATGAGGATATGGAGGAGGATTTTCCAGATGTACAAGATGTGTAGGGTATGTATGATGATGTGTAGGATATACCTGGACTGGACATAAGTTGGTGGATGGTGGTGGTGCCTTGAGGCAACAACATTTATAATAGGTGACAACCTTATAACTTCATATGGCGAGTTGAGAGGGCTCAGCCCTTGCGAGATAGAGATCAAGCCATTATAGATAGAGATTAGGCCATCACAGAGAGAGATCATAGAGAAAGAGGCCCTCCTAGATGGGGACCGACTTGTGACAAAGAGCAAGATCGGGTGATAGTAGATAGCTTATAACTACGAGATAGAGTGGGCTCAAGTTATAGTAGATCGGTTCACTATAGACAAAGCGGGATCGAGCTATAGTAGATCAAATCAAAGCTATAAACATAGATCGGGATATCAGATTGTGGATAGAACTAGCTAGCTAGCATGAGGGTAGAGCGTGATACACTACAATAGGAAGACATGTCCTCAAGAGTGTAATTGATGATTGGGCATATGTTCTTATAGCGAGGTGAGGCCACCTATTAAGGGATGCAATATTATGTGGTCATTTCAGCCGAGTAGAGCAGAGAGTTCTAAGTATGGTTAGATAGTAGCAAAGAGGTCATGATCAGATCTCATAGACCATCATGATCAGTGTGATCCGTAGAGGGTCCTTTCAGGACAGCCGGCTTTAGAGAAGCATGGGAAAGCTCAGCACAAGTCGGTTTAGTGTGATTGATTCGGCATGTTGCAACACCTTCTACACATTCAACACCTTAGCTTTGACCGCCTAACGGCCTACTCGGACTAGGTAGCCCCGATGCGTGGGTGAGATTCATGGTTGACTCTCTCATTGACATACCAAATGTACTACTTTATTTTTGGTGCACTACTTCGTGATGAAGGCATACTTTTATACAGATGTATATGTATTATTTTTATCATGCCTCGTGATGAAGGCACTTTTTTGCATAGATGTCCATGATGACTTGTTATATCAGAAGTATATGGACATTTATATATTTTTCTGATGATATATGATGATAGATGAGATATCATGTTGAAATTATTGCCTTATGTTTGTATCACATGTTAGATTATGAGATAGCTTTAACTGATATCATACTTGTATGTTTGATGAGATACTTTGAGAAATATGTTTTTATTTTTGATATTGGTGTGGGGGGGATAGATTTGTGATCATGCGCAACCCCTCTTGCCCTATTGATGATATGGTACTTGATGATTAGCTTCAGTATACATGTGTGATGTAGACTTAGAATTTTTTGATATATGATGTATAGATGTGATGGTTATATAGTGATATGATGATGAAGTGATAACATAATGTACAAGTAAAAATTAACAAGCACAAGTTGACACGTCTAATCAAAGCAACACATTTATTTACAAGTATGCCATATAAAGTAGATTCAATGTCATGAACTACATATGAAAGGAACATTCAATCTAAGCAAGTGAATTTAATCTAAAGCACATAATATGAAAAAAAATTAATGTAACTTAAACCATACAAACCAACAACTAAAAGTAAGCAAACTATTACTTTGTTTTTATGGGACAATTTTGGGATGTTTTTCATTGTTTTTGGTTTGATCTCTAAGAAATTTTATATTGTTTTGGAGTTTTCTATGAAACTTATCTAAATTTTTTTTGATTTTTCCAAAGGACATATCTATATGTTTTGGGATTTTCAAAAGTTATATGAATGTTTTTATGTTTTCTCAACAATTTTCCAAAGCAAATGTGTAAGGAAATGAAGAAATGTGGATGCCCCCAATGTTAGATGGGATGTACAAGGGAAGAATGCCACATGGTATATGCATAAGTGACAGTGATATGAAAAGTTTCCCCAAGCGTAGATGAGATTTCATTCAAATGTTAAATTCTCCACATTCAAAAGGTTAGATCAGTCGGATCAGGGAAAAGAAGGATAGGCTCACAAGGAACTTGGACAAAGGCAAAGACCAGCTTAGAATAAAGTTTTGTACTCTAAACTTGAAATGCTTGTGAACAATGGACCCTCCCTTGGTGTCGAAACTAATTTTCACCAAAGGACTTTTCCAAAGTGCCACCATTGCATGGTTTTCACTATTGGACACACTTGTTTATTTTTTTTTTTTTTGTTTTTATACTTTTTTTTGCTTTTCTTGATATTTTAGAGACCCCATACTTAAGCATAGAAGTGCTTAAGATGCATTACATTCATGGGTTCTCGAAGCTCTTGGCCATCTGCATGGGATAGCTTATAGGCACCTAAACTAAACTTGGTAACCACAACATATGGTCCTAGCCAATTGGGTTCAAATTTCCCTTTCTTTTCATGGTCTTTATTAGTGTTCTTCTTATTCTCTTTTAACACCAAATCCCCTACCTCAAATTGATGAGGTATGAATATTTTATTGTAGCTTCACCACACTCGATCTTGATACACTTTAAGGTGATTGAGAGTGTGAAGTCTTTTCTCATCTAATAGCTCCAACTCTGTTAGTTGAGCTACTCTGTAGTCTTCCTCTTCATTCAGGTAGTCCCTTAGCTTGATACACAAAGAAGGGATCTTGATCTCTAGAGGCAGTATGACTTTCATGCCGAATACTAAGGAATATGGAGTTACACCTGTGGGGGTGTGGATAGAAGTTTTGAATGCCCAGAGGGTAGGGTGAATTTGTAAATGCCAGTCACGACCTATTTTGTTCACCATCTTCTCCATAATGTGAATTAAGGTTTTATTGAAACCTCGGCTTACCCATTACCTTGAGGGTAATAGGGGTTGAGAACTTGAGGGAGATTTGAAAGCATTTACAGAGTGATTTCACAATTTTATTCTTAAATGGCTTACCATTATCAAGTGATAATAGTAGAGGGGATACCATATCGATAGATGATATGGTTCATGATAAATTTAGAGATCTGGGCACCTTCAACATAGGTGAGAGGAACAACCTCTACCCACTTCGTAAAGTACTCAGTTGTAGTAATGATGAATTTATGACCATCTGAAGAGACATGGTTAAGTTTCCTATTAGATCGAGACCCCACTTTGAGAACGGCCAAGGGGTTGTGACAGGATGTAAGGATTGCACCGATGGCGCATGTATCAAGTTGCCATACTTTTGACAATCCACACATTTCTTCACATGGTTACAATAATCATGCTCCATGGTAGGCCAATAATAGCCTACTCTAAGAATTTTCTTCGCAAGGATGATCCCATTAGTGTGAGCCCCAAGATGCCTTCATGCACCTCTTTGATTGCTTGGATAGATTTGTCTAAACTTAAACATCGCAACAAGATTCCCGTCTGTAGCCTGCGGAAGAGGGTGCCCCCAAGTAGGGTATAACGGGTTATATGCTAGATAAGGGTGTGTTTTTCAGCATAGAAAATGTTAGTGGGAAAGGTTCCATCATGGAGATAGTTAAAAATTTCAGCATACCATGGTGAAAAGGGACCAACAACTTCACACACTAAACAGAGTATGGTATGTCATATGTTGTTGTTCTTAGATTTTCAACAAAGAATGGCATATCATTGTTCCCTGGCGGAATGCTTAACATAGATCCTATCGTAGCCCATGACATTTGTTTTTGTTCTGCTCTTATGATCTCTCAAATGTTATTTGCTCAAAGAATTCTTTCAAGGAATCGACCATTCTTTTATATGGAAGAAAATTTTCATCCTTGACCTTATATTCATCCGTGACTGTTTGATAATAAGCATTGAATCACCAATGCAATTAACTCATGATATCCCACTTGATGGCTAGCTTCATCCCTATGATGAGAGCTTCATACTCCGTTATATTATTCGTGTAGGGAACCTGAGTCAAAATGCTTGGGGAATAAGTCTCCCATGTAGGAGTAATTAACACAACTCTGACACCTAAACCATGAAAGGTAAAGGATCCATCAAATTATAATTTCCAAACTATATATTCTTCAAGGTACATGATGGATGCATCTAGTAGTTCTAGACTCAAGGGTTTAGTACATGGTAATGGAGCTTCTTCTAGTTGATCTACTAACACCTATCCCTTTGTTGATTTTTTATGAACGTATTTAATGTCAAACTCACTTAATAAGATGATCGAATTAGTCATATTTCTTGTTAGTGTTGGTTTTGATAATAGTAGTACATTAAAGGGTCGAACTTTGAAATAAGCTTAATTTTTTTGTTAAGCATATAGTGACGTAGCTTCTAGAAAGCAAAAACCATGGCTAGATAAGCTTTCTCGATTTGTGGGTAGATTGAGCTCATATGCTATCAATGTCTACTCAAATAGTATATAACTTTTTCTCTTTGCTCTTGATCATATTGGGCCAATAATGCCTAATCACAAAATGTGTAGCATAGATGTAAAACAACAAGGGGTTATGTATCGTGGGTGACATGAGAACGGGGGGTTTAGCCAAGTATTCTTTTAGTAAAGTAAACAATTTTTATTATTTGGGCCCCCAAGTGAAATATACATCCTTCTTAAGAAGATGTGTGAATGCATGACACTTGTCTACTAGTTATGAAATAAACCTTCTAATGGCCCGAATTTTCCCTTGTAAGCTATGCAGATGTCTAATATTCTTAGAAGGAGGCATTTTTATGATAGTCACGACCTTGCAAGGTCCACCTCTATTCCTCTCCTTAACACAATGAATGATAATTTCCGATAGCACATTGAAGACACCCTTCTTTGGGTTAAGGCCGACTTTGTAGTCCTCAGGAGTGAAAGATACGCCACAAAATTTCTAGGTGCTCCTCTATTGGTTTGTTCAGAGGCAGGTCATGGGGAAACAAGCAACAGTGTGCATGCCGGGCATAGCCCTCTTTGAGACAACAAATCGAAACTAGTTTATTGCTAATCTATCAAGTAGGAATGTGCAAATCTACACTATTCTAACTTTAGGGGTTTGGGATCTCATCCCAAGTAGAGGTAGTTCCAATCATGCGAACAAAAATGTAGGAAGGAGGAATGGAGGAGGATAGATTTGAAGGAAGAAAATAAATGAATTCCAAGATGGAAAGGTCAAAAGGTTTATGCTTTGGGTTGGTAAGTAAATGAGCCAAACTTTGCATAAATGATTAAAGCAATACTTGATGAACATATGACGATAATAGAATGAATCCAATGAATAAAAACATAGATCTAACTTAAGAAAGATCTCGATGCAAATAACACATTTATTAAGCACAAAGTCCGAACATATATATTAATATTTCTTTTGTTACAAGAAAGTACAAAGTCTTTCTCTCCTCACTTCCTTTTCCATACAAAAAATGTCCACCTCGAATACAACAAGTACCCAAGTATTTATATAAGGAGAGGAGGAAAGAAGACAAAACAAACCAACTACATTAACAAAATATCTTACAAGATATTTACAAAATATCTAAAAAGTCAAAAGTTGACTTTGGGCAAGTTTTGGATGGCAACATCCCATGATGCAACATGGATGATGTCATCATAAATGCCAACAAGCTTTTAAATATTTTACAAAAATGATCAAAGCATACATAAGAGGAGAAACTACTCCTCATCATCTCTTTGCTCAAACTTGGTGTCCTGCTTTTGATCAGGAGAGGCGATGTGACACCGACTTGATATTCCATAAACTTGTTGATCATTTCTGAAGTTGATCATGATCTGGACCTTTGAAATGGTCGCCAATGACTTCGCAAGTTTCTTTTTCATTCTTGAGCTTGTCAGGTAACCCAGTGAACTCCTCGCATGCATCGATCAAGAAGCCAATGAAATCGTGACAAGCCAAGAGGTTATTGATTGAATCTTGGTCAAAAGTGACCTCTGGTGCCAAACCTTGAGTGACTATAGCCTTAAAGAGTTGGAATTTATCGCTTTGCTTCTCCTCAAGGTGTAAAGCGATTCACTTAGCATCCCTGGAGACATCTTTTCAGAATGTCTCGCTCCATGTTGTATTTTTCATCAAGGCTTCATCCTTGATTTTATCTATCCTCTCTAGGATATATTCCATTTGATCAACCCGGTAATCTAATGCAATGAGAGCTTTATTATGTGCTCGCGGGTGATCGATGATGCCGACCTTCAATAGGTCATCGGTGAGCAGTTAGCCATTGCTTGGAATGTTTCATGTTACAACCTAGTGTTATCCAACTCCTCGGAGAGGGAACTGCTACTACTTGTAGCTCCTTATTTTTTGATCTATATCCTGGTAGAGCACTGTGAATTTCTAATCATTTCCTCACTATCTCTGAGGATTTGCTCAATCCAGGAGGATACTACTGCACCTTGTTCACCAATCTTAGCATATTCATTTATTTTATCCTAACTGAGAACTTCAATGGGTTCGGCGGTAGTCATAGGAGGAGCGTTGCCCATTTTTTGTAATGCTTGGAGGAGATGTTTGTTTTTTCCTTGAGTATTCTCTTCTCCTCTTTTGCTTCTTGAAGCTTTTTACAGAGAGCATCCACAGCAGATAAGGCCTCTCCTTGTAGGCTTTCAAATGAGGTTCCCATTGTGACTTGAGTTACTGTGAAATTTGTAGGAGACAAATCTTTCTTTCCTCTTGGTGGGATTTGGGTATGCAATCTCCATGACTCTCTCCCCGAAGTGCTTTTGAAAAGTGAGTTATAGTTTTCTAATTCTTGGGTCCCTTCTTCGGAATGACGGAGAAGTCCATGGGTGTTATGGGAACCTTTCTCTTATGTTGGCCCGGATGGTCGAGAAATCCGGTAGGACTTATGGAAGAGGGAGTAGAGGGAATAGAAGAAGAAACGGGGTGAAAGGGGAAGCAATCGAAGAGGCCTCATGAAAGTATGTTGAAATACTCGGTGGTGGCATCGACAAGGAGTCCAATGCACCACTGCTTGTGGGGCCTGGAGTTACTACAGGAGAAGAAAAGGACATGGAAACAGAAGGGATCTGCAATTAATGGAGGGAACACTGGGCGATAGATCCGTGAGAGAGGAGAAGATGGAAGAGGTGGGAGATGGAAGGGAGGAAGGGAGAGGAGAAGACACATCCATAGGAATATATGCTTGAATGACAGGAGGAGGAGAAATGGAAGAAGGGACACTAGGTACCTTGGCAGTTGTAGTTGTGATAACATCCTGGTGGATGTATCCATTGAAACTTTTGTTGTTCTTCTTCTTTACCTGGAGACACCAGGTCGACCACTTGTTTCTCAGAAGTAGTAGGAGGGCTTTGAGGAGCTTCTTCTTGTTTGCTTGATTCTCCCTCCTTGTCTTTTCCTTTTCCTTTCGGCACTTGGGCCGATCTTGGAGGTGCTCTACCTAAAGGAGAAGTAGTGAAATCTACCCCGAGGTAGGTGAGACCATTCTGTTTGCACCAATGTTGGTGCGCTGCAACGTGGGCTTAACCCTTTCCTGAATGGTCTTCGGCACCTTGGCTCTGTCGATCTCCGTGAATGGCCAATCATCCCATCTGTGTCAAGGTAAACTTGATCAATTTCTTGATCAATCTCTTGGAATCCCTTGGGACGATGGTTATGCCATAGTGGATGATCTCCTCCAGAGCCAACCGGGAGTGATCCTTTTTCCTGATGTCTATTTCATGTGTCAGGTCGATCCAGATGTCCTCGATCTCAGGAACATGGATGGGATCAATTTTGGCCCTTGGGAGGCAACTCGGCAACAAATGAAGGTAGGCCTTGTTGGGAAGTTATACTTTAGATATAGCAATTCTCAAGTTCTACATACATCTCTCGTGCTTTGGCCAGTGTGGTGTAGGTGTATCGATCAACTGTAAGGGGGAATGGAGTTCCTCCTTTATTTCTCTTCATGCACTTCTCATGGTATGTGATTAGTTACCTTGACAACTCCAAGAGAATCAGCTTTGACCCTACATACCTTGGTAGCTTCATTGGTTCCCCCCTCGAAATTCACTGCTCTGAGATATGTGAATGTGGGGAACTATGTGAACAATGCTCCCCATTTTTTTGTAGCAGCAATTACACTCGAGTTAGTTCGACCATGTCTCATGTATTGGCCTCAAAAGGTAAATCACCTCATAGAAGAAGGCACCGTTTGATTTTAGAGAACCGGGAGATTCTAGCCTCAAGCTTTAGCTCTGGGTATTATTCATATATTTTGACTTGGGGCCATACCTCATTTCAAGCTAATCCTGTGAAATCTCTTGTTGATGCTACAACGTATACAACGTAGGAATTCATGTAGAACTTCCCAGTTGTTAGGACTTTAAAGTTCTTTGGGGAGATGGTGTTGTTGATGATTTCCCCCCACCCAAAATGCTTGATCAGCACATTCTTGCTCATGGTCTAAGATATCTCAAAGCATCCATTTGTGGAAATAATGGGCATCAGGGAGCCCAAATACTCTGTTCAGGAAGGTGATTGTATCACTCAATTCCTCATTGAAGTCACTACGTGGTGGATGGTATGTGGCCATCTGCTCACCGACTTCTTGTTATTTAGATAAAGTTTGTTCATCATTTGCATGCATTTATCCTCATTATCATCCCAGGCCTTCTTGTAGTCTTCTAGACTTATTTCTACATAATGCCTGTGATGAGGAATGCCCA
Source organism: Taxus wallichiana var. yunnanensis (assembly GCA_018340775.1). Classification (NCBI taxonomy): domain Eukaryota; kingdom Viridiplantae; phylum Streptophyta; class Pinopsida; order Cupressales; family Taxaceae; genus Taxus; species Taxus wallichiana. The sequence continues at coordinate 758,726,411 of CM031237.1, forward strand.
GGGTTAGTTCAAAGTGACGAGTTGTGAGGTCGATGATCATCTTTTTTCTTTGTCTTCAACACATCTAGTGTCTTTATTATAGCACCGAGAAACCAACATGATGAATTCATTATTTACGGCACTTACTGGTAGCCTAGCTGCAAAGTGTAATCCACTGCCCACTAACTTGTTCATCCATGGGCCACTACTTTCCTAGTTGGTCCTCACCCAAAAGTTATCCATATCAATATGCCCTAGCTTAGAGTCTCTGATGTCAAGGTTGCTCTCTACATATGAGTCAGGCATCCTGACTTTTTGATATTTATACTTCATCTCTTTTCGATTAGCTTTGATTTTAGCTTTAGACTTTGTTGGTTTCTTGCTTGATGAAGACATGTGTGAGCTCAAGGATGGCTGTTGTTGTTCTATAAGAAGGATCAAGGAGGTCCAACACATAAGAGCCATGTCAACTATCATGTTATTCATAATAAAAGCTTACAGAAAGAAGAATGAGCAATTATAAGGCTTAGGGCACAAGGCGCAAGTTCATAGCATGATGCAGAGGCTTAAAAATACTAGCGCACACTTTTTGAAGATGTCGACATGAGTAAAAAGTTCTTAATGTTCATAGGAGAAAAGTTGCGCCAAGTTTAGAAAGGGCACACTTTTGAAAGGTGTAGCATGATGGAAAGTTTCAGCACAAGGATAAGGCGTGGGCGCGGGTTTACAACATACAACATGTCATGTTGATGTCAAGGAATATGCGCCTGTGCCTTAGGAAATTTGCTTTAGTGGGGCGTAGGAAAAGTTTGTGTTACATGGGTTTTAAGTGCGCCCAAGGCACAAATTTGGAATATGTTGCAAAGGAAAATAATGTGCGAGGAAAAAGTGATAGGCGGGGATAAGAAGCACACAACATCTTATGTTGATGTTGTGCAGGATGCATCTACGCCCTACAAAAGCCGCTAAGTGTTATTAAGTGGCATGGAAAAATTTAGGTTGTCTTTGTAAGTAAGGATAGTGCGCCAAGGAGTGAATGTGGAATGTGTAACATAAAAGGAAATGCACGAGGGCTAATGATTTTGATTCTTAGGTTTCTTCTCTTTCTTTGATTTCAAATGGTAAAGAGAGAGTTTCAAAAAAAGATAGAAGTGGGGAAATATGGCCTTAGGTTTTATAGAGGCGGCCTTCCATTTGTAGATATGGAAGGAGAGGAAAAGGGTTTCGGTTGATTTACAAATTGTTAAGTTATTCATTTTTAGATTTAACCTTTTATATTTATAACAACCTAAACCTAACACAAAAACAAAAACCACAATAACAACAAGGATGGCATAAGCCACTTACCCGGATTTATAAAAGATGAAGAATGACGTGGGATCCACAAGCTCAAAAAATGGCACACAGGGGGGGACAAGGACGGCTGACAGGTGCAGAGAAAACACTTTTTTCAATTTTCAATTCATGAAAATGACAGGTGTCGGGCACCTATTTATAAGAAAACTGGCATTTATTACTTCACCAACTTTCTTTGCGCATGACTTTGGAGTGTCAACATGACAAAAGGGCGAAAACTTCATTGATGTTGACACCACTCTTCCAACACCTTAAGCGCACATTTTATGATGTTGACATGATACTTTTAGCGCCTTAGCGCACATTTCATGGTGTCAACACACCATTTTCCAGCGCCTTAGCGCACATACTTGGCGCATGTTTAATGATGTTGACATGTCATTTCCTGCGCCAAAGGGTTTTCAAAGGGGTGGACATTTTGATGTCGACACAACATTTCTTGCACCTAGTTGAAAAAAGCTAAAAATGGCTAAGTTCTAAAAAACTTGATTTTCGGAAGGGAGTCTTAGGCCATTTTGAATGTTAAAGAAATTGAAAAGGGGACCAAAAAGAAATTTTGGTATGGTTAAAAAACTTGCCCTTGTCAATTTTTAGGATAAAGGGATTTTAGGCCATGGTTTGACGTTTCGGGTCCACCTCTATTCCTCTCCTCGACACAATGAATCCTAGTAATTTCTCATATAACACACCAAAGACACACTTATTCGGGTTAAGATGGACTTTGTAGTCTCTTAAGCGCTAAAATTACCCTTGTCAAAATTTACGGGATAACTCCTCCCAAGTTCTAGATTTAGCTAGTATATCATCTATGTAATCTTCCATGATGTCGCTTATCATGTCGTGAAATATTACAGTCATTTCCTTTGATATGTAGCACCTGCATTCTTAACACCAAAGGGCATAACTTAGTAGCAAAACATTCCCCATGGGGTTTTGAAATTTGTCTTGTGTTGATCTTCCTCCACAATATTTATCTGATTATAACCTGAGAAGCCATCCATGAGTGATAACATCTCATAACCAGCAGTAGAATCGACAATCATGTCGATGTTAGGGAGAGGAAAGTCATCCTTGGGACAAGCTTTGTTAATATCTCTAAAATCAGTGCACACTCTGATACCGAATGGATTTTCTAAACTAGTACCACATTAGAAATCCACTCTGAGTAGTTGATAGGCCTAATGAAGCCTACTTTTAATAACCTTTCTAGCTCTACCTTTACCAACAAGGTGATGTGAGGATGCATCTTCCAGAGCTTTTTTTTTGATGGGATTGGCATCTAGGATGCACAACAAGGTTGTGTACCACTAATGTAAGGATCAAGTCCTAGCATGTCAATGTGGCATAAGACCAAGCGAAGATGTCTGCATACTCTCTCAAGAGTCCTATGAATGTTTTTGTTCTTTGGCTGAGAGTGAAGCTCCCAACTTAACTATCCCTAGGAAACTCCTATGTGTCGATGTTAACATCTATTGTATCTTCCACTAGTAACTTTGACTCATCCCCCATGCGCATAGGATCGGGAGGGAGATTGAGATCCTCTTCTTTCAAAAAGGAGGAGGAGGTCATCATCATCTTTATATGGGTACATTATTTTTCCATGGGTTGTTCTGCTTGTTTTTCCACAAGCGCCTTCAAAGAGGTTTTCACTATAGGACTTCCCCTTTTTCTTTGTAAGGCTTTTCTTGGGATTTTTCCCTTGCTCACTTTTTTACTTAAGTGTCCACATAACTCTACCTCCTCTCTAAAGTACACACACACATTAAGCTGAATGGAGAACCCCTTCTTGTGATCATTTCTTGGAATGTTATCTTTGATGCCCAAGAACTCACCAATAGCCTCATCATTCTGAAACACATCAATAGGTACATGTTTTTGTTGATCCCAATTCACCAGTGATGGGTAGATGAGAGTTAATGTTTGATTTATAGGGGATATGATGGGTGTAACAGGGGTTATGGTAAGGATAGCCATGTTAGAGAATAGGTTCATAGAGGCGAGGTATTTGTAAAGACTACATCGGGAATATGTTTTGCTTTCATTTTCGAACAAACTATCCTCACTCTCAGAAGAAACATACTTGTTATCTGAAGGGTGAGACTCATACAAATGGATGTTGATACCCGATTTACCCAATATACGATGAGGTATTAAAAGAGCTTCTAATGGACCTTGTTCTTGGTGGCCACAACCACATCCTTGATATCTCATAGTAAGCATGATTTTGTTAGGAATAACATACCTAGATGACTTGTAACACAAATCCATTTCATCATCTTGAGGATGAAATATAATATCGTTGAGGATTATTTCATCTTCTAGAAAGCCACGAAGTGAAATTGTCAAAAGGGAAATTCTCCTTGATCTTTGGAATTTGTAGCATGGTCTACCACGTGCTTGGGCTGATAGTGAAATGTTTTGAATCATAAGGGCTTGCTGAAGATTATACTCTCCACATAACCATTGTTTATGACCTTCATCTCCCACGTAGAAAAAGGATATTCCAATGTAGACACACATTGTCACTGGGAGTCAGGGTGTTTGGATCCACTCGTGAAGCGAGGGCCTCTAACTGAACATGGAACAACAATCTCCATAGAGGGACACTCATAAATGGTAGGAAAATAGCCCAACAATGCTCTATAATGAGCAAATGGTTGGGGATCCCCTTGTATAGTAAGTGTTTGTCCTTCATACTATAATTTTAGACATTGATGATATGTTGATGGCACAACCTACATGGCATGAATCCATGGGATAGAGTAAGATGTTGTAAGGGAGCTCTAGGTCAAGACATGGAACTTCGTATCATGGGTTATAGGACCAACTTCTAATGAGAAAGTGATCATCCCAGTTGATTGTCTTTCTTCATTATCATACACCTTTATGGTGATGACCTTTGTCTCTAAATCATCTTCTATGCCACCTAGTTGTGCAAACTAGTTTAAGAGTACAAATGTTAAGACCTGATCCATCATCCACAAGCACTCTCTTGACCTTCTTATGCTTGATTATTACCTCAATATGTAAGGGTAGGTTATGGGAGGGATTTTTAGTTAAGGCTTCTATCAGACTGAAGGTTATGTGTCTTATGGGAGTGATTTGCACTACCATGGCTTGTAAATATGTAGGGTCAACATCAATAGATACTCCTGATCCTGTAGGGTTTTGCAAAGTATATCTTTATGGATGTTAGAAATATTTAGAAGGTCTAAGATTGAAATCTTAGTTATAGTCTTCTCTAGTTGATCTAACACATCATAATGACTCTCTTGAGGAGGAGGGGAGTAGGTTCGAAATTTATAACAAGGTGATCTTGTCGCATTGCCATAACACACTCTCTTGTTTTAATTCTAATTGTATTGATTTTCTCAATGAGTGGGTCAACACAACCTATCAAGGCATCAAAATGGTCTTTGTTTCGACATATAGTTGGCATTCTTATTCTGAGATGATTATCCCGATCCGATTTTTCTTTTCTTCATGATTGGGAAAAGGCTCTTTGAAGATCCCTAAGTTTGCATTTGGATATTTTGCAGTGGTAGTGGAGTCTACTTCAATATCACCACTATCGACTAGGTCTTGAATATAGTGTTTTAATCTTAAACACTTGTCATTTTATGACCCTTTACGCGGTGAAACCCACAAAATTCATTCTCCCTAAACCATGATGGTTTAGGTGTGTCATCCCCGTAGGGTTGTGTTTCAGGGTATTTAACCATGTTAATGACCTCTAACTACTTTAGTATGGATGATATTGATTCAGATAGAGGTGTGAAAGTATGACGTTTATACTCTGTAGGTGGATTTCCCTTTGCAAGCTTCAAGGGTGTGTGGTTTTGAATGGCTTGTACTCACTTGGAGTCTACTATCCCATCACCAATGAAATTTTTGTTTTTATTATGAAAAATTTTGTTTTTATTAGATTTGGAATCATTTTGATCGGGAGAAAGGTTTTAGAGTCCCCCTAGCTAACAATGTTTTTCAATTTGACTCCCTTTTTCGATTACCTCTTTAAATGTGTTGCCACAATGCATTTGTAAGTGGAACGTAATGTCTGGATGGAGGTTGGGAACAAATATGCCTATCAACTATTTTTGGGTATGGAGCAAGGAAATGGCTAGCTAATCCTCTCCATCGTTGTAAAAATGCATAGCGAAGTTTTCGTTATTTGTTGTTTCGCATTGTAGAGATCTAACATGGTGACATCATTCTCTATATTAAAAGAGAAGTTTGTATAAAACTTTTTTGCTAGTTCTAGCCATGTTGATATGGATCCCTTAGGGATGTGTACAAACCATTCTAGCATTCTTTTCTCCTAAACTTCATGGAAAGAGGTGCATAAGATAATTGTCTGAATGCAACCTCTTGGCATGCCATATAAAAATATTTAATATGGTCACGAGGGTCACCTTTTCCCTTATACTTGTCAAATTTTGGAAAATCAAAGTGTCTTGGGAAAGGTACTGTAGCATGGATTTGTCAAATGGGTAGGGACATAACTCATCGAACTAGTATTTCTTGTTATTATTACTGGTTTGGCCCTCTTGTAATGCTTGAAGGGTGTTCTTCATAGTAGACCATTCTTGGTGGAAGAGTTGGTCTTGCGTGGGTGGTGGTGTAGGTCTATACAAAGGGTTAAACCTAGGTGTATGCCCACCCCTATTTCTTGGTGAAAAATTCCTCATAAGGGTCTTTGTGTGCCTCTCAATGAGGAGTTTTCCTTAGGAGTATGTTGATAATCATGACACGAATCTTTTGGCTTAGCTTGTTTTATAGGTTTTGGTTGCTCTTTATTGATATGTGAAGCCAAACTTGCCAATTGGTGAGTGAGAGCTTGAACTTGTTCCTCTAAGGTTACCTCTCAGGTTGGTATTTCTTTATGATTTTCATCATGAGGAGGTTTCTCATGGTGAGCATGTGCTTCATGGTCTTCACAATGAATTCTAAAGAGGAGGTAAATGATAGTCTCCATCATTTTCGAAAGGTACTTCCTCATTATTTTGTTGTCATAGAAGTAGAGGTGTGACTTGGGTTTAATATGTCATCTATATGGTGATGAGGATGTTCCACTTCTTCTTCCCCTCGAACCATTGTGGCAATGAGAGAAGGGTCCACCATGGGAGGTAACTTAGCTCCTAGTTCCATAACATGCATAAGAACCTCATGTTTGTTTTGAAAAATGTAATCGTCAAAATTGGTGGGAGGACGCTCTATATTCATACGAGGAGAATCTTCCTCTCCACCACTATGGTCAACCATGAGATTATCCTCTAAAAGAGGGTTTTCACCTCCAAATATATGGTTCCTAATCTTGGGATCCCATCCTCATAGTAGGCATACTTGAGATAGGAGATACAACACAAAAAATTTCCACTAAGGTTTACTAAAAAGGGACCTTAGTCAAATTTTTGTAGCGTAACGACGCTAAATTGTCAAAACAAGGTGACTATAGAATAGCCACAAAATTGATAGGTCAAAGTGAATGTACGAACTAAAGAATAACGAACAAGCTACCCTAACAAGGTAATATATGACACAAGTTTTCCTTAGAATAATACAATGATGTATAATGCTCAAAATTTAGTCACACCAAATAGTTTACTCCTAAGATTTGTCTAGATAGGTTTGAAACCAAATAGTGACAACACAATATCACTAGTTAGGTCAAGTTTGCAACAAACAAGGCCTAAATGATAAGAGAATGTTGATGCGATCTTCTAACAAGATATACTAAAAGCCAGTTTCTAAACACTAACAAAGTCTAAGCTTTGTAAAATGGATGATACAAGTGTGAGCAGTGTAACAATGTTATTTGGACACGTAATCAAACTTTATGAGAAAGCAAGATTTTAGTATCAAAATGGCATTATAATGATGCTAACAAAAGTAACCTCAACACTCACAAAACTCAAGACAAAGCTAGGGTGTAAAAACTATGTCTAATTATATCAAGAAATTGTTATGCGTGTGAGCAAGTAACTCTACAATATAGAGATTTAGGCCTAATTTCACAATGGAAACAAGACGTAAATATCTCAATTGTATGGCTATAATGTGGGCAACGTAACAACTCAAAAGAAGACAAGGATGAAATCACCTAACTATGATGATAATAAGTCTCAAATATGGGTCTTTGAGACAAGGGGCCTACTAGATCGTGAGTACGTACCATGCACACTTTCAACACTTGTGCTCGGCATTGCAACCTAGTCACAAAGTAGAATACAAAAGTGGTGGACATGTGATATCTAGTGATATATCCATATATGTTGTTTCCTTTTTTCCAAAAATGGGCAACAAGAAAACAAGGGTGTAGACCAAGTGGTGTTGAAATAAACTTGGTGTTATTTTGGTAGAGTTTTGCCTTGTCTTAGGACAAGTGAAAAACTAGGACAAAATGACACTAAGTAGATTTTGTGATGAAATATCATGTGGTTTCAACTTTAAGAGATTCTTTCCCTTGTTTGAAAAACAAGAGTTTGAATCTAACAAAGTTGTCACTTTGTGAGAGCTCTCAAGTATAACAACTAAGACAAAAACAATGGCTCCAAGCTGGTAAGCTTCCTAGGTGGTTCTCTCTCTATGTGTCACAAGTTTACTATGCGAGCTCGATTTACCTTGGTTTCCCAAGGAGTATCTCGACTTTACTTTACCCCCTTTAATACAATGAGCAACTAGTGCGTTTAATTGTATTATCACTAGGGTCTGCAATGGAAGTAACTTTGACTCTAATCTCACCAAGGCGTACTAATCAAGTCGGTAGTGTGGAGCACTTTCTGTTTCGTTCACAAGGTTCCCTCTTGTGTGAACTACTTTAGGGTTCCTAGGACCACCCCCATTTTTGTAGCTTAAGGCTTATGCCAAAGGGGTTATGTCCTAGTTAAGCGGATGAGCCGTAGCTCTTAACCGAAACCTGCAAATACAATGTGATGATTGTGGTGTATTTTTTATCTTTTAGACTTAATGTGGTTTTTGTTGCACTCCTTTTGGCAACCTACAATCACACGTGTAGTTAGAAATTTTGTTTAGGTTCTCCTTTCTTTGACTAGTGTTAGGTCCTTCAAACAAATGATTAGTAGTTCAAAAAGGTTCACAATATCATAGAAAGAGGATTAAGTGTTGTTTTTGTTTCTCAAGATCACACTAGGTGCAAGAGAAGAGCATACACAACAAATAATCCAACTAAATAGAAATGCAAAGCTTGTAAATCAACTAACTACCATAAAAATTTGTAAAGTAAGGTTTATTCCCAATTAATCCAAGTGCTTCTTAATGAAAGACTAAAATTTCTTTTGATTCCCAAGATCACACTAGGTGCAAGGGAAGAGCATACACAAATTTTAGCCTTGATTATTTATCAAGTGAAAAATCTCTTAAACTAAAAGATCAAACACATGCCAAAAATGAAGGTTTATTCTCTTAAGCACAAAATGAATGATGATTGTTCCTACTTACTCCCAAGAAGTAAAAAAAGTGGTTTAGGGGTGTTTTTGGTTCTCAAGATCACACTAGGTGCAAGAGAAGAGCATACACAACCCTATTCCAAATTCAAATAAAGCATGAAAACATAATCACTCATCAAACCCTAACCCAAAAATTCCTTATCAAACCCTAAGGCAATTTTGTTAGGAATATTGCTCTAAAATCAATAAATTGACAAAAACAACAACTAAAAACCCTTAGAAATGACAAGAACCCAAAAACACAAATTTGAAATTTTGAAGTTTAAGAAAATTTTACCTTGATGCGGTGCCCCTTAGATGCATGAGCACTCACAGTCATGCACAAGCACTCATAGTCACACACAGTGCTCACTTGATGATGCACATGCACTCTCAAATTGTCACTTTTACACAATTAGTCGCATGTGCATGGGCTTCCAGTGAGGCACAGTGCCTTTGCATGCACAGACCCATTTTTCACTCAGAATAGGAAAATTAGTGTTGCAAGGGTGCTCATAGTCATGCACAGGCACTCCTTTGATGCACATGCGCCCCTCTGGATGCATAGCATGGCGTGCTCTGATCATGCACATGCATGCACCTTTTTCTGTAGGTGGTCAAAAATTTGGGTTTTTGAGTAGATTTCTTGAAAAAGGTCCAATCTTTGGGATTTTGGGTCAATTTTGATAGGGCTTCACCTCCTTATATCCTATAAAGAACATGAAAACACAACTTCTACCACTAATCTAGTTGAAACAACTACTTAAAAAAAAAATTGATCTACAAAACTTTGAAAATTACTCTAAAACTTTGAAATTAATCTAAAAAGCTTGAGAAACTAATCTAAAAAGCTTGAAAGTACTCTAGAAATCTTGAAATTAAACTAGAAAACTTGAAATTAATCTAGGAAACTTGAAACTAATCTAAAAACTTGAAATGAAAAACTTTGAAACTAAGTTAAAAAGCTTAAAAATTGAATGCAATGGGGTATTGTCCCACCAGGCGTGCCAAATGAAAGCACCCTAAACTTTTACAAAAAATAACAAAGCTAATCAAGGAAGGCTAACACCATTGCCACCTAATAGCTAAGGATTCTAAGTCTAGGAATGTAACATTAAGATAGAAGCTTAAAATGAATGCTTAACTAGTATGAAAACAATGCAAAATCTAACTAAACATGCCTACTAATATGCTTTAATTACCTAACATGGGCCTAAATAGACCTAAGAGGGCAATCAAATGGTTATGGTTGCTACTCCAAACAATGGTGAAATGACCTCTCCAAATGACTTGTTAAGTCACTTTAGATATTCATCTACTAACCTTGTTGAAGGCTTTAGGCAAGGATTGAACTTGGTTATATATCATATGTATTATATGAGATGCAAATCAAAGCATGGTGTAAAGTATTAAGGTAAGAGGTGCACTCTTTTTATAGTTTTCCTTTTGGGAGAAACTTGTATTTTGGTGCATGTGGGACTAAAAGCCCCAAATTAGATTAGAATTGCTAATCATGATTAGGCCTTGTTAATCACAATTAGTGAATTATCAAGTGATTAAGATGTGAGGAGCCTTAATCAACCACTTAGGGTCAACTAGGAGGCTAGGATAAGCATTTTGAAGCTTGTTGAGACATTGTGGAGGTGAATGGGTGATTTTGAGTGGTCATAAGAGGGGTTTGAGTCAATATTAGGGCATATTGACCAAATCAAGGGCAAAATAGGCTTAATTAGCTAATAAACGCTAATTATCTATTTTGAAGAGGATTTTGACTTACGATTCATTGTAAAGTGGCATCCTGAATGTGAAAGAGGTTTGGTGATTAACTAAGTGTGATCAACCAAAGTGGTAAGAAAACACTAGTTAATTAGTAAAGATAACTAATTATAACCAATTGGTGAGAATGAGAGTGATTTGGGTGTGTTTTGGCAATAAGATTGCAAAATCAAAATTTAGGTGTCTACAACAACCAACGAACATATTATGACCTGTGAAATTGATTTCGGAATTGAGTAGTCACAGTGCCTGAGAAGGTGCTCCAGCGTCCCCGGCCTATGTAGGTGCCTTAGTCCCGACATTCCGATACCTCTACATTTTTGGGTCTGAGCGACCTTTTTCTTGCATGTTTCATCACTTTTCCATCTCAAAGACAACTTCGGTATAGCCACAAATTAGCTAAGTTGTTTATCCTCTCATTTTGCAACTAGGGTTTCATATTTTTTAGCTTATTTTACTTGTGTCAAAATATGTACTTAATTGTTTACATTTGGACTAGTGCATATTTATATTTTAGCATTTATAATTTATATATTTGTTAAATCACTATGCATGTATGCAATAGGATGGAACGACTTACTAGAAATAGTATGAGAAGTAGAAGACTTAGATGTAGATGCATGAGGGTGGGAGTAGTAAAATTATGTGTTGGGAAAATATTCCTAGATAAAGGGTCCTCAAATGGTATACCCCTAATTGTAACCACTTGTTTATTGTGAAATAATTGCACACAATGATGTGTTATCGAGGGAATATATGTAACATTATGTAGCCAAGGTCAAACTAAACTCATGTCACATGAGATTATAGAATATTCTACAAAGAATAGAATATCAAAATTAGCAAAATTGATTGTGAGAGGGAGAACAATATGCCCTATGTTTTTCTTAGGATCAAATGCTATTTATTTTTTAGTATATCTAAGAGAACAATGTAAATTAAAAGTGAACATATTATGTGGAGCAATACTATCAACCAAAACATTATGTATAGGATGTCGATCATTTGAAGTATGAATATAATGTATATCGAAAGTAAAGTTTTGAGACATATCAATATCATCAAAAATAACAATTGGCAAATAATGTGTCATAGTAATCTAGTACCAATCATAACATTCAATGGGTGATCATAAGAAGGTGGACATGGTACAATATGATAAGAATGATGTACCTCTAAAGTATATTTAGTGGTATTATACCGGAAGTGGGTCACTAAATATTTTGAGATTTTTAACATCATAAGTAGGTTTATATTCAAATGGGAGCTTCCCATTTAATAACACCATCATCGAGAAGATATTGTATGACATAGTGAAGCTTAATATAATGATTAGCGATATGATCAATGCATTGATGATAATCATGATGTGCATTAACATCAAAACATTTACCATGATGCATGTTTGTTATAACCTCGATAAGTTGAGGGAGAGATAGAAAGTTGCACTTTAATTATTTAAGAGATAAATGTGGTGGAAAAGGAAAATGTGTAAATTTTTATGAAGGATTTTACAATCTGTAAATTTGTGGGTTGAGATATAACATTGAAAATGGTTTTAAATTCATATTTATCATCATTAGGTTTTTATTAAAAAAATTCTTTGAAACTTTTGATTATATGTGTTAAGAGGATTAGATGCGTATTTGAGTTTATTCATGTTGAAGAGCTAAGATTTTTGCTCTTTCAATGTATAACATAGATGATTGGATGAATGAAAATTTCCAAAGATAATTGATTCTTGTAAAGGAGTAAGAAGAGTTCATGTAAGCACAATCTTATATTGTATAACATAATATTTGATGTTGATTAGAACCTTGTCGTATTTTAGACATTTGAGCATATGAAACTTTGTCCCCAATATTGATAGATAATTTCACAAGAAATTGTTTAGCTAAAGGAGTAAAATTTTGTATAGAATGCATGGGGAAATCATAAAACCATTATAAATAAAAAAATTGAGACTCTAAGGAAAGAGCTTGGTAAGTAATGTATCATTTGAAGAATAATCCAAGCAAGCAACATGGAATGTACGAAGGTGCTCTTTAGGATCACCCTTACCACCATATATAGGAAGTGTAGGAGAAATAAAACTAATAGGAAAGGGATAGGAGGCCATGTTAAGTGCAAGTGGGTGAGGAAGTAATTGTGTAGAGTCCATGACATGAGAAGGAGTAGATGAAGCTTGTGAGCATATGAGCTAGAAGAAGAAGAGTGCAAACCACTACGGATAGACATAATAGATGTAGGAAAAATAACAATAATAGGAATGGAACGGTAATAGTGTGAGGTGGGGCACTAATTTCCCTAAAGATATATGAACCAGAGATGTATTAATAGTACATGCATCCTATTGTCGCATATCAATAGAATTTCAAATTTTTGAAGTCATGGGTGAAATACAAAGTGTATAAGTCATTTTCCTCTTTGATAAACCATATAGTTTTCGAGACGTAGTCATTTTCTTGTCTAAAATGTCCCTTTGTCGAGAAAATTAGATTTTGAAGGAAGCTGGAGCAAGCTGTTCTTTAGTTCCATTAGTTCACCAATTAGTTGATTGGACCAATTAAATGGTTGAGTTAGATAAATTAGTCCCACGAGGAACGCAGTGGAATTGTTCTTGCGTTCCACTTGTTCCCCACATTTCCACTAAAGTTGATAAGGATTCAAGGTATAGGGAAAGTCTGTCTTGAGTGGTATGTGAGGAGCAGTTCCCACATTCCTCCATTTCCCCACACTTCTACCTTAACTGATTTAAATGTGAAATGGAAAAATTTGGTCATGTTGGTCTTCATGGGCATTACCACAATGGTTCCTTAGTTCCTTCTATTCGTTGCATTATCAATTTAAAAGGTAGTTTAATGTAAAATTTTGTGACATAAGTCATGTTTGCACAATATAAATAGTTGTTTAATCCTTTTCCATTTACCTTTATTTTATTTGGCAATCTCAAACCTAAGCTCTACCCCATTGCTTTCACGCACCTTGTAACCATTTTTCGGCCAAACTCATTGTTTGTCAACTATTTTCAAAAATTCCAATTTTATTGGGAGTGTGGGGAAGGTGGCTACATTTCCATCCAATAAGTATGATTTTTGATCACTTTTTTCCCTTGTTTTGATTTCTTTCACATAAGTGCCCACCTAACTGGTTTTGCCCAAAATCTCTTAAAACACTAGTTTCGCCCATTCTAATGTTTCCAATTTAGTTAAAATGAAGTTTCAATATGCGGTTTATGAGCCAATTTCCTCCCTAGAGACCTTTGTACCAAAAATTGGAGATAGTGACATAAAACACATGGATGTGGTAGAATTTTGGGGTAGAATGAATGATGAGAAACTAACTCCATTAGTCTAAAGAATCTTGAATGGTGGTCTAACGAACACTAGAGGTTTTCCTACTTTATTCCAATGCACTCACACTATTTTGGCATGTGCTTATAATGTTGACCCTCAAACCAAGGAAGTGAGAGATCTTGAGGCTAAATTATTGTTCAATTGAATGCATGTCACATTGATTTGGCCCTTGGTATTCCCACTTTTGATGATGCTAAGATTTTGACTTTAGATGAAGCCCAAAAGGAATTTGACTTAACTCCTAATAAGTATAAAACTATGGTTGCAAAGTCTTGGTTGAAAAAAAAAAAAAGGGACCTTCAAAGTTTCCTAAGACCCTATATAGGAGTGATTTCATAGAAGAATTGTCAAACATTATCACTCTCCTAGCAAGAGTGATGGCCCTCCCCTCTACCAGATAATTTCAGGATTGGATGTGCATTTTCATTAATCTAATATGTGCAGGCAAGCAAGCATTAAATTGGGGAGAAATCATTTTTCAAACTCTGACTCAGCAACTGACTTGAGTCCTTCAAACAAAATCCTTGTATATGACTTCTTACTTGATGTATACCATAGATGTTTATAGAATTTGGATTGGGTTGTCAATTCAAAGCAATGAGATAAAAGCTCCCAATCTATGAATTTTATACTCAATTAACCTTTGAAAACAACAAAAGTCATTTTATAAGGGTTAATGATGCCTTTACCATGTTTTTAGTCAAATTTCTTGAAGGATGTGTCACTAACATAATTTCTCAAGAAGCTAAGAAATTAATAACTGAATATGGGAGCATATTCATATAGTTCCAAATATTCTCATACATCATAACTACAAGATTTAAGGGAATCCCCTACAAGCTTCCAATCTATTGCAATGATAAAATCATTCTCATTGAACTCTACAGACAATTAGATATCCTTCACAAAACTTGTAGGGATAAGAAGGTTTTTGGCATTCAATTTCCTATATCCTTGGGAAATTATATTTGTAGATTAGCCATTGATGCACAAAATATTGAGAGAACTATTGCTCCTTTCCATATGCATCCATTCCAAAAGAGAGTATCATTTGATAACAATAACTTCATCAACAACAATCTTTGTTTGTCATACCTTCATGTGCCCACAATTGAAGATTATTGGGAAGATTGTGATGATGAATTTGAAGTTAGAAAAAGGATGCATGGAAGGATGACTCTTCAACAAATCAAGAACTTCAAAGTACTAAAGGAAATGGTTGATGATGATTCAAATTTGCTAGAGCTTGAATTTGTAAATTCCATCCAGTATTCTCCTCTTCTTACCATTCATTGGTCTCTTAACAAAAATGATAGCGTTGAAGATCTTACAACACTTATTCTTACAAGAACCAAGAAATGGTTCAAAAAGAAATTAGTAGAATATAAGGTATCTCAGGAGGTAGTTTTCCCTCAAAACACTCGTTCTTCCTCCACTCAATAAGAATCTAGCACAAAAGTGTATGCATGCACTTAAAGGTCGGATCTAAGAAGGAAAAAAAAACAAAAAGATGGTATTTAATATGAGAAAAATAAGGAATATATTAAACAAGGAGAAGAGGGAGGTGAAGAAGGATTTGAATAAGAAAGTGAAGAAGAGAAGGAAGATGAGGGAGAATAAGAAGTCACTGAAATCCCAACTCAAGATTTTGGAAAAACAAGTACTTCTAGGTCAAATATTGACAAGACAAATATCTTCTACCTCTCCTCAATTGTCTACTAGAAACCCTCCCCGATCATAGTTGTCTCAACACACGTATCTTCTCCTCCTTCACTAAAAATTAGTGTGCCAAATAAAACTTTACCTTTTGATACTTCATTCTCATGGGTTCAACCAATGGTTGAAAGCAAAAGAGGAAAGCTCAATCAAGAATTGAGGTTCCCAATTATGATGTTGTAGCTACACTCCTTGATACTCCTACTCCCACCAAGAAAGCTAAAACAACTTCTCATTTGATTATCGATACTTGATTATGCCAACAGTCCATTTAAATTAACAAACCAATAGTGGATAAAAGTAAGCATGAAGTTTCCACAACTGATTATGAGCTCACAAGGATTTCCTTAGGAGAATCCACCCCTAAAGGGGATGTGCATAACTTAAAGGAAACAATTTCTAATGTGATTGAGACAATAGAAAAATGAAAATATACACAAGAACAATTATAAGAATAAGTGCACAACCTCTCAACATACATCAAGGCCTTTCTCCTTCAGATTCTACTCCTCTATCTTCTCTCCCATCTTCCTCTCTAGTGTTTGACATTGATATGAAAGTAATTTCAGAAGTTCACAAACATATCACTATGGGAAGAGTCACAAAATATCGATGCTAATGATTAAAATTCATTAATGAAAGATGAAAATTTTATAAAAATCAAATTGTTGCACAAAAACATATAAGCTTAGGGGTTAACAATTTTGAAAAAGAAGTCAAGGTGTGGGTAGATGTAATCCTGAATCATGGTCGTGATAGATGAGAAACTCCTTTCGAGATAATTTTTTTAAATATGTCAAGGACAACATGTCACACACATGGTCATTCAATGTTGAATAGAGATTGACATTTCTTAAAGAAACCTCCACATAGTTGCAAAATGCAATTCAAAAGTTGAATCTTTGAAATTTGAAATCTCCGATGACCTTAAAGCTCTTTGTTGTGATCTCTTTCAAGACAATTCTTCTCAACGGAATTTAATGGATGAAATTAAAGGAGAATTTTGTTGAACAATGCACAATTATATAAAAAACACCGAATATAATTGTATTAAATTTAGAAATCATTCGGGATATCAATTACATTGATAGAGTTTACATTATATACGAGGATGTTCTCCTTAATACAAGGAGTCAACATCAATCCTCAACAACCCATATATCTCTCTCAAATCCCTATAATCTCTCAAACTTATCCCTAAGATATCTCTCACACTAAAATAGTTACGTGAGTTGTTCTCACAACTCACCCAAATACTAAAACAATTACAACTATATTATTAATATGAGTTCTATAAACTCATTATTAATAATATTACATTTTATTTAATAATGTTACACAATATTTTGGTAACATTCACTCCCCTATTGTTAACATTATTAATTCCCAATATACACTCCCCTAATGTTGACATAGTACAACATAACTCCTTTTTTTGCAACGTGCTACACGGGCTTGCCTCATAATCTGGATCAAAGAAAGGCATGTAAACTTCTAATTGGCTGACTGTCTTACTGCACATGACCACAACTATGCGAAGGAACACATCCTGTATTTACTCCATGAAAAGAATGCACTTGACATTCCATTGGAGATCATCTTCATAAAGAAGGAAGGCAGTCAGAGGACCGCTACATCAGTAAAATTTTATCTACCTTTTTACATCTGTGGTTTTTTGGATCTACCACCAACCCTTTCCAAATCTATGAGTGTTACAATAAACTTAGAGACATACTCTACAATGTTTTCTTCTAGGAGGTTACATATAGGAATTTCTCACACATTACAATTGAACAAGAATGTGACATTTGTTCTTATTTTCACACAGTGGAAAATAAACACACAACTGAAAAAATGCCACAACTTCATTGTGCGGCCCCGTCGCTTGCGGTTGGCGAGAGGTCGTTGATTGACCTCCTTCCTCCATTGCCTCCTTCCTCCATGAGTCGTTGCTTAACTCAAGCAAGATGTAATTTTGAAGCTCATTTACAAATCGGATGTCGGGTTACACCGAAAATGAGTCTGTGAGGTAGATTTTTTTAATTTGATAAATCTAATAATCACCTAAATGACACTTTTGACAAACATCGACTAATACTCACTCTAACTTTAACAATGAGACTATTTTGACATTTTGAAAATGATGGACAACTTTGAAAATGACAATAAGTTTAGCAATGAATATGAAAATTTGACACTAAACATGGGAACTTCAGAATGACTGGAATTTTTAATATGAGGACAATGACACTTACAACAATGACTCTTTTTAAACAACCTATAAACCACAAATATAGTCTTTACTTTGACAATACACATTTTTTACTATAACGAGATGAAAAACTCTCAATTACAAACATAAAACATGACTTAGTGATACTAAAGCCCTATAAACCATTAACAAATGATAAAAAAATAATATGCAAATTACTTTTTTTAATGACTCTAATGATTATTTATGAATAATATCATAAAACCTATAAGACACAATTAAAGAGAAACTATATACCTTTTAAAATAAAATTACTTTATCAAATACCACGAATTCACACCTAAAACCGCTTTTAAAAAAATGAAAACCGTCAATATGGAAGCACATGACATGAACTCAATGTTTCGTTGATAACTTGAGATGCAAAACTCTGTTTTTCAAACCGTTTGATGCGTCGAGAGCTTGTTCTCGAGAGCTTCAAAATGGTACCAACCAAATTTGATTTCATCACCTGACCTAAAAGTTGTTCATGACTGAGTTGTACGTGAATTTGGAGTTGTTTTTCATGCCTGAACTCCAAAAGGTTACGCTCTGCACATTTCTACCAAATTTGGACTCAATTCTTTGTGATTTATATTCACTGCTCCTCGCAAGACTTTGTTCAATGTTGAATAATTGATCTCAATGTGCAAGTTCTGCTGGTAGGTACGTTGGGTGAATATCTGAGACAAAGCTTATAAAATACAAATACTTTTGTGCTCAAATGTATTAGATAAGACAATGCACAATGATCATATCTCATAGTTGAATTCATGACATAACATGTAAATGGAAGACCAAATGAGGAGATCATTTGAAGTGAATCCACAAGATGTCACGATGTGTCTATGCACAGATCCACAAATCTCCTCAAGAATATATGGTGCAGCAAGCGCAAAGATCCACAAAGAATTGAAAAATGTAATCACGAACAAACATAAATGGAATAATAGCTATCTAAAATACTCTCTGCAAAAATACTTCTCATATAACAATTTTACCATTAGCAGGGCAATAAAGAAGTCCAAATGCCCCTAATACAACAATCAAACTATATAGAACATGATCCTGCTCTGATACCACTGTTGAACACTGCACAATTATATAAAAAACACCGAATATAATTGTATTGAATTTAGAAATCATTCGGGATATCAATTACATTGATAGAGTTTACATTATATAGGAGGATGTTCTCCTTAATACAAGGAGTCAACATCAATCCTCAACAACCCATATATCTCTCTCAAATCCCTATAATCTCTCAAACTTATCCCTAAGATATCTCTCACACTAAAATAGTTACGTGAGTTGTTCTCAAAACTCACTCAAATACTAAAACAATTACAACTATATTATTAATATGAGTTCTATAAACTCATTATTAATAATATTACATTTTATTTAATAATGTTACACAATATTTTGGTAACAAATTCAGAAATAAAATTAAGGAAAAATTAGTCAAAATAGAAAATTTCAATTCAGATTAGATGGAAGAGCTTTTGAAATAAACAATGTGATAATTGATGCCTCTAAGAGGTTAGTTCAATACGGAGGAACCAGTTCTAAAATGGAAAATTCTCTTGTAAGTTCTATAAACAATCTAGCAAACATCATAGTGCCAAAAGAATCAAATATATCGGTCGTGGTGACTAAGTTCAAGATGCATGTATTGAAGCTCAAAGTCCTAGCTCCTTCCATCCCTTCTCTTCCCACCTCAAGTGTTAGTTAAAAACTAGTAGTTATAATGCAATTTTGACTTATATTTTTGAAAAGATAAATTAAATGTAAAATTCATTTTAGAGACTTAAACAATCAAAATATTAGTCCCTTAAACAATAATTAGTTATTCCAAAGTATTTATCTACCCCTTATTCCTATAAAAGGTGTCCTTTTCATTTGTAAAGGGGTTGGATGTTAGCATATTTATGTAAAAAGGGCAAGAAGAACAATTGAATATAGAATCAAATTCCTCCTTATTTCTTCTATCGTCTCCTCCACTTCTCAGGTTATTTTCTATAACATTTGTATGCAAATGGAATATGAAACTTTGTGTTCATCTTCATCCTTTAAGTGTTATTAAACATGGAATCAATAGTTTTATTGTTTAAGGAAAACTTTCATATTGCATATGATTATATACATTATGGGTTTTATTAGCATGCAAAAGTAGAATAAGATCTGAGTTCTTATTTGAAAATGTTGTTTTTCCTCTTTTATTCCACTACTTGTTCAAACTTGTTTCTATTCTAATCCTTGTCTTCTATGTATTCAATCTTATATATTTGCACAATAAAAATAACATCCTCAAAGGAAATTTCGATACAATCGTTGTAAATTCTATAAATATTTTAGGAACAATTTCTTCTTTAGACAAGGGAACCTCCCCATTAAGAGAAGGGACTATTGTCTCCTAAATTTTTTATGTTTGCCTCTTCTCAAAATTTTACGCTAATAGTTTTTTAGCACCCATGGGGCACATTTTTCTTTAGAGTATTACCTATTGGTTTATATGTTAATTTGTTTCAGTTAGATAGTGAAGGGTTTCAAGGAAGTTTCTAAATTGGCTGAGTGGAGATATACTCGAGCTAGAAAAGCATAAGGAATAGAAGATCACCATTTTGAGTCCCATCAACAACATTCTTTTAGGCTATCTCTAGAAAAGAAAGGAAAATGAAAAAGGCCTGTAAGTCCACCACCCATTGAAGTAAGTCAAGACCACCCTTTCGGGTAAGTTTAAGTGAAGATTTGACTTTATCTTGAACCTTATTTCCATTACAAACCACTTTTCCAAGAATGGCCACATTAGTTCCACGAGATCAGAAAATTGGGCCCTTAGCTTTAGCCAAGCCTCTTCATGATTTTCCCAAGGGAATATGTAAAAACTTTCCAAAGTTTAGAGGTGATGGAAAAGTTCATCCAAATGAACATTTAGTAGCATTTTATGTTGCTTATAGGATACTTAGGATTGTTCATGATGATGTTTCGAGTTAGGCTCTTTGTTGAAAGCTTACAAGATAACACATTGGAATGGTTTTACCATCTTCCTACTAATAGCATTTCGATGGAATACTCTGAATTCAAAATTTGAGGCCGAGGTTCAAGCATGCGAAAGATGCACATGGCCTTTAGGCTTAACTTTCACAATTGAGAAAGGAGCCCTACGAATCCATGAGGAGTTTGTAGAAAAATTCAATAGACTTGTGCATAAAATTATAATTTTCACTCAACCGAATGTTGATAACTTGATTTTTTTATTTATAAATGTTTAACTCCGTGAATTAATATTTGCACTAAGAAGAGCCAAATTGCCAAACTTGGGTGATGATCAAGAATTAGCTATCAGTGTAGAAGATGACCTCATTATGTTTGACAAGTTGAAGAAATAACTTGCTAAAGGTAAAGCTTCAACCTCGGGTTCAACTAGTTCTGATCAATTGGTTAAAAAATAATCCAATGATTGTATTGCTCTTAAGAAGCAACTCTCTTAGAATGCCCCTTACAAAGACATTCCCGGGAAGAATTTTGGCTTTAAAAATTGTGTATCGATGTTACGCCCTTAACCTATTGTTTGTATTAGGATATGAGTAGCCGGCTTGTGGCTTACCATATCATTTTATTATATCATTTATACTTTCTCAAGCTTAATAGGTCAGCCTTGGTGATGGCCATAGCATATGAATAGTATATATAGGGGATTATAGGTAGTATTTCATTATCATTTGAGCATTTGAGTCTTATTATATGGTTTGGAGGTTGCCCCCTCGAAGTGGCGAAGCTATTCTAATTGCATATTGAGATCATTATTCTAAAATATTGTGTTATTTTATGTTCTATTGTTGCTCTTAATCTGAATTATACAAGTAATTTCATTACAAGTGGTATCAGAGCTGCGATTTGGGCCAAAATTAGGGCAAAAACCCTAATTTTTGTTTCCACCGCATATTACAAACCATAGTGAATTGGTAGGATATATTTTTACCAAAGTTGTGAAACATTTCAAGTAAGGTTCCCTAAAAATTTCAGACTTTTTTGATTTATTTTGCAAAAGTTATTACAAATTTAGGGTTTTTCATAAAATCACTCCCTAGGGTGCAAATTGTGGAAAATTTTCAAGTTCTTTACATTTTGGAAAGCTCTCAAAAAAATAGTATTAGTATTTTCTCTGTATTTTTTCTTGTTTGGCCGAAATTGTATCAAAACCCTAAACCCTAAGGTTTGACATCATGGTGGGGCCTTCCACAAGAGCAAAAAAAGAATCTGGTTACTCAGGTAAAACCCCAGATAAAGATGGGGTAGTGATTGAAGAGATGGAGTCAGAAGGGGTAAATACAAATTCCTCAACACTAGGGTTTACCTCAGTTGATCATAAGGTGAGCCAACTTGAGTATGAGTTGTGAAATGTACAATCTGAGATGGCCTCTAAAGGAGACATAGCCCAAATCAATCATCGGTTGGATGATATCATGCAACATGTAAAGGGTAACCAGTATGGCCCAAATTTGGCCCATATCAACCAAGGAGGACCTTCAGTTCAAAATCATGGACAAACTAACCATATTGGATCACTTTTCTAGTCCAATCAGAATCTAACTTATTCACAACCACGGAACATGATGCCGAAAGTGGATATGCAAAAGTTATTACAAATAAAAAATTTCAGACTTTTTTGATTTATTTTGCAAAATTTATTACAAATAAAAAATTTCAGACTTTTTTTTGATTTATTTTGCAAAAGTTATTACAAATTTAGGGTTTTTCATAAAATCGCTCCCTAGGGTGCAAATTGTGGAAAATTTTCAAGTTCTTTACATTTTCAGAAATCTCTCAAAAAAATAGTATTAGTATCTTCTGTGTTTTTCTTGTTTGGCCAAAATTGTATCGAAACCCTAAACCCTAAGGTTTGACATCATGGTGGGGCCTTCCACAAGAGCAAAAAAGAATCCGGTTACTCGGGTAAAACCCCAGATAAAGATGGGGTAGTGATTGAAGAGATGGAGTCAGAAGGGGTAAATACAGATTCCTCAACACTAGGGTTTACCTCAGTTGATCATAAGGTGAGCCAACTTGAGTATGAGTTGCGAAATGTACAATCTGAGATGGCCTCTAAAGGAGACATAGCCCAAATCAATCATCGGTTGGATGATATCATGCAACATGTAAAGGGTAACCAGTATGGCCCAAATCCGGCCCATATCAACCAAGGAGGACCTTCAGTTCAAAATCATGGACAAACTAACCATATTGGATCACTTTTCCAGTCAATCAGAATCCAACTTATTCGCAACCACGGAACATGATGCCGAAAGTGGATATGCAAAAATTTGATGGTAAGGATCCCTGAATTGGATAAATCAAATGGAGAACTTCTTTGAGTTACATCAAACACCATCAGGACAAAAGGTGACATTGGCATCCCTATATCTTGAACTCGACCAATTTGTTTGGTATCATGGTTATGTGCTCAGAGGCAGAAGAATGGTCTAGGTGTCACTTGGACAGTTTTTACCGAGGAGTTGCAATTGCACTATAATTCCAGTGTTTCAGAGAACTACTTTAGTCAATTAGCAAAGTTACGGAAAACAGGATCAATCAAAGATTATGTGCATCAATTCCAAAACCTATCCTTAAGGGTGGAGAATATTCCAGAAGAGAATCTGAATGATCTATTTCTTGGGGGTCTTAAGGACCACATCAAGCATGAGGTACGTATGTTTAATCCACTCAAGCTTTCTAATTCTATTATCATGGCATGTTGTGCAAAGGAAAAAAAGGTAGGAGGCCACCTTTCATTAACACGAGAGAATGTAGTATCTCTTCCCCTTCATTTCTTAGGCCAATTGGTAGACTCCTCAACAAATGGAAGAAAAGAGAGCAAAAGGATTATGTTTTAGCTGTGATAGCAAATATGGACCGGGACATAAATGTCTTTGAGAAGAAGTTGTTCTATATTGTGAGGTAATGAGGATGACGAGGATGTTGAAATTATAGGAGAGGCTGAGGAACCAGTAGAAGATGAAGTAGAGGATCACCAACCTACAATTTATTGCCATGCATTGTCAGGTATTAGTACTCCTCAAACACTCAAGGTTATTGGCTATCTCAAAAAACAGAAGGTGACAGTGTTGATTGACTCGGGGAGTACTCATAACTTCATAAATAGTAAGTTAGCTACCCACCTCAATTGTTTTATTTACCCAGCTCCAGAAATGCAAGTTATGATTGCGGATGGTGGGATAGTCAAGTGCAGGAAAGTTCCATAGTATCAAGCTTTCCATGGGAGACTACATGTTAGACTCACCTATGTTTGTTATTTCTATGGGAGGGGCAGATATTGTTTTGGGTGTCCAATGGCTCACAACCTTAGGTACTATAGAGATGAATTTCCAAGAATTGTTCATGCGATTTCATTCAAATGGAAGGACAATACAATTGAATGGGATGGTAGCTAAGTCTCCATAGATTATTAGCTCTCATCAGATGCAGAAGGTTCTCAGAAAAGGAGTGGATGGCTTTATAGCAAAGCTATTTTCCATAGAAGTACAAAATACAGAGTCTTCAATGCCACCCGATCTTCAAAAGATTGTGGATGCTCACTCATCTATTTTTGATGCAATTCCAAAGGAACTACCACCAGTAAGGGATCATGATCATGCCATTCATTGATTCCGGGGATCCAAACACCTAACATCGACCATACGAGATACCCATATTCCCGAGAAAAGTGAGATATTCATCGAGGCATAGCTAGAGTGCATATTCTTCACCAGTGGTCATGGTACGTAAGAAGGATGAAACATGGAGGATGTGTCCAGATTATCAAGAACTCAACAAGTACACCATCAAAGATAAGTTTCATATTCAAGTAATTGATGATTTACTTGATGAATTGCATGGTGTTGTTTATTTCACAAAATTAGATCTTCGTTCGAGGTACCATCAAATTAGGATAAAAGAGGAAGATGTTCATAAAACGGCTTTCAGGACTCATGAGGGCCATTATGAGTTTTTGGTAATGCCTTTTGGTCTCACAAATGCGCCCTCAACCTTTCAAAGCTTGATGAACACTATTTTTAGGTCGTTTTTAAGGAAATTTGTATTAGTTTTCTTTGATGACATATTGATTTACAATAAGACATGGGAAGAACACTTACAACATGTAAATAAAGTGTTGGAAGTTTTGGAGAAACATACTCGTATGCAAAGCCATCCAAATTTTCTTTTGGTGTACAAGAGGTAGAGTACTTGGGTCATATTGCATCCCATGAAGGCGTCAAAGTTGATCCTTAGAAGATCAAAGCTATGGTTGAATGGCCAAGGCCCAAAAATCTTCGTGGGTTCCTAGGACTAATAGGGTACTACAGAAGATTTGTGCGGGATATGGTAGAATAGCAACCCCACTCACTATGCATTGCTAAAGAAGGATGCCTTCCATTGGATAGACGTAGCCACTAAATCCTTTGAGCAGCTGAAGGAAGCCATGTGCAAGACCCCAGTTTTGGCTACTCCCAACTTCTCAAAAACCTTCATTGTTGAATGTGACGCTTCAAGATTAGGATTGGGAGTAGTTATAATGCAGGAAGGAAGACCAATTGCATTTGAGAGTCACCAATTCAAAGGAAAATATCTACTCAAACATGTCTATGAGAAAGAAATGATGGCTATTCTTCATGCGGTCAAGCAATGGAGGCCCTATCTCATGGGTAGACACTTCAAGTTAAAAACTGATCATGATAGTCTCAAATACTTTTTTGAGCAAAGGTTATCATCTAAGGAACAACAAAAGTGGGTAACAAAAATGTTGGGTTATGATTTTGAAATCATATACAAAAAGGGTAAAGAAAATGTAGTAGCTGATGCGTTGTCCAGAAGGGATACATCCATAGATGCCTTACTATGTGGAATGTCCATGTTGACGGCTGATTGGGTGGATGAAGTAAGATTGGAATGGAATCAAGATAAGGATACACAATCTCTAATACAGAATATCAAGCAAGGATCTATGACATCTAACAAATTTGAGTGGAAAGGTAATGCCCTATGGTACAAGGATAGGTTATACTTGAGTAAAGATTCTGAGTTGAAGCATAAGATTCTTGCAGAGCCACATGCCTCACTGTTTGAGTACACTCGGGTTTTTAAAGACATTTCATAGAATAAAAAGAGAATTCTTTTGGGAAGGACTCAAGGGGGATGTAAAAAAATTTGTATCAGAGTGTTTAGTGTGCCAATAGAACAAAGGGGAAATAATTAAGACACCAGGTCTATTGCAACCCTTACCAATTCCTAGCTAGAGATGGGAGGAGGTCTCCATGGATTTCATCACCTGGATTGCCTTGTTCAAAGGGTAAGAATGTTATTTTCGTGATTGTGGATAGGCTCACAAAATATGCCCATTTTTGTGCCCTATCACATCCATTTGTAGCCAGTACAGTCGCAGCTATTTTTTTGGAGACAGTTCAAAGGCTACATGGAACCCCAAAGATAATTGTAAGTGATCGTGATCCTATTTTCACAAGTAATTTTTGGACGGAATTATTTTCATGTTTGGGTACTCAGCTAGCTCACAGTTCATCTTATCATCCTCAAACTGATGGGCAAATAAAAGTGGTCAACAAATGCTTAGAGGGGTATCTACGTTGTTTTGTATCAGATAAGCAGGAAAGGTGGATTAAATGGCTACCACTGGCAGAATGGTGGTATAACACATCTTTTCATACCTCTTCTCAAATGACCCCATTTTTAGCATTATATGGTTACCATCCACCTTCTATCACTTCCTCCTCGAGGGTGAAAACTAAGGTCAGAGATGTTGAGGAACACATTCAACATCAACAACAAGTTTTGGCTAGTTTGAAGGAGAATTTAGCATTAGCACAAAACAGGATGAAACAACAAGCAGATCAACACCGTAGTGAAAGACATTTTGAAATTGGTGACTGGGTTTTTGTACGTCTCCAGCCTTACAAATAGATGTCCCTAAAGCAACATAAAAAGGAAAACAAACTTGCTCCTAAATATTATGGCCCTTATCAGGTTCTACAGAAAATTGGTAGTGTTGCTTATAAACTAGAGTTACCTCCATCTTCACACATACACCAAAGTATTCCATGTTTCATGCCCGAAGAAGGTTATTAGACAAAAATTTGAAGCCAGACAGAGTTACAGAACTTGACGAGGAAGGAAGAATCGGTTTGGAGCCAGAGAAGATTCTGCAAACACGTACTAAGAGGCTGAGAACCAGAGACATTAAGGAATATTTGATCAAGTGGAAGAATCTGAGCATAGAAAACTCCACCTGGGAGGATGAAGGTTTTCTACAGCAACATCCAGGATTATTCAACGTTGAGGACAACGTTGGTTTGAAGGGGAAGGGCATGCTATGCCCTTAACCTATGCTTGTATTAGGATATGAGTAGTCGAACTGTGGCTTACCATATCATCTTATTATATCATTTATACTTTCTCATGCTTAATAGGTCAGCCTTGGTGATGGCCATAGCATATGAATAGTATATATAGGGGATTATAGGTAGTATTTCATTATCATTTGAGCATTTGAGTCTTATTATATGGTTTGGAGGTTGCCCCTCGAAGTGGCGAAGCTATTCTAAATTACATATTGAGATCATTATTCGAAATATTCTGTTATTTTGTGTTCTATTATTGCTCTTAATCTGAATTATACAAGTAATTTCATTACAACCGACAAACTCGACCTAAGCTATCTGTTAAAGCTCCTCATGTAAAAGCTCTAGTTAACACATCTTATGAAATTCGGGAAGTAGATGATGTGGTGTAGAAGAATTTAAGAATGAAATGGATGAATATGAGGAAACAATTGAAGATTCACATATTGGATTTATCGTGTATGAATTAAAAGAACATGAATTTGAGGAAGTAGTAGAGGACATGAATAGTGAGTCTTATGTGGTCAACCGAAGCACAAATGAGTAAGAAGAAGAATATTGTTCAGCCATAAAAGAAATAAAAATATAAGGAATCTCCAAAAGTCATACCCATGATTGTAAAGTGAGGATATCTTGTACCCAACGCCAAGGAAGTAAGTACTTCTATCTCTCTTGATCCCATATTAAAAGTCTCTATAACTCCCAAGTCTAAAAACCTAAAACTTCTACTACATCTAATCAAGAGGCTTCTACTTTTAAAATATTTTGATATTATTGATCATATTAAGAAAACTAAGGTCTAAATTTCAAGCAGAGTACTATCAAACTCATCATGAAGCCTTTTCCCAAGTTTCTAAATTTGTTAATGCCAAGTCATCCCAAAATGTTTCCTCTTCCAAAGGCATTTTACCTATTCCAAAACTCCTTCTCCACAAAATTTGTTAGCCTTCACCCCTTCTCGGATAGAAATATTGAGCCCTTCTATGTAATATCATTGATAACACGTCATAAATTGAGTAATTTACATAATTGAATTTGGTGTTTGTGATAATGTTATGCCCACAAAAATAGCTCATGCACTTGGCCTTAGTATTACTCAAGATTCTCGCTCATGTTACTCTATGGAATCAAAAGAAGTGCCTTTGGTAGGTTGAATAAAGGATGCCCAAGTTGCCTTCACATCTTTTCCATAAAAATGATTTAAACTACTATTCTAGTAACTAATATTCCGACTTCTTATGGGATGCTTTTGAGTAGAACCTTTTGTAGAGATGTGGGAGGAGGAATACATATGGACTTGTCCCATGCTCGATCCCAATCAAAGGGGAGATGAAGAAGTTTTTTGAGAGAGACAAGGAAAATATATTGTTAAAAAAATGGATGATCCTAGAGAAAAAATATTGTATTAGGATCATGGCTACAGGAGCTACATGATTATGTCTTATTCAAAACTAAATCCTCCAAAATTCTCTCAAGGTGACTCAAATTCCATTTATATTCTCAAGTTTGATGGGAGTTGTTCTTCTATTGGTTATGGATCAAGAGTAGTGCTCATTTCACATTCTAGAGAAATACACCCATTTTCATACAAGTTGCGGTGTTTCAAACACCAACAATATATTTGAGTATGAAGCTCTCTTACTTGGTTTGACAAAGAGCTCGAGAAATGAGAGTTAAAAACATTTGAGCACAAGGTGATGTTAAGCTTGTAGTCAAACAATTTAGAAACATGTTTCAAGTTAAAAATGAAAGATTATACATGAATAGGGATTGAGACTCGATTGAATAATTTTAGGCTTTTTCAATTGATATTGTACGAGAGAAAATAATTCAAGAACAAATGCTTTAGTAGTTTCTAGATCATTGTTAGTGCATCACCCAAATTTTGGTCAAGAAAATCATACTATTGAAATAATTTTTAGACCCAGTGTGCCTAACAACCCGATAAGAGACGTGAGTTTTCAATGATGACCAACACCTCATCTCCTTTCTTGAGCTAAAAGATAACTTCATTCAATTATATTATGAAGGGAGTGAAGTAGGGTATAGAGATTCCCTTTCATCCAATGTTGAAGAGGGAATTAAATATGAAAATGATCATGAAGGTTGTATCGAATTGAAGGGAAATAGAATATGTAAGGGGTTAGTTGGTTTGGAATATATATTTTTATAAGTATGACCGTTTATTAAATGCAAAACATCGGAAGGCACGAGTTAATCAACCAAATGCGAAAAAGTAAATATGTAAAACCGATGAAGGCCCCAATTTTGTCAATATCGGTAAATGTTGTTCTCGCTAAAGAGAAGAGAAAGCTCATAAACTTTTGAAAAGTTATATTGATGTGTTAGCTTATTCTTATGAAGATATAAAGACCTTCAAACCAAGAGAAATGCAACACTATATTTTGTTCAAGCCCCATATACAAAATTTTATGTAGAAACAACAACAATATAATCCTATGATTTATGGAACAATCTATCAAGAAGTTCATAAGATGTTGAATGATGGGATTATATTCCTAATTCATCACTCAGTTTGGATTGCTAACATTATGCTCGTAAGAAAGAAAAGTGAAGAAATAAGAATTTGTGTTGATTTTCACAATCCGAACCAAGCCTCACTACAAGACAATTATTCTCTCCCTATTATGAATCAAATCCTACAAGTGGTTATTGGGTCATAAATGTTATCCATGTTTTATGGTTTTGCATGTTACAATCAAATTGAGGTTGTTGTTTAAGATCAACATAAGATCGCTTTACCAATCCAAAAGGAACCTTTGTCAATAGAAGAATGCCTTTTGGACTTATTAATGCTAGAGAAACCTTTCAGAGAGTAATGGATTTGGCCTTTAGAGACCTAAAAAAAAGTGTATTTTTGTTTATCTTGATGAGCTCACAAATTTCTCCAAAGTAAGAGAGGACCATTTTCAGCATTCGAAGCTTTGTGTTGCAGAGATGCGGGGATATGGTATATCCTCAACCCAAATAAATCTATATTTCGGGTAACTGAAGGAAAAATTCTTGGCCATATTGTTTCAAAATGTGGAATCAAGATTGACCCTGATGGACTCTAAAGCAATTCAAAAGATTTCTCTTCCAACTAGTAACAAAGGTGTTCATTCCTTCTTTGGAAAAATTAACTTTCTTAGGAGGTTTATTCTAGACTTTGCTGAATTGACTTGACATATTGCTAAGATGATGAGAGCAAAAAATTCCTTCCATCGAGTCCATAATGGAAGAAGGCATTTGAAATGATTAAACAAGATATTAAAGACTCTTGTTTTAGTATGCCTAAATTTTGATAAAGATTTTATTATTTATTGTTATGCATCTAAACATACCCAATATGCGATTAAGCATACCCAAAGATGTAATTCTAGTCTAGAAAAATATTGAAGAAGTTGAAGCCCCAATTGTTTTTATGAGCTATGTATTGAAAGCACATGAACTTAAGTATTCCTTGATTTAAAAACATACCTTTACGGTGGTCCAAACAGTCAAACAATTTAGGTTTTATATTCTTAATTCCCACTCAATCATCTTTGTCCTTGATCTAACTATCAAGTCAATTTGGACATAACAGAAATTTGGTTCCAAAAGAGGCAATTGAATCACCAAAGTACAAGAGTATGATTTAAATATCAAGCCAACTAAACTTGTATGAGCTCGGGGTATGGGTCAGTTGATAACAAAATATGGAAACAAGGATGTTGATAATACAAAACTTGAAAAGATGCCTACTATTTTGTTCATTAGCACTATAGATGAATGTTATTCTAATATTGCTCACTTATTAACATATGGAGAATTTCCACTTGCACCTCATTGTAAAAGGAAAAAGAGCAATCAAACATAAATCAACATGGTATGTGTTGTGGGATAATTCTCTTTTCCAGAAAGGAATTGATGGTCGTTTTTTTGAGATGTGTCAACAAAGAATAACAAAGGAGGTTGTTGAAAGCATACCATGACCAAGCTTGTGAAGGGCATTTCTCTTCACCAAATGATCGATTACAAGATTCTAAGAGGGGGTTATTATTGGCCTATTTTGTTCGGGGATGCGGTTAATTAGAATTCCAAATGTGAGGCTTGTTAGACATTTATGGGTAGACCCAAGTTGACAAGTTTACCATGTTACAAATTGTTATCAAGAACCTTTTAAAAAATGGGGACTTGATTTCATTGGTACTTTGAATCCACATTCTAGTATTGATCATACCTATTTTCTGACTACTATAGATTATTTCACAAATTGGGTTTAAACAGTTCTATAAAGAGAACAAATTGGGTTTAAGCTGGATCCACATCAATTGGTGTGAAGGAGTAGGTAATGCAATATTGAAATGGTGTGTTATGACATTTGCTTCAAAATTATTAGTGAAGGAAGGTGTGTAGTTGGCGTTAACGACACTATAAAACGGTTATGAGTTTTATCCCAAATATAATACATCTCATTTGAAACTTTTTAATTTCAATCATGTAACTCAAATACACCCCAATATTCTAGAAAATTGAAAAATTGAAATAATTCAACAAACAAAGATATTTGGGATCTTAATTATTTCCTACTTAGCAGAATATACACACTTGAGGTTTATGCAATGTATAAACTCGTAGGGAAGCTATGCAAGATTGCTCACTTCAAAGTTTATGCAATGTATAAGTTCGCATGCAAGTCATGCAAAATACACATTACTCGTTAACCATTATAGAAACATCCTTACACTAAGCGAGAAATTAGTATAGTGGAAAGAGTCACAAGATTCAAGTGGGTGAAAATAGACGTAATTAGTGTAACCCAATAACTCCATAATGAAAACAAAGTGGGTGCGCAAAGAAGAAAAGGAAAGCAATCGAAATGAAAGAACGACGCATTCACTTCACGGTTATGGGTTTTCTAGCTAGAGATAACATACCCCATTTGAAACATTATATTCCAATATCAGTAACTCAAATATGCCCTCATTATTCCGAAGACCAAGCAAAGACTCGCAACAACCCTAAGCAATATGCGAGCTAACAAAGAAACAAATACCCAAAACAAAAATAGTGAACACAAACAAAGAACTCTCGGATGCAAAACAAAACATCTAAACAGAAAGATGGTGTGAAAATACACCGTTGATGGATCTCCATCACTAAACAACTCTCTGGCACCTTGAAAATGAACCTACAGAGCCTTGAGAATGAACCAACATCGGGTAAAAGTAAAACGAAAGTCGGTGCAAAGGAGCTCCAAAATGAACCAACATCGGGTAAAAATGAAATGAAAGTTAGTGTGAAGGAGTAGGTAAAGAAATACGAAATGACGTTTTATAACATTTGCTTCACATTAATCAATGATGGAATGCAAACAATTGGTGGTGGCAATGCATTAATTACTTGCATTAAAAACACAAGCACTATTTTTAATGCGTTTTTTAGGTGCCAAGAATTTATTATTTTTGGATATTTTAATTATACATATAAGGTATTTTATGCACAACTATTAGATCAAGTAGGAAAAATGGAGAGTGTATGAAATGAAATGAAAGATTTTAATGACGTCCACGAGACCAAACAATCTATGGGACCAAAGCCACAAGCCCAAGATATTTTGATTTCTTTCCATGTCGACGTCCTCCAATAGATCTCGATAAAAAAATCCGCAGATCTTGTTAAACATTACTTCTTAAAAACACCTATTATAGGCATGCACATCACCTCTACGACATGTCGACTTGTTGAACTATGCGAAGAAGTCACTTTCGAAGGTTATAAAGTTAGGGTTGTCAATCACTACTTATGGAAAGAAAAGGACACGGGGAAAAATTAAAGTTTTAAGACCAAACAATAAAACTAGAAAAGAAAACCAGAGTAGCTTTGGGGAAAAAGGAAAGAGGAAAATCTTAAAAATTTAATTTTGAATTCTTTAATAACTAAGAAAATTCGGCCCGCTGCATTTTTCAAATGCAAAGGACAATCAATGTTTTCAATTTCAATTCTTGCCATATGGAGGAGGTCTTCAAACCGAGCTAAACCCACGAGGCTCGTATCTTGGGCATTTTTGGATGGCGTTATTCTGTTCAGGAGCTATAATCTCCCGATCTCTCAAACCCATTATACCATCGCCTGATGCTCTTCATTTACAAAATGGCTGCCGCACAACGCCTGCCATTCGAAACCGCTCTAATGCAAGTTCCAGCATTACCATTAAGGTAATATTTCTCTTACATCTTGAAGTCTAAAGGTGTGAAATAAGGGGCAGGGCTCGAAGCTCTTAGTTCCTCTTAGTTCTTACAAAGTCGTCAGTAATAATTATGTTCTTTTTTCTTCTCGTCTTTGACAGAGAGCAAATGTAAAATGTGTATGGCGATCCCCGACTGGGCTCACTCGATATAGAGTACGGGGAGCTACAAATTCCAACGGTATTCCTTGCAAATGTAAATCCTTACCGAAAGACCAAACCGGGGTCCCCGCGAAAGAGAATGTGGAGGGGAGGAAGAAGCTTGCCGTTTTTGTTTCAGGAGGCGGTTCAAATTTTAGGGCCCTGCACCAAGCCGCCGTCGATGGCCAAATTTACGGCGACATTGCAGTCCTTGTGACCGATAAACCCAGTAAGGCCCTTCTGCACCCTTTCTGGTTATATAAAAAGGTAATGGCAACCGCAATGGTAATATGGTGACTGAGACCCGTACTTTGCCACAAACCACAGAGCCATTTCTTATTCCATTTACATTATTTATAGTTCCCATTGGGGTTTGACCTCATGACCAAGTTCAGGAGTAAACCGGTCCTTATACATATATTTCGCATTGGGGTTTGACCTCATGACTAAGTTCAAGAGTAAACCGGTCCTGCTATATATATATTTGTAAAATATCAGGAGACGGGTTAGGTCTCACCTGACAGGTGAAAAGTTCTAGACTTGATTTTTGATTTATTTATGGCAATAATAATTTGATTCATCAAATGAATGCTTCTTGTAGCATGTGTTCTCTTCTTCTCTCTTGTTGTGCTCGTGTGAAGAAAAACACAGAGACTAGATTTGCAATGCTTCTTGTAGCATGTGTTCTCTTCCCTCTTGTTGTGCTCATGGGAAGGAAAACACAGAGACTAGATTTGCAGATTTGGTGTCCAAGGGGTTGAGGTGTAATGATATTGGAGGACATTCAAGTTTGAATTCCCTTGCCATGATAAAATAACAACATTTTAGTAAGGTCGTGGCATACAAACATCGATACATTTTAGTGTGGCCAAGGTATAAAATAATAAGAATATGCTAAGGTTGTGGTGTACTGGACCGGAGGACATTTGAATGTGATCACTGACATTAAAGCGGCCCATAAATTTCACCCAGAATTTATCAAGCCAAATGAAATTGCAGAGAATTGGCAGAGTTTTATGACTGCCCACGGGCTGAATACTCAGTTATTTGTACCGTTGGCAAGAGTTTGATGAATGTTCTCAACAAGGACTGGCCCATATGCAACTTAAACATATTCCTGGTGAAAGCTAATGTATAGTGAATATTAAAATTTACTCCAAGGGCATTTATGCATGAAATCAGATGCTTTGAATTCAGTGTTGCATGGGTAATGGTTGATTTAGAAATAATTGATTTCGGGGTTGAAGGATGGTTTTATTTTCTATTTTATAATAGCACCTACTCTACAGAGAAGGTGTTTTTGTGGATCGTTTTCTTGCTTTCAACAGAAATTTAGACCCGAAACTTGTGACTACACAGCGTGCATAAGGGACTTCTCGTTGGGGAAGAGATATGGACCATTTCCAAGCAGTTCACATTTAACATCTGAAGAAAAATTATATTATGAAGTAACTTCGCACACCAAATACCATTAATGTTCTGAAGTTACAAATACCCTTTAGTAAGGTTGATTTGATCGTCCAGTCTTTCTACACCATTGCTACGAGTTTGACCATTTGTAAATTTGAGTTGTAACTAGAATATAGAGATACCAAAATCTATGTTTTGAAGATAATGCAAGCTTTATTGAAAATAACCCAATCTTAATAGAAAATAATCCAATCCTATATGATAATCCCATATTCTATAGTAGACCACGTAATTCCTAACTAATATCTGAGATTAAGTTCGCGTCATATATGATACTCAACAAACCAAATATTGTACTGTCTTGCCACATATTGGTCACACAAATTGTCTTAACCTTAGGACCTCTCAAACAAGTAAGGAATCATGAAGTGCTTATATAGAAGTATTTGACCTACGATATCCTACTTGGCATTTGCCTCAAGAGGAGAGATC
This sequence comes from Taxus wallichiana var. yunnanensis, assembly GCA_018340775.1. Lineage (NCBI taxonomy): Eukaryota > Viridiplantae > Streptophyta > Pinopsida > Cupressales > Taxaceae > Taxus > Taxus wallichiana. Next base: position 758,761,975 of record CM031237.1, read on the forward strand.
AATTAATAGCTGAATTAATTTGTGCTTGTGATGAGTTATGACAATTACTTTTGCACATTGTGATGAATAAAGTTGGGAAAACCATCCATGGTATTAAAAAGTATAGACACACACATATATATGCATTTTTTTGTTGGGTTAATTATAAACCCCTCTCGCTTAGTGTCATCAATGTTATGCATGAGGAGGATGCAACATCAATATAATAAAACCATTTGGCTTAGCTGCTGCATGTAGGAGGTATTTATTTTGTCAAATTTACCTAGGGCGTTGCACCCGACCTTGTTTGTTGGCCCAATTGAAGATGACCATGTTATGAAGGAGCATGTTTGGTAAGTTTTGATCCGATTCATCTTGATGATGATTGTTGCACCTTACCTTTACACCATAAGAAAAAGCACAAATATGATATACCCGATTTCAAATTTTTTTAACTAGGTACATGACCCAAGAAAGCGTCACATGCAGGCCTTGGCAAGAAAAAGTGCTATATGACATCAACCATAAACATTCACCATCCAATTTGTTTTCCTTGGGCAATTGAAATCCACAGAAGTTTCAAATTGAATTGATCGCCAACTTTTGTCTAAAATTGGGTGATGATAGGTGGTGTTACTCAGATTTCACCCTGAAATCTGTGACTACCCAATCCGAAATTTTTTCGTACTTTTAAAATAGTGGGTCGTTTGTTGTTTTTATTGCCTGAAAGTTCCTGTATTGCGTCAAAATAATCCTAAAGAGCCATATTAGCCTTTTTCGCCAAATACCCAGATGCCCAAAATTGTTTTATTCTCAGTGCCGAGATTTGTCTCATGGGAAATTTGTATTTAATTATTTTGAGCCCCGTATGAGGCTATTTGCGCTCTGTTTTAACTCTATTATGAGCGAATATGTTATTATTCCTATGTGCCAGAAGGATTTTAACTTATTTTAAGTTTTGGGCTTTATTTGTAACTTTTGGCAATTTTTCGTGTTTTTGTGGTGTCCCGTTTTGTTTTCTGTGAAATTTCTCTGGAGCAATTCCCTCGCCGGGTAAGCCCGATTTTTGGCCTGGAGCAGCTGGAAAACATATACGCACATTATGCCCGGAGGAAGTCGCCATCGGAGGTCTGGATCACTGGGAAAAAGCGAAGTCGTGCACAGAAAAGCCCCTGCGGGGATGGGCGCATTTTTGGAAAACAAAGGATTTAAGCTACAGTGGGAAAGTTAGAGGCTGCAGGCAGGCGGGAATTTATTGCCTGCCTTGCAGGGTAAAAATTCCCATGGTGAAATAAAAGAAAAGTGACTTAAGTGAAATCACGGGATTTTATTGCCTGCCTTGCAGGGTAAAAAATCCCATTGTCAGAAATTCTTAAAAATAGAATTCTATTATGCAAAAAAGTGCGACCCACCTTGGGTGAATAATAATGCATTAAATAAATATTTGTTAATATTTATTCACCCAATTTTGGCACCTAGGCTTGTGGAAAAGTCAACAAAAGCAAAGGGGAATAAATCAATTGGAAATAGAATTCCAAAATTAAATAAATTTAATTTATTTAATGCAGCCCCTTTTGAGAAGGAATTAATACTTTTTAAAGTATTAAATGATTATATTAATTCCTATTTTCAGTGGCTATGGTCAAAGCACACTGTGAAGCTTAAGTGAAGTGAAGTGTGGATGATTAAATTGGATTAATTTAATTTATTGGATGGCTGTCCTTAAACATGCTATTTTTAAAAGAGAAGAGCATGATTTTTAATTAATTAATTGCCTTTAATTGTTAGGGCAATTATTAATTATAGAATTGTGAAGGTTATATAAGCATGGGCAGCCATATGGGTGAATTATTTAATTCACAGGTCAAGAATTGCAGCCAAGTGGAAAAGTGCGCCCCCATTAAAGGAAGGATTTTGCTCAGGCAAGGTGGAAACAAGGCTAAAAGCTTCCAAATTTGGCGCATGCTTTGAAGGAGGTTGATCTTTGTCTGCATAATTGTTTGCACAGGTGTTACAGGAGCTCAGGTGTTGTTGAAAGGATTCATGCTCTCTTTATGTGCAAATTAAACACCATTTTTTGGGGCAGCAGGCTTGAAAAGTGCAGATTTTTACAATTAAAATTCACTATTCATGCTCCGGTGGCCATTTTTGTCTGAATAAATTGCAGGAATTCATTACAGGTGCTTTACAAAGGAAAATGAGCTTTTATCAATGTCCAATACATTGCATATATCCTCCAAATCTGAAGAATTGTCCAGATCTGCACCAGTATTGAAGAATTCCAGTCAAATAAGAAGAAAAAGACATTCAGACAAAGATAGACAAAGCTATGGCGAAGAAAGATGAAAAAGAAAGCACAACGGAGTCATGCATCACTTCTAAATTTGCACACGGATCTAGGCTCGGAACCTCTTGCTAAATTGATAGACAGATCCAGAGCAAGAAAGACTTCACTCATGCGTGCAGGAGAAACTTCACTCATGCGTGCAGATTAAAAGCAGTGGAATTATTCGAGCTGCAACTTTTCCATCCATAGCCCAGTTGCCAGAATTTGTTATGCAGGTGCAGATCCATATCCAGATGCAGATGCTGATGCAAATCCATATGCAGATCCAGATCTAGATCTCATAGTTGCAAAAGCTTCTGGCACAAAGGCTTCATCCTCTTGTTTCGAATGCAGCCCATGAAGAAGACAGTGCGTGGGAAATTCCTTCCAAGACCTTGTGCATGTGCTCTCATCTTCCAGTTGAAGCCTTCATTGAATTTTCATTCACCCTGAGTGCTTTCTAGAATTTTTAATTGCTCATATGCAATTAAAAATAAGGATGATGAGTTATCTACGGCCAACCTTGCACTGATGCATGTACAACAGAAGAACTGCAAAAGCTTCAAGGATAAAAGAGAAGACAATGCGAAGGAAAAATTCCAGCTTGCTTCCAATTCCAACTGCTTGCAATTCCAGCTTGTTTCCAGATCCAGCCGCTTCAAGATCCAACTAATTCCAGCTTGTTTCCAGATCCAGTTTGAATCAGCTGCATGCAGACATGAAAAAAGACAAAGTTAGCTTTCCTCTTCCTTCTTCTTTCCTCCGACAAAGTCAGCTTTCCTCTTCCTTCTTCTTTCCTTCGACAAAGTAATTGAGCGATCAATTCAATTATACAACTTAAGTGATTGGTTTAAAAGCCATTACTTGAAGAAGTCAACTACTTGGAGATAGGTGGCGGACGTGCAAAATAGAAGGTTCTATTTTGCCGATTCTGCAAATCATACATGTCATGCAAAGAGGAATTCCGGGAAGGAGATTGCCATTTATTTCTCTTTCGACTTCCACATGTGCCGGATTCAACTAAAGCTTTCAGTTTGTAATTGCCCCTCTACATTCTATAAGTAGAGGAAGAACCTTCGGGTTAATCATCAATCAGAATTTGTAAGCAGCAATCTTGTGTTTTAGACTTTGTGCTGAACCCCTGAGAGCAACTTGAAGCAGAGGAATACAAAGGAGCAGGTTTCCGGAGAACTTTGTGTCACGGTGTACTTTGTTTCTTGCTTTGAATCTTAGATCTCTTGATAAACTTTGTGTTATTTTAGATCTGGATCTAGAGCTGCCTTTGCTTTATAATTTTGTGTGTTCATATCTATTAAGTTTCTTCTATGTGCATGCAATTAGCTCTGTTATCTACTAATTGGGATGCACATCTTCCCCATTTCTTCTCTGCATTTCCTTTACTTCTTTCTTCTATAATTTTCCTTTCTTAAACAGATGCTTACTTGCTGCAAAACTTCTTAGTTATGGTTCATGAACTAAGTGGTTAAAGTAAAACCCCCTGATAGATAATAACACATTTATATTGACAAATCTGACACGGGAGCCTCACCGGTTAAATGAGGGAGATTTATCTCATGACTGCCTAGGTTTGATGCCATACAAAAAATCTAGCCAACAATAGGTTAGGCTTGTTCCAATTTATACCACGTTTCCCTCCAACAACCTTCCAGTGAGAAACTCAACATCTTCAATGTTGAATTAGATGTTCGGTTTGGTTTTATGCTCTTGCTTTGCTAATGCTGATTTTTTTGATATTGCCCCATTGTGATACGTAAATGTGCTCCTTGATTCTAGTTTGAAATAATCGGTTTGTCTCACCAATGTAAGCAATACCAAAAGAATGAGGTGCCTCGTAAACATCTTTCTTAAGTATGGGTTCTCTCGTAGTTTTTACATTTCTAAGGCTATTTCGACCGTCTCTATAGTTTTGAAGAATGATTTAATGACCCTTTTACAATCCTTGCAAGTAATTTAGTAGTGCCTTGAACATAAGGTATTGTTGTCCCCAAATATAAACTTAAGTGAAATTTGAATCCACCTAGAAAATTTGGTCACAATTGATCAAATTCAGTCAAATTGAAGTCATCGCAATGGATTTTATAAGTCTATAGGAGTCAAGAAATCAAAATTTCTCTAAAGTGTTGAGAAAATTGACCAAAGCGAACTTTTTAGAGTTTTGGAGCAGTTTTGCAACTCAATTGCAAATTGCTTCACAAGCTACAGTTTTTGATTTACCGTCTCTCCTTTGTTTTTTGGAGTTTTCAAGCAATTTCACAATTTAGTTGTGTATTGTGTTTGGATCTCTGGATTCCAAAATACAAAGGCCCTTTCAGTATTATGAAGTTTCGAGAGGTTTGGAGCAATTTTACAAAAGTGTGCTTTCGGATCACGGATCCCAAAATACAAAGGTCCTTTATATTTTGGAGTTTCAGAGGTTTGGTGTAATTTTGCAATCAAACTACAAATTGCACGGTGACTCTTGGATCTCGATTCCCTTCAAAAGGCTTGGTGGGGATTTCAAGTGCAAAAGCAAGGCAAAACCCCGCCAAGGTCTTCGCGGAGTTTTTAGCGAAGAAATGCGGTCAAAATTTTGTCGAAGTCTTTGACAAAGTTTTGAGGTGCAAAAACAACTCAAAACTTCGATCAAGTCTTCAGTGGAGGTTTGAGGTGCAAAAGCAATTTAAAACTCCGATCAAGTCTTCAGTGGAGTTTTGAGGTGCAAAAACAACTCAAACTTTGATCAAGTCTTCGGCAGGGTTTTGAGGTGAAAAACAATCCAAATTCCTGCCAAAGTCTTCGTTGGGGTTTCTAATTGTTCAGAGTGGGTCAAACTTCTATTTAAGTTTTTGGCGGACATTTTAAGTGTACAAACAACTTCGAATTCATGGATCCCGAAATGCAAATAGTTGGCACGAAGATGCAAAAAAATAGTATGTTCTAAAGGCCACGAGAAGCTCAAAGCGTGCTCGGCTTTGGGGGTCTTACCCTTTGACCACCCTTTGACCCCACCTTGATCTGCGACAAGGAATGCGCAAGGGTTGTTGCTCCCGAATGTTGTGGGAGCGCTACCCCCTGACTCTGCTGGAGGTTGATGCCTCTAAATCCCCACTCGCGAGAACCAAGAAAGGAAAAATTGTTAGAGTTCTATTCACGGTGAGAGGTACTAGGAAGTAGTTTAAGATATTTTATAGTCTAAGTTTGTTTGTGTTTACACTTGTTAAGCTTGTTATAGGGAGTTATATTGTTAATTTTTGTAACCAAGTTTGTCACTTTATGAAACCAACTTGGTGCCCAAGTGAATTTGTTCAAAACTAAATTTAGTTTGGACAAATATGAGGTTGTTATTTATAACCTCTTTGTAAAGCCTATTTAAGAGCATTCTTGTAGAATGAATTAATCGAGTGTGAATAGTTAAAATAATAAGCTTTGTTTTTTTTGCATGAGCTTACATTTTGTGTTTGGGAGATTCAAGTATCGAATTGAAGGCTTAAACCTTCATGGGGTTCTGTTTAGATCCTTCGCTTGCTTGTTCCTATATGGTATAAGAGGTTGGGTGGTAGAAGAGGCCCAATTTGGCTCAAATCTATATTGATGAATTTTTGGTATACGGGAAAAAAATATTGCCCTTTGCCTTCAAGTTGCAAAATTTATCTCCTTGATCGACTGTGGTGGCTACACTAAACTTAGCAAAGACTTAACTTTTTCTGTCTATGATATTCATTCAAGGTCTAATTGAAGTTGTGAGATTGATTTATGTGTTGGAGGCGTTAAGTAATAGTCAATTGATTATGCTAAAAAGTTATAGAAATATGGAGGAAATTATATTGAAAAAGAAAGAATTTTTGAAGTGAGTGAAAGAATTGTAGTCGAGCTCGGAGAGTTGCATCCTCCTTGGCTCGGCCATGATTTGTGGTGTTTCAAGTGACCCGCCACACTCCACAACTTCTCAACATGGCCCATAGCTCGTAGACTTCTCCAACCTTGGTTGCGATCCCATTCCGACATCCCTCAAACAACGAGCCTTCAAAACCTCAACTTGGAGATATGTATATGTTACCAACATTGCCGATTTAACTCTCCTTATGGCTTGTGGATTCCTTGCAAGCTCCTCTACCAGCAAAGTATAAGCGGATCTAGCCTTATCTCCAAGACTCCCCTCACGACGGCCTTGACTCTCCTTAAAGCAAAATTCGTGAAACCCTAAAGTAAGAGCCTTTGCTTTGTTTTTTTAAAATGGAATTTGCGGTTTTAAGTGGATAAATACTAGTCTATGCAAATGCATGCTTGAAGGGTTGGGCAATGCACATGGTTATTGAGCCTTAGTAAGGTGCAAGGAGTTTGTGGACATCGTGAGTTTGAGTCAAAGGAAGCCATTGGTTTTTTTCATAAAAAGGTATTGCCTGTGTTTTAGAAGATAAATATATAATGCTTGGTAAATGTGTTCCAAGCGTTTGCTTAGTGCGATTGGTGATCTAATTTTGATAAGGCTTCGAGACCAATTGGTCAAGAGGGTTGATTCCCAGCACTGTAAATCAATTTTGCAATTTTTTTAATAAGGGGGATTTTTTAAAAAATTTGTTCAGAGGAGAATTTTTATTTTTCAAGGACATTTTCAAAGGGAGGGAGGGATATTTTACAAAAACATGATCTTTGTCAAAAGGGATTTTTGTTGAACCACCGTGGGGAGTTTTTTTTTTTTCTTTGACCGGTGATATCCAAGACCTTCTCCGTGACTTCTTCGCATTCTCGTGCGCAATGGATAGTAGGTTGTTTGAACCCCTGAACTCATCTAACTACCATGCACGGAAATGGAAGATGTGACGATTGCTCCAAGATCAGAGGCCTATGGAGATTGTTTCAAGAAAGTGTTTCCGTGTTCATCTTAGAGAAGAAAAAGTACGCCTACGCGTGTAAGCGGGACGAAGATCTCAGATTGATTGGCTTGATGTGTCTGAGAGTTTGCAATTTCACATAGATGAATCCAAAACTCCGAAAGAGGTATGGGAAATCTTTGAAAAACTCTTTGGTAAAGTAAATGAATTCAAGATACTTTGGTTAGATACAAACAAATGCCAATGATTTTCCTCTATTGAAGAATTTTTGCTAAAATTCAAATCACTTAGATCACTATTGAAAGTTGGTGGTAGAGAAAAGAAAGATGATGAATGCATAATTTTGATTTTGTCTAAATTGAAAGGTCCTTATAGTGTGTTTGCATCCACATTTTACTCCACAATGGATGCTTTAGAAGAAAATTTCAAGATGCCTACTTTTGAGCTTGTGAAAGGCTTACTCGTGAACAAACAAAATTGCGAGCACTTGATGCCTTACCTAGCTCAAGTCATGCACTAGTGGCAAATTCCTCTAAGGGAAAATGGAAACCACAACCAAAATCAAGACCTCCTCTAACAGAGTCAAACAAACCTTCTCCAACCACCATAGAGACCTCTAAACCTTCAAATTCTAGCAAGTCTCAAAAGTTTTTAGAAAAATAAGGTTTATGACCCTTGTCCATATTGTAGCAAAACTAATCATCCTGATTACAAATGCTATAAGAGAATAGAAACATTGGAAGCAAAACTAAAGCAACATAAAATTGATGTTCCTTCCTCCACAAATATAGGGAAAGGAAAAACTCTTTCTGCTAGGGCTTGTTCTCCTATGAAAAATAGATGGATTTTTGATTTTGGTGCTTCTCATCATCTAACTCACTCATGTGGTTTGTTGAGTTCTCTTTTGGTTGTTACACTTAGATAATCATGGGCAACTCTTCAAAAGTTGATGTTTTGGGATCAGTTCTGTGCAAATGCAGAATGGGTGCATCAATGATGTACTCTTGGTACCGAAATTTCATCTAATTTATTGTCAATCTATCAGATTTGTAATTTTGGTTCTGGGAAAATTGTGGAGTTTACTCCACATAGTGTTGTAATTAAAGAATTATCGATCCACATGATGTTATAGCTGCAAGTATGGTGGACCATTGTTCATGCCTTTATGTATTTGATAAGTTTGATACCTCTACAGGGTCTTCACTTGTTGCTCATGCTGACACAATGAGCAAACTATGGCATGTGCTCTTTGCTCCCCTGAATCACAGTGTATTTGCAATAGTTGAGCTCACAAAAATGGTGAAAGGGATTCCTAAGGTCTCAATTGTGATGGTGTTTGCCTAGGATGCATGCTTGGAAAACAACATCAAGATCCCTTTCCAAAGGGACAAACTTCAAGAGCTAAGGCTCCACTTGAGTTAGTACATAGTGATTTGATGACTTTTCCCACTAGGTCATTTTTTGGTGCAAAATATGTACTAACTTTCATTGATGATTTTACTCGAAAGACTTGGGTGTATTTTTGCAATATAAGAGTGAAGTATTTGAGAACTTCAAGGCCTTCAAGGCTTTTGTTGAAAAGCAATAAGGGCTTCCATTGAAAAAGCTTCACTCAGACAATGGGGGGAATATGTTAGCAAAGCCTTTGAGGCTTATTATCGTTAATATGACATTTTGCACAAGTTCATGGTGCCCTACACCGCTCAACAAAATAGAGTTGTTGAGTGAAAAATTGATCACTTAAGTAAATGGCGAATTGCATGATACGCTTTAAGGACTTAGCTTTGAGTTCGGGTTGAAGTAGTAAATTGTGCAGAAAGAACCACACTCCCCACAAGGCAAAGTGTGAGACAAGACTCCTAAGTCAAGTGAAAAACTTGATGTTTTTGGATTTTGTGTCTTTGGAAGTAAGGATTTTGTTCTTGATGATAAGTGCAAATCTATGGAGAAGAAGAGCCAAGAGCTCATTTTTGTTGGTCATTGCGAGGATGTGAAGGCATACCACCTCTTTGATCCTGTCACACATGATGTCTTGTTTCGATGAGATGTTAGAATTGATGAGAATCTCATTCTGTAGAAGCGGCTTTGAGTCTTCTCCATCATGGCTTCACCTCCTGCACTTGATAGGGAGGGTATACTTCCTGATATTGATGATGACATGCCTAATGATCTTGCTCCGCCACCTCCTCCTGCACAAAACATGCCCAAGTGGGCAAAATCTACTTTGCAAGTAGTTGGTTCTTTGGTTGGTGATCCTTCTGATCCTCGTCGCACTCGGTCTGAGACTTTTAGTACTGCTCTTATGAGCCAAGCAATTTCCACCGATCTACTATTATTTTATGAGTGACGGGTAAACTTGAGTGGGAAGCTGCTATGCAAGATGAGTATTCTTCACTCATGAAGAATAACACGTGGGAGTTAGTGCCTCTTCCTAAGGGAAGAAAACTTGTGTGTTGTAAATGGGTCTATAAGACCAAATATGCAGCAGATGGTTTTGTAGATAAGCACAAGGCTCATCTTGTAGCTAAGGGGTTCTCACAAGTTGAAGGGGTGGATTACTCTGAGACTTTTGCTCTAGTTGCAAAGATGGATTCTATTCGCCTTGTTCTCTCCTTGCTGCATCACATGGTGGCTAGTCTATTAGATGGACGTGAAGAGTGCTTTCCTACATGGTGATCTCCAAGAGGAGATCTATATGGAGCATCTCAGGGCTTTGTGCAGGATTCTTCTTTGGTATGCAAACTTCGTCATTCTCTTTATGGGCTCAAACAAGCTCCTTGACCTTGGTATGAGAAGATGGATAGTTTTCTGTTGAGTTTTGGCTTCTATCGTTATGAATTAGATCACAATGTTTACATCCTAAAGCAAGGTGAGGATCTTGATATTGGTGTTGTATGTTGATGACCTCATCCTCACAGGTAGTTCAAACTCCTTGATTCAGGACATAAAGCACAAGTTGATGGAAATATTTGACATGACAGACATGGGACTTTTGCACTATTTTCTTGGCCTCAGGTTCATCAGTCTCCTGAGGGTATTTCTATTGGACAACAAAAGTATGCCACAAATCTTCTTCATCGTTTTTGCATGGCTGATTGCAAGCCTTCTCCCACACCTTATCAGTCAGGTGTTGAGTTGACTGTTGACTGCAAATCTAGATTGGTTGATCCCACTTTGTATAGACAATTGGTAGGCAGTCTTTTATACTTGAAACATACATGTCTCGATATCACCTTTGTTGTTAACCTAGTTTCTCGATTCTCCTATGAACCTCATGAGAGTCATGGGCAAACAACCAAGTGTATTTTACGCTATGTTCAGGGCACTTCACATTTTGAAATTCAATATGCACCAAAGGGTTTTTCAGAAATTGAGGGATTCACATATGCGGATTAGGGTGGATGTGTTGATACCTATTGCTCTACTTCTGGATTTGTTTTTCATCTTTGTTTGGGTCCTGTTGCATGGGCATGTTTCCATCTCTTTGACCAAAGCTGTGTATTGAGATATTGTGAAAGTTGGATGGGAGGCACTCGGGTTCGATAGTTATGTGGTGAGTGTGGCTTTCCTTAGCGAAATCCTACATTGATTTGTTGTGATAATCAAAGTTCCATTAAGATAGCACACAATCCTATAGAGCATCAACAAACTAAGTGTATAGAGATTCACCTGCACTTCATTTGGAAGCTAGTCCAGGATGGATTTGTTCGTTTGGAATTAGTGCCCAGTGGTGAACATGTTGCAGATATCTTCACTAAGCCCCTAGCATCTCCTCGTTACATTCGATTGCGAATGTTGCTTGAGGTGAAGGAAGTTGTACTTGGGGGATTTTGGTCAAGTCCTTTTTTATGTTTGTTCATGGGTATCTTATTAGGCCTAGTAGCCGGGACCCACTATCATGTGTTTTCTCCCTACACCTTCGCTTAAGGGAGGGTGATAGAGTTGTATTCACACTAGAGGTACTAGGAAGTAGTTCAAGATATTTTCTAGTCTAAGTTGGTTTGTGTTCACACTTTGTAAGCTTGTTATAGGGAGTTATATTGTTAATTTGTTGCAACCAAGTTTGTCACTTTATTAAACAAACTTGGTGCCCATATGAATTTGTTCAAATGAAGTTAGTTTGGACAAATATGAGGTTGTTAATTATAACGTCTTTGTAAAGCCTATTTAATAGGCATTCTTGTAGAATGCATTAATTGGAGTGTGAATAATTGATACAATAAGCTCTGCTTTTGCTGTGAGCTTATATTTTGTGTTTGGGAGATTCAAGTATCAGATTGAAGCCTAAACCTTCACAGGTTCTTGCTTAGATTCTTCTGGCTGCTCGTTCCTATAAAAATGTAATTATTCGGGAAACTGCACGGTATAGATGGTCATAAATTTGAAGGAAGTAGCTGATCAGAAAGGAGATGTGCCGGGAAAATCCCTGATTTGTAAGTGTATATTGTCAAAGTCAATTTTGTAGTTTCTAGGTTGTGCACTTTTGTGTTTGTAAAATGTCACTTTATTTCTGTAAAAAGTGCACATCATTTTTGCAATTTCTATTTTTAGAAAATTGACTTAGTCAATCTTGCATGTAGCTGGAAAATAGGGAGCTTTTTCCTATAAGGCTATAAGTATGTTGTTATAAATCATTTCAAAGGACTTTTTGTATGGCTGAAGATTTTTGCTTGTTAGGGGAACTACTTTGAGAGACTTTTGGAAGGGATTTCTTTAGGGATATTTGGAGAGACTTTGTGCTATCCAGGATATTGTAAAAGGACATTTTATCATTTCTTGAGGGGATTCGAATTGTTGAAGACTTGGAGGGATTTTGTGCTGTCCAGAATTTTGTAAAAGATCTTCTTTGAGAAGAAAATAGTGTATGGAACTTTGTATTCATCCTTATGAAGGAATAAAAGGAGATTCGTTGAACTTTGTGTCATGGTCTCTTTGGTGATAGCACGTGCTCTTATGTCATTTATTTGTCCTTTTTCATTCTTTTCATACATTTGGAATCCCAATCAGAAGTGTTTCTAATATTGATTAATTTCCTTGCAAACTAGAATAAGCTCTGAGTTTACTTATTTGAAATGCAAGTTTTCCTTTTCTTCTTTCTTTCTCTTTGTTTTCTCCTTTCCTTTTTCCAGCTTTTCAGTTTATATTCATTTCCCGGAGTTAATCCCACCCTTGCAAGCTAGTTAGTGTAGATATTGTGCATATTCTTTCTTGTTTGGTTTTGGCTTTCAATAAAGGGCGCCTCCTTGCACAATAGAGGAGGGACTTTGTCCCACACACTGTTGTCAAAGCACCATATTTTGCCTATGACAAAATATTTTTCTACGAGGTAGGAATGCCTTTTTCGCCACTCCGTCTTCTTCACTCTTGGGGAACTTTACCTTTCTTAGCCTTCCCATAGGCTCTTCTTTAGATGATAACTGGCTCAGTCGGTCTCATAATTCAGGCAATACTTTAGCAGTGGAATAATCATTGTAGGTCCTTGTCACATGCATCAGGTCAAAAACTTGGTCATGGCATATAAAAATTTAAGCTTATGGAAGAAGATACTGCTTGAACCACTTTCAGTAGGTGATTTGTGTGAGGACAGGTGCCTTGTTTTACCGTCTTTGTATTACTGAAGCATGCTACTGAAATCCTTATCCTGCATTATCAACTTGGAATCTAAGTTGAAGACAACATCTTGGCATCTTCATTATATGGAACATGATATATGAGAAGTTGAACTTCGTAAAGTAATTTTATACCTAGTAAGTTGCTTGACATATGATAAGTAAGAAGTATCTGGTCCACAAAATCCACTGCGATGTTTACCCGATCCTTATTAAGCTATAAAGAGGTATTGCAAGGTCGTGATTAAGCAAGTGTAGTAATATTTGATATTTAAGGACAACAGCGAATTCTTAAATAATTAAATTACAATCCCAATCAATTCCAAAGTTTTTGTGTTGCAGTCTCAATAAGAATATAAATCATTGATTATAACAACAGCATTATCTTTAGCTCTATCCACCTGCTTGATAGAAGTTAGTGTTCTCTCTTCTCAAACTGATCACAGTTTTTCTCATAGACAATGGGGTCTGAGATCTCTTTGATACATAAATAATGGTATATATGTATGAAGTAGCAATGAACATCGATGTTAGGGAATATGAATAGGAGAATTTCCATACATGGGTATGGTTTGTATCACATAAGTAAAGACTAACTTTTCTTATACGAGTTCTTTGAAATGTAGAAATGTGATAGGAATAAATTAGAGTGTTAAACATTCCATGGGAGCTTGACTAGGAACTTTTTTCTTATATGAGTTCTTTGAAATGTAGAAATGTGATAGGAATAAATTAGAGTGTTAAATATTCCTTGAGAGCTTGACTAGGAATTGATGGAGTTACTATCTGTCCAGACTAGTTATGAAATGAGTTAATAAGTGTAGTAATAGCTGATTTCTGCTTTATGAAAAAAAAATTAGAATCAAATTTTTGTTATCTATGATTGCAGACAACAAAGAGGAGGGGTTAAAAAGGAAGATAACCCCTGTCCCAGATATAAGTGAAAGAGGCAACATTGTGTTTTTCCAATGGATAAAAGCATAGATTTGGGCTATCAGCTGCAAGGATTGCTCAAGGTTTGGCAAGAGTGAGAGGGCGAGAACCAGTGGTTTTAAAGGGAAATTCTAGAGAAAGTGTGACCTACATTGTCCTACCAAGGATGAAACATATTGCAAGCCAACAAATGCAGTAACGTGGCCTAGACTAGATAAATAGATGATGAAGAATTCAAAAAGGAAAACCATTAACGTGCTAGCTAGTCCAACCCTAGCAGTGGACAAGCAAACGCGAACCAATTTTACAGGCTAGGACAACCAAGACCTAATACGTCATTATATCACTTGTAGAACTATAAGGACGGAAAATGACCATTTGGATGAGGCGTGGTAGATAAAAACTTTCCCAGTAGCTTGTAGAGGTGTCACCATAGGTATATGGAATTTGATGAAGATTATTTTTATAAGTGGGATAACTTTATAAAAGTTTACTAAAATTATAATGTAATATAAACATATAATACAAAGTAAGGTAAACCAAACACATGCAGTATGTGCAAGAGACAATTAAAGGAACTTATCAGCAAATTAAATAAGGCCCTAATTGATGATTTGAAGAAAACTGAATGTTTAAGGTTGTTTTAAGTGAAAGTAAGCTTCTAAGAGGAGGTTACAAGGAAGCAAAAACAGGATAACACAAGGACTCTATCCACACCGTTGTGCAACTGAAACTGTTCATACTAGCCTACCTATCTATGCCATTGTCCCAAGTCACCTATTGATGCACGAGATGGAAACAGGAAAAATACAACTTTCTCCCTTTATTACAGTTGCCATGTGCAAAAAACAACGCCCTCTAAACATAGGAACCCTCAGCTCATGTTTACAAGACATCCTAATAGGAAACTTACAGGATCGCAAGACCTCCTTTCAAGTCTGAAGATCATTATGCTATGAATAATTTTTGACCTTGCTTCATGATATAAGAACCTACAGTACTGACTGGAGCATGAGATCAACACTTGATCCATTTCTCATTCAACAGTTAAAAAGGAACAAGAATCTCAAATGGTTTTATGTAACCTACACTCTTGCAACAGTTCACTTATAACCTCAGCCAATACATCTATCTAATCATATACTAAAAAAATAGCAGCAAGTGAGTAATCAACTTTACAAACATAAATGTTTTTCATACTTAATAACACAAATGTTCATCATGCTTAGAAGTTAGAACCTTAAGTCTATGCATGCAATAGTAACCATCTGCAATCCTAATAATAAACATGCTGTGATCAATATCTAGTATCTATCCAGCACTATACCTTTATTCAAATCTAATTCGAGACCGTATATAGTGAACTTTGAGGTATGAATGTGCCAAGATGTCAAAAGGGAGTGGAATTCAAACTCATTCATGAACAGGGCCGTATCCAATTTTTCTCATATGCAAGCCAAAAGTAATTACACTATGAGTCTAAACAAAACCAAACTACTTATTACCAGGCCCTTCTAGGGCTTATCAAATGCCCTTTACCAAAGTTTGGCACTCAGAACTGGTTTTAGTTCCAGCAAGTAAAAAATCCCTTTTATGTTACTTGGTGCACGATCCTCATTTGAGGTCAACATCTTATGAGCACAAAATATACTATGGACAGCTACGCTACCGCTGCTTTAATGACAACATACTGTATGATACACTGATGCTATTCGATTTCACCTTGGAAAAGGTTCATACAAGTTGCTACAGCAATCAGAGAAAACAATGAATTTGAGAGTTCCCTGACCCCTTTATGTCAATAAATACCCACACGTGGGTTCAATATCATATGCTATCAAGTAAACTTCATAAACCATTGTGGTGAAGACAAAGACAATAGTCATGTTCCATGCCAAAGGATCTATTAAATTTATGAGTGGCTCATTAACAATATGATGCATAGTTCCCTAATCAACAATTGATAAACCATGTCTCATGATAAAGAATTCTGCCATGTTTTGATTATGCAGGCTACTACAGTGAAGACAATATTTCAACATGATGCAATGGTGGCTGCCAGTTAATACACCAATCATGTCTTCCGATGAAAATCCTGCGTTGAGTGTCTGAGAAGCTTCTTAAAATAATGGTTGCATGTCAGTTAGATACATAGAGGACTGATTTGTAAGTTTAATTCCCTCGCGTATATGCACAAACAGTTCATGAGATTGGCATGTTGACAGATGGGTCAGAGAATAGATCACAGCTATACCTTTTACAATGCACTGATGATTAAAACAATCAAATGATCAATGTCTAAAATAGTACAGCAGTCAATATACTTGAGTCTTCATATGATTCCAAGATGGGGAGGATGGACTGGGAACCCGCCGTCGGTGGCCCATTCCATCCCAACCATCAGCTAGTACAAACATCGCTATGCAAAACAATGTCGAGATACCATGCTGACAAGAACTAGTGGGATAGGTCTTACAGGTTCAATGATTAAAGTAAAATGTCTCTCGTATTTCAAGGTTTAGTTTATGTTTTTCATTAGAAATGTGTAATGGTCAAAGCAGGGTTTGCTACCAACAAAAACCAAGTTTTCATGTGTGTAAGCCTGATATCAAGGCTCTACTGTAACGCATGGAAACCAGGCTCCAAACAAATCAAGAATCCCGTGTTTCACGAGGATTCCTAGCCTCAAATGTGATCTCCAACTCCCGGGTAGGGTTGAGAATAATAGTGATATTATAATGACGATTTTAGGCTCAAGTAACATGAGAGACACTGTCAGATTTTCCATTGCCTTGGCCTTTTAACAACGAATGATGAGCCACTTGCCTTTACGAACCAAACACACATGAAACCCTTTCATCTTTTTGTACATTATAGTGAGGATTTTGTACATGTTTTACCATTGTTTGACAAGAACAACATCCCTAAATCTCGCTCTATGAAATGACACACTAAATACAACTTTAGCAAAACAGCAACAACATTTTTAATCACAATCCTTCTCTTGTTCCACAAGAAATCAACAATGAACAACTCCAATCCAAATATGGTATTCCAAAACAAACAACAGAATGACAAATTAAACCTATGGATTTTCTTCCTGCATTGCAATTATTTCCTTTTTTCTTTGTGTTTCCTTATATGTTCTTCCTCTTCGTCTCCCATCCCATCTTCTTTCATCTTCTTCATTGATCTCCATTTATCCCTCAAGCCCCAACTCTTTTCTCCCTTCTTTTCTACTCTCTTCTCTTTCTCATTATTCGGAATTCCCCTCTCGGTATGTTTGTCCTATTTCCTTCAATGCCACTTAATGTCTTTGATGGGGTTTAGTTCTGAACTTGAATAAATGCAACACTAATAATTGCCAAATGCTCTCACGTGGGTCTAATTCCCACCTAAACATTTAAACCAATAATCATTACTTCCACCTCACATTACATTCAAAGTCAAGTCCATAATAATTGTGTATAATAATCTCTCATCTTTTAGATATGTATATTCCCCCAAATTTATATATATGTATGTATGTATATATAAATATATATTTAAATAAATAAAAATAAAATAAAAATATCGATATATATATATATATATATATATATATATATTTAAATGAATAAAAATAAAATATAAATATCGACACACACACGCATATCTTAATTGAATGTTAGAATTTGTGGAGAGAGATAATAAACCGAATAAATGTGTAAAGAATGATCAAGAGAAAACTAGAATACACACTATGCAAATGGGTTGTGTGTCCAGGGTATTTACCATGCAAAGACGATTACAAAATTAGTTAGCGGTTACAACCGCATAACCATACAAAACAATTATAAAAGGGGAAGTCTTATTCATTTATTCCTACACCCCCTCTTAAGACTTACCCTACAGAACGAGAAAGATACAAATATGTATGTCACAACTAGAGATTATAGAACCAAAAAGAAGTTCGTATTTTAGAAGCGTATCTGTTGAACAATAGTTTTGTTCCTGGAAAGAGCTCCATCAAGCTGCCTCTTGACCTTCGTAAAGGTGTTGTTCCCGAGCCAAATTCCCGAGTTCCCGGATTCCACCTCCCGAACTCCCGAATCACAGATCTCCCGAATCATTGGACAACCATCCATACGAGCCATCCACAAGCTTCACCAAGTTGTCTCATAACCCTCGTAAGGGTATAATTCCCAAGATCCAAGGTCTCCTAAACAAGTTGGGCAACCATCCATACTGAGTTGTACTTATACCAGGTTTCTCGTGCTATCAACATGTGCTCCTTTGAACACGGAACTTCTTCCTTGGTTTCTCTAAAGGACATATTCCTGATCAGAATCTTCTCCACCTTCATCATCAGGTGGATCTTCCATGTGGGCTACATGAACTTCGTGAGACTTGAGCTTTCCTTTGAGAACATCATTAGCACGAACACAGCAATCCCATGCTGTATGACCCATTCTTTTGCAGTAATAACACTCTATGTTCTTTTTGTCCTTATGCTCTTTTTGTCTTTATGTGACCTTTTATGGGAATAGAAGGCACTTTCCTGATGAGAAGTACCCTCATCTTCAGCAAGTGTTCTGCGTTCATCTGCAAGAAGTGCGTTGCAATAGTATCATCCAAGGATTGCTTAGACATTTGACTGAGGGTAAAAACAATATTATTATATTTGAAGGCAAACTATTTAATAGAATAGCCTTCACATCCTCGTCATCGATCGTGGTCTGGACATCTGCAAGTTGTCGAATAAGAGATCGAAGATTGTTAATATGACTTGACATAGATATGCCTTCTTCCATTTTGAAACTAAACAACTGCAGTTTAAGCGAAAACTTTGCGTTTACTGCTTTCGCACCAAACAATTTATTCAAAGTTTCCCATATTTCTTTGGAGGATTTTTCCAAGTCAACATGGTGTAACTCTGAATCCGAAAGTGCGAGACCAACAATAGCCTTTGCTCTATCATCTCGCGTACTCCAGTCCAGGAACTTCGTAGGATCTTGTGGGCTTGGCTCTTTCCCGTTAACAATGCCCCACAAATTTTTATGCATGAGTTGCATTTGAATTTTCACCTTCCAAGTATGAAAATTTAAACCGGAATATTTTTCTACGGGAAGTTCCATAAAAAAAAATTAAAAAATAATTATGACTGAGACGAGAGATTTTACCCACGATTTTTTTTCTTTGTTTTTTTTTTTTTCGCCCTTGCTTTTTCCTTCTGTTGGGTCGATTTTCGTTGGTGTGCCCTCAAGGTCAATTCGTTGTTTCCTTTGTTAAATTCACGTTTTCTCTACAGATCCCCATGAATAACAACGTTTTCATTTGTCAGTTCGCGTTTTCTCAGAACAACTTTCGCCCCCACGAACAGCGATTTTTGTGCCTTGATGCGAGATTTCTCCAGCGATTTTTGTGCCCTATTCACGTTTTTATTTTCTGCCCCTCCTAGGTCGGCCACAATTTTCTTCTTTATTCTCACGATTTTTCTGGTTTCTCTTTGTTTGCCCTTCCAGCAACCTCTACTCCCTTTGCTCTGATACCACTGTTAGAATTTGTGGAGAGAGAGAATAAACCGAATAAATGTGTAAAGAATGATTGAAGAGAAAACCGGAATACACACCTTTGTGCAAATGGGTTGTGTGTTCGGGTATTTATTATGCAAAGACGATTTCAAAATTAGTTAGCGGTTACAACCGCATAACCATACAAAACAATTATAAAAGGGGAAGTCTTATTCATTTATTCCTACACGAACAAATAAATTTATATCATTGGATGTATATCGTGGATAGACTTTAGAATATACATATGTACACACACACATAAAGTCCATACATACGTACATACATACATACATACACACATACATATATAAAGTCCATACATACGTATGTATGTACCTACATACATACATAGTCCCTACATACATACATACATACATATATACATACATATATACATATGTACATACATACATACATACATATACACACATATATACACATACATTGTCCATACATACGTACGTACATACATGTATGTATGTACGTATGTATATTCTAAAGTCTATCCGCGATATACGTCCGATGATATAAATTTATTTGTTCAATTAAGATATATACAAGTGAGCAAGGTCTAATTCTTTAATAATTGTCAAGGTCTAAGTTTTGAAGTAGGTCTCACTAGACTCGTGTTTAGGTGTTGTCTAATGTCATGGTTAAATTTAGGGTTTAGGTCAATCCTCTAGTTCTTAATGCCATGGCACTTGATAGAGCGTCGCATTGTGCTTTGTGGATGTAGGTGCTAGCCTAATTGGTCTTTAGTGCCCCGGCTTCAACTCCGCATCCACAAACACAAATCAGTAGCATATGTTGAAAAATGATGAAATGAAACTTGAAGGAATGTAATGTATAAAATTAAAAGCTAAGATAATGACCCAAGTCTAATGCATCATATGAAACCATAAATACTTTAATGAAGCATCGTTAAAGACATAATAATCAATTAGAGCACAATTTCACATTGTGGTGCGATGTATTCTCGTTAGTCCTTATTTCTCCATAACTAACATGATTTTAAACTTCATTAGCATAATCAAACACATAACATGGTTAAGTCATACTGCAATTTTTAATATTATCAAAATGTTAATAATGTCTTGAGAAGGTGGATGTGACATAGGTCTCCTCCCTGAACACAATTTTTGCCAAAATTTCTGCATTGTTTAGTAGGCCTTTTTCTTTCAATGTTTCTAATCCTCTTACAAGGTCATGATTGTGCTCTAGTCTAGCACACACTTTTTCTACTTCTTCTTGACACGCAAAATCAATTTCTCTTTATAAGCTCATGAGACAAAAGTCGTCAATGCCTTTGACTTAGCCTCTTCCTTTCCATTGTGCAGGAAAGACTCATTTAATGGTTACATTCTTTGCCTTTGTAGTTCTTGTTCATGCCTTAGGTATCTGCAGTACCCAAAATCTAGTCTTGTTCACTTGGCAATATCACTTGGCATTTATTCCCATTTATACATTAATTGAGTAACTTATGGCTCCTCCTACTCTACCCCATAACCCGAGTCCACGAGTCCACATCTCTTCTCTTGCACATCAATGGTCACTACACACTTTATAGAACCCATCTACAGCTGCCACTTGTTGCAAAACCGATTCCAACTTTAGCCTAGACAGGTTTGTGGGTCTAGGACAGGTCCGACCACAAACTGGTTCCACCTGCTATGAACCCATCCCTCGTTCTTTCAACAATCATATTTTCAAATGCACAACTTAGCTTAGTTAGCCTAGGTGGTTCTTTTGGGTCGGTTGAGGGAAATCATTTAAATGGTTACCTATATAAACACATCCATCCTAACTCTTTTGGGGCATCTAGGATTTAATATTAAAGGCATACTCTAAGGACAGTGAGTAAAGTATTGAAAGCATCCATACCTTAGAGTACGACTACAACAAGCTATTTAAAATTTCAATACATCTCTATTGCTGTCCTAGATCACAAATCCATGAGTCACAATTGTGGCACAAGTGTCTATTGCCAAGTGTGAGGGCTGATTCGCGAGCTCCATCTTTATACTATTTATCAGTCTCCATCTCATCATAGGATTGGGAGAACTACGTGTGGCTTGATCCCTCTTCGGAGTATTGGTACGTTGTGCAATGCTTATCACATTAGTGGGTGTGTGGCATGGTCACTCCAACTTAAATTGTTACTAACCTCTTTTTAGGGTTACAAGCAAGGAGCCATATTCTATCACATGACAACAATTACACAGAAGTGAGCCCAAATTATAGATATTTCTGACACAGGTGAACTAGATCCCAGAATCAGTACTCAGTTAAGAGCAGCAAGGGACAGCTTCATAGTCTAGAGACAGGTTCAGCCACGAACCTGTCTTGTCTTCAATGAACATGCCTTGCGCACACTTTTAGGTCCCTAGATTTTGCATACAACTTGATGAAACCTTGCCCAACTTCTGCACCCAGTTTCAGCACACTGTCACATGTTCTGAGCTCGGTAGCATGGTAGCATCTCTCTAACTTTAAACCCTAACTATGCTTTCATTGGCATATATATAGCATTTAACCTGTCTTGTCTTCAAAGAACTTGTCTTGCACACTTTAAGGTCTCCATATTTTACATACAACTTGGTGACACCTTGCCCAATTTCTGCACCTAGTTTCAGCATGCTGTCACATAGTCTGAGCTCGGTAGCATCGCTCTAACTTTAAACCCTAACTGTGCTTTCATTGGCATATCTATTAGCATGATCTAATTACACAGTTTAGGGCTGTTATGATTATTATTCTGCCATTTTGAGTTGTATTTACACAAGTAATATCTAATTGGGAACATAAACCTAATTTTTGTATTACATTATTACGAGGGGTCAACCAAATTTTGTATGAAATTTTGCTATAAAAGAAAGTAATATGTAAATTTATATTTGTGTCTGTGTAGACAACACACAAAAATTCCAGTCTCCAATATCGTTTCCGTCTCACATCCATTCATGTATATTTTTACTTATGATACAAGCTTTTTCTTTCAAAATTTAAGAGATTGTCATTTAGGACAATTTTGCAATTACAGATTGGTCTTGGCCACTTATGGCCAAAAGAAAATTGAAGAAAAGGATTTATTTATTTATTTTTCCATTTATTTCTTTTGTTTGTCATTGCAGATGTATCATTTTGTTTTTGACATGTCTGCATGGCATTGGTTGGTTCGTTGACATGGCCTGTTTTTATTGATGTGTCTCATCAATGTAATGCACACATGGAGTTTTGTGTAGAACACAAAGCGCAGAATGCAGAAGATGAACTTGAGATGAAAGGCTCAAACTTTTTTTGTTTTAGATATCTGCTCTGTGGAGCATAGAGTAGAAAACTTCTATTGAGGCGAGGATGCTTCATGAAGGCACTTAATGTTTGCAATGCTCCGTGCTTTTGTGTGGTGACAGGTCTCTATATTATAGACTTTAACCAAAATGTGATGATATGAAGTATGTGAAGCATGGGGCAACATACATCCACTGAGCATTGCTTGAGTGTCGTCACCTTTCTATGTTGCCATGATCTTGTGGTAAGCTGCAGACTATCATTTTTCTACCTCATCACAAGGCATGACGAGCGTGAAACCTCACACTTGAGCATGGGGCACATAGAACATGAATGCTCAAACTTGTGTAGGGGACTGAGAGCACAAAACCTCATATTTGACATTTGGGAACAGGATTATCAGGTGGGCAAGGATATATTACTACAACCATATGCTAAAATATACATCCTTATTGCTGATTCTGATGTATTCATGGCTCAAATGCATGTCTCTAGTTTTGTAAATCAGATGTATATACATTTTTTTGCTAACATATGCCAAATCATATGGTCTCAAACTGTAATACACATAATGTAACTGCTAAGAGCTTCCCATGGGTGTAAAACATAAAATATAAACTGAAATACCAATGCAAACATGACCGGAAAAGGCCACAACTAAGCTGACTATGCCAGGAAAAAAACATGAAGCTGTAGCTACAAATGATGAAGTAATGCTGTAAACAAGCTCTACGCGTGACTTCTATCAGTGTGTAAACTCCATATTCTAATGCTAAACAACTATTCAGCACATTATTGAATAATAGAAAGTAAAAGAAGCAAGTGCAAGGAGCATCACACTTAAATGCCAAACCACATCCGACACCATGTTTTACCTTGGAGATGCTAAGTGTGGGGAAAACTCCAGCAAAAGGCTATGGTTTATTCTTTGATGGAAATTCTGAAATAAAGATCTCTTGTAGCATGGTATCTATCTACAATTCCTCTCAGCTATAGCAAGTGCTGCAACTTCCTCATCTTTTCCCATGGATGATGATTTATTTGTCCTCTCAATTATGGAATGGGTGTCATCCTTTTTCCATTCAATGAGTCACGTGGATTTACAAGTGGACATGAAGATTTGGTTACCTTGGAGCATGAGACACTGTGTACCTTTGCAAATGGTCTTCCACAACATTTCTCTCAGTCCTCTTATGTTTGTCCTTGCATTCTCTCATCTTCTTACTCAATAAACTCTAGAGAATTCCCAAACATATGGTTTTAGGAAGCTTTTTACTTACCAAACTATTGAATTTTCACATGAAACTGATACGACATGTTGGTAACGTAAGAGACATCCCGTGGAGTTTTATCTCATTTATTTTCTGTTGATGATATGCCTTCCTCTAATTAGTTCCCCTTGTTACACTTGGCTGATCTTGCATTGAGCCATTGAGACATATATCGGGCCAAATGGTTTAAGATATTTGTTCTTATTTTATTTTCCTCGTCTTAAACTTTTAATTCCCCTTTTTATGCTTACGTGGGAAACTAATGCCGTATATTTAGAATATTCACCATTTAAGTAAGGGGATACATGGTGTTTGCGTAACAAAGACACATGGCACTTTTGGGTCTTTTGGGTAAGGGCGAAACATTTAGGAGGATTGGTGGTCTGAGAACTAGAGCTATGAATAGTTGATTGAGGAGCAGTCCTCTAGTCTTGGACAGACCCGAGGTTTTAAGGAACTATTTAATTTAAATGCCATGTGGATCCCTAGGGTGATTTTGATGCTAAAACTCTAGGTTTGCATAAATAATTTAAACAACAATAAATCAAGATTAATACATGAAATGAAGAATACAGAAACATAGAACCAATGTAAATAGAATGGAGTAATTTCTATTGAACATTTGAGGGAATTTTATACAATTGCTTGCTCCTAGAATCATGGAGTCAAGTCTTATCACATTATCCCCATATCTCTCCTCTATTCCCTAGTCTTACTCCCACACTCCTATCTCTATGAGTTGTGCATTACAACTATTTGCACACTCATGTATTATTTAAATATTAAATAATACTAATATTCAAACCATACCTATATGTTCACACTATGAACACTAATTTCCTAACATTCACCCCCTCAGTGTGAGCATGGGGTAATATAGTACCCGCCTATGTTTTACATATAGTTTTACAAATTGGCTAACCACCAACCAACATTAAAAGGTTTTCTAATGGAACCAACAACCATTTCATCACAGCGTACATTTTTGCCCGCATGATACACAAGGAAACTCTATAGGAAATTTTGCTCCTAATTGAACATGAATTATTCATCTATTCTTATTTACTATCACACATGCATGAAATAAAAAAACTGAAAAATATAAATGATCACCATTACAATAAAACAATCTTGTTGTTGGTGACTAACAAGAGATGTTAATTCTCCTCCATCCTCCTATGCCTCCAGCCTCCATGTGTGACGCTACTTAGTATAGGTATCCATCTGAATTATACTCTTCTTTCTTTTCTGGCTCTTCTTCATGATACGAGTCCACCTCAACATGATTACATTTGCCTCATCCATTTTTAGCTTTCCTTTTATAATGTCTTTGCACGAGTAACACAAAAGGAAGATCTATGTCCTTTTTTCTTACAATAGTAACATATTACTTCCTCTTTATCTTTGGAGGAGTTATTATGCTTCTTTTTTATATAAAGGGCAATTTCTTCCTCAATGTCTTCTTTTGTTCTTTTATCCTCAGCTAGTAGTGCAGATATCATACCTTCAAGTGATTGAGAAGGCATTTGGCCATGAGTAAAAACTACATTCGTTGTATTTTGGAGGTAAGCTATTCAATAAGATAGCTTTTACATCTTCATCATCCACTTAAGCGCCTACTTCTGTCAATTGTCTCAGGAGAGATCCTAGTTCATTCATGTGACTTGACATAGTTGCACTCTCATTCATTTTCAATTTAAACAATTGCAATTTGAGTGTGAATTTAGCATTCACAACCTTAACACCAAATGTTTTGCTTAGCAAATCCGGATATCCTGAAGACCTCTTTTTCAAGTCATTATAATGCAACTCGATTGTCTCGATAAAGCAATCCCAATAATGGATTTTGCTTTTTCATCCCCTGGTTCACCATTTAAGCAATTTTGCAACATCTGTTGATTCTGGTTCTTTTCTACTCACAATCCCCAAAGATTTTTGTTCATTAGTTACATTTGTATTTTCACCTTCCATGTGTGAAAATTTAATCCATTGAATTTATCTAATGGGATTTCCATAATAGGTGTTGAACACAATCGAAAATGCACCCTTACAATAATATTCAACTTTATTTTAAAGCAAATTAATAAAGTATATCAGAGAAATTTATTGAGAATCTTTGGAAAACACTCACTTGTTATTTTTACACAATAGGCGTCGATGACCGAGAGAGAATCGACAACGATTGGAGCAAAATCGATGGCGATCAAAGCAGAGTCGGACAATCGGCAGAGTCGATGGCGATCTTGGTGTTATGAATCTAGAATTGAAAACATGACGACGAAAGCTCCAAAACTCTCGGATCGTATCCTAGAGGCCACGGTTTTTTCTGCAACAACTCTCATAGCTCGTCCTAACTCGCTCACGATACGAGATGATTCTAAAACTCTAGGTTTGCATAAATAATTTAAACAACAATAAATCAAGATTAATACATGAAATGGAGAATACGAAACATAGAACCAATGTAAATAGAATGGAATAATTTCTATTGAACATTTGAGGGCATTTTATACAATTGCTTGCTCCTAGAATCATGGAGTCAAGTCTTATCACATTATCCCCATATCTCTCCTCAATTCCCTAGTCTTACTCCCACATTCCTATCTCTATGAGTTGTGCATTACAACTATTTGCATACTCATGTATTCATTAAATATTAAATAATACTAATATTCAAACCATACCTATATGTTCACACTATGAACACTAATTTCCTAACATATTTTAAATATTTATTTTCTAACTAGAATGATGTCCAAGTGAATCCCGACACCATATTATGGGGATGGAGAATCAAAGATTGGAGTCTTGAAAGACTAAAAGGACTCAACTCATTCCTCATTGGGCCTTATTGAATTTCGATATAATTCAAGTGACATTTTAACTCTCGGATACATTTTAATTAATTTCATGTGTACCTTTAGTTTCCAACAATCAATTCTTTGGCCAATGTAAAGGATGACAATGGGCAATAGTAGTGCAAGGACACATGGTGCTCCACTATAGGAAATATAGAATCTACTAGAATTAGAGCTGAAGGATGGTAGGAGGAATGATTGCAGCCCACTTGATTAGACTTCAAAATATTTACAAGCCCACTTATTTTAGGCTTTAAATATATATATATATATATATATATATATATATATATATATATATATATATATATATATATATATATATATTTTCCTTGGAAAAAAGTTTGTAATTTTATTCATAAAGACAAAATTACAAATCATAGATGCTTCACGTCATACAAAAAGCATTCTGTAGGGGAATCATAAAATAGAAAAAACAGTCCAAAAGGACGATCTAAAAAGATACATTCAGTCCCGAAGAGTAAAGATCAGTAGTCTAACCACCGGGGGTCTCAATTACCATCCCGAGAAAACCACAAACTACAAATTCACACGAATATATATGCTCAAAAGCGAAGGCACGGAGGAAGTAATTGTTAATCTCAATAGTCGGTAAAAAAGCCTCTATCCACGTCACGTATAAGCCCAAAAAGAACTTGATTAAAAGAAAGGAGTATGAACATACTCATGATAATGCATCCACGTGCTTCTTCTTGAACAAACCATTTTCACCGAGCCCTATGTATACCCTCCTTGGATAGACTGTTGTCACCCCGAAGTTGCACCCTGATAGAGAATGGTGTGTGTACTCTCTCTCCTGTTGACAAAATTGGAACACCTCAAGGTTGTGGGTAGTCTATGTCTGAGGTGAACCTCCAGAGAGGGCTGGTTCTCTTGTGAATCACCTAAAAATGAAAACTTTGACAAGGAAAAGGGAAGAGGAATGCGGAAAATGGGAAATAAGGGTGATACACCAAAAGTTGACACTTGCATGTAACTCTGCACACAGAGAATTTGAAGATCCACACACTTGCACAACTCTAGACTATTTGCATAATAAATTCAAGGGTTTAGGAAAAAATGACAGCGGTAGAGGGAGTGAATTCCACACTAAGGCAAACACAATATCCTATGCAACACAATGAAAAATATGAAAACAACAGTATGAGAGGGCAAAATGAATCTTTTTTATTCAGAGGTGCAAGTACAATAGTTGAAGATGCACAAGCAAATCAGCTGCTCCAAGTGTCTTATGAATTTTTACAATCAAATCAGCCCATATAGACTGATCAAAACCAGAATAGACTGCCCCCATTCCAAAAATAGACTGCTGCATGCAATAAATAGACTGCTGTTTTAATTTAATTTATTTTCCTCTACCCTTTGGCGCCAACCTTAGGAACAGACTGCTGCATGCTTTTGTTTATTTTATTTATCCTCATCCAACCTTGGCGCATGGGACAACAATTGACTTCTATTTATAAAAAATTCCTTCTATTTTTGGTGCATGGAGCAGCAGTTCCCTTTCTTTTATTTATTTTATCTAATTTTATACATGGCGCCAAATATAGGACTGGAACAGCAGTTAGTAAATTTATTTTGTTTCTCTTGTCTCATCCCTCCATGGCGCCAAATATAAAACATCAGTTCTATTTAATTAATTTATTTCATGCACCATGCACCTTAACTCTCCTTATTTCTCCTTGGCGATATCATTAGAACTGAAGCTCCTTTTGCTTATTTTATTTATCCATGCACCAACTTTCCTTGGGCCAAAGATAGAACAACAGTTCTATTTTAATTAACTTCCCTTCATGAAAAGTCTTCCTCTGGTGCAGACCACCTTTGGCTTAAAATATGGTAACAAGACCATCAGCCATCTGGTTCCGTTCTCTATATATATGATGAAAAGAAATATGTGGAAAAACAGGGATAATGCCTTGTATCTCATCACATATAGGTTGCAGAATGAAATTTTTCATGAGACTTTCTTGTTTCATCCACTTTATCACCAAAAGTAAGTCCCCAAATTTTTTAATCTTTGCAACCCCTTTTTCTGCTGCAAGTAGTAGTATGAGCTTTAAGGCCATCAATTCAGAAAAGTTGT
The DNA here is from genome assembly GCA_018340775.1 of Taxus wallichiana var. yunnanensis. Classification (NCBI taxonomy): domain Eukaryota; kingdom Viridiplantae; phylum Streptophyta; class Pinopsida; order Cupressales; family Taxaceae; genus Taxus; species Taxus wallichiana. The sequence continues at coordinate 758,790,733 of CM031237.1, forward strand.
TTGTTCCCTGCTCCAAACCTGCTTTGATTCTTATGGAATGATATTCATTTATGAATAATATACCCCCTGCACCACATAATATAGGATCACCTTGTGACACACCAGCAAAATATGCCCATGCACCAGTTTTATCAAATATTTTATTTGGCTTTAAAATATTTAGGAGTACATCATGTTGATAAGATTTAGTCAAATACCAAAACTAGAAGGTTGGAGGGCACAAGAGGAAGGTCAAATACCGAAACTAGAATGTTGGAGGGCATGAGAAGACTAGACGGACTTCACCTATTTATGAACCCGACCTTTATCATTAAAGTAAGTTTTAACTATAACATTTGAAGATTAAAACTCAAGGACGGGCAATACCAAGCATTTTTCATGGATTACTCCAGGTGGTTTCTTTGGTCATAGGCATGCTCATAAGAGATTCAATGCTTTCATATTTGCAAGAGCTGGGAGATGACACTCATTTGAACATATTCAAATGATCTGCTAGAAATTGAATGGGCGACCCACGAACATATACATGCATTTGAAATCGGAATACTGCCTCATCTCGATACTGTGCTCCACTTGGTTATGTAGCATCTGGCACTGGCTATAAAGGGATGATGTGCACCTGAGCTGAATTGGAAGTAACACATAGATTAAAACATTCATTTCCTAGTGCCAATTTTATTCAATAAACTCATGGATTCTCATGTGTTTTACAATATTTGTGAAAGAAAATGCAACCTGTGCTAAGAAAATTAAAATTGATATTTACAATATGTATGTGGCACAAGCCCCGGAAAGATAGAAACAAAACATTAAATGAAATCACTGACTGGTACCGATAAGTAGCAACCAATTTGGCATTACGTTTTGCATGTGTGGAGTGGAGTAGTTTCTTCGGCTTAGCCAATTGCAATACGTAGAGTATTGTGTCATAGGAGAAGCATCTCAATCTCTTTACCTATTGCAACTATGATAATGATTTATCACCTTCAAAACACACTTCTTTGTTCCACAATATGTGCACGTGCAAATTGGATTGCACATATCCAGTCTGCATCTAACATGATTAGAATAAAACTAAAAAGATACCTAAATATTCCTTTGTATTCCTTCAAACATGGTAATGTTCATGATATTCTCGGGCTTTCTTTCGTTGAGGCAAAGAATCTAATATTTATTGACAACTTCCTTGGCCGCTTTGTAATTCAGGCCGCACACTTAACTAACATTGCTCAAACACGTCCAAAGTTTGAGGGATGACAATGCTTACCAAGATGGGCTCATAATAATTAATAGGTCCTTCGTTCAAATTACTTTCTCTATTGGACTTGAGATTAGAGAATAAAATGTTTCCATTGTAGGAATAATCTTGTCATAAATGCAGGAGAATAATATTTCATAGTCACTGGTTCTAAGTATATGAGTATTTATTCCAGTAGGATCCGTTGATTCTTTGAATTTTTCAATAGGTGGCTTCATTTTCAAAGATCCTTAGAATAACTCCTTATCATCTTGGAAATAAAACAAATTGTGATGAAGAAAGGAATCAACCGAAGCCACATCATTATTATTCAAACTTGGTATAGCTGCTGACATATATGATTTCTCAAACTCAGGCTCAAGTCTGCACCTTCACGTGATTTATAAATTGATTAATAATGGATAGTTGCAGCTTCAAGAAAAGTGCCTTCCTCTTCAAAAACTCATTTGTTAACTACCACAAACTCTTTTTAACGAGCACAATAACATTTAACAGAGTCACCAATTTTGTTTGGCTCTGACTGCTCATATTGTAGATCATGTAGAATTTATTCAGCATGCAAAGGGTCTGGAAAATTGCATTGACCATCCTCTGCGAGATATTCATCAGTCAAGCAAGGGTATGCCTTTTGATCTGGAAGAGAGTTATCAAGCCTGTCGAAATGCTCTGTTTCTAGGGGAATGATAATGATTGAAACTACTTGAAATTATGGGTCCTTCTCTTGCAATACAAGCACAAGCAATTTGCCAGGGTTATTCTCAAGGATTTTTCCCAAGCAGTGAGCAAAGGGACATAATCTTGACTATCAAAGGCGAATTCACACGGAATTTCTATTTTCGCATCAAATACATCACACTCCCTTTTCTTCTGTTTGAGCCACAGGAGTTGCAGGTTAAAATTTGAGTGTGTTTGGAGAAAAATATTTTCCCACCATTCATCCTTTAATACATCTTGTCAAGCTGAGGCTGAGCTATTCATGTTAAACTCTGTGACGGATTGAGCCCATCGTGTGATTCATTTAGATTCATCCACATTATTATCTCTTCCAGGAGTTCCTCAAGGCTAGAGCATATTGATCTGAAATGGATCATTCACATTCACTTTTAATTCAGTTTGATTCACATTCACCATTAAGACACTCGGACAAACACTTAAACACCCTTACTTTGAATGATGAAGGCTGAAGAACCTTTGGAAAAGACTGTTGCAGGAAAAGAATATTGTTGGAGAAATGACAGATGCCATGAGGATGGTCCAAACCCTACGTGATTCCCTCTCACTTTTCTGATTTTGAAAAACAGGGATATGCAATGGATTTGGCGTCCATCGAATACGCTTTTATGATGAGACTGAGTTAGGCACATTGATTTGCTGTTTTATTTGTTAGGCGAATTTGGCCATTACTGAATTCGTCACCTGCAGATAGGAAAACACAAACACATTCCCTGTCCAAGCACAACAAAGGAGAAGTTCAACCATTCAGAATGGAAGTTGGGATGTTCCACATCCCAACTATTGAGATGGAATGTCGTTTAGGTCTCTTTGCCTTGATTAGTTGATCCGTTTAATGCATAAGTATGACCATGGGATCTTGTAAAAGCATCTGGAGTTGTAGTATGTACTTTCAGTTGAGTGTAGTAAATGTGTGATGTTTGAGACGGCCGCAGAACAGAGAAAGCAAGGAAGAGCTTGTGGTGATGCCGATTTAGTCCTACAGGGTTCTTGGAGTCTATGAGTGAGCAGTTGACTTGTAATCTTGCCGATTATGCAATTGACATAAGGAGGCACTTCCCTAAGTTACTGGAGTTTTCGCACATTGGGTTTCTCAGATCTCAAGGGTATATCTTGTGTTCCCTTGTTTATGTGATTTCTGTTCTTACGTTTACTTGCTGCCTTTCATTTAATTACAACTGCAGTTCCATTTCCAGCCCTAAGCACCACTATTCTATGTCGAGGCTGTTTTAAACATTGTTTTACAACAGCATATATAGTTCAGTGTTGCCTGCATCTCGGGACGGGACAGGGTTTCAGGGACAGCCAAAGATTTCCCAGGTTTTGTGGACATCGGGGGAGTGGGGAAGCGGCTATTAAAATAACATTTAAAAGTAATTTTTGAAAATTAAATAACATATATAAACATAGTAGGCATAACATTAAGGTTTGTAAATATCTATGGCATTTAGCAATTGCATTTTTCATGATAAAACCATAAAGAAATGAGATATCTATTAGTTTATATCCTGAAATACTGATTCTGAACGGGCAATACTAATCCTCTGAGCATTAATAAGCATATAAACATGACAACTCTTTGTTCTCTGAGCATTAATAAGTATATAAACTAGATGACTACTTGGCGTTTATCATTATCATCATTCTGGATTTAAAAACCTTCTGGAAATATGCACATCAATTAATAGTTAATAGTTCTTGAAGATTGAAGGGGATCACTTCACCTTGTACTGCAATTCTTACCAAAAGGATTCCCCATACCCATAGAGGACTCTTCTACACTAGTCCATGTCAGAAAACATGATGAATTTGTGCAATTTGGACACGTTTGTATCTGCAAAATTTCAGTAGGACAGTTGGAGCGATAAGTAAGTGGATTTCTGAGTATTTCAAGATACGAAAGCATTGTAAGTAATCAAGCTCTGTAGATGGTCTTCAAGGCTATATTTTTGTGTGGTTAAGATGTACAGAAAACAATTAACGTAGATTTCTTTTTGATTGTAATCTGATTTTTTTCTGTTTCTTTTCATTTTTTGATGGCTTCTTGACATCCCTCTTGGAGGGTGGGGGACATTCCTGGGGCATCCCAAAAATTTAGGATGTTTCCCGGACATTCCCCTTTTAAATCTACAAACTGGGACAGGAAGGGAATGTTTCTTCCTGCCCGTCCCAGAAATGTCCCGGGTGTCCAGGACGAGGGAAAATCATGGTGATGCATCCTTATTTAACTATGATATAATCATAAATCAGTTATATATCAGTTTTGGAATCTGTTTTGATGAATTAGGAGTGGAGTGCCTATACTAATTACAGATCATCTTCTACTTGAGTGAATTCATCAAGATAAGTATAATCAACCTCAACCTCTTTTGATGCTTAAATTTTGGAACTGCGGTAGACCCAACGTGATGGTGGCCTGTATCTCTGCAAAAGGATTTCAGAATTTCGTTTTTCTGAGTGAGAGCAACTCTTTTCTTTACAGAAGTCTTTTGAGCAGAGAACTATGCGCACATTGGGCAGCACGAGACTCAACTTGCAAATGCCATTGTTCAAGTCAGACTGAGAAGTGAGCAGATGATGATCCCATGTTCATATTTCAGGACACTCCACTTCAAGATCAGTGTCATTAATTTTTTCTTGCACAATGTCAGTCTTGAGTCTGTATTCTGTTGGTTGACACCTCTCTTCGTACTGTTGTAAAATACATTGTCATTGTACTTCAGGGTTATGTTTGGTATAAAGATCTTATACGATAATGTAACGCCGTGTCGTCAATGGTAATTGCCAACCAATGTCCACATCTACTTGAATTCATCCTGATCCAACTTCACAAAGGCAACAGCGCCAAAAATGTTTCCTACAACAAGTCATGCTATTAAAGAATACTATCTGCAGATTCATAAATACATATCATGAACATAACAAAACAATTTGTTTATAGCATAGGTAGTATAACATAAAATGCTTGGTACATGGAGGACCTCTTACACCAGCACCCCTACCCTAACATTCAACTTGCTATTTGAAAGACTGATGAATGTTGTTTAATACATAGCCATCAACCCCAACCGTTATTCAATTCATACATACACTACCAACGCCAACAATGTAGTCATTAACAACATTCAAAGTATGATACCAAACCATATAATTTATTCATATGTTGAGGACAATACTTAATAAGTTAATGACAACAGGACGAACTGCAATAATCCTTAGGCTTAGACTATTTTGTCTTTGTAAACTCAGATCTCATTCTTATAGGTATTGGCTAACCAACAATTGGGTTGTGCATTTTGTTTTTAATTCCGTGGGAAATATTCCTATGCCATGTCAACTAACAATGGCATCTTATTCTGCTACTTTGTGAGCCATGTCACGACTATGCCCTTGCCCCATCATACAAGTAGGAAGACCGACAGTCTTCAAAGGTATTTTATCAACTATTTGAAAATGGGTTGTGCTCTATACCAGAAAAGGTCTTGGAACGAACTTCTTTTTGGACTATTTTGTATTTGTATAACATTGATCTCATTCTTATGGGTATTGGAGCTGGTGAACCTCTAATTGTGTTGTGCATTCTGTCTCTATTCGGTATAAGAAAGATTCCTATCCCATGTCAACAAATGATGATGCCTCATTTTACCATCAAGTGCTCTATGTCACTCGTACCACTATGCCATTGCCATGTTATCGCCTTGCCACATCATCATACTAGACAGGCTGGCTGTCTCAAGAGACATAATTGAATGCCGGGAATGGGGTCATGTTCCTTGTTGAAAAATGTCTTGTAACAAACATTGCCACCACGATGTCACTACCTTATTTTAATCTTTTGTTTATAATGTGGCCTTGCACAGTTGATTGGCTCATTCCTCATAGCCAAGAAGATGATTATTAGACTGTGCTCTCCTCGTACAACTTTGATCTCATTCTTATCGGTACTGAAGTATCCCCTTTCTCAAAATTAAACAGGTCGAAGACCCTTAGCCCATTCATTGTTTCCTGACGGCTAAGGGATGAGAAAAAGGGAAACTAAGTCATAATAAATTAATTTTAAAAGTGCAAAATAAAACTTTATTATAAGCACTTTAATTAATTTATTAGTGACAAAATAAAATTAGAAAAAGAAATGTCACTTTATTTTATTTCTTTCCCTAAAGGAAAAATGTGACCCATATAGGGACATATGCAAGGGGATAAAAAAATATTAAATGAGAGGAAAGAAAGTTGATTGGCCCTTTTTGTGGCAAAGAGGCCAAGGGATATTATAAAAGCAAGTCACCATGCATAGGAGAGATCATCTTTTTACATCTTATCAATTCAGAATTTTGGTCTAAGCTTGCATGCTTTCCAATTTAACTCCAAAGGACGAAAACCCTTTGTAGTTTTGCTTGAGAGGACGAAATCCCTCTTTAAGCTTAGGAAGAAGAACGAAAACTCTTTTTTTCTTTTGAGAGGAAGCTCTACTCAGGGGTTTCCACTGATTTTCAAGGCTATATTTCAGATTTCCAACAGTTGTTGAAGGTTTGATTTGCAGATTTGTGTTGATTCCAGCTAGGGTTTGAAGGTGGAGTATTGTTGCTGAGTTCTACCTTTTATTTCTAGCACTTCCATAGTGGAGTGACCCATATTGTGTGCATTTCTGAGTGATCTAGGGCACGTTGAGATCAGATTTGATTTGCTGTTCCATAATCTGATTTTTAGAAGCCAAGATCAGCTGAGTTGCATATTTTTTGGGCTGAGGAAACTCCATTTTCAGTCTTGTCAGTGAGCTGTCATTCTGCAGATTTATTAATAAAATTCAGCCCTTCATTTGATCCAATCTGGTATTTTTCTGATGTTCTCAACTAAATAAAAATTGTTGATTTGTTTGGTGAAAGATTTCATTGATTTTACTTCAGTTTTGAGTGACTTCCATCTCCTAAGCAAGTCACACTTTTCAGTAATAATTCAGATCTGCATTATGTTTTTTGAGTATATCTTCTAGACATTGCTGTTTTAGTTCAGATTTACTGCTGTTCCGTTTGGGGTCAAAATTTATTCCATTGGGGACATTACAGGTACTGGTGAACCTATAATTCAGTTGTGCATTCACTCTCTATTTGCTACAGATTTTGGCGATATGTACCATATGTTATTGTGATAAACTGGTAATTATTGTTCATAGATGATTTGGCCTTATTGTTGTTGCCATTTGTTGAGAGAAGAATTTGATAAGTTGAGTTCATATGAAATTTGAAAGCGAAAAATGTTTTAAGAGTGATCACAACATTGTTTTCCATACAAAGAAAGGCTGAGAGGACCCCTTTGTTTTGTCAGAAAGAAACATTAATGCTGGCTTGTAATCACATTGAAAGAAGACATTGGAAGTTAAATGCTCCACATTTTCTAGGAAATAGAAAGTCAATGAGCTCAATGATCGTATGTAATGTAACGTTTCAGTTTCCAATCTAACTTATAAGTTCAGATATGAAGCCTTTTAGTTTTTCACTTGAGACATTATGGGCCAAGATGACTTGGACATAAACTTTTCAATTTTTTGATAACAATTTTTACGATCATGCTAGTTTGCAGTTTAGATGGTATGTTGTTGAATTTATATGCTTATAGCCATTTCCTGTTTTTTGGATGCCAGATTCAAAACTCTCTCCCTATGTTACTCTGGGCTCTTTCAGTGATGATTATCACACTTTATAATATTCTCCTTCATTGCGCTCTTCAGTTTCATGCTTTTAACGAGCCTTGAGCTGGATGGTGGTTGCTTGTTCTTGCAGTGATGACTAGCACCCTTTGTAATATTTTCTTTCACTGCTCTCTCCAGTTTCACGCTTGTAATGAGCCTTGAGCTGGATGTTGTTGTAATATTCTCCTATTTTTATTGATGCAATTGACCCATTTTTCAAAAAAGGAAAAAGAAGTTTTTCAGTTGAAGCTGTATTGTCTTATAACTTTGATGTGTTTATCGTTGTGAGGGTATGCCTGTAGCAAATTGTTACGAATCTGAAGCAATAGCTTATGTTGGGATTTATTTAGGACGTGTATGTGCTTATGCCTTTGGAGTATATTTCCTTTTTTCATGAGCATTGTTTTGTGTTTATTGTATCCACGTAATAGTCCTAACATTTCATGGGGATTTTGGGAAAATGAGATCTTGTGATAGTGCATGTACAATATACTAATAGTAACCTTAATTATGGCTGCTGGAAGTACATGTTTATATTTTACTATTATTAAGATTACAAGGTTTTACATTTTTGTCATCTTTGATGCCATTTTTGCATCATGTATTAATTTTCACCTCTCAGTATTGCAGGTTGTCGAGCCTCTGATTATGCAAGGGAAAACAGTATTCCAGTTATTATCTTTCCGAAGAGCATGACCGAACCTTCTGGATTATCTTCAATGGATCTTATAACCACTTTGAGGTGCACTTTTCTTCTTGCTTTTTACCCTACAATGTTTGTTGTGTTTTATGGATGAAGCGAGTTTAACAGTAAAATCAAAATCAGCTGAAAGCTAAAAGCTTTGCCAATCCAAAATATCACTTGCTTTGTGGGTCACCCTTGCCTTGTGATTATTACCAGTTTGCATGAGTGAAAGGTTATTGAAGTAATGACTACTCATGGAAGATAGGCCATTGAATGATGGCTGGAGTATTAAATATTCCAGGTGGTTAAAAGCTGCACTAGAATAAAAAGTCTAATTAACATTTAACCACGGAAACTCCAATAGCTTGAAAATAATATTTGAGTAATGGATAATGTCACATTGGTAATAATTGTGAGACAAGGCTGGATTATAAGGCATTGCATGCATGAAAAACTTTCATAATCGGGAACAAGCTGTGGGATGAAGTCCCTGCTGTCCTGTTATCATCTTCCTGATCCCCGACTAGCATCACTTATAGTTACTTGTGTGCTTTGTGGGTTTCCTTGCCTTCTGATTATTACCAGTGTACATCTGTAAAAGGTCATAGAAATTATGACTTCTCGTAGAAAATAGGTTATCAAAGAATGGCTTGAGTATTTAATACTCCACATAGTTAAAACTCCCAATAAAATAAAAATGTAACTAATATAATATATTCAATCGTGGAAGTTCCAGTTACTTGAAACTCAAACAAATCATCAAAAAGACCAACACAAAATTGCAAAGAAACAACTTAAATATAGGATTCATCAAAATTTGGAAGGTGGATAAAGCTAAGTTGCCGCATTCGAATTCGTGTTCGAATTCGCCGATGATTAAATTCGTGAAAAATTCGCTGGTAAAAAAATCAGCGATTAAATTCGTGATTAAATTCGACTATGAGAAATATACATTTTTATTACATATATAAAAACAAAAGATAAATTCACATTTCAAAAGAGAGATAATATCACATTTCATTGATTTCATAAGTAGCTATTACAATAATGTGATTGAAAGCAAAAACTTCAAAAAACATGTGCTCTTGAGTTGCGATCAAGGTGGCAGTGGGACGATTAGTTCGAGCACGGAGAATACTCGCTGAGTTTTGGAAAGCTATCCAAGTATTTTTAATTACTAACTGTCTACAGGAAATCAAAGCTCATGATTCTTTCAGAAGATTGCAAGAAGTTGCTTGGTCTAAAAAGATGCAAAAATGGATTTTATGAAAATAAGAAAAATATTGCCATCAATGCGTAGAGCTCGAGAAAATATGCACTTTTAGAGAAAACGACACCTGAAACGGATCTACAGAATGAAAGTTATGGCACAGGCAAGTTTTTGTTGCTACATCTTCTTGGACCCTTTCCAAAAATGGCAATTTTTTTTCTATCCTTGCGATTTTTTCACCAAAAATCCAAAAACGGAAAAAATTGCCAAAAAAGGAAAAAAACGCGAATTAAATCGCGATTTTCAACCCACTGTTAAAATTCGGCGAATTTCGAATTTTTTCCTTCAAATTCGCCGAATGCGGCAACTTAGGGATAAAGTACTAGATGGTTCAAAGGGCATAACCAAAAACATAAGTTGCAGATACGTTCGCTCGCAAGGTCGGATACGAATACATAAATATGCGATATGAATATGCTGAGATATGTCCTTGACATTTCGAATAAGGTCAAATACATTTGCGGGACGTATTCAAGCTTATCCGACTGTTATGCGGGATATATACGAAGAGGTGTATCCAAGGCATATACTCGACAAAAAATGTCTTTTATTTTTTTAACATTAATATATGAAGTGACCAAAAAATAGAAAACACAATGAAAACCCTAAAAAGACAACATAAAACGTCCACGATACACAAAAGCAACACATACCTCTCATTGCATATTTACCTCTCTTTGCTCATTTAGGTTTGATACTTCTTTTGCGTTGCAAGACCCATGTGTGAGTTGTAGCGGAAGTCCTCCAAGAAAATGTGGTTCTAATGAACCCCATCATGATGTTGATGTTGATGCTCTCAATGAAAATAATGAATATGATGAATATTGAATACTAATTTTGATGTAATAATTAAATTTAATATTTATCATGACATTTGTGACTTGTCATTTGGCTTTTGGTTGGCATTATATAAATTATCAATAGTATTTTGTGGTTATTTGGTTTTTAATACGCATACTATGTGATTAATTCCTATTTATCAGGCTAAAACTTATATATAGTTTTTATTTTTATATATTTTCTGTATGGCCATATCCTAACCTGTATCCAGGGCAAACAAAATTTCCGCATCCGACTATAGGGTTGTTTGTATCCATATCCATATCCAACATTATCGGCTATTGAGTCAAAAATTCACGTTGTCCTTTATGAGTACAAAAGGGAGTTTTATGCACTCCCCATCTTCGATAATAATTCAATGGTAGCTAGATTGGAGGTTGAACTTAGTAAACTATCAATTGCAGGTGTGGGAAACTTGTCTTTAGTGGTAATCTTGTTGAGCTCTTGATAATCTAGACACATGCCAAGAAGAGCTATTTGACTAGGTTGAATGATATTGGGGCACCTCAAGCATTGCTTGCACCATATGACCAATTTCACTCTTTTGCATGTCTGGGTAATGATAAGGCCTAATATTGGGTGGTTGACTCCTTGAAATGAGATTATTAGCACGATCATGCTCCCCATTGGTGAAAGACCTTTAGGTACTTTCTGAAACACCTTGCCATGCTTATTGATGATGGTCCTCAACTCTTGTGGTCAATCTGATTGGAGCGGTTGTACTTCTAGTGAATAACAATGAGCTGTGACTCCCGTGGCTTCCTTCAACAACTTTTTCATGTGGCAAGAGCTGATCACTCGTGAGGGTTGTCCTTGGATGCCCATAAGCTCATTCTCGATGCCGTCTAGCATGAAGTGGACAAAAAGATTCCATAAATTCATTGCAATAGTGTTTAGTGTCTTCAGCCATTAAACTCCAAACAAAATCTCTGCATCCCCAACTATTGATGGATAGGTCAATCTTTTTGTATTTTCCTGCACAATTGATGGTGCCACTGTTCGCAATCATCACCCAAAATTAGGGAGCTGGGTATCATCAGTCTGCCAATCTCAGGGCAATGAAAATATGAGTGTCAACTAAGTCAATCAAACTTATTACCTTCTGTGCTTTAGTGAACCTGACAATCCTTAAGGGTTTTAAGACATGTTAATAGCTGTTAATCTATGAAAAGTTATTATAGAGTTGTACCATGTGCAATATCTTCCACTTCAATTGGCTCTTCCTCCTGTGTATACTCTTATGTCAAACAGGTTCTTCTCAATAAATGTCCTTAGTTGAATTTATTGTTACAATTAAAACAAAACCTTTTTGCTCTCCTCGCATCTATTTGTGTCAGGGTAAGTCTTGTTGGTTGAGCATGCTGCTAGGTTGATGGCTATGCTCAATGCTGTCGGCTGACCTACTGATGATAATGATAGTTGCAATCTGGCTGACCTTGATGCTGTTAGTAATTGTTGTGATCCTTGAATATCCCTGTATTAGATATGTTTCCAACCATGTATTTCGCTTCCACTTTGTGAACTACAATGATAGATTGACAACCTCTTAAGGTTTAAAGAGATGAACCTCAATCATTCACACAACCATTGAGAGCTTGAATTGCATTATTCAGTAATCAGCAATTTGGATTTTTGATACAATTGAAAGAGAAATTTGGAGAATTGCATTTGGAGGTAAGTTTTTTTAAAAAAATTCTTTCAAGTTTTTGCAAATTCGGTCTATATTATTTAAGTTTTATATATTCATATTGTAATTTTAAATACATCTAATTTAAAAGCGAATGATTTTAAATTTTTAATAGTCATTTGGAGCCGGAGGTATATTTTTTTTTTTTTTTCGCAAATTCGTTCTAAATTATTTAAATTTTATATATTTGTATTGTATTTGATTCTTTGAATATGTTTTGTAATTTTAAATGCATTCAATTTAATTGCGAATCATTTTAAATTTTTAATAGTCATTTGGAACCGGAGGTATGTTATTTTTATTAAATTACGGTTAAATATGGTTATTCAAACATGTTTTGTAATTTTTTTTTTAAAAATTTAATTAAGTTTACGTTTTTTTAATTTTTTAAATGTGCATTGTGTTAATTAGATTAGAATTTTTAACAATGGCATAGAGCTACAATGGCATCAGTTCGGTTCGGCATGATCAAATCATCACTAGTAGGAACCGTTCCTGCGAACGCCCGTACCATCGCTTGGAAGTATGGTGTACGTGGAGCAGTTCCGGAACAGTGGTTTGCAATTTTTGTGGCAAAACATTTTTTGGAGGCATCAATCGCTTAAAGTATCATCTTGCATGTATTGTTTTCGAGACGTTGTGGTTGCCCCAATGTTACGGAAGAGGCAAAGCGAGAGATGAAAGCAGAGTTGACAGAGCTAGAGGAGAAGAAACTAGAGAGGGAAAGGGTGCATGCAACCATAGCAAAAGTTGTTAGACCTGGGGCTGGAATGACAGAGGATTCAGAGGATGATGCGGCAACAATTGTGGGCTCTACTCGTGGTCCACACATATGAACCGGAAGAGGCACATTTGCTTCATCGAGTTCGAAGCAAAGGCATACATAGCTTTTTTGTACCAAGGAACATACTGGAGCACAACCTTCATTGCAAGGTACAACTGAAAGAACAAGGATATGCACGAGGAAGCGGATAAAGCATGTGTGAATTTTTAGTACTACAACAACCTTCCATTCAATGTGGCAAAGAGCTCGTATTGGGAGTACTTGGTGACAACATTGACAATTGTAGGGAAAGGGTACAAGGCACCCTCTCCAAAAGACTTGAGTGGGAAATTGCTCAAGGGTGCAGTTGCAGATGCAACTACAATTCTAGAAGATCAAAAGAAACAATGGCAGAAATATGGATGCACCATTCTTTCAGATGGGTGGATGGATGGAAGGAACCGCACCCTCATTAATTTTTTAGCGGCTTCAAATGGTGAGATGGTGTTTTTGAAGTCTATTGATGCCTCTAACATAGTTAAAAATGCAAGAGAATTTGAGTCTTATGTTGGAGAAGATTGTATTAGAGGTGGGTATATAGAATGTTGTGCAAGTTGTCATAGACAATGCAACAACATATGTGGCGGTTGGGAGACTACTACAGAGAGACATCCATCACTCTTTTGGACTCCTTGTGCGGCTCATTGCCTTGACCTTCTTTTGGAGGACATAGGCAAAATTGATTGGGTGAGGCCGGTTGTAGAAGATGCAAGAAACATAACAAAGTACATATATAATCACCCTTGGGTTCTTAGCTTGATGAGAGAACACACAAAGGGGAAAGAGCTTGTGCGAGCCGGTGTCACAAGGTTTGCAACTAACTTCTTGACGTTGCAAAGTATTTCTAGTTTGTTGACATCATTGAAGCAAATGTTTGTGAGTCAAGCATGGCTAGACTCACAATATTCAAAGAAAGTTGATGGAGAGAGGACTGCAAAGATAGTTTTTGATGATATCTTTGCAAAGAGAGCTATAGAGATCATCAAGGTAATTTCAAACTTCGATTTATATTTCAAGTTGATTCCTTTATTTTAATTTGTTAAATTATAAATATATTGTTATTTACTTTTTTACTTTATTTGTAAGTTTGTAACCTTACATTTTAATTTGTGTGTAGGTGTCAGAGCCGTTGGTGAGGGTTTTGCGTTTGGTTGATGGGGAGCAAAACCCTATGGGGTACATTTATGAGGCCATGGATAGGGCCAAAGAGGCTATCCAAAACTATTATAGGGGGATATCATCAGATATGGTCCCTTTTGGGAGATAATTGATCGGAGGTGGAACAATCAACTCCACCAACCTATTCATGCAAGCGGGGTACTACCTCAACCCCAAGTTTTTCTTCTCCGATGGCTTCACAGATGTGAACGGAGAGGTTATGGAGGGCCTTTCAACATGTATTGAGAGGATGATACCAAGAGGTTGAGACGAGGGACCTCATTATTTTAGAGCTGCAAAATTACAAACATGTTAAGGGGAGGCTCTTTTCTTTGGGGTTAGCTATCCGAGGGAGAACCACACAATCACCAAGTAATAAAAATTAGAATGTTTACTAAGTTACTTATATGTGTTACTAGTTACAAATTTGATTTTATTAATTACTTATAAACTTTTGATTATCTTGTTTGTAGGTTCTTGGTGGGAGGATTGGGGAGGAAATACCCCGCATCTTCAAAAGCTAGCCCTCAAAATTTTATCTCAACCTTGTAGCGCTTCTGGATGTGAACGCAACTGGAGTTTGTTTGAGGCCATTCACACAGAAGAAGCAACAAGTTGACTCAAAAACAGCTCAACGACTTGGTTTTTGTGCAATACAATCTCCGACTTCGCACAAGAAAAGTGGAGGCCACATCGGAGGAGCTTATTGATTTGGATGAGATAGATCCATACAATGAGTGGACTGGGCAAGAAGAGGAAATCCTATGCGTTCACAGAGGATGAGATTGCTTCTTTCGAGAGGGAAGCTATGGAGGGAGAAGCACTAGCAGAGATATTGGATTGGATGACATCTTTGGAGGTGATCTCGAAACATGCAGAGGAGCCACCACCATCTACTACCAGGTTGGAGCCAGAGTCGCAGCCTTCTAGGAGGAGCGAGGAGACGCAACCGAGTGTGGGGACTAGTAGAGGCAATAGACCCTCTCCCCAATATTTCTCTAGAACGGGGAAGAGGAAAATGTAACTTATTGTATATTGTAACTTGCATAGATATGAAATTTATGATGATAATTTTCAATGACAATCATCATAAATTCATAGCACTTATCAGTCGGTTGTTGTATTCGCATGATGATGCGATTTTGTATTGTATTTGTATTCAAATCTAATAGAAAACACTTCTCCAACATTTTATAGACTCATTTGATACATTTTGTAGCTATATTTTATAGCCTTGCTGCAGCATCTGAACTTCTCTGTGCTCATAGGCTTCGTCAAAGCATGTGGAACATTTACCAAAATATCCACCTTGTCCAGTACAACCTTTCCATCCTCCACCATGTCATGATAATAATCTTCATGAATGAGCAACCATGAATTCCAATGGAATTGCCCTTCTTGACAAATTAGAGCCATAACATGTTCTGATACCAAATGATAGATTTTTTAGAGCTTTGATCAAATTAACACAAAAATAAACTTTTTATTAATCATTCAATGAGAGTGTTGAATATGTAAGGATGAATTTCACCCTATCATCAATCCCAACATATTCCCCCTCAATCTCTCTCATCTCCATTATTCTCTAATGACACTTCTCTACGTGAGTTGTTCTCACAACTCACACACAATATAATTGCTCACATATAGCATTATTAGTTACCTACTAACATAAACACTAATAATTCCTAACATGAGTAGCTTTCATATACTTTCCCTCCATTGTGGATAAAGCGACAACAACATGCCGCTTACTCATCCAACTAATGTCACCAACAATCATATGCTATATGCATAGCCACTGGTAGACCTCCTGTGGTCAACATCTTCTGCCAAATGTGAGTCTATTATGGACCTTCCCGGCTGCTAGGATCCATTATAGCAAATAGAGTGATTTGAGGTACTGAAAAGATATTTGAAAACTCTCTTCACTGCCAACCAGTGATCCTTTTTAGGATTAGCCATTAATCAGCATAAGACTCCCATTGCTTGTGCAATGTCTAGTCTAGTACAGACCATATAATACATGAGGCTCCCAACTACACTAGCATGAGGCACATGCCTCATATCTGACATCTCAATAGGTGTAGAAGGACACTGCTCAAGTGAAAGCTTTGTTCCAATAGAAATAAGAACACACACTGGTTTGCAATCCTTCATGTTAAACCACTGCAACACAGAGTTAAACATACTTATTGTGAATCAGCCAAAGTTTTCTATTAGCTCTATCTCTTGTAATCTTCATCCCTAAGATAAAATTAGTAGCTCCTAAATCTTTCATTTCAAACAGTGATGAAATTTGAGATTTTAAAACCCTTATCATAACCTAACTGTTATCAATCACCAGCATGTCATCCACATACAAAGTGATAACAACAAAATGATCACCATCCTGCTTATAATAAACACAATGATCTGATTTGGATCTAACAAATCCCAATCTCAAAACATAAGAATCAAACTTCTTGTACCACATTCTAGGAGATTGTTTGAGACATAAGTCACCAAATTCATGTTCATGTTCAGCAAGGATAAATATTGAAACAAGTTCGTCACCGGCTAAAGTTTGGAAAAAAATCATCAATAAGTTTGAATTATATAAATTTGCATTTTTATTATTAAACAACTTCAAAAACTTTGTAAACAGATGTCAAAACAGCATCATGATAAATTGATTTAAATAGAACAAAGCAACAAAATTGTTGAATAGAAGCTCACCACTCCTTATTGGGGTAAGTACCCACAAGATTGTAATCAGGGGTAAGCTCAAAATCCACTTCCTGTGTCATCTATCATCAATTCGTCAAGTTTAGAGAGACCAATATATTTGAAATGTTGAGCCCATAACTCTCACATTAGGAACTTCTCAGTTTTATCCCGACCTTGAGCTTGCCTAGCCGATCCTTCCAGAATTTACCATGCTACGAGAAGATTGATGCATAGTTGTCTGCTCATCCAAACTAATTTGGAGCTTGGATGCATGGAGGTGAAATTTCAGTTGAAGCATAGATTACCAGTAGAGGCTTGCATAAAATATCAAAGATTAATGCAGGAGTTCCATGCAAGGGGCTAGAGCTCCTATTTTAAATGAGCAAGTGGCCCATGAAAAATGGAAATAAGTGAAAAATAAAATTTTAATGTCTTTTCTTAAAAATGAGGAGGGGGCAAATTTAGGGAGAAACTTTGAGCAGCTGGGAATAAGGAGGGCTGGAGGTTTCCCACACCTGCTCCTATTTTATTGGAAGTTATTTTACCAATTCAAAACTTATGGAAAATCCAATTTCATCTTTGTTTTTTTGAAACTAAAAACTGAAAGTTGTAAATTTAATCTTCTATAAAATTGCAGCAGAACCTCATGATTTTTACACCATGCAACCACTATGACGGCAGATTGCTCCTATAATTATTGTGTAGCACCTCATAGAATTTTGGTGACCCCCTTCCATGGGATTACATAAACATTATTTTTTCTTTACTGACATTTATTTGTCCAAAGGTATGTCAGCATATTATTCCACGAGTGTATGCATTTGCCTACATAAAGATCAAGGTGGGTCGGTTTCAACACTTCGTAAGATATGTGTCATATGGTATCCTCCTTTCTACCACATTTATATCACCATCATATCAACAGATCTTTCCTCCTTAGCCTCCTAATCCTTCCTATAACCTATTTTCGTACAATGCCTACTCATAGCTAACGTCATTGACCTGATTGATGACATCCCTTAGCACCCTTGTTTTGGCCGACATCATTGGCTAGGATGATGATGCATTGATTTCATTGTATGTCATCAGCCAAGCCGATGACACCAACTAAAATTGATATGACTTTTGCGGATCCAAACCATATTGATAGGCTTCCCTCCTATAAAAGTCAAATTGAGTTTTGACTTTTGCAGATCTATAAAATTGCAGCAGAACCTCATGATTTCTACACCATGCAACCACTATGATGGCAGATTGCTTCTATAATTAGTGTGTAACATCTCCTCATAGAAGTTTGGTGCCCCCTTCTATGGGATTGCATAAACATTATATCAGCATATTAATCCCTGAGTGGATGCATTTGCACATGTCAAGATCAAGGTGGGTCGGTTTCAACACTTCGTAAGAGATGTGTCAAATGGTATCGTCCTTTCTACCACTTTCATATCACCGTCATATCAACAGATTTTTCCTTTTTAGCCTCCTAATCCTTCCTATGACCTATTTTCGTACAATGCCTACTCATAGCTAACGGCATTGACCTGATCAATAACGTCCCTTAGTACCCTTATTTTGGCCGATGTCATCAGCTAGGCTTATGATGCATTGATTTCATTGTATATCATCAGCCAAGCAGATGACACCAACTAAAATTGAGTTTCGACTTTTGCAGATCCAAACCTTATTGATAGGCTTCCCTCCATCATTTCTGGATAAACAACAACATTAATTCACTCTGTTTGCTCTGGCAATCTCCCTTTAGGAAGATGATATCTAACTCTTTAATCAAATCTCAATTCATTCAAAGTTATATTACTGTTATAGTACTTCACCAATGAGATCTCAATTCCACTTTAAAGCTAAGAAAATGTAATCTTGCAGATAACAGAGATATATCAGAGTCTAATTACCTGATTCAATCTTGTAATCATGAAGTATTGAGCAGAGAAGACAGTTGGAGTCAAATTCACAAGATCTTTCTTTTTGTCTCTATAAACCTGTCCTGCCACAGTTTAGGTCTGGTTTTAGGCAAATTTAGATCTAGTTTTCTTAAAACTCACTTTCTCCAAACCATGTTAACATTTTCAAATACCCGTTTCCACCTTTAAGAGGGTTCCCAAGTTCAGTAGTTCAATTCTATATAGATCTTGTGCAGTTCACACTTGAGGGTTGACCAATTAGGTCTAGATGGTTTTATACTGTCCTCCAAGAGGACTGCCAATCAGATCTCCCTACAACTTCACTGAAACTCTCTGCTAACGTTTTCATCTTAATGAGCACCCTACACAAGTCATTTGTTCGAGTTTTTAGCTTTGGAGATGGTGTAATAGAAAAGATACGAAGATTTTGCTCTAAACCCTAAAACAGGGTCTCCAAGAACCTGATAAGGGAAAATTCAACTTATCTTTCTTTTTTGACCTTTCCACGACCCAAAACCAGTGGGATGAGATCTGTGGGAGTCCTGTGCAAGTTTTACCTTTGATAACTTAAGCCTGAGAATCCTCTTTTAACTCTTTACAAAAATCTTTGTCTAATGCATGATAATTTGCAAGAACAAGACAAATCTCATTTTTTTGTAAAGTATCATTGATTTTCATTGCAAATATAGTCCTTTAGGATCTTAACAGATTCAACACATACCGAGTGAGCTCAGGAAAGAATGAAACTTCAAGCAATTCTTATTGTTTCTCTGTTTTCAACGTGACTGGCAGAGTTACATAGAAAAACATGCATGCAACAGAGAATACACACTTCATATTTCTCCTTGTTATTCTTCGCCTATTCTATGGTTAGAAAGAACAATAACAACCTTCTAAAGGTTCTCCATGTTTTTTATTTGGAGTTCATTGTTGAGATTTTCTCTCAACTATCTCACAAGGATGTAGGAGACTGTTTCTCCTAGCTTACACATAGGTAACAAACATATATTGACTTTCTACATCACCTATATACTAGAAACTACCTGATATACATCCTATATCCTGTAGAAATTTATAACACCTCACCACATTTTAATTGCAAACTGAAATAGTAATACAAAACTTGAATCAATTTCCAATCTAGGGAAAATGTTCAAAACATTCAATATACTTAAGACTTTGCATTTTCATTGATCATGTGGCTGCCATACATATGATATACGAATATCATGTCAACATGAATACGAACAAAACTTGAAATTTAAAAAATATACTAGGATCAATGTTCAAATTTTCAAAACATACAATATACTTAAGATTTTACATTTCATTTTGATCATGTGGCTGCCATACATATGATATAGGAATATCAAGAATATCAAGTGTCAACATGAATTATGAATACAAACAAATCTAGAATATATCATCTAGATTTTCCTCAAAATCAAGTTCTTGTGTGCCACTTGCGCTAGCTCCACTCTCTAGCTCCACTCTCCACTCTCCGCTCCTTGCGAACTCCTTGAATGTCATCTTTGCCATCAAATAATGAAAGTTGGGCAAGCGTGGTGCGTGGAGGCATCCAAGTCTCGTGGTCTGGAAGAAGATCCCAAAGTTTGTGAGGCCCTTTAGCATAGTCCTCAGACTGTGTGACAAGAGGCAAATTGGAATGCACATATACCAAATCCTCAGCTTTTTTAGATGCCAACTTGTTTCTTTTGTTGAGTGGATAAAGGTATAAGTACTCCAATTCCGCTCTGTGGAAGAATTACTAGCCACCTATTACAACAAAGTTAGAAAATTGAAATTCAAATTAGTAACATACTAAGAATGTGTGAAAAATAAATTAAATAATCTAACTTAATAAAATTTAAAATATTCAAAATGATTATAAATTTATAAATGTTATACTTGTGAAAGAACTTTTATAGCAATAAGACGTAAGTACTTGGCATCATGGCCATGTACACGCCACCATGTGGTTGGGGTCAAGTTGCTCTTGTCGAAAAGAGCCTCAATCGCTCCCATGTTGCCTTCTGAACCAACAAACATGCCCATTTCACTTCTGACCACACTGGCTATAGATGGATCAGGAAAAGTCTTTCGAAATGCTGCCCTGGTTCCATTTCCAACTTCGGAGTCAGAGAATGGTGGTTGCCTGTTAGGTAGCCCAAGTACATTAGAGCTATAATACTTTGGGTTCAATGCATAAGCAAGAAGATGTAATGAGGTGGTCATTTTATTCCACCTCTTCATGACCACACTCTTGACCTCATTGTAGAAGGTCTCTTCTGGATCTTGCTCTTTTGTTTGTATTACATCTCTGATACGTTCAAGCATAGAATCTATTCCATCATATATCTCTCCCAAGCATGCTTCATCAGTATCTACGAATCTGATCATGGAGAGAATGGGCTCTGTAAAACTCAACAAGTACTCAACCTTGGCCCACCAATCATCATCAAGGACCCATGATTTTACCCTTGAAGCTTTCTTGTATTTGATTGCCTCCACACTGTCCAAACATTGTTGATCACCATATTGCTTAAAGCCTCTCTCACCTTCACAAGTCGTCTCAAAACGAGCGTGTGAGAGGCAAATCTGTTTCTGCAACCTTCAACAACTCCAACCTTGAGAATCTCCTGAAAATGGCTTGTGACATATGATGGTTTGTGATAAACATCTGAATGTCATTTGCCTCAGTGTAAATTTGCTCAATCCATGGGATTTTCCAATCTTTTGGAGCATCAAATTAAGGGAGTGGACAACACAAGGGGTCCAAAAATGTGCTCATATCTACCCTCTATGATCATTCCTGTTGCTTTATAATTTTTAGCGTTGTTCGTGATGACTTGGACAACATTCTGGGGGCCCACCGACTCAATTGCCTCTATCAAAATGTCGGCAATAAATTGTGCATCTTTGACTTCCCCTTCACAGTCAATGGCTTTAAGGAACATTGCCCCTTTAGGGCATACTGCAACAACATTTATGAGGGGTCTATTTCTAGCATCTTTCCATCCATCTGAAATGATGGAAACCCCTGTATCCTTCCATGATTCTCTGATTGGCTGCAAAGTGTGTGAATGTGTTCCACTTCCTTTCCCAAGAGTGTGGTTTGAACCTTTTCATAACTTGGGGATTTGTACCCTTGTGGAGCTTCATTGATAGCCTTCACCATCTGATGCCAATATGGAGACCTCAATACATTAAAGGGCAGCCCACATGCATAAATGCATCGAGCAACAACCTCATCAACAATCTCCCTCTTTTCAATATTAAATGCTTTTTCCAATGCTCCTTTTGGCCTTTTTTTTTCGTGAGCTCTCTGGACTCTCTTCATCAAAAGGGGAATCAAGTGGTTGACTTTGAGTTTGGATGAAAGGATGAGAAGTAGGTCTAGGTGTGGGTGGTCGTGATGAAGGCCTTCTTTGCAATGGAATTGTTCTAGTTCTATTTCTTTCAAACTTGTCTATCAGCCTCCTCTTGCTCTCTTAGGTACTTTGCCATTTTTTCATTTGATATTTTTGGGCACTTCTTTATCCCCACACCTCCAACCCAGTCAAATGGATTTTCAGTCGGCTATATGAGGATTTGTATTGAGTATGACAACCATGACATATCCAAATCCGACCCCCACCACCAACAAGGTTGTCTACCACTGTCACATGTCTCCAAAGAGGGGAATTAGGATCATGTCTCACAGGAACTGATGTGTTTTCAAAAGCTTCTTGGCCTTGCACTCCAACTGAAGCAAAACTTGATGCCATCCTAATCTGTTTTTGATCACCAAGATCACCATAACGGCGCGAGGTGAGAGCATACATAAAGTTAGGATGTTTAAAAAATTAAAAACATTTTGCCTTAACATAAATAAATTAGTTATGTCATCCTAATTTGTTTTTGATCACCAAGATCGCCATAAAGGCGCGAGGTGAGAGCATACACAAATTTAGGAAGCTAAAAAAAAAAAAATAAATTTATTAACATTGAACAATGCATTTAAAAATTAAAAAAACAATTTTTACTAATTATTAAATTAAAAATCCTAAACCATGCCATCCTAATCTATTTTTGATCACCAAGATCACCATAAAGGTGCGAGGTGAGAGCATACACAGAGTTAGGATGTTTAAAAAATTAAAAACATTTTGCCTTAACATAAATAAATTAGTTATGTCATCCTAATCTGTTTTTGATCACCAAGATCGCCATAAAGGCGTGAGGTGAGAGCATACACAAATTTAGGAAGCTAAAAAAAAAAAAAACAAATATATTAACATTGAACAATGCATTTAAAATTAAAAAAATGATTTTTACTAATTATTAAATTAAATAACCCTAAACCATGCCATCCTAATCTGTTTTTGATCACCAAGATCACCATAAAGGTGTGAGGTGAGAGCATACACAGATTTAGGATGTGTTTAAACTCTAAACTTTTTAAAAAAATGCAACAAAATAAATAAATAAAAAACCGTAAAAAATAAAATAAAAGGATGAATTAAAAAAAAAAATACCTAGTGTAGATCCTTGTTGCAATAGATCCTTGTTGCCTCCAAACAAATGCTACCTCCAAGGACCAAATGTGATGTCTACTCTTTTAGTTTTGAATGAACAATAAATTTAAAACAATCTCTTCCTCTCAAGTCTCAACAATGGCTTCCTCTCCTCCTCTCCTGCAATGGTGGACTCCAAACAAAAGAAGCAATGGCTGCCCCTCCTTCCAATCTTTGCCTCCTCTAAGCTCTTCAATTCTTCTTTGGCTCTTTGCTCATACACTTGCAAAAACCAACAATGAATTGTTTGTGTGATTTCAAATGAAGGGGTGAGTGCTTTTTATAGCTTTTTGAGGTGATTATTTTATTCATTTTAATGTTAGGGTTCGCTTTTTTTTTACATTGACTAAGTCAAAAATTAAAAAAAAGTTTTAATGCTTAAAAAGACGCGTTTTAAGGTAGGGTACATGGCGGGTACGTCAGACGTACCGGGCGTACCCTCACGTATCTTGGGCCGAACGAACCCGTATCACGATGCACCGATGTATTAATGCCGGATACGTATCGGGAAGGGTTCGATGGGGCGTTTGGGGCGAACCTTGGCATCATAGCCTACCACGAGATACTGAGGATGCCCTTCTCTTATGTCGTTTCAAATTGCAAACCCTAGCAAAAGAAAGAAAACAATCAAATTTTAATTTTTAAAACCTTATCAAAGATTTGAAAACTTAGAACAGAATCAAAATGGAAGAAAATACTTCAAAAACCTAAAACAAAAATGAAAAGAACTAAGCACATACCTCTCAAATCGAACTCCACCCTTCAAATCCAATGATAATCACTTCACGACAGCTAAAAAATGGTGAAATGTATTTTGGCATGAAAGTGCAGGAAATTTAAAATGATGTTTGTATGCATGACTGTTATTTTACAGTGTTTGGAAAGTTTCTGGCATAGACTTGCGTGTTCTTGTGAGTTTTTTGTGCCAAACTCAATGAGTACTTGTCAAGCCAGTTGCTGGCAAAATATTCACCGAGCTTATTTGACTCACGACTCTTGCAAGTACTTGGCAGTTTTGTAAGTATGGGCTTGCTGCTCCAATAAATCCTCATCTGCCTCATGGTGAATGCTGAAGGCTTGGAACTGCGTAACCAGGACGTGAGAATAAGAAGTGGATTGCAAGACAAGCTAATGGAGCTGCTGTTCAACACTGCTCTGATTAGAAATCATGAGGCTTGCTTGCATGACACAGAAAATGCTTTCAGCTTTGAGGGGCTGCTCTTGTTTGGGTGTAGTCATCACATGACCAAGAAGAAATGAGAGAAGAAGAAGACACAATTCTTGGAATATCCCATCAGAAGAACTGGATGAAGAGGATAAGCTTAGAAAAAGCAAAATGGATATGAAAGAGTAGCTTGTGCTCAGAGTAGCACATGCCTCTTTGGATCTAAATCTAAATGCTTGAAAATGAAATTTAATCTGATGCAATAAAGGTAATGTGGAAACATAGAAAAACCCAAGCTACCAATTAACGAATGAAATCTTCTTCAATTCCCTAATCAAATAATGAAATAAAAACAAGCAAGTTGTGAAGTTAAACTGATTCTAGATTCGTTCAAGCAACACAAGCAAGTCCTACTTATACCTTTGAATTTGATAAATAAAGTCGAGAACAGACACCTGATTTTATTATTTTTAGTTTTATTTATAAAATCCTAACAAAACCTCTGTAATCCACAAAATAATCTGAAATGAAGATGTTTGGAATGCATACTAGGGATGATATTGCTGAAAAGTGAAAACAAAGAGTATCTAGGCTACATGCAACTCAAATGATGAAAGAGCAAAAAGAAACGTCGAGTATGTGCTAAAGCTAGTGATGGTATGTGCAAAAGAGGATGTAAAACTGATATCATGTACCGAAACAGCAAACTAACTGATGAAGACATTGTACACCATGCTCAAGATATGAAAGTAGTCTAAGCAAAGCCAAAGATGCAAAAATCCACTCAAGGAAGCAACAAAACAGCAACTCCTATGACTAGAATGCTTCAAATGGCCTCAAGACATATGTTATATGTAAAAATAAGATGAGATTGGATGCAAAGATGCTCAAGAGGACTGAAACAAGTCCAGAACAACCAAGAAATATGTTGAAAACTGTCAAAACAGTGATGTTGTAAATGTTGTGAAAGTTGCTTTGATGTGCAAGGAGAATGAACAGCGATGAAAATACGTTGTAAGAAGGCTGAAACAGGTTTGAAGCAACGAAATACGGATGATGAAAGCTAAGAGAACAGCTGGGAGAAAACGAAAACAAGAAATGTCAAGTCTAGCTCAAATGTTGCCAAAGGTGTCAAAACTGCCAATGTTGTCAAAGTTGCACAACATCATCAAACAAGAAGAATAATGCACAATCAATGATGCAATCAATTGAGTAATGGGTGGAGAATATTAGATGTGAGGTAAAACACATTCTTAAGTGAACAGATCGAAAAATGACACCAAGAAAGGAAGAAGTTGCAAGCAAAACAGCGAGATACTAATGAAGGAAACAAGCAAACAAGTATGTAGCAATGGTTTAAAATGAAGGAAGAAAGGAACTGTAGCACAACGAAGGAGTCAAGATGGTAGAAGAAAACGAATGATACTCCTGTGCAAAAGTCAAGATGGTAGAAGAAAAACAAAACAACACTCTTTCACAGAAGATGACACAATAGAATGAGAAGAAACACGAGAGATTTTAGAGATCTGATGTTTTCACAGTCCATAATATGAGTAAGAGAGCTTTTGGAAATAACCGTGTGAGGTGTTTTTGATCAAAAAGTCTTACACAGTTTTGTACCGAAGATTTCTTAGTCAGAGAGATTTTTCAAACGGTTTATATGCAAACACTAACAAGTGAAAAGAAGATGGGACAGCAAGGGGAAACACCTTAGAAGACAAAAATCCATAGTATGAGAGCATTAAGAAGTCTTAAGACAGTCACTATGTGTGAGTGATAGCTGAATCTCCAACAATCTGTTTGACCCAAGAAATAGCTTAAAACAACAGGCAAGCCAAACTGAAATAAGACTGGAATTAGCTATACATGTGATGCAAACAAGAATGTTGGGATTATATACAAGTATGAGGCTGAAGCTACGAGATAGCTACGTCCTAAGTCACAAGGTTCGAGTTCGTGTTCATGTTCAATGAGGATAAAGTTCGAGAAAAAAATTGTCTTTAATTTCTAACAATTTTTTTTCTGTCATTTTTATTTTGGAAAAACAATGCATAAATATGTCAGAGGGGCAGAGTGGAGAGAGCTTTTTGTCTGCTACTTTCAATCGATATATGTATATAATCATACATTTGTAAAATAATGCAAAATTGTGTCAAAAACTTTCCATGTAAAAATAATGGATAAAGTTCGAGTTCATGTTCAACGAGAATAAAGTTCGGTCAAATTCGAACTTTTTCGATAAAATTCAAAGAACCTTGTGACATAGGCTACGTCTAAAACTTGCAAAATTCAAGTGAAACAAGCAATGTGCAGCTAGGACTGTGAGCTGGAATGGAAATAAACTAAACTAATAAGTAATAAATCTATGCTAACTTAAAGTAAATATAGGCTATAAATTGATTCTAACAAAATAAATCCTCAAATGCCAAACTTGCGATGACAAGCCAGGGATGGACGAAAAGGGTTGAAGCTCGGCATCCTCAGAACATGACCTCCAAGAGGGCTTGGTTGTGTATCCATCTTGGGAGGCTTGTAGGGCCAAGAAATCCACACTCCAAACTACTACCTAAACTTGCAAAAACAAACTGTAAGGCACAGAAACAATAGTATTGAGGTTATGTATTGTAAGGAGATCAGTGAATGGGCTGCTCTTATGATTTCTGATCCCTTGAAACCTTAAAAACATGCATATAAATAGGACAAGGAGGTGCATTTGAGCTTGTTGGGCAGAATTGGAATGCCCTGGAAGGGAAAGCGAAGTGCCAAACGCCAGGATGACACTTCATGAATGAATTTTGAACCTAGGTTTCCCCTCAAAATCGAAGATGGTGAAACCACCTCTTAAGATAGGGTGAAACGCTCATGATACAAACATAACCTTCATGGTGGTTTTGCTGTCTTCCAAAGTTCCAAGGCAAAAAGGGTCAAAAGTTGACAGCACATAAAGAGCTTGAGAAGCCAGTGACACCGAAAAGAAGTTAAATCAAGCTCAAAGAGGCATTGAATGTAAATAGAGTATGTCAATCAGCTTAAAAGGGCTGGACGAGGAGACGAGTACATGTTTTAAATTTTTAATAATGGGAGGTCTATAAGTTATTAACATGCACAAATTTAGCACCACAACAATTTCAGGTGCATACAGTATGCCATTTGCTCCATTGAGAAATAGCATGAGAAGTTATGCACATGTCCTTTACCCTAACAGTATAAATTCTATTAAAGATTGTGGGCTTGCTCGAAATTTTTATTCATCTTGATGATGGATCACATGGTTTGATCGGAAACTTTGATTTCAAAACCATACACGGTTTTTAACCACAAAGTGTTTTCTTATTATTAGTATAAATCCCGATAAAAAATATTAACAGGAATCAGTCTTCTTGCAATTCCATATGGTACAATATATTTACGTCACAGCTTCTATGATTGCAGGTTTCTTATTAATACGTGTATTTTGATTTTTGATCTTCGCTTTTTGAATTTAATACATATCCAGATCCCTCCTTTCTGAAGCATATTAGTATATGTTTACCTTCTTGGTTGTAACTTCTATTAAGTTGGCTGAGTCCCGATTACTAGTTCTCACGTCCTTGTAGATGCTTTTGCAGTCTTATCTATAAGTATTGATTTTTGATGTCCATACAATCAAGCTCAATCTGGAATTTGTCTTCTTTTCGTGAGACTTTTTGTAATATACTCTAATCTCAAAACTTTTTGATTGCTAACTTGTTTATCTTCTTCGTAGGCGTTTTGAGATCGACTTTCTCCTCCTGGCAGGTTACCTGAAACTGATACCAGTTGAACTTGTTCAAGCATTTTCAAGATCAATTTTGAACATCCATCCATCACTTCTTCCGTCTTTTGGAGGCAAAGGTTATTATGGGATGAAAGTGCATAGTGCTGTTATTGCTTCTGGAGCAAGGTTGTGCCATCTTATACATAAGTTTTGTCAACTTTATTGTTTTTCTTTCTGTGTTGTCTTTTTTTCTATGTTTGTGAAAGGATTGGCTTGCTATATGATGAGAAGGCGCGTATTTCTGTACACCCTTTTAATATTTGTGGCATGGTTTGGATAAATGTGCTTTAGCACCACAAGGCATTGTTTAATGTAGCTCTGGTATGATTTTGCATTGCAGCAACTAAAAACTCAATGATTATTTTGCAGTAACTAGTTAAGGAACTGACTAGTTAACCATGGTTGCCTCACTAGACCAGTAGAGATTGTTATCACTGCATTCAAATTAACAAACCTTTTTGGTGATTAGGGGTCAAGTTGTTGGAAGTTTGGAACTCGTAATTTGCTTGGACAGGTTGTAATTCTGCATTTATGTTGCAATCACCTCAACATTGAGTCAGCATATAAAATTTTAAGGTGTACAAGAGCTTTACTGAAGTGACATAATGCATGGGTAAGGGATATATAATGATTTAAACATCGAGGATGATGTATCTTGTAGGTTTTGCCCATATTGGTAATGTCTAGTTTACATTGTGCTTACTTGAAGAGTAGAAAAGAATTATAATGAGAGGTTGTACATACTAACATAGTATGGTTGTATTCTTTTGTAACAAGCGATTGTACTTAGCATAGATGTATTTTTAGTTTCAGTAAGATACTGTCTAAATTGGGATACCAAAGTATATGATGTTGGTTAGATTTTAGTTTTACAAGCCTATTAGGACTGCATAATTAAATTGATATCAATAATAATATTCTGTGCAGTCTTGGGAACAAGATAACCATGTAAGAAATGGGTTACAGAAAATCAGCAGAAAAGCTGTAAGGAAAACTGCCGACTGCTATAGATCAAATTTATGGGTGGGTTGTAACTTGTAACTGATTTGTAGGCAAGTTGTATATGGAACCTGCATTTTGTAACACATTGCAGGCCATTGATGTAAAGTTTTCAAATGAAATGCTATAGTTGAGGAGGATTCTTGGCTGTATTGTTTGCCGTTTGAAGTGAGGAACAACCTCCTAGATATGATCTCAAGATCTAAGAGGACCACATTTGGCTACTTGGATACAAAGATAGCATGCTCAGTGCACTGTGATGCCCTAACATAGTGCCCAACCAAATGCAGGGCAGGATGGCACTGTGTCCTTGTTGCCAAAATGAACCTCATGCTTCATTTCGAGCAACCAAATCACTTTTCCTTTGTCTTCTCGCATTTCATGGTTGTTATCAGCTTGCAGAGGCTTATGGCAGTGTGGAGAGCTCAAAAAACCTAAAAATGGCAAAGTGTTGAAAAACCAGACCTTGGCAGACTTTCGAATGTTCCAAGCAACTTTTCAATTTGCATGTAAATTGCTTTCCAAACCCGGTTCCCCGGTTCCCGCTTTGTCTAACCCCTTTTGTATGGCTGACTTCTGGAGAATTCAAGCACGCTTGCAATTTGCGTTCAAAACTCTGGTTCCCGAAAGGGTCACGACCCTTTGTTTTGCGGACTTTCAGAGGTCCCCAACACATTTACATGCAAATTGCTCACATGTTCCCGGATCACGAAACCCTGCCAAGCACTACGCCAGATGTTTCATGTGCATAAGCAATTCAAAAGCCCGCCCAAGTCTAGGGCGGAGAATTCATGTGCAAAAGCAAGTCCAAAGTCTGCTGGAATCTCCGGCAAAGAATCCATGTGCACTAGTGGGGAAAAACCCTGCCAGGGTCTACGATGGGGAACTCACATGCAAATGCAACACAAAACCCCATAAGGGTTTGTGCTGGAGAAATCATGTGCAAAAGCAAGTCAAATGTCCGCGGTACACTGATGGAGAAATGACATGCAAAAACATCCCAAAAGTCCGCACAGTGTTTAGCGGAGAATCCAAGTGCACGTGCAAGTCAAAAGCTTGCAGAGGTCTAAGGTTGAGAAACAAGCTAATCAGAGCTTGCCATGCGGGCCAATGGGAAAATGGGGGGAAGACTATAGTTTGAAATTCAAAAAATTTCCCCCAAGTTTTAATTGTGTGGGTGGGTGGCAGAGCTCTGATTTTCAAGCCATATCTTCTGATCCAGGCCACCAAATCAAGCAAAATCGGATCTGTTGGAAAGCTCTCGAGGAGCACTTTCCAATGGAGTATATCTTGAACTGTGAGCCATGGTGTTTTAAGAGCAGTAAGCAATTAAAGCTCCTGCAGCTGTTTTACCATTTCAATGCAGGTCAGAGGCAGTTTGAGAACTCGATGGAGGGCATTTCTCGGGCTCAACACCTTCATTAAGCATGCAGACGTATTCTCCATGAATGCCCAACCCATTTTCAGCAGGATTGATGTATGACATTCTTCTGCAAACGATTTTACAGTTGAGTCAGATTTGGGTGATTTATTGCTCGCAACCACCTTTTGGGTAGAGGCTTTGGGCTTCCAGGTTTCAATTTCACCCTCTCTTCTCTCCTTCCCTTCTTTGCTACTATAAATATAAGGATGTTCATTGTAAAAGGTTTCCTCTCTCCCAAATGCACAGTTACTTTACCCTTTTGGATGTTGACATTCCCTTGTGTCTGTGACCTCTGTATTATAATATTAGCAATGCTTCTAGTGCCTCTCTCACCTCTATAACAGATCGCGCATACTTCTAAGCTTAATATAATGTTGATTGTGGCTTGTAGCTTCCCTTAAGCAGTGTGTTATGTCTCTTGCCTTATGTTTCTCTTGTGATATACTATGTGACAATTATACTTGCAAGATTTTATGCACTGTGTCAATATAGATAGGGAGAGCAACCCCTTTCTTCTTTGGCACATCACCGCGTTGATATTTCATTTTCTACCTCTCCCTTTTCCCCTCGCATACGTTGGCTTAGAGTAGAGTAGCGGTAGCATTAGAGTAGTTTAGGATCAGAGTCAACTGTCTCCATAGGTTTGTCTCGAAGGAGCCTTGGTCCTGATGCCTTGGAGGCAATCCCATCTGTTGGGACACTCGGGTGCACAATTTCGGTAGACAACAATTTTCTAGCATGCCCGATGGGACAATCTTGTATTCTTGTTGGATAATTTGCAGCATCTGTAGATGCAAGAATGCACATTTTCTAAATTTACAGCTAAGTTTGGTGTGTTCTTATCTCATCCGATTTTGTGATCCATTTTTCAAGCCCCTGGCGAGTCCACATATTCAAGAACCCATTCTCTCATTTGCAGACCACTCCTTTCATCTCCCTCCATCTCCCGATGTTCTTACAACTTCATGCATCTCCGTAGAGCTCTTTCTTTCCCTCATTGGAGCTCTAGCCCCCTTCATTTGCAGCAGTGGGATGATATTCCCAAAGCAGCCCTAAAAACCTTGCCTCTCTTTCATGAAAATGATTCTATAAGACCAGTTGAGCATATCCAAGATGTATCCAACCATTGTGCAATACATAATATCAAAGAGGAGAATGTATGTATCAGATTGCTTGTCTCTTCTTTCAGAGGAAAAGCTCAGGATTGGTAAAGAAGCTTGGTTGCAAAATCAATTTCTACATGGGACCAGCTGGGAGAAAAGTTGGAAAAGCGGTTGGAAAATCAATTTATACATCATATCTCTCTTAGAACACCTCATCACCACAAAGACGGCACCAAAGTGTAGCATGTTTTAGACTTCAATTTCAGATTCAGAAGTACATGGGAAAGGATTCCTCAAGAATACAAACCCCAATTAGGTATGGCATTCTTGTTTTATTTAAGAGCCTTTGATCCTGATCTTGCGGTCATGATTCAATCCTCGAGG
This sequence comes from Taxus wallichiana var. yunnanensis, assembly GCA_018340775.1. Classification (NCBI taxonomy): domain Eukaryota; kingdom Viridiplantae; phylum Streptophyta; class Pinopsida; order Cupressales; family Taxaceae; genus Taxus; species Taxus wallichiana. The sequence continues at coordinate 758,822,926 of CM031237.1, forward strand.
TAGTGCTCCTCTCGAGGCCTATGATGTAATGTCCCCAATGGACATTATTTTACCCCTAAACGGATTTTAGGCAATCCCAACTTTAAATATGCAAAATACAGACAAATTGCAGCCAAACAGAAATATGATTTTTGCAGAAAATTAAATCTAGGGCAGCGAACAGAAAATAATGGATAACTCCAAAAATACTTGCTCAAATCTCTTGAAATTTTAAATGGAGCTTGCTAATACAATAACTGATATTATAGAACTGTTTTTGGAATTTTTTGAATAACAGAATGCTGCCAGAAATTTACAGCGTGCCCTAAACAGCTGAAAACTTCTAAAATTAATATCTTTTGCTAGAGAAGTCCAAATGAGCTGAAACTTTGGATCTTGGGCCACAAAAATATGAAGAATAATATTCCAAAAATAGTTTTCGCACAAGCAAACACGAAACCCTAATTTTTCCTAAAAAGTAGGTCGCCCAGCACATTTAGGGCATCAATTCAGCTCCAAAATTGACAAGCTAGGGTAGATCTCTCACTACCGAAGAATGCCCTGCTAGCTAGGGATGGATCTCTCACCACCGAAGCTAGGGTTCCTGTGGGATCTTACTCCACAAGCTGGATATTTGCAAACAACAGTTGCACATGAAAGAATATGCATAAGCTACAAGCTTAAGACACAAATTAGAAAATATCAAATGGTATGGAATATCTTTCCCTTCAAGTCGACTTCTCCTTATAAAGGAAGAAGAGACCCAAAACAACCTCTACAATATCCAATTAGTTCCCAAGGATTTTCCCTATGCAAGCATTTAATATTTTCCCATATTAAATGCTTTTCCCAACAACTTTTTCCCTCCTAATGCAAGTCACATTTTTCTAGGGGAAATACATAGTAAAATGGGCATTTATCCTTTCTATGTTCCCATTCCCCTTTTTAAGGCAAGTCGCCTTTTCACCTAGGATGGATAACAATTTATATTTGGGCCTTTTCCATCCTTGATTTAATAATTATTAAGTCATATAAATTATTATAAGTGCTTTATATATTTTTTTCTTTTATTAATGGCACTTTATAATAATTAAATATAACTTAAGCCACCCTTATATTTTTCCTTTGGCCGTCGGGTTGACAAAATAGGCCAAAGGTCTTCGAATGGGAAGGGGATATTACAATCCTCCCTTCCCAAAATTGCTTGCCCTCAAGCAATTCTGATCTTGTTTTGTCCAAGTGTCATGCACAAGAGACAAAACATGCTGAAGTGATCCGCAAGCCTGGCACCTGTTCCTGTCAAGTGAACTAAAACTTGCCACCATATATCATCCACAAGATGCTCACATACATATACTTGGAGCAATGGTTCATCAAACTCCATAATGTAAACTTTGGCATGCATCTCATGATGAAAATAAATAGGCAACAATAAATAAGACACATTAGTATGCTCTTTATACCTTGGAATATCACCAACATCCTCGCCAATCTTGGTCTTCAAAATGTCTTGACTTTTTAGCCACAAATCCTGAGTATTCTGGTCTACAATGGGCTGAAATTCTTCATAAATCAGCTTATCATGAGCTGCTAGTTTGGAAATTGCAGCAGCGTGCAATTCTACACAAGTGTCCATGTGAAGTTCCTCTTCATGTGCCAGCTGCTCCGTAGAGTCTTCTTTCGTAGGTGAAGACTTCCTTGCATCATTCGCCCACATCTTTTCCTTGAACTCTTGTAGGTGTTGTCTTGCTTGAGCAGCTATCAATTTAGCAGCTCTAGCTCTGCTATTCCACTCCTCACACCTTTTTAGAGTTTCCATTACATCCTCCTTACTTGCATATACAAATTTCTTCTCTTGAGCTGGAATAATTTCTCTAACAAGCAAAGTTTCATTAATGCAATTATTTTTCTCAATGGAAATCATACCTTTTTCTCTAGAAGCTTCTTCTTCTTCAAATGAGTTCTTTTGTAATTCAGGTACCGGCATATGATGACCTCGCTTGGGCTTGCTACCAATCTTCATCATGCAATAATCTGGAAATGGCATATTATCTCTGAAACCCTTACTCAAAGATTGGTATTTCCTCCAACAAGAATCCTCATCAATCACCTCTATTGGATGCCCTTTATTATTGTTCTCGCATTTTTCCTTATTGTCCCAAGACCTGCTTTGATTTAAATTCTGAGTGAGCTGGCTCAAATAAAGGTTAGTGGTTTCCTGTTGTTTCACCATGTTGGTGAACATTTCCTTCATAAAACCCATATTGAAATCTTTCCAATTTGCCATATTTAACCCACACAGGCTGGAGGAACAACCTCACTCGATACCATTTGTAATGTCCCCAATGGACATTATTTTACCCCTAAACGGATTTTAGGCAATCCCAACTTTAAATATGCAAAATACAGACAAATTGTAGCCAAACAAAAATATGATTTTTGCAGAAAATTAAATCTAGGGCAGCGAACAGAAAATAATGGATAACTCCAAAAATACTTGCTCAAATCTCTTGAAATTTTAAATGGAGCTTGCTAATACAATAACAGATATTATAGAACTGTTTTTGGAATTTTTGAATATGAGAATGCTGCGAGAAATTTACAGCGTGCCTAAACAGCTGAAAATTTCTAAAATTAATATCTTTTGCTAGAGAAGTCCAAATGAGCTGAAACTTTGGATCTTGGGCCACAAAATATGAAGAATAATATTCCAAAATAGTTTTCATACAAAAAAACACGAAACCCTAATTTTTCCCTAAAAAGTAGGTCGCCCAACACATTTAGGGCATCAATTCAGCTCCAAAATTGACAAGCTAGGGTAGATCTCTCACTACCGAAGAATGCCCTGCTAGCTAGGGATGGATCTCTCACCACCGAAGCTAGGGTTCCTGTGGGATCTTACTCCACAAGCTGGATATTTGCAAACAACAGTTGCACATGAAAGAATATGCATAAGCTACAAGCTTAAGACACAAATTAGAAAATATCAAATGGTATGGAATATCTTTCCCTTCAAGTCGACTTCTCCTTATAAAGGAAGAAGAGACCCAAAACAACCTCTACAATATCCAATTAGTTCCCAAGGATTTTCCTATGCAAGCATTTAATATTTTCCCATATTAAATGCTTTTCCCAACAACTTTTTCCCTCCTAATGCAAGTCACATTTTTCTAGGGAAATACATAGTAAAATGGGCATTTATCCTTTCTATGTTTCCATTCCCCTTTTTAAGGCAAGTCGCCTTTTCACCTAGGATGGATAACAATTTATATTTGGGCCTTTTCCATCCTTGATTTAATAATTATTAAGTCATATAAATTATTATAAGTGCTTTATTATTTTTTCTTTTATTAAGTGGCACTTTATAATAATTAAATATATACCCTTATTTTTTCCTTTTATTACAAAATGGCCAAAGGTCTTTATAATGGAATCCTAAAGGCCTATAACTTTGCTAAGCCACTCCGGGAAAGCGGAATCCCATCCCCATTTCTCCTCCTTTCCATTGGCGTCCATGGTTGACAAAATCAAAAGGCCAAAGGTCTTTCGACCTACAATCCTGGAGGTAGTGCTCCTCTCGAGGCCTATGACTTTGCTATCCAGCAGAGGAGCCTCCTGGAAAGCGGAATCCCTCTCTCCCTTTCCATACATGGCGACCTCCCCTTAGCTCTCCATGCACTTGTTGAGCCCTCTCCTAACCCATCTCCTATGCAAAAGGCCCTTGTTGTTTACATCACTCCATCTACATTGCAAAAAGCTCTTGCTTTCCCAATCATCCCATTTACTTTGCAAAACTCCCTCCCATCTCCACTGAGGCATTACCCAACCTCCCAAAGTCTTGTATAAAGCCTTGGGAGGTTGTGGTAACTCATAGGCTTTCCCTTTGGAATATTTAATCCTGTGCAAGCACTGGATTTTAGCCCATGATGGTGGATAGAGGTGTTTTTCGTTTGTATGATGATGAGAACACACCACAAAACATAATGCAACACTCCAAACCACCCCCAATGCCCAACCATTTAGTGAAGTTAGAGAACTACCACGACCAAGAGAAAATCAGGCACAGTTTCTTGATTTCACTTGAGTTGCAGAACTAGAAATATATCAAACAAGAGTATCTTCAATGTTTCGTGAAGCAAATCTGAAGGGTTTAGCCTAACCAAGTTCTTCTTGGGAAGCTAAGTGGCAACGAACCCCTTGCAATCATTTCTTAACTTGCTGAGACAAGTTTCATCAATGAAGACAAAGGTGACCATTTCAGAGTGGAATGACTCTGATAGTGATGATGAAACTCTGTTTTTACCTAGCCAAGAGGTGTCTGCCAAAGGGGGGATCAAATGGAGCCCCATAAGGCTGAAGAGGAAGGTGAGCAAGAGGATTTTATTGAATGCAGTAACCCCAATTGTTCTACTTGTTTAGAACTTGCTGCCATCCTTGGCGAATGCAATACAGAGGTGTTTTACTTTTCAGAGCTCAAGGCGAAAGAGGAGAAAAATGAGCCTACAAATTCTGTGTTTGAGGTTGAAGAGAAGAGAGATCAGCTCATGAACTGTGTCTATAGAGCTTTGTCTGCACTGTTTCTCCTGTCCCATCCATCATGCAAAATGCATCTGTAAAACCAGTCTTTCTCTACCTTGCTTTGACAACTAGGCCCTTATGTATTACCAGCCATCCTATCACCTTATGTTTGAAGGATGTTCCAGTTTTTCAAATAACTTGACAACGTCTAAATGCCATCTCACTTCAGGATCTTGAACCTGCCATTGTTTGTTCGATTGGGGAGCAATGAAACTGGAATGGCATAATTGCTTATTCAAGTCCTTTGATTTATAGTCAAGAAGGGCTTTTCTTGAATTCCACTTCAAGCCTTCCAATAGGGGCCTACACTTTGTAAATGCATCTTGAAAAGACATTGTTTAGGAATCATATTACAGAGATCTTGAAAAGCTGTTTTGTCTGCTGGTGACAAAATCTAATCCTTGTTTAAGTGCCTAAGTTCCTCCATGATTTCCACCGTTGCCTTCCATTGTTCCAAAGGCCTCCCCAATAGAACAAACCCTTCCTTGCCAATCTTTTACTCTCAAATAAAAGCTGAAGTCCAACCTGTCCACGTTGCAAGATGAAGGTCCAAATAGGGCGTGCAGCTAGATCTTAAGCATGCCATAGTCCCTCAAACTGCCAATGGAGAAAACCTCTGAGTATCTGCCATGCAGTTCATATTCTCTTAAGCGGTGCTGATCTAGCACTCATAAAGGCATAAGCATTGCCCATTATGTCGCAAATTTGGAAGGGTCCCTTAATGTTACGAGTATGGTGAGCATTAAGAATTCTATATCGGATAAGGATGTGTCAATGAGTGTCCCCGTCCACTGCTCGAACAATCCACTTCCCTGCAAGAATTATTCCTTGTGCTGTTATATCTGGAATCCCCAACCCCCTTGTACCCTTGGAAGAGAGCAAACATTCCAAGAAACAAGGGGGATCCCTTTTCTGCCTCCTTGTTTTCCCCTCAAAACTTCTAAGCGCCCTTTCAAGAGTTTTAAATGTTCTTTGGGATAGATACAAGCAAAAAGAGTAGAACATATGACTTGCTGATAGGATTCTGTCAACGATGGTAACCTTCCCAGGAAGAGGAGGGTCAAGTTTATTCTACATTAGCAACTTCTTTTCAAATTTTCCTAGAATCCATTGCCATAGAGAAATGGTTACCAAACGGAATCCCCAAATATTGAACAATCTAACCTGGTTTTATGAGTTTCAGTTCCTGGTTCAGCCTGGATGGAGGGAAGATCATCTTGCACAATGAGCAAAATCTCTGTTTTTCGTCACTTACAACAGCTCCAGCAGCCTCAGCAAAAGTCTCTAAACAAAGCTTGTACCTTCAACGGATTGTTGAGTTAGCTCAGGAGTTAGAGCCGAGCCATCAGCAAAGTGAACATTGAAGAGCTGACTGCCATTTGGTAAAAAGTTAAAACAAATCCTTCTAATTTGTCCGAGTTCTTGCTGCCTCCAATGCACACCAAAGGGCATCCCAGCAATGGCAGAGATTAGTAAAGGGTATCTATAGGAAGTAAGGATAAACAAGCTTCACGAGAATATCTAGAAGGAACTATTAAGGGCACACAAGTAGGAGAGACATTTGGCTCCTTTTTCCAATTCAGTGCTAGCAAGAAATCTAAAAGCAATAAAATTGTAAGCATCAACAACCTTTGTGACTGTTTAGTGGAGCCATCTTCACCTCCACTTAATGGAAATAAGGAAGAAGCCTTAGGAGACTCATGAAGCTTTCTAGTTATTTTTAATGTTACATGGGGACACAGCCTCTAGATTTTGGTGACATCTTAGACATCCTGAACATTTTGGGCAATAGGAAACTTGGAGCAGACATCCCCAATTTGTTTCTAAGTTTAAAAATATGTTTTTACTTTTAAAAAGCAGTTTTTAAACCAAAAACATTGAACTATAATCTCGAAAGTACCCTAAAAACATTAAATACCGTATAAATTCCTAAATTTCATTGAATTAAGTTAAAATATTTAAATATCTTTTTATACAATTGTAATAGCTGTCCCCATATACGGGAATCTTTTGCTGTCCTGGAAAACCCAATCCCTTCGTCCCACTAACCCTTGTTCCACAGACTTAGGTAACTGTGGTTGTTTTACATTTTACAAAACATTTCATGACAATACAAAGTGCTATCCACAAAGGAGTTGTATTTGATATTTTTACAAGTTTTGAGTTAGATTGTAAGATGCACTTGAAGAATAACAAGAAGCACATTAGGATGATTACGAAAAATATTAGTCACTTTGAAGAAGTACATGACACAAGTATCGCCATTGATAATTGTACCAAGAAGTCCAAATATAGTAACACCATTCAATAAACCATCTTTTTGGAGTGGAAAAAATTGTTAATGTTTCCTTAGCATGATGGCATGGGTGATCTGAATACTTTTTGGTAAGTGCGTGTGTATTGAGCTAAATTGGTCATAGTCTAAACTAGTGAAATGTATGGAGCAATATAGCAATATGATCAATATTCTATCTATGCAATGATACATTCAACAAATGAAAATGAAGCAGGCTGAGATTTAAGAAAGCATGTGTGCTTATGTTTGATACAAAGATGACTTATAAAACGTGCAAAGGGGTTAACAAATGCGTATGTAATATGAAATAATGACCAAATGAAATACTTATTTCTAAACTACGTTCGTGGCATTATCTTCTAGTTGAGTGCAACCAAGTCTTGGTTGAAGTGGCTAAAGGTTTCAGAAATGTAGGGATACTACTAGTGGTCAAGTGAGATAGACAGTTTGCTCCTTGTCACATGGCATGATATAGAACTAATCTTGAACTTGTACCAACTATTGTTAGCTACAAGAAATTGTTGCCTAAAGAACAAAGCACCCGGTAGCTAGAAAAAAGGTATAAAAGTTAAATGACCTAAACGAATAAATTGCATAAGTGCAAGTATATTGAATGCATGATTCTTCTTTGAGTGATGTGAGTCAAGGCATTTTAATTAAAAACTTATTCCCAAAATGTTTGTTAGGGATGCCGCGTGACAACACACTATGTACACACCAATTGTCACTAAAAGACTCGGTGACGTATATGGGACATCCCAAATATGTCCAACGTGTCCTAGTGGGCCAAATTGTGGGTAAAATACATAATTACTTAAGACTCCAAGATGGAGGGGGCTTTTGGGATGGGGTTTCTGGACAATTTTTTTGTATTTTTCGGATGGCGAGGGACAACTATTAAAATATTCATAATCTATTATAAAAATAATAAAGAAATTACACCTCCGGTTGTAACTAACTACAACAACCAAGCGGGCAAAGGTGGAGAGAGTGTACTTGTGTGAGATGCCAATAAATGCTTGACCTTAAATTTGATGCCCATTTGACCTTCGTGGCAGTTATAACTTTCGCTTTTTCTTGGAGAAGGCAATTGAAAAACACAATATCTTGGGCATATGATGGAGTTTGGAGCTCATTGTTTTCACCTCTTACCCAAAAAGATTTATTCGAGCCCAACATAGTGGTGTAGCTAGATTGAGGCCATCCATCACCAAACAATGAGAAATTTTTAGAGAAGGTGATGGAGTTGTTAATCAATGTAGAACCCTCAATGGGTGAAACTATGTGACAAATCCAAGATAAGCGCCTTGAGATTGATACATATTGGTTATTTTTAAATCGATATATTTAAATCTTTTTGTTTGTTTGGGGAGGTCGTAGCATTACCCTAAAAGGACGATGTTTTGGGGATGTCCCCAATTCTTTTTCCTTTGTCAGTTCATGGGGAAATGTTTTGTCCTAGTCCATATGACCCCAAGATATCCAAGACAATAGAGAATGGGGGCACATCCTTGTGTAATAATTGTTAAATGGATCTACATGGGCATGAGACTAAATGGCGTGATGACATGAAAGGGTAGGAGTGGTTAAAGACAAATCCTTAGAGGTGAGATAGGGTCACCAGGAAGCTCTACGACTTCGGGGCCATCATGATTTTATCTTGGTTTTGACCAATCCCACCCTAATCTCATGATAATCATGGAATGTGAACCATCCTTGGAAACTTCAAACAAGTATTGGTGTTTTTTTTTATGTATACTGCGTGTCAAGTCTGCTTAGGGACGATATTTGTAAGCTGCGCTTAATGTTAGATTATTGCACATTGTTTTGAATTTGAATGATTTCTTGTCTTTTGTTCTATTTGGGGAAATATTGGCACATCTTTTCAATGAAGACATTTTGGAAGATCAGACAAAGATTGCCGCTATTTTTGTTTAACACGACCTACAACAACTTTTGAGGTGCATGCCTTTTTTGTGCAAACTATATATTACAAAAAACTCATTTAGAAGTATGCTGATATAGCTGTAGCAATGGAAAAATTACTTTGGGAAAGATCATAAATTCATTTGGAATCAAAGAATGTTAGATGGCTTTTGACTTTCTCAAGAATAAGCTTGTAATTGGAAGAAGCCATTTTCTTTTCCATTTGCATTTGGATATGTTTGGTATTGCTGTTGGAGTGGTTTTCTCTTAGCATAGTGAAGTTAATATCTATCACCCAATTTATTTTGCTAGTCATGAACATTGAGCATCGGCCATGGTGTTGCACTTTAGAAAATTTGTCATTATTTGGTTGTAATTCGTTTCAGGTTCTACACAAATCATCATGTGCTCAAATACTGAGTAAATTATCCATTTTTGGGTGGAATATCGGCCATGGTGTTGCACTATAGAAAATTTGTCATTACTTGGTTGCAATTCATTTCAAGTTCTACACATATCACCCTGCGCTCAAGTAAATAAACCAGCGCTGAATGGAATATCGTGATGGCTTGTGTTATTCTAAGAGTTTCAATTCATGATACCGTTCGTGTTGGTTAAAGAGCATGTTGAATAAAACCTTTTGTTTAGGATTCGAGTAAGGGAAGAAGCTAGAGAAATTCATGATAATTTTCTTGATTCACATCTCTTTGGACTTGAAGTATTTTCAGAGAAAGTACAGGAGATTGCATAGTGTTTGGCAATTAAAGAGGCACTAGGACACCAAATTAAAGTACCGAGAGATCCCATTCAACTGATTTAATTGTTTGCACATCAATCTTTTGAGAAATGGAAGATTGATTTTGCTGCCCCAATTTACCATGCATCTAAACAAAGGTCGAGTACATTATTGGTGCTACAAATTACTTTACAATGAGATATGTTTATGATTGCGCATAATGGGAGTACTCCATACCATCCACAAGAAAATCTACAAGCTGAAAATTCCCTCTTGGCCACCTCGAACCCAACCCTAGAGACGATCGAGAGCATAAATGCCATATCGTTGGCATTAGTTCCTTAAGGCCCTCCCCTTCCTAACGTTCGAGAGAATGCCTCCTTGATGCAACTTCGCAACCCCAAAAGCTCGCCTCATTTCTCTTGCGGAACTTGGACTCTACACCTTCGTGACATCCGGCAACAAGGATTTAGCCTTGTGGCGGTGCGTAGTGATGTCCGGTTCTTCACAACATCCCATGTGGATTAATCCCTTTACGTAGCTTGACTTATCTTCATGGCATCTCGTGGCAAGGATAAAGCCCCGCCTTGCGGAACTTGGGCTCACACCTTGCGCAATAAAGGATATAGTCTCGTGGCACCACACGATGACGACTCGATTTCTCATAACATCCCACATGGCTTACTCCTTTGTGCAACTTGCCTTAACTTCGGGCCATCTTGCGGCAAGGATACAACCTTGTGGCAGTGTGCGGTGGCAACCTAGTTCTTTGTAGCATCTCACACAACTTACTTCCTTTGCTCAACTTGCCTTACCTTCACGGCATCTCAGGGCAAGTATACAACCTCGTGGCATCGAGCACAACCCTTTGCATCATAACGTGCAACTTCCCACCCTTCCGCAATTCGTCCAACACTTAGCATCATTCACTAATTTTTGTGGCACCTTGGCGCTTTGCCCCACACAATCCTTTGTGTCTGCGCTCTTGCTTCACATCTTGTGCAACTCTTGCTATCCTATGCTTGTATTGTGCAACCTTTGCGGTTTCCGCAATCTTGCACAAACGATTTTCTGTTGCGCTCACAACTTTGCAATGCCGCACAAGCCTCTGCAATCGACCTCAACATTGCATGGTATCTTGCTACTTCCGCCGTCATCACACTCGTGCCTTGCTTCTTTGCATGCTATTTGTGACTGCAGATCTACATAGGACCATTTTACTTAAATGTTTTCTCGTCAACAACTTGTTACCAAGCAGCACACCAGATGACACATCTCGTATCAGGCCACATTAGAGCAACTTGGCAGCATGCCATGTGTCGGATCCCAACTGCCTCGTAAAGTGGGAAGATGGAATGAATGTAACCGTCTCTCCAACAACTGTCATTTTCGTAACTGCCATTGCCAGCTATTTATATGTATTGCAACCCCTACTATGGAACATACAAATACAAACACGAGATCTGAGCTTGCACTCATCCGAGATACACTAGATAGTTTTTCTTAGTTCTGTTATGGCATTCAACTCGTATGTTTGTAATTGTTCACAACAAAAGTCCAGGCAATTAGTAAGGACACATTCTTCTTCTGACACAAGAGCTTGCTCTCTAGTCTTGTTATTTGTGTTGTACACATCTCTATTTCCTTATTCACCATTAATAAATAAAAGTTGCATTTCCTGCAAATAAGTCTTCTGCTACATTGTCGCGTGTTTTTCATTCAATAACCCATGGACACTCTTATAATCCTTGCTGATCCAGCTAGCGCAAGATTGTCTACCACACATTGTCCTGGGCTTTGTGGTGCGGATTACCTAAAGTCCCTTGACTGGAAACAAGGAATCCCTACAATTTTATGGGCTTACCAAATTACTAGAGAAGAATCACAAGGTATCCATCTTTTCAATTAATCTATGGGCTTGAGGTTGCGATGCACATGAAAATCTAGATATTGAGGATGTTTATAACAGTCACTGCTCCGATGGTTGAGGACAAGCCAATTAATCGAGAATGGAATATTTGGTCAAATTAGATGAGACTACAAGTTGGAACTACCTACTACATAAGCACAGTAAGAACTCTCGACATGATTGCAACTTGCCATGAATAAGTTTCAACCTAGCAACAACTATAAGGAATACCCCAAAAATCCTAATACAGTGGAATGGCGCTTCTGAAATTCACATGATTCAGATGGTGGCCTGATAAAGTTGAGAACCTTGCAAGATAAATTGATTCAAGGGTTTGCAACTAGCAATTAGATAAATCCCTACCATGAATAAGTTTGGATAAAATATTTTAAGAATAAGTGTAAGCACATAAATGGGGTTATGTGAATAAAAAACAAAACACTCAAACATGAACATGAAATGAGCTGATGTTTTTACTTGGAAGAAGCAGACAAATATTAACGAGGGATATTGACAAGGACTGTGTTTTCTTGATAGGGGTGCGAACAACACTTTCAAGAGGATTTTGATGCTCAAGAGTAGAACAATGAGGTAACTCCACAAATTCTCGGAGTCAGTTGCTAGCACTCAACTTCCTATGCTCTATTATTCTATCCAGACAGCGATAGGTCAGATGAGCTACTTTGAAATGGAGAGTTAATGTTATTTTGTATTGGTTAGATAGCGGGAGCTATAGTTGAAACTTGAGAAGTTCTTAGGGGAGAAGAAAGAACCAGGGAAGAAAAATCAGCAAACTAAACAGAAAATAAAGAATTAAAAGCTGACAAATGTGATTGATAAAGTTAAAGTCATCTTTTGTGCGAGAAGGAAGTATTGAGGATTGGTGGAGTACTTGAGATATTTGGGCAAAAAAATGGAAGGCAGGCTATGATTATTTCATGATAAACATGAAGGGCAAGATTGAAGCATTCAACCAACTTTAGTAACATGCGGAGCTGGGGAAAATTAGCACATGAGCTGACTCAGGTGTCTCCAAATGCAGAAAGCTTGGCACATGAAACAACCAAAGCAACCTTGAGAAAAGGGAAGCAACAAAGCAATTTTTCTCTCAGAGTAGCTGAGCTAATCAAAGAAAAAGTATTGAAAGTTGAGACAAAGGTTTGGAAGCTTAGGAATTTGGTTCATACAGGGGTTCCCCTTGATCAGCTGCTTCCACAACCACATTATTTGTGTTATGTAAGTCATTGCAACAGTCTTGAGAGATGATTACCACTTCAAATGCCCATAGAAACACTTAGGATGCTAAACACTGCCTACTAGTTCATGAGTGTTGGTAGGGATGACCTTAACTCCAGGGAGTAGGGTGGATCTAGGTACTAGTTTAACTTTACGCATAGCATAAATAATTGATATCTACGTACTTGGCCTACTCTGGTTGGTATTTTGTTGTGCCCAGGCAAATGATAAAGGAGTAAGCATGTGTGTTCAGACTATGCATGTGTTTGTATAGGTACATTTACTTATTGATGAGTTTGGTCAAGGATATCACTTGTGTTTGGTATGAGCGGCGGTTGTCTGCAATTTCCCAACTGACACACCTTTTCGAGAGTATTCCAAGTTTGTAATGTTCAGGCACATGCTCAAGGAGCTCTCTTGTGTACTCCTTGCTGTTGTTCCATGTTGAGAATCTATCTTTCTACATGCTATATGATTTAAATGTAAAATTTCCATTTTTGTGTATTATTCTTTATGTATAATTCTACGTTTGGTTTGTCTATATTAATTTTCTATATCGCATCCAAATCTTCTGAAATACTCCACTAAGGTGCAACCCAACTACTAGTAAGCAAAAATATGTCTATTTTATTGCATATAAGCTCACACATTTTCTTTTGTTACACCAGGTGTACATGGCTTTGGCAAAATAAATACCCAGAACAACCCTAGACAGTGGCACCTCCTTTTTTATGATGTCATAATGACACATCCTGGAATCCCCTCCTAGATTTAACAGTACATCTCTTTGGTGGCCAACTTTGTGTGGATAAGTCTAACAAATTTGTTCTTCGAATTTCCCAAATGGAGGGACGTAGATTACGACAGATGCATGTAATTCAGCTCAGAAAAAGTCAGCAGTGTTGTCATAAGAAAAAACACATGTTTTTGAAACTTCCCAATTTTGATGTATTCGAGTCAATCTTGTCCAAAAATCAAATCCACAGGTATAAACACTTGGTGTAAAAACTTTGTTTTTCATGTTTATTTTTCTAAGTTTCATCTTGTCAAGACCTTATCACCCCGTCGACATTTTAGGGAAGCGAGGAACCATTCCTTTGTTCTACATTTGGGGCAAAGGGCTGATCGGGTCTATATTAAAAATATGTGTTATAGTATTTTGCCCATTACTCATCGCCCCGTCATGCCTGTCTCGAAATGTTGAAATGGTTCTTATGTTCCTCGACGCAACGAAAAGCTCGATTAGGTCTTGATCTTATCTTAAGTTTCAAAAGGGCAACAATGTCTTAGGTATCGGCCTAAGCGCTCCATCGCTGGCCGCACGGAATTTCGGAATGGTTCCTTGGGCTCCATGTTCTATGACAACATGAATAGGCAGATAGTGCCTTATGTCCAAATTCATTACGTATTGGCGGTTGAGGCTTGACTAGGTTTAGAGCCGTTCAAGGTGTGTCTCCGCCCTATTAGGCTATGAGTAAGGTAAATAAAGCTGTGGAATAGTTCCTATATTCCTTGTGTTCGCATGAAGGCGCTTGAACCTGATAGGGTTGTGCGCTTAACATAATTTTATATCGGCTCTCAAGACTCGATTGGGCCCTTGTATGTCATGCTTTATTGTAGGGCGGTTGAACCTAAGAACAGTTCCACCATGCCTTATGTTCCACGATAAAGCTAAAGGCCCGATCGAGACCTCCCCATTTGCGGTTGTGTTTTATAAAAATACTTAACCAAAGTCAAGTCAAATACATAAAGTGCCATTCGACCCATTTTAAAAGTCATTCCAACCAAGTGCAACTATCTTCCCTTCATGCCCTAATACGACCCAAAGGTAATTTTTCTCATAACTTGCATTCTACCCAACCGTTTTCAATGAAAATTTGTTCATGTCATCCCTCTCATGACACCTCCATTTTGAATGTTATTTTGCCAAGTTTTGCTATCCATATTCATTATTTTGGCTATTGGAGATTTTTGGAGGCTTTTCTCATTATGGGCCTTGCAAAACCTAATTCAATTATTTTTCCCACCCAACTAACTTTAAAATACATTCCCTAAGTGGGAAGGTGGTCTTTCATTCATAGTGAAGTTCAAATACTCGATTGCGAGTCCATATTGGTTTTGGTCACCGATCTCCTAATATCGGTGATAGTAATATTGACCACATGGACTTCATAGATCTCAAGGCCAAAATGGCCGAGGAAATTGTACTCTACTTGGAGATCGCCTCTTTCATAGTGCTTTGTTTGAGCTGCCGGGTTTCGTTGTCTATCCAATGCATAGATTCAATCCTTGCATGTGTGCAAAATGCTACGAGACAGAGATTCACAAGGTCAAGACTCTAGTGGTACCCCCATCGCTCAACTTGACCCCAAATCAATTGGCCTCTCTCGGGGTTAAAAAACATTAAAGGTCAATGATTCTCATAAAGAAAAATGCTATGGAGGAATGAAACACTGATAATAAGAAATACTTGAATATGCTATCACAATCTTGCTTAAAGATACAAAGAAAAGGCCCCTCTAAATTGCCAAAAAGGCTTGTTCAAGTGGATTTCCATGAAGACTCTCCAACATGATTGTTCTCTTAAACAATGTGATGGGTGAACCTACCACAAAGAAATTTGAAAATTGGATGGCTATGTTTATCAGCGTGCAATGTGATGGAACTCAATATATAGACTGGAGCCAATAATTAAGTAATAATATTCACGAGGCTTTGGTGTATCTAGAAATAATGCATGAGTTCCACATGACTTCATATCTGGTCTACTCAATTATGACCATCAGGATTTGGACCGGTTTGTCATTAGAAGGCCAACTCTCGGATTGGTGGGTATATGACTTTTGCCACAGCTCACTCACGAAGGCAGTAAACTGCATTTCAAGAGAGCAAATGACCCATTCACAATGTTTTTATTAGACAGATAGAAGGTAACATTGCTGTTAGAATCTCCAAAGAAGCTGCAAATCCAATTAAGAAGAATGGTAGCTTTTTCATCCAATTCTCAAGGTTTACCTACCTATGGGTTGGTGGCTTGAAGGTGCCCCTTACAAGCTACCAAGGTACCCAAGTGACAAAATAATTCTCATTGAATTGTGCGAGACAACTTGGCTTTACCTCAAGCCAAATGTAGAGATGGGTAGGTGAAAGGCATTCATTTTTCAATTAGTTATCGGTTTTTGTTCTTGTAAAAATGTTGTGGATGCTCAAAATATCGAGCCTATATTGGTTCCTTCAATCTACGTCCCTATAGCAAAGGATCCCTTTGATAGTCAAGGTTTTGTAAGGGATAGTTTGAGGCTCTGTGCTAGCTTCTCACACCAACCAGAGATTGATGATTTTTGGGAAGATTGTGCGAGATGATCTTGAAGTCCGTCAAAGAGATTACATGAGGATGAGACTTAAACAAATGAAAGCCTTTAGGCTTGAATGGGTCACCGAATGATCCTTAAACTGCCTTTTAAAGCAATAAACATATCTTATTTTGTGATAATGAATGAACAATTTGATAAAGATCTTAATATCCAGTTTATTATGCAAGAATTATTCACACAATACTGAAAAATGAAAGATGCAAGACAAGGAGACAACAATTTTATCCGGAGAAACCCAATGTGGGAAAAACTCTAGCTGGGTAAGCAATTGCTTCCCTTCACTATGTAAATCTCCAATACAATACAAGTTTACTATCAAACTATGACCTTCAAGAAGGATTCAAGCTCCTTCTTGCATTACTTGCTTACAATCCTCAACAAGAAAGAACTCAACTCTTTATGAACAAAACAAGAACAATTCCAACTTCCTCCTTTGCTCACACTTGAATTCACTCAAATCACTTGCCTAGAATGAGTAAATGCACTTATATTTATAGTTGCTCTGCCCAAGGATGGAAGGAAGGCGAAATAGAACCGTTTTGAGAAGCCCAAACATTTGCAACTATTCGGATTCCTCATTTTGGTGCTTTGTTGGGGTAGAACTATGCAAGCGGATACGCAACCTCTACTCTGTGAAGTCGTAGCGGTTCTATCAGTAGTTCATTGTTCGTTTACGCAGTTAATACACAAAACAGAACAAGAAATGGTCTCTTTTGTCATTCGAAGGTGTCGAATCATCATCATTTGACTTAACCATTTTCCTAGAACAATGAACATGCTAAGGGTATGTTTTACAAGTCTCAATAAGGAGAATACATAGAATTGGGTATTTCTAGATCCATTTTTGGATCATACCTCCACAATTTGAGGCTTTTAAGTCCCTAAAAGTTTCAAGGACTGGTGAGGTGAGAAATTTCTTTTCCACATCTTCTCTGGAATACCACTTGGCCTTGGTAGGCAATTGACCTTTTAACCTAATCAACCACTTGTCTTGCACTCCTCGTTGTGTTGTCCTCTCTTTCCGCTGCAATACCACATCTTCCTTCAATTCCAACTGATTGTCCCGAGCAATATCCTCGGTAGATGGTATGGTAGCAATCCCTCTTCTTCCTGAATCAACATGGAGTGCTCAAAGAGACGTAAATTCTCAACATTCACAACTAAATATATTCTCGTATAGGAGGCAAATCCAAGCGAAATGCATTCTTACCCACTTGTTTCAGAATTTCAAATGGGCCATATTGAAGAGGTTTGAGCTTCTTAACTTTACCCTGTAGTCTTTCTCTGCTCAAGTACAACCATACCTTGTCACCAACAAGGAAAGAATGCTCAGTTCTATGCTGATCATGCCTTGATTTATACTTGGCCTGAGACTCTTTTAACCTCTCCTGTACCTGGAGGTGTATCTGCTGAATTTTCTCAATGAACTTCTCAGCTTTGTGGACTTCCAGATCCACTTTCCCGTTGTCTCTGCATGGTAATCTCAAAACAACATCAAATGCACTCTTAGGCAAATAACCAAAACATGTTTCAAAAGGAGTCTTACTGGTAGAAGCATCAATTGCCTTGTTATAAGAATGTTGGATATACACCAAATTCTCATCCCAAGTCCTAGGATGTTTCCTGTTGTACCCTCTCAAGAGCTGAACCAAGGTATGGTTTACCACTTGTTTGCCCATTTATCTGCGGATGAAAAGCGGTAGACCTTTTCAACTTAGTATCCATCTTTTCCCACAAAGTAGACCAAAACTTTCCTATGAACCGTGAGTCCCTGTTTGACACAATAGAATTAGGCAAACCAAAATGAACCCACACATTAGCAAAAATAACTCGCCGCATCACCGACTTTAATTGTCTTCTTGCAAGGAATAAGAATATGCATTTTACTGAATCGGTCCACTACCACAAAAATATAATCATATCCTTTCTTGGAGGTAGGCAAACACCCACAAAATCCATGGAGATGCTCTCCCATGGCTAGGAAGGAACTGGTAATGGCATATATAAACCCAACTTTCTATTACTAGGCTTGCTTGTACTACATAAAACACAACCCCTGATAAATTTGGCAACTTCTGCTTGTATGTTTGGCCAATAAACATACCTCTGTAAGTGTGCAATAATCTTTGTCACACCAAAGTGACCAGCCACCTTAGAAGTGTGTGCTTCCCTCATCAACTGAACTCTTTCCTCCTTAGGCACACAACGTTTCTTGTTCTTGTAGAGTAGCCCGTCCTAGAAGTAGTATTCTCCTCCAAGTGCAAAGCCCTCACTTGGAGGTTTTGCTAAAAGATTTCTCCAAAATCCGGATCTTGCTCATAACCTTCCGATATGCTTCACATATGAAAGGCTCAAGAAGAGTCAAAGTGCCCATAGCTGAAAGTAAAGGAGGCCTAGAGAACATATCAGCTAACTAGTTAGTCATACCTGGCTTAATCAAAAATTGTAACTGCTGTTTTACCTCGTTGGCATCCTTTAAGGAATGCCTGTACAATCCCAAGTTTGGAAGCGGACTATCGGGTAACAATTGTATCTCATGCTCAATTGGCCTAATTGGGGGCAGCCTCGTAGGCTCTTGGGAAACTTCCCTGAACTGTTGAATCTTCTTTTGCTCTTTGTTAGTAAACATGCTACAAGTGGTCTTAGATGCAACAACTTCCTCTTCTTGTATATCTCTCAAAAGAAGTAATGCAAATTTCCCACTAGCATTAATAAGCTTCTTAGCTTTAAAGGCACTTACCAAAGATATCTTTGAGTCTCTTGCAAAGGCTGAAATGATGTAACTCTTACCATCCTTCACCAAGCAGTATTGGTTGGCTCTTCTCATGAAGATGGCATCCTTGATATACAAGTATGGGCTGCCAAACACTACACCACACACATCAAGCGGAACAATATCCAAAGTAGTTTCATCAATGAACTTTTATCTAGACTGCGCATAGAAGCGTATTGAAGGTCACCGTACTCAACCGGAAACGATCGTAGCATCGTGGGTAAGTCTGGAAACGTACTCACATGCACAAGGTACGTTTCAGACGTATTCGCTTTTAAAAACTGTTTTTACTAAACCGAAATTCATTAAAACTTAAAAAAATGCATTTTTTTAATTTTAAAAGTTTCTATATCTAACCTAACCCTAAACTACCCCCCCAAACACTTATATAAACACCCAATCCCTCTACTTTTTTCTCACACTCAATATTTGATATTTTGCTTGAGCTTGAAGGAGAGAGAGAAAGAGAGGTTGAAGGAGAAAGAAAGAGCTTGGAGGAGAGAAAAAGAGCTTGGAGGAGAGAGTGATTGAGCTTGAAGGAAAGAGAAGGAGAAGCAAGTCTACAAACATCAAGGAGGATTTTTCCAGGTATTTTACATGCATTCAAGCATTTTTTTAAATCTTTTGAGCAATGTTTTGTATATGAATATGATCAATGATCAATATCATGATGTGTTTCAAACACATCATTCATGATCTAAATTTATTTTTAATATTTAATAATTTATTTATTTTACGGTTATTAAAATATAATATATTAATTAATTTTCCGTATTTTAAGTTTAATAGTGAAGTTTTATTTAATTAAACATCTACCCTCTGTGTATGCTCTCACCTCACACCATTTATGGCGAACTTGGTGATCAGAATCAGAGATTGACGTGTAAGACTAACTATTTAATTTTTTTAGTTAGTTATGTGTTCGTTTCTTTTTATTTTAAAGTTTTAAATTGAATTTGTTAAAAATTTAAACGTCTACCCTCTGTGTATGCTCTCACCTCGCACCATTTATGGCGAACTTGGTGATCAGAATCAGAGAATGACGTGTATGGGTTAACAAATTAATTTTCTAATTTGTATTTGTTGTTTTTAATTAAATTATTTTAATATTTAGCAATGTTTTAAAAAATATCTCTTATTGTAGGTTATTGAATTAATCCTACAATCATGGCATCCAGTTCAGCTTCAGTGGGGCAAGAGGGGGAAAATGTTTCGGGTGGTATGGCAGTGAAAATGGATCCAAATTATCCTTTATGGAGACATGTGGAAGTGATAGAGCTTGTTGCCGGTGGTGGTGTCCGTGTTTGGACGTGTCCCCATTGTGCCGCCACATTTAAATCCTCATATACCCGTTTGAGAGCTCATCTGACTGGGGCATCGGGGACGGGTATTAGACCGTGTAGGAAGGTGGAAAAGAAAACCATAGCCATGTACCTAAAAGAGCAAGAGGATGCAAACATTGAAGTAAAGAAGAGCTCGCTCAGAACCGTTTCTTTACAAAGAGAGGTCCATGGGAAAACCACCAACATCAACACCATCATTTCATCCTTTCATTGAGACTCGTATTGAAACTATTCCAGATGATGACCCTTTTGATGCAGATACCTCAGGGCCATCAAGCAAGAGAACAAAAGGCCCATTAGAAAAAACATTTAACTTCGAGAAGAGGGATATTGGAGATGAATTGGTGTCTCGGTGTATATTTGCAAGATGTGGACTACCATTGATGTCTTGAGATCACCTTATTCGCGTAGATGGTGAGAGACATTAATGAGGCACCACAGGGGTATATACAAGCCCTAGCTATAATAAGGTTCGCACTTCTCTTTTGTGAAAAGAAGTGCAACACATTCACATTGACACATCTCTGACCCGATTGGAGATTCTTGGGTGATTTAGAGTCTCTATTATATCATATGGATGGAAAGACTCGAAACAAACCTCTCATCAACATTATTGCGGTATGCCCTAAAGGGCCAATGTTTCAACGCCATTTATTGATTGTGAGGGGAAGTAAAGATGCCCGATTCATCGCAAATATTCTCATTGAGGCTATTGAGTCGGTGGGTCCACGAGAGGGTTGTCGAAGTCATCATGCACATAACGCCAAAAATGCGAAGCGATGGGATTGATAGTAGAGGGTAGGTATGAGGACGTATTTTGGACAACATGTGCGATACACTCCCTGAATCTAATGATAAAGAAGATTGAGAAAATTGCATGGATTGAGAAAATATACGTGGAGGCAAAGCGAGAGATTGAGATGTTTGTCACCAATCATCACATGTCTCAAGCCATATTGAGAAGATTTTCAAAGTTGGAGTGATGAAGGTAAAGGAAGAATTCATTTTAAATTTAATATTTGATTTTAAATTTGTAAATCAATTTCAAATTGTGATGTGATTGAATGGAAACATCAATATCAAAGACAATTTGAAATTGATTTACAAATTTAAAATCAAATATTAAATTTAAAATGAATTGTTCCTTTACCTTCATCACCCAACTTTGAAAATCTTTCGAATATGGCTTCGAGACATGTGATGGTTGGTGACAAACATCATCGAATCTCGTTTGCCTCGGCGTATATTTTCTCAATCCATGCAATTTTCTCAATCTTCTTTATCATTAGATTCGAGGAGTGTATGCACATGTTGTCCAAAATACGTCCTCATACCTACCCTCTACTATCAATTGCCGCTCGCGATTTTGGCGTTGTCGTGATGACTGGACAACCCTCTCGTGGACCCACCGACTCAATAGCCTCAATGAGAATATTTGCAATGAATCGGGCATCTTTACTTCCCCTCACAATCAATAGCCTTCGTAAACATCGCCCTTTAGGGCATACCGCAATAATGTTGATGAGAGGTGCTTCTGGAGTCTTTCCATCCATATGATATAATAGAGACTCTGAATCACCCAAGAATCTCTAATCGGCAGTAGAGATGTTCGAATGTGTTGCACTTCTTTTGCCAAAAGAGAAGTGCGGACCTTATTATAAAGCTAGGGTCAGATACCCCTCGTGGTGCCTCATTATCACCATTTTCGCCAATAAGGTGATCTCAAGACATTGAATGGTAGTCCACATGAGAATATTTGCAATGAATTGGGCATCTTTTACTTCCCCCTCACAATCAACAGCCTTCAGAAACATTGGCCCTTTAGGGCATACTGCAATAATGTTGATGAGAGGTCTGTTTCTGGAGTCTTTCCATCCATCTGATATAATAGACTCTTAAATCAGTCCAAGAATCTCCAATGGGTCTGTAGAGATGTCTGAATGTGTTGCACTTCTTTTGCCAAAAGAGAAGTGCGAACCTTATTATAGCTAGGGCTTGTATACCCCTGTGGTGCCTCATTAATGCCTCTCACCATCTGCTGCCAATAAGGTGATCTCAAGACATTGAATGGTAGTCCACATGCAAATATACACCGAGACACCAATTCATCTGCAATATCCCTCTTCTCGATGTTAAATGTTTTTTCTAATGGGCCTTTTGTTCTCTTGCTTGATGGCCCTGAGGTATCTACATCAAAAGGGTCATCATCTGGAATAGTTTCAGCACGAGTCTCAATGAAAGGATGAAATGATGGTGTTGATGTTGGTGGTTTTCCCATGGACCTCTGTTGTAAAGAAACAGTTCTAGAGCGAGCTCTTGTTGCTTCAATGTTTGCATCCTCTTGCTCTTTTAGGTACATGGCTATGGTTTTCTTTTCCACCTTCCTACACGGTCTAATACCCGTCCCCGATGCCCTAGTCAGATGAGCTCTCAAACGGGTATATGAGGATTTAAATGTGGCGGCACAATGGGGACACGTCCAAACACGGACACCACCACCGGCAACAAGCTCTATCACTTCCACATGTCTCCATAAAGGATAATTTGGATCCATTTTCACTGCCATACCACCCGAAACATTTTCCCCCTCTTGCCCCACTGAAGTTGAACTGGATGCCATGATTGTAGGATTAATTCAATAACCTACAATAAGAGATATTTTTAAAACATTGCTAAATATTAAAATAATTTAATTAAAAACAACAAATACAAATTAGAAAATTAATTTGTTAACCCATACACGTCATTCTCTGATTCTGATCACCAAGTTCGCCATAAATGGTGCGAGGTGAGAGCATACATAGAGGGTAGATGTTTAAATTTTTAACAAATTCAATTTAAAACTTTAAAATAAAAAAAAACGAACACATAACTAACTAAAAAAATTAAATAGTTAGTCCTACACGTCAATCTCTGATTCTGATCACCAAGTTTGCCATAAATGGTGTGAGGTGAGAGCATACACAGAGGGTAGACGTTTAATTAAATAAAACTTCACTATTAAACTTAAAATACGGAAAAATTAATTAATATATTATATTTTAATAACCGTAAAATAAATAAATATTAAAAATAAATTTAGATCATGATCAATAATCATGAATGATGTGTTTGAAACACATCATTCATGATATTGATCATTGATCATATTCATATACAAAACATTGCTCAAAAGATTTTAAAAAATGCCTGAATGCATGTAAAATACCTGGAAAAATCCTCTTTGATGTTTGTAGACTTGCTTCTCTTTCTCCTTCAAGCTCAATCACTCTCTCCTCCAAGCTCTTTTTCTCTCCTCCAAGCTCTTTCTTTCTCCTTCAACCTCTCTCTCTCTCTCCTTCAAGCTCAAGCAAAATATCAAATATTGAGTGTGAGAAAAAAGTAGAGGGATTGGGTGTTTATATAAGTGTTTGGGGGGGTAGTTTAGGGTTAGGTTAGATATAGAAACTTTTAAAATTAAAAAAATGCATTTTTTTAAAGTTTTAATGAGTTTCGGTTTAGTAAAAACGTTTTTAAAAGCGGTACGTCCTAAAATGTACCCACAGCACGGGGTAAGGTTCCGTGACAAGTAAAACCTTTCCAGATGTACCCACAAAGTACCAATACAGTACATTTCGGTGGTACGGGGACCTTCAATACGTTTCCGTGCGATCTAGCATTAAATGTTTTATGGTAAAGGTAAATTTTATATTACTATTTATTACATTAGTTACATGTTTTATATATTATGAGTCAAGTGAAAGGGTATTTATTTTGGAAATTAAATTTGATAAGTGTTTTTAATGTATATGTAAATGAACTATTTTATATTTGTTAGGATTTTCATTTTGCAAATTAAGTGGGGTAACTTTTTTCATTTTATCGATCGAGCACCTCTAAGGGTGTTACAATTGGGCATTGGATTACATAATTTAATGACATCTTTGCCTAAGTTTCGGAGGGAACATATAGATTCAACAATGCAAAGTAAGCGAAGAAACTAAACCAGTGATCACCTTCAACTAAGCGATTCATGCAGTGAGGGGCATCCACGCCGTCAAAATCACCCAAGGCATGATTACGGCATCAACCATTTGACTCCTCCACTTCGAGTGTCTCTAGGCCTTGCACTCAACAAGATTTGATCCCTGGTGGCCTCATTGAAAGCCATATTATTATATTAAATGTTTTATATATTATGTTTGAGAGAATGAATATTTATGTAAATGAATTATTTATATAAATACTTTCTATTTTTATAATTTTTGGTATTGTTTGATTTTATTAGTATCCTCATATAATTAATATTATTATTTTTAAATTTGTAAGTGATATTAGTATTTGTATGAACACATTTTTTGAATATTTAATATATAGTGATATATTAATTAACTAGCATACATATCTTAAAAAAATCTATGTAAAATATGCCGAGAGGTATCATTCTCGAGGCGTTTATTCTACCTATGTCCTATTCTCGAGAATGATACCTCTTGGCATATTTTACATAGATTTTTTTAAGATATGTATGCTATTCCTAGAACAATGAACATGTTGAGGGTATGCTTTACAAGTCTCAATAAGTAGAATACATAGAATTTTTGGATCATGAAGGACTCATCGATGATGGAAGAGAGATTATTGATCCTCATTACACAAAGACTATTCAACATCAACCTTTGAAATCTTTTGACTTGTTAGTAAAGGAGGAGGTGATATAAACTTCTGTGCATACTCATTGTCTTGAAAAGATCTAATAAGTGGTTCATGGGCAAGGTTTTAGAACACACCGCTACCAAAGGAGCTAAGGAGACTACCATCTCCATGATTCATAAGCAAGCATCCTCTTCGGATCCGGGCAAGTAGTACAAAAAGTGTATGTCAAGACTCCCAAAGCAAATGTAGTGGGAGGAAGTGGTAGAGACGAGGAAGATCCTCACAAGAAGAAATCTCCTAAAAAGACGAGGTGATGCTCCACCATCCCGTCAGAAATTGCTTGTTAGGAGGAATTTCAAATCCCCTCTTGAACAAGGAAAAATCGTTCCTTCACCTTCTAAAGACATTCCTACAACTATGGAAAACATTGTTCAAAACCATCTCCTACCAATCATTGCCATCACCTCGAAGAGTCTTACACCTCCATCTTCCCTTCTTGTGCACATCTTTATCTTATCATCTCCTCTATCTCCTGCTCGAGACTTTGCAATTATCATGACCTTCTCCCTCTCTGCTTCTAACCCACCAACTCAAGTTGTCACCACTGTTGGTGACTCATATTTCTCTTGGGTGGAACCCATGATCACAGGAAAATGCGAACAAGTACTAAAGTAGTGGCTCCAGCATATGATGTAGTTGCAAGCCTTTTGCAAATCACACGAACTACTAAAAAGGCTAAGATTACTTGAGGCTCACTTCTAATCCCTTTTGTGCGGAATTTGTGGAAATTGCACAACCGCTGGTTGAAAAAGATGAAGCAGAAATGACTTTGGCTGATTACAATCTTAATAGGATCCCGTTGGGAGATCCTACCCATGAAGGTGATATACATAACTTCAAAGAGTCTGCAGCAAGAATAATTCAGAGGACTGAAAAAGGAAAACAAATGCAAGAACAACTGGAAGAGCAAGTACACCCTCTCCTCATATATCTCGATCTTCTTGGATCCAAATGCAACCCCGATTGCCTCATCAAAAGAACTTATGCCTATTTGCAAGATCAATTAGAAGGCCATCTAGAACATTCAAAGATTCAGTCAGCGAGGAAATGTGACTGAGGCCTGGGTTGAGAATATTATTCTTGAAGGTTACAAGTTCATTGATGAAGGCAGAAAGGTATATGAGCTGATTGATAAGGTTTTGATCAAAATCAATGGTACTGTGAAAACAATCAAAGATGAAGCCTCATATTGGGGAGAATCTATTGAAGACATTTGGGTAATGAAATCCATAGATGAGAAAATCCTTGTTTTCATTCAAATTTTCAGTTGTGCTAAGGATAATCTCTCTTTGAAATGGTCTATAACTATTGAATGGTGACTAAAGACACTAGAAGCAACTCTGAACGATCTCAGATTTAGAAAGGCAATGGTCTAAAATGGTCTCTTCTCAGATTTAGAAAGGCAATGGTCTCAAATCTGAAATCTGTGTTGATATGAATGACCTTCATTGTGAATTGCTAAAAGAAAATAGCTTTGACCTGAGAATAACAAAACTCAAAGAGCAATTCAAAATATGTTTAAGGGACAACTCTTTGCTTTAGAGAATTTTGATGTGAGATCCATGGACAAAATATAAAAGATTTTCAATGTTATTGTTGAAGCTAACTAAAGGGTGCCTAACCTCTTCAATAGTGTTGAGGGGATGTTAGAGGCCGTGAACTCATGGATAGGTGTCTAGCATAATACTCATATCCCCAAAGAGGAGGTGCCTGACATTGTTCTCTAATTTAGAACATGCATGTTGAAAATTAAGCCGTTGGCAAGGATAAAGCAAGGAGTTCCTGCATCGTGTTCCTCTTTCTAGTCTTTTTATTACTTGTAACTTGCTCAATTAATTCTATTTCTCATTACACTTTTTGTAAAAGTGACTTTTTAATTGTAAATTCACTTTAAGTGAGATTTGGTTGAAAAATAAAATGTGAAAAGCAAAACGTCATTCAAAATCGGTTATGAGGTAGTTATTGCCTCTCATGGATAGATATGAGGGTTGGTCATTGTAACAGGGCTGATTTACTATATATTGAAATTTGGCTGAAGAGGAGAATAAAAAACTGTGTTCATTTTCTTATTCAAGAAATACAATATTTAAGAACTTTGTGTCTTCAATCTTCTTATGGTTATATAATCTTTTGATAAGTACCTTTCTTGAAATTTGTTTTGTATGCAAAAACATTCTGCAGCTAATGAGGTATTATATATGGTTTACATACTATGGTGCTAGTAAATGAATTCTGTGTTTGTTTATTTATGAACACCTCTTCCTTTCTGTTTTAATATTCTCCCTTTCCCTCTATTTCCCTCCACCAAATTTCTTCACTGAACTATGTTCTGCAAGCAAACCCCTAAATATAGAATATCGAATGTGATTACTATAAATATTCCTTTCTGTAATTTTATCTTTCAAATAAAGGGAACCTCCCTCATAATAAAGGAGAGACTTTGTCCCCTAAGCATTGCTGAAATTCACCATTTTTGCCTTGTGCAAATTTCACCAATAAGCAGATAGACCCCATTTGTGAAAGTGGAACGATCTTAAAAATCTGGTTTATGGCCACAAGTCGCCCCCTTCAACCAGCACTCCAAACTGCTACTGTTCTACTAATACTGCTGTATTTCTGTCCCACAGGAATACATTTGAAGAACTTTGAATTGTTCTTGTATCAATATCGATTCCACATCATACTGTTCAATTATTTGGAGAAATGACCTTTTGTTTGAGGTGTCCAGATCCCTCAGATTCCGTGGACATTCCATGCCATTATCTTCATTCAGGAAGTCCCTTCTCTAAGGCCTCTAACATGTTAGGTTCTTAATTTTGATGGTTCATGTCTGAAAAATAATGTACATGTTCAGTTGTTATTAACTCTAGTATAATTATATCATGACGTAGGAATCAGAAAAACTAGAATTTGCGTATCTTGCAAAGCATACTAGAAGCTTCATAAGTCCATTTGTATTTATGCAAGTTACTTCAGAAATCTTGGAGTTTGATGACGTCTAATTCCTTTAATGGGCTCACTTTTTTGAGAGATGTCATTGGATTTATGACAGATAACCTTACAAACTAGTATAAGGCCTCATTTATATGTCATATGCATAACATCTCATTCCTGGAAATTGATGTCTTCAGTTCGCGGAAAGTGTTCAATTGTACTGAGGAAATGTATTGGTCATCTCTAGTTATGCCATTATTATCAGATCATGTAAATCCTTGCTTTCTGTCATAGATACATTGGTGGGAGTACGCATATTCTCACTGTTTATGGATGTAATATACAGTCACCAAGAACAATAGACCTAGCTATAGATTTGATGGTGATGTCTCTCAAATGTTTACACTTCTATGCTTGTATTGCTTCCTTTAATTTGAGCACTCCCTTGTGTGAAGAATTTGGTGTTTGAATTAATCTATGCATATTAAGATTTCTAAAAGAGCCTTTGCATTGTCATTATTAATTTCAAGTCATCTAATTCTTTTGACATCTTCTCATACCTTACGATTTTGCAATTCAAACTAATATTGTTAAGTTATTTCCTTTTTTCAGATTTTCGGGCCCCACTATCCACTTTGTTGATGAAAAGTATGATACCGGTAAAATCCTTGCGCAAAGAGTTGTTCCTGTTCTAGCAAATGATACTGCAGATGCTTTGGCTGCAAGGGTCTTGCAAGAGGTAGACAGAAAGCTTTGCTTCACTATTTTCTGTCAGTTTTGTTTTTGGGAAACAATATAACCATATTGCAATGAAGAAACATCTTCTTTTGGTCTGTCACTCTATTTCCACATTCTTGGTTGACGAGCAATTTATTTGCCTATTTTCTGACTATGTAAAGAGGTAGATTTAGGCTTTTTTCCTATTATTGTAAAAAAAAGCTTTTATTATTTCAGAATTGTTAAAGGCATTTTATTATTGAGGTAAGGACATGTGATGGAAAACCGCAAGTCAACATGGTACATCATTCTCCTTTTATTGGCTGAAATTTGAATTAGTGGGGTTTTTTATTGGGGACCCCTAAAGGAACAGACAAAAACATCCATTGTATAAGAAAACTGCACCATTATCTCCTTTCTTCCATCCATTGTAAAGTTCCTAAAATTCATGGACTTGTATAAAGAAGGCTCCTAGAACCAAGCACTCTGCATGGTGACAAAACCACTAGCTATAACAAGGTGGCAGCTCTGGCTGTATCATGGCAGTTTCAAGTGTCATGGCAGTCACAGATGTGTCATGGGGTTTTTGCCTTGATGTAATTGGCACTTCTTTTGTGTTAGACAGAAGAGAAGAGTAATGGAAAGAAAATGTCTCTTCACATTCTTTGGCATTTTAGACCGACTATTAAATTCATTCTTGCTAAATTAATGGCCTGTAGTGTTCATGGAGTCCTTTCTTGAAGAAGTAGCAAGACATGAAATATACTTGTTTATGGATGATTTTTTGGGGTATTGATCATCATTATTGAGGAGGAAAAAATGAAGACCAAATGCATAGCGTATGATAGAATGTTGTTCTAATTCTGCAATGCACTTGTCAGGAGGCTCTCGACCGGTAGGGAGAGGAGCCCCCCTCCCTCTATATCTTCTCTATGGGGGACCCTCGACCGATAGGGAGAGAGGGCCACCCCATAGATCTATATCTATAGGGGAGGGGTTCTAAATGCCATTGACGAAAGGAGCCTCTAAATGCTTGACCAGGCCCTGAATGAGACTACACTCCCATAATCCCTTTTCTCCATCTGAGATGAGTATCTACTTAAATTCTTTGTATTGTATTTGATAAAGAATACTTAAGAGAAAGGAGAAATCCCTACGTTTCAAAGGATCATCCTACATATTTTTGAGAAGACGTAAAACAGGAACTTCAAGACTCTACTGGAAAATTGGTCCATCTACAACAATGAGTCACGCATCTGCAAGCTCTTAGTGCATGAAGTATTGTAGAGCAGCCATTTCAGCTTTGGATATGAAGAAGTATTGGCTCATGATTTTTCAAGGCAAGCTTCTAGGGAACATTGCCTGCAAAAAGTTGGGCTGAAGACGTCCCGATAAAATCAGAGTTTTTCGTGAAGATGGAAGCTCCAAAGGATGTCATTCTGCCAGATCCTTCTAGGCCAATGTTGGTCACTAAAGACAATCCATTAAGATTTTTTTCCAAGTTTCCCATCCCTTGGATGTACTGAAAAGGAAAGGAGCTGCATTTGAGTGTTCGGAAGAACATGGCAGAATATTTGAGGAGTTGAAGGTATGCCTCATGAGCTTACCAATTCTAGCATTTCTTGACAAGAACAAGGAGTTCCTCGCCCATGTGGAAACATCAAACTATGCGATTGGCTCTGCATAAGCACATTAGGAGCGAGCGTGTTGGATCAGCCTATGTGCTTTTCCAATCAACTGATGACAAACGTAGAGAGGAATTACACCACAACAAAGCAAGAGGCTTTTTGGGATTGTTACACTTTCCAAAACTTTAGACACTATGCGCTGAAAATTCCATTTTTTTATGTGGATCACAAGGCATTGTTGCATTTGGTGAACAATCTCATCATTCAAGGATGGTTAAGCAGTGGCTGATGTTGTAAGCATTCACTTTCAGGATAGTAGTCCAATCTAACTAAAGCCATGTTACTGGTTGCAAGTTGTCAAGAATTAAGTCAAGCGAGCCACCCTACGATGTGACCAATGATTTCTTAAATGCATAATTGTTCCTTGTTGCACAATCATGCTATAAGAGTATTGGAAATTACATGTTGACAAGAACTTCACCTAATGTCATGTTACTAAGTGAGTGGAGAACGATGGCATCAAGACCAAAACATTCCAATTGATAAACCAACCTATGTATCAAAAGGGGTCAGGCCAAGTGTAAAGGCAATGTGTTATGCAAGAAGTAAGTAATATACTTCACGAGGCACACAAAGGTCCATTTGGTCACCACAAGGGATCTTATGCTATTGCACATTAGGTTTTGTTGGTGATTCTATGCAAAAATGCAAAGGAATGGACATTGGGGTGTGATACTTGTCGAGGGTAGGTAAATCACTAAAGAGGGACTTTATGCCCCTATGACCGTCTCAGCTGTAAGATTTATTTGAAAAATAGGGGCTCAACTTGATTGGGCCATCAAGGTGAGCAAGATGCATAATCAGTAGGTGTATAATGGCGGCCATATAATATCTCACCAAGCAAGCAAAAGTGAGAACCATGCCGAATAGTAGTGGTCATTATACGGTTCAATTTATCTATGAGAAATAGTCACTAGGTCAGGTATATCGAGACTAATCCCAAATGGTCGAGGTGGACACTATTAGAATATAAGGCTTATTGTTTATTATAAAATCACTATTAGTTATATGTTAACTAATATGTGGTCAGAACCACCTCAAACCATTTTGTAACTATCTCTTGCATGATAAAATGATAGACACTATATAAAATGTGTGCATTCCACTTTTTCTATATTCTTTCTTTGCTCAAGTCTTCTAGCATTGGTATTAGAGCTTAGTGCTTGATAGGGTTTGCAAAATTAATTATGCATTATATGATTAATTATTTAATTAATGTTATTAATTAAATAATGTTGTTATATGGTTTTATCAACCATATTTGTTTTATTTCTTCATGGGTATAATATTATTGTTATGCTTCCCGGATGTAATATTGGAAGCTTATGTAATATGGAATATGGTTTCACCTATGCAACTTAGTTTCTTGTTTGTATTTGGTTGTGCAATATCTATAAATATTGCAGCCCATTCTTTGTATTTTTGGTTGATTGAGTTTAATACAATTATCAGGCTTCCACCCCTGTTGCTCAATCTACATTTGGTGTTAGAGCAGGTTGAAGGATATTGGAGGATTGCAAGCAGAGTTTGAGGAGCATTGGAGAAGCTTGTGCAAGAAAAGGAGAGCCAAAGTTGCCTCTGCAACTTCCCAGCCCCATCCCATGCAATACCATCATCAAATTCCTCAAAACCGCCATCAAATTCCTCAAAACCACCTTTATTCATTGCAATTAAGGTTGAGGAGGATAGAATTCACCAAGGAAGAAATTACAAGCTCAAAGGAAGGAAGAAAAATGATCTAAGGCGCCATACACACTCAAAACCGCCTTCATTCTCGCCAAAACCACCTGTCATTTTTTCTCTTTGCTGGAATTTTTGCTCAAAACCACCTTTCCAAAACCGTGGTTTTTTGAAGAGGTATGGTTTTACAGTTTGGAAGTGTTTAATTACATTTTGCTCTTTACATATAATTGTTTAGCATAGCCACCAAGTGGCTAGCATAAATTTTGTAAGACACTTCCCATCAAGAGAGGTCAAGGGGTCAAATCCCCCTCCCTCACCCACTACCAAATTTGGCGGAAAATTTAGTGGAACCGCTAACTTTAGTGAAAATTCAAATTTAGTTATAACTAACTAAATTTAGCGAGAAATCCCTATTTAGGAAAAAAATTTTTTTTTCTCCTCAATTCATATTTTTCATTTTGACATTTTTTTGCTAAAGGAGGCCTACCTAAAAATTTCATTTTGAGCTATTTTTTGCATTTTTTTGCGTAGTAGATCATTTTGGGCTCCAGAGGCCACCAGGGCCCGCAAAAAAATATTTGACCTGCCATTCAATTTTTCTAGATTTTTGAATGTAATTGCATGTTGTAATATATTGTACTAATTTGTAGGTTGCCATAAGTCAACTGCAAACTTTGTAACTGATCAGAAACTGGCAGAATTGTAATAAAAAAAAAAAATAAAAATTGGTTCTGTAACACTCACGAGATCCTAGATCTCATTCAGTTGTTGGTATATACGGTGCCTCTGGGAAGCACTTATGGGTAAAGTCATCATGCAACTACTACTGCACTTAACACCTAATATAGCTGCAACAACATCATCTAGGCATCGACCCTTTAAATCAACGGGGAGTAATAAGGTCACAATGCACACACTATGAGCCATCCCATCCGTCTGTGAATGATTACATGACATAAATCCAGACTGAGAAATTATCCAAGTATATAGCAAAGTTATGCGTGCGTATGAGGATATTTCTTTGAGCCGGTGTCAATAATCACACAGACCCCTTTCAGTATTGTCTTGGTACCACATGTATTGAATTCTTTCACGTACGTTAACGCCTCTTTCACGTACCACCGGGTATATAGAAAGGGTGAGCTTCTTCCACGTACCACCGGGTATATCGGAAGGGTGTGTATATAGAAAGGTTTGGTATATCGGACTGATGGTATATAGATTGGGAGACCTTATACCTGGAGTGATAAGAGCCAAACCCTGTATCGTGATCTCTGCAAAATGGGCACCAATGCCCCCAATTTTTTTCTTCCGGATTCACAATTACTCAGAGGAAACAACTATGTTGCATGGAAGACAAAAATTAAGACACAACTTGAGTTTGAAGAGATTTGGCCTACTGTTGTGAATGGTACTGACGAGATCAACTACTGATACAACACAACAAATGGCAAGTTTGATAAAGCAAGATTAGAAGGCCAAACTCATCATCTTGTTTGGAGTGTTCGATGATGTGCAACCCCACATTCGAGATGCCAAAACAGCCAAAGAAGCATGGGATAAGTTGAGCACAATATACGAGGCCAAGAACAAGAATGTTATACTGAATTTGTAGAGTCAGTTACACACATTGAAGTTCAAGTAGAATGAGAAAATCGAAGCTTTCTTAAGAAGAGTTGCAGAGTTGAGGGCTTCACTTCTAGCCCTAGGAGAAGTGGTCTCAGATGATGCTCTCATTCCCATTGTTTTGAGAGCACTCCCCTCTTCTTACCACATTTTTTTTACAACACTAAATGTGTCAGATATGACCGTTAGTTTTGACAAATTGGTAAACTTACTACAACAAGAGGAAGCCATACATAATAAGGATGATGAAGAGGAGAAGCACTTTCTTCACATCAAAAATGGAAAGGAAAAGGTAAAGGAAAACCTAATTCCTATCAAAAATCCCAAAATCAAAATTAGTATCAAGGGGACAGACAATGAAGAAGCAATGTCCAATCTGCAAAAGAGGACATGACCTACAAGATTGTTGGTATAATACTTACAAGAAAGGTTCATCAAGAAACTCTGGACCTCCACAAAAATCTCACAAGGGACATTCTAACTACAATCAAGGGAAAAAAAAGGGGAACTGGAAAAGAAGACCCCATCAGCAAGGAAATATTGTTGAGCAACAAGAACAATCAGACAATGAAGACTACTTGTTCACTGCTCGATCAAGTGAACCATCCACGTCATCTAGTGATGTTTGGTATGTTGATTTGGGGCCACTCGACACATGACCAGCCACAGAGACTGGTTTATTTCAATGAGGGACACACCATCAAAAAATCATGTTTCGTTGGGAGATGATTCTTCATATATAGTTAAGGGATTGGGAACATTTCTCTACCCCTTGGTTCACGCAACTGTAGACTATCAGATGTCTTATATGTCCCTGGGTTGACAAAGAATCTACTTTCAGTCAGTCAACTCCTTGATCACAATCTAAAAATTGACTTTGATAGTCATTCCAGAAAGAAAACATGTTTGATTCGAGATAAATCACGAGGCTCGAAAATAGTTGCAAAAGCCTCTAATGTGGGACGCATGTTCCAACTTGATTTTGTCCACAGAGATGATCAGACACTTGTGGCTAAGAACTCTACCTCAACACAGTTGTGGCATCGGAGACTTGGTCATGTAAGTTTCAAGTATCTCGAGACACTTCACCGGCACAATATGGTACATGGGCTACCATCTCTTCAGAAGGATACAGACAAGTGTCCTCACTACCTAAGCAGAAAACAACACAGAGCATCATTCCAGAAGAGTACATATCGAGCTCATGGTAAACTTGATCTAGTTCATACCGATCTTTGTGGTCCGATGCAACCAAGTCATTCTGGATTTCAGTACTTCATGCTATGTGTTGATGACTATTCAAGGAAAATGTGGATTTTTTGTCTTCACAAGAAAAGTGAAGCTTTTGAAACTTTCAAGAAGTTCAAAGTAGTAGTTGAAAATGAAACTGGTCATCACATCAGAACTCTCCACTCAGATCGAGGGGGGGAATTCACTAGTAATGAGTTCAAAGACTACCTACAAACTCATGGGATTCATCGACAAATGCCTCCTCACACACACCGCAAAGAAAATGGTGTTGTTGAGAGAAGAAATCGTACTATCATGGAAATGGTGTGATGCATGATCGATGATTTGGACTTGCAAAGACATTCTGGGAAGAAGCAGCAAAAAAAATAGTGTATTTGTTGAACAGAGTGCCCACAGTTGCTCTTGAAGGAGTAACACCACAAGAAGCATGGTCAAAATGAAAACCATCTATTGCACACCTTAGAGTATTTGGGTGCAAAGCAAAGCATGCACATACCCAAGAAGAATAGAAAGAAATTGGACATGAAGTCAGAAACTCATCTTCATTGGGTACAAGTGAAGAGACTCTTGGGTATAGATTAATGGATCCTAAGACTAGAAAAGTCTACACCAGTAGAGATGTTGAGTTTTTCGAGAAGAAGGAAGCAGAGACTCCTCCTCCAGACTCACCAGATGTAGATTTTTCACCAGTTGTAAAAATTGAAGCTGATGTTCCCTAGAAGATGAAAGTGATGATGGGGATGATGGTGTTGATCAGATAGAACCACAACCCATGGGAACAGTTCAACGTATGCCCAAGTGGTGTACTAGCACATTACGAGATGCAAGAATGGATGCTCCACTGGATACATCCACCCCTGGACCATGGACTCACAGTAAAGCAAGAGAAGAAGTTAACTTTGCTTTGATGAGTAGAGTTATTGAATCTGATGAGCCCTCTACAGTCAGAAGAAGCCCTATAGTCAAAATCTTGGAAAGATGCCATGGATTTTGAATATCAATTAGTGATGAAGAATAACACTTGGCAGCTTGTCGATCTTCCACCAAGAAAGAAACCCATTGGATGCAGATGGATATTTAAAACAAAGTACAAAGCAGATGGGACAATGGACAAGTATAAAGCGAGACTAGTAGCAAAGGGGTATGCACAAAAAGAAGGCATAGACTACGAGGAGACATTTTCTCCCATAGCTAAGATCAAAACAATCAGAATGATCTTTTCTCTAGCTGCACAGTTTGGTTGGAAAGTCCATCAGATGGACGTAAAAAGTGCCTTCCTAAATGGAGATTTACAAGAAGAAGTCTACATGACTCAACCTGAGGGATATGTAGTATCTGGTCAAGAAGCAAAGGTATGCAGACTCAGAAATCTCTGTATGGCCTTAAACAGCACCCGGGCATGGTACATCAAGATTGATGAGCATCTCGTACAACATGGATTTGTTAGAAATCCATACGATCCCAATCTCTACCTCAAAAAGCAAGGGGGAGATTGTGATTGTTGTTGTCTATGTCGATGATCTAGTCATCATTGAGTTTAGTGAAGATGATCGATGCAATGAAGAAAGATCTTAATCGATCGTTTGACATGACAGATCTCGGGCTAATGCATTATTGTCTTGGATTGGAAGTATGGCAGAAAGAGAATCACATCTTTGTTTCTCAGATGAAATATACCAAGACAACGCTCGAGAAGTTTAGGATGATGGATTGCACACCAATTGCTACACCTATGGAGAACAGATTGTAGTTATCTCATTCAGATCCATCTCCTGAGGTAAGTGCCACTCTCTATCGGCAGTTGATTGGGAGTCTCATTTACTGACCTACACTAGACTAGATATCAACTTTGCAAAGTAAGCTATCTATCCAGGTTCATGCAGAACCCAAAGTGTGTCATTGGAAAGCAACAAGGTGCATCTTGAGATATCTCAAAGGATCAAGTGGATCTTGGTCTAGAATACAAGAAGAATGAAAACTTCTTCTTGTCAGGATATTCGGATTCAGATCATGCAGGAAATATTGATGATAGAAAATCCACTTCAGGATTTGTGTTCTTTATGGGATCTGGACCAATATCATGGGGAAGCAAGAAACAACACTTGTTTCTCATTCTTCCACGAAATTTGAGTATCATTCTGCAGGAGAAGTTGTCTGTGAAGATATGGCTACGTCGCATACTAGAAGGACTTGGAATACCACAGACAAACCAACCACCATGTATGTTGATAATGAAGGTGTTCTCAAACTTGTTTCGCAATCTAGTTTTTCATGAGAGAACAAAGCACATTGAGGTACATGTTCATTTCATACGTGAACATGTGTTGAAGCACAACATCCAGCTTCAATTTTGTCCAACAGCTGAACAACGAGCATATATCTTCACAAAGTCACTTGCACGTGACAAATTCGAGTTGTTCAGAGAATTCCTCTCCTCATCCCTTGAGACAATGCATAATTAAGGGGGGGAATGTTAGGATAAATTAATTATGCATTATATGATTAATTATTTAATTAATGTTATTAATTAAATAATGTTGTTATATGGTTTTATCAACCATATTTGTTTTATTTCTTCATGGGTATAATATTATGTTATGCTTCCGGATGTAATATTGGAATAGGATAAAACGTGACAAGTTGAATGCGTTTAGAAAATGTGATTTAGGACATACTTTTTTGGAGAAAGCACATTCTAGATTCATGAGCAAGAGGAAAAAACGTGAATTTGAAGGTATCTAGGGCAAAACAAACAAAAGACAATCACACATTTCTAGATTTGCAATTTTTGAGTCATTCTCATTCCTGCCGTGGTACAAAGTTTGGTGATTTTTAGTCATGATCATCCAAGGCACATGTCCACTGGTACAATTTCCTTTGTTTTTTTAAAAAAACTAGTTTTTGAAATCTTGTTGCATTAATTTGAAAGGTCATCCTATCTTGAAGATCTTGACCCAATCTTCTCCCCGTGGGTCCAATGAAGGGAGCAAGGGGAAGATTATGATGATTCCAACAATAGAACCTTATATTATGTAAAGCACAAAATTATATATTCGGCTATGCCAAGCCTGAAAGCTATTAGCCCAAGCTTGAGCATTATACAACAGAAAAGCAGAGAAAACCATCATGACAAAGAATCAAGATTAAGAACAAGTCTGATATCCTCCTGAATCTTATTGGACAACCATGGAGGGGGCAATCCATAAGAAAACAGGTCCTTGTTGTCTAGAGCCCAGTTAGCTAGTCCATTGTTTCTTTCCCGAGGAATGTGACTGAATTAGACCTCAAGGAATTGACCTTTTAGTTGTTTTATCTTCCACACCTCTTTGGCAATGCGCCAATTAGGAGAGGAATCCAATCTATCATCAGAGAGTAGGTGAATAATAATTTGGGAATCCAATTCAACCTGGATTTTATGCCATCCAATTTTCAAGGCCTCTTGCATACCTTTGTAAATAGCTTTCACCTCTGCCAGATTGTTGGTAGTAGAGCCAATATTCTTAGCAAAAAGGAATTGTACCCCACCTTCAACATCCCTACCAATGCCTCCCATAACAACTTTCCCAGGATTACCTCTGGAAGCCCCATCCATATTTAACTTACCATATCTTGGAGAAGGATTCTTCCACTGGCCATCCTTAGGGGCTTTGTTCTTGTTGTGCTTCCTAGGACAAGAAACATCCTTAGGATCAATATTTAGTTGCTTACAAATGTTTTCCCATTCAGGGGAAAGATCTTGAGGCAAAGATATCTTATGTTTCAGGCTTTCCGATATGTTGATTTTGGTCTTCTCCCACACAAAAGAGCTATCTTTACTAGTTTGCATGAAGATTCTACTATTTCTTTCCTTCCAAATATTCCAAAGAAGAAGAGAAATACCACTCCATAAGACTGGGAGAAGATTTTGTCCTCTAGGGAGGGATTCCTGCCAAGCTCTAAAAATCTGATCAAGAGAATCAAAATTTATCCAGTGCATCTTAAATAAAGTAGCAAGAAGTCGCCACAATGGAATAAC
Source organism: Taxus wallichiana var. yunnanensis (assembly GCA_018340775.1). Classification (NCBI taxonomy): domain Eukaryota; kingdom Viridiplantae; phylum Streptophyta; class Pinopsida; order Cupressales; family Taxaceae; genus Taxus; species Taxus wallichiana. The sequence continues at coordinate 758,861,685 of CM031237.1, forward strand.
CTAAGGACAAGAGAAAAAAATATGAGTAGAGGACTCTTCAACCTGAAGGCATAATGCACATCTAAAGGGGCCATACAAACCTCTTTTTAGAAGACAATCTCCTGTTAAAACTCTTCTATGTATAAGAAGCCACAGAAAAAAACTAACCTTTGGCCATATACCCGGATGCCAGATGTGTTTGAACAGATGTTGAAGAGGATGAGGATTCTCATTAACCAAGGAGGCATAGCCAGTAGCAACAAAATAAGTACCAGTAGGGTCCCTTCCCCATCCCAACTTATTAGGATCGAGGGATGAAGAAATAGGACGAGTTTTCAAGATATGGTAAAGCAATAGCTGCACTTGGTGATCCAAAGCAATTGGCCACTCCTCAGGCGGAATCCAGAATTCCCAATCTCCCATAGCTGACTAGTTGGTTTACCATAATGGGCTACCTTGACCCATCCCAAATTCTGCATTTGTTCCATAATAGGTTTGAGCTGGGGATATTGATGAATGATAGGGGCTTGCCCATCCCAAGAATCAGTCCAGAATTTGGCACATTGCCCATTATTAACAATCCAAAATAGTTGCTTCTTAATCATATCTTCTCCCACTTTGATGAACTTCAAGATAGGAGATCCCCTGATTCGATGATGTTTTGATGTTAATTTAGTTGTTTTTATTTTTACCATATATTAGTATTGGGAAGCCTAGTGCTCAACAAGACTTATTTAATTAGAAAATAAAGTATTTTGAGCATGTAGGCTCCAAATACAAATTAGATTATTAAAAAGTACTTTTTGAAGTCGGCCATCATTTGAATTGTAGCACCCCTTATTGTTATAAAAGGAGGTTGCTTGGCCAATTGAGAGGAGGTTGGATTTGATAATTTGGTTGGAGTGGATTGCTTGTAAAGCATCTCTCTATCTCTCTCAAGGATGAAAACCCTTGATTGAGGGCTCTCTCAAGGACGAAACCCCTTGAGGAGAATCTTGTGTGGACGAAATCCCTTGAGGAGAATCTTGTGTGGACGAAACCCCACACTATCTCTTGTTGTAATCTCTCTTGCTGCATATAATTAAATTTTGCCCTAGGTGACTTGCTTGGGAGAGTGTTTTAGAGGATATTGCTGGTCTTTGTGTGATCTAATTGCATGGTTGGATTCTCCATAATTTCTAAAGGTGAAATCTATCATTTTATCGATTGTTTGGGTGCATATAAGTGTTATTTCAATTCTGGAATTATTATTTAATTGTTGCAGTGGAAGGGTTTCATGGTAAATTCAAAATAGCACTTGTGAGCCTCTAAAAATCAGTTTTCTTGCATCTAATGATTGCTGGTATTTTCTTATAATTTTTGAGCATATTTTCCAAGGGTTTGAGTGAATTTCGTGCATAGAAAAGTGTGCTTGAATCTTCCTAAGGGGTCGCTACCCTAGGAGGAAAATTGTTGGCAGCTCTTGTGGGTTTTCACAGTCATTGTCAGTCATCTACAGCCTGCCCTAAATCTGATTTCAGTCCTTCGTGCTCAGCCTTGGGCTATTTCCGGAGGATCCCCAAAAAGGGACATTAAAAATGAATAAAAATAAGTGACTTGGACGCGTATGATAAAAACAAAGTAAAAAGGGTCAAGGATTAAAAGTTTGACAACTAAATAAAAGGGTCAAAATCTAAGCAGTCGATCTCGGTGTTGGTATGGGTATGCTACCACCAGTTTATGCTCCAGGTATGGCCATACAAAAAATATATCAAATATTTAAAAATATAGCCAAATAAGCAAAAATAACCACATAGTATGCATCGAGTAAAAAAAGGCTAAATAACTACAAAATATACTTAAAATTCAACGTCAAATGTCATGGTATTTGGAGGTGAAAATTAGAACAAGTACATAGTACAATGTCATAATATAGATACAAAAATAAAGATAAATCAGCATATTCAATATATTCATATTCATATTGCTTTTCAATGTCTTCATTGAGAGCATCAACACCATCATGGGTTCAACATCTTTTCTAATGTTTTTAATTATATATTTACGTCCAAGTTATATTTTTAACATAGAATAATCGCTTTTTCCATGCAATTCCCTCCCAGATGTGGCCTGGGTACTGCCCAACATGGTTGGGCACGCCCGAGTACCGCCCTGGAATGAACCCAGTTGTAGCCAATCTTGCTGGGGAATACTTGGGCTATACTTACTGGTGAACTAGACCAGGACTAGTACCCTATGCGTGGTACCGGGGCTGGTTCCTTGGATACAAGTACCTAGTAACATAGGTCAAAACCGTACAACCTCCACTCACCTTTTGGTGCCAATCTCTAGTCGACCTCTTCGTTTTGCCCCATGCCTTTCACCATACGACTATTCACCCACACAACTGTTACTCGTATGATTGCCAACCAAATCCTAACGATCTGTTGCCGCCACAGAGCCCCATCAATGAATGTTTGCCGCCAAGTTTGTATGAGCTACCGCCTAAATTATACAACATATTGCTTGTTGCATCTGTACAATCTTGCAACTGTATGACCACCATACTACAATCATAAACATTATATGGTCAAAATAAATTGAGGGCATTGCAGATTTACAACTTGGTGTATGTCCCCAAGAAACTTTCAGTGTAACTCTAACAGACGTTCGACTTTCTATAACAGTCCTATCCATTGTATGACCTTTGTACCCCCATTCCACATGTACAGTCTTTACGAATTTAAACCCTGACGATTGTAGATTAGAATTGTAGGACACGTCCCTCCCCTTGCCTAGGCACTTGTATCATCATGCCAAAAACGGGTACAAACATTGTACATCTTGGATACAATTTAGATACCATACCCAAATACGAGACCTAATATTGGCTGCTTCAGATACAACGGGTATGGTACTTAGGTCATTAATAGCTATATCTAATCACACTTTTAAAGAAATTGAAAATTCTGCCCATTTTAAAGGTTGAAATCCTTACCAGCAAAAAAATCATAAAATATTCACTCCTCTGTCTGTTTGTTGTGCTGTATATTTCTTCTATTTGTGGCATTGTGTCATATATTTATTTTACATGTTCAGTTGTGCCTTATATTTCTTTTATATGCCATTTCATGTCGTATAATATGTTGTGTTGTGCCCTTTGAAAACATAAATACTTCTATATTTTTCTATATTTTTTCATGGCTTATCAAGCGCATACAAATAACGAAATAATGAATATTAAATAAAGTGTAAGCATATATATATATATATAGCTTTGCTATATTAAGTTTGGGGCGGCTATATGACAGCCATATTTATGGCTTAGGCTTTGCCATGTTAAGCCAACATGGCTATAAAATATTACATTTGGAATTTGATACCTCGCCTGCAAGGCAAGCTGGGATGGGTGTTGTGGTGGGAATCTGTTGTCTGCAGAACTGTTAAGTTCATTCGTGGCTGGGGACGTATGGTAGCAAGGAAGCGTCGACATTCTATGCAAGCAACTAAAACCAAGCTGATAGCAGCCTGCATTGCCTTAGAAATAGATGTCCATAATGAATCATTACAAGAGGAAACAACTCGTTTGGAAAATATCATACGTCGGAATGAAGAATATGCAGCACGTGGAGCTCGGCTGCAATAGATTAGAGGAGATGAAGGCTCTAAATTTTTCTTTCATCACTTAAAAGAAAAAAATAATTGCTGAAAAAATTCTTGGCATATGGCGTCTGGATGGTTCTCTTGAAGAGGAGCCTGTTGAGATTAGAATACTTTTTCAGCAACACTTTCAGAAAATCTTCTCGCCTTATTCAACTCGCCTGTAATTATTGAAGCACGAAATTCCTGCCTGAGTGTAATTCCAACTAAAGTTACCTCTTGTGACCGTGATTAACTCGAGGCAGAATTTACAAGGGAAGAGTTGTTTGTTGCTCTCTCCTTTATGCTGAATGGCAAAGCTCCAAGCATGGATGATTTGCCCTGTGAGTTCTACAAGGAGCTTTGGAACACAGTTGGTGATGACTTCACCCATTTGGCATGAGAAGTGTTTTCTACTAGTTCTTTGTCAAAATTTCTCAACCAAGGGCTCATAAAACTCATCCCCAAATCTTCAGTTAGGGATACTATTGGTGGGTGGAGACCTATTACGCTCTTCAGTGTTGCTTATGAAATTCTAGCTAAGGCCTTATCCCTTTGAGAACCATTAGTAGCAGGATTGTTCGCAAAGAACAAACAGGTTTTGTGCATGGCCGTTTCATTCTTGCACTGTTCTATCTGCCTATGAAGCAATAGATTGGGCACATGAGTCATGTCAAAAGATTCTCTTTCTCAAAATTGATTTTAATAAAGCATATGATCGAATTGATTGGTCCTTCATTACAAAAATGCTTCAAAGTTTGGGCTTTGGGAAGACTTTTGTGAAAATGGTTAATACCTTATTTTCATGTGCCTCATCCTTTGTGGCTATTAATAATGTACTCTTGCCAAGGATTATGTTACATCGATCAATCAGAAAGGGTTGCCCGCTTGCACCCTATCTTTATGTTCCAACCACAAATGCCTTGGGGTATTTGCTGGAAGATGCTTGTGCACAGAACAAGATTCATGGCATTTATTTACCAGATGCCTCACAAATGCTCAGTAATCATTTTGCAGATGATTCACTTTTGACTATACAAGCAACTTCCAGTTCCATTTCAGGTACTAAGAGTTGTTTACATACCTTTTGCAATGCTTCTGGAGCTATTATCAGTCATCATAAGACTGAATTTTGGCTTGTTGGATTGGACACTCTTCCTCAAGAGATCCAGCTTGAATGGACTTTTATCCAACCTGGGATCATTGTCAGATATTTAGGTATCCCCTTTGGATAGGATCTGTCTCTAGTTGCTAAATGGGACTAGGTATTGCAGAAATTTCAAGTTAAGCTAAGTTTCCGGCTACATAAGGATCTCTCCTTTGTGGCCAAAATAATTGTGTTGAGCCGAATTTTGCAAGCATCCCATATTTATTATATTTCGTGTTGGCTTCCCTCCAAAACTCAGTTGCTTCATCTTGAAAAGATCTTATGACACTTTCTGTGGGCAAAATATGGTGGTGATAGAGGTCTTCCAATGGTTCAATGGTCTGTGTGCATAATGCCTAAAGAAAAAGGGTTAGGGATGAGAGACATTATCACTCAAGGATGCATTCTGTTAGCTAAATGGATTACTGGATGTTTGGAATGCTCTTCAGCTTGGCAAATCCTTCTATGACACAGGCTACTCACAACTCAACACCTAAACAAGATCAGAGGCAAATTTGGACTCTACGACATTATTATGGATCCGGGCTGTTTTCAGGTACAGGGATCATTTATTCTCCGCAGCATTTGGAATGCATGGAAAAGAGTTGCAGGATTGCTTACATGGAGGATGAGTGGGGCTCGCACTGGCTGGGATCTAGCTCAAAGATCCATTTGTTCATAAAAACTACATGACACTTCAATTGCTTCTATTCCCAGTTTCTAGGCCCGCATGTTGAGCAAAAAGGGATTGCTAATTTGGAAGGATTTATGGAATCCCACAACACGTGACTGGAAGGCTTGGAAGGAAATATCAAGAGAATTTGCACTATCACCTTCTGACTGATTAGTGATTAAGGATATCCAGAACCTTATTTTTCCGAGGACATTTTCAAGTTGAACTTGGAACTAAAAGGCCCTATATGGAGAGATTGGAGATGGATTTATGATAAGCCCATTTTTCAATATGATACAAATAGATTATATCAGCTCTTACATCAGAAATGCCTCTTGTCTCCTATCCTAAATCCCAGGTGGCTTCTTTTCAATGCAGAATCATTGTGGATTTGCAGGTTGCACAGTGTTTGGTCAATCAAAGTGGCTTACAAACTAAAGGTGTTTGCATGGCTTGTCATATATCAGGGGCTGCCTACTAAAGCTCGGCTTTCGAAGAGTGGCTTTACAGATGGCTGCTGCCCCTATTGTGCTAAACTTGAAACTGTAAAACACCTCATGTGGGAATGCCCCTTTGCTAAAACTTGTTGGTGAGATGTGCAAACTAGGTTGGCAATTGTTTTTCAGTGTACTCTTCAATGGAAGGTAGCCTTACTTGGAGACTCAACCTCGCTGATCCAAAACCATTTGTAAGTCTATGGCAATGTGTTCGTATATCCACCCTCTTCATCCTTTGGAAACTCATATGCAAGTACGTTTTCAAAGAAGAAGAGGGTACATTGGAGAATTTCAAACAAGCTTGGCAAGATGAAGTTAGAATGCAATTGCTTGCGAAAGGACATCTTCTGCTTAAAGAAGCCAGGCTATTTGATCCCTCCGACTATTCTGATTTAGCTGCTCGTCTTTAGTTTAAGAATAGTGTAATCCCTTCTGTATATATCTTGTACTTCTGTTGATTCTTTGTACAGGCCCTTGTAAATATTTTTGTTAATATATGAAGCATATATTTAATAATAAACAAATAAAAATTAATATAATAATATCTTTATAGTTTTGATATATGTAGTAGTTAATTATGATGTGTTAAAAATTTAAAATATTTTAGTCAAATGATAATTTATATATTAATAAGTTTTAATAATATATATTTTTTGATTCGGTGACAAGGGTTGTAGGGGTCCGTTTCGATACATTCGTCAACTAGAAAAGGATTATACACATTTTCATTTGCATGATTACCATAGGTGTGGAAACTTGGATCAATCTTGAAAAAACACTATAGGAGTTGGCCTTCACAATCCTTAAGAAACTGACTAGAAATGTAAGTGACATGTTCATAGAGGTTGGATAGGATTGTGGATGGATCTGTCTTGGACCTACAAACTTGTCTAGGGTGTGAAAGGAATCAATTCTTAGACAAGTGAAAGTTTGAATATATGTTTTGTAGTACGTGCAATGATTTCTAAGGAGTTGAGGTGGAGACAAAAAATTAGTGGCGAATCTTCATGAATTCACGAATATTCCAGATTTCAAAATTTGGTTTTGGCGAATTTATAGGGGTTGGCAGCTTGCTATTTTGCCTAAATTTTATGGGTATAAGTTATTTTTTTGGTTGGTTCGCCAAGCATTTAAACTAATAAGCCGACCGTTTATATTAAAATCGCCTATATATATATATGTATGTATGTATATATATATTTATTCTAATTATAATTCCAATATTAAACATCAACTCGCAATTCTGATTTTAGTGTGGCATTGACGATCGATAGAAAATCGCTACTGTACGACAGTATACATGACCCCAGGTATTGTAAATTCTAACTGTTCCATTGATTATAGAATATGCTACCGAACTTATAAAATATGCTACGGTCGGTAGCATATATGCTTCAGCCTTTCTTGTAAGGCTACATGTAGCGTATGTGCTACCGGCCGATAGCATATATTCATCTTACCGCCCGGTAATATATATATTTGACTCTGTAACTGTATGGTGAGTGGCAAAGCCGAGAAGGGTTTGTTCTCGTTTTCTTGCGATACGTCGGCGAGAGGGATTGCTAAAAGTGACAAAAATAGTGTAATTGGTCTATTTATAGAGAGGACCACGTGGCACGCATTGGTTGGCACGATAACATGCTACATGCTATCGGCTAGTAGCATTCAAAAAATTCTACCGGCCTTTAGCATTATGAAATAATTTGCCAACCGTTTGAAACCCGTTTTGTTCGATTCGCCACAATTTTGAAAGCCTCTTTCACATATTTGCCAAGTAATATATACGGTTTTTTTGGGGGGGGATCGTAAAATTTTCCTGGCTAGAAAATAGTTGTCATCTAGTTGGATTAGGAAGTTGGATAGAGTAGGAGGGTGACTTATATTGGTTATTTTTGTATAAATGTGATAAATGTTAGAATAAGTTCCAAGTGCCATATTGCCAGCGCTTGCCCCCGATTTCGAGTACTACAATTGCCCTCTTTAAATTTAGTATTGACAAATGCTTGATTAAAAGAAAACGAAAACTTCACATTTCGATCACAAGATAGTGGTGTAAACTCTTTATTGCCCTTGTGTCAATCTGCACAAAACCTACAAATTACATAGTAAAGATGTGTAGTTTAATGTTCGATAATGATGTATATAAACTATAGCTTAAATTTGAAAAGTTTGTTTTTGAAATGCATGAAATAAAGTGAAATGTGAGCAAGAACAACTATCCTTGATTAGTCATGCAAAACTGTGCCCCCTTGTTTGTTGAATGCGAATAGTGCCATGTGGCTTGCCCTCATATATAGTGAGTGCTACAATCTTGCCTTGTCGATAGCATGAAACTCTAGCTAACTTAATAGCCTTGTTTGTAGTGTGAAACCCTTGCTAACTTAATAGCCTATTCTTGTAGCTTGACATGTCATTCAACTTTGTAATTTGTTGAGGGCAAGTTCAACTTTGTGAATTGTTGAGGCCAAGTTCAACTTTATGGGCTATCGAGGGCAATTTTGTCAACTTTGTGTGTGATAAGACCGCTAAACCCTATGATACTCTAATCTAAATTGTGTGAAATGCCATCAATGTGTAACGTCACTTTTCCCCCAAAATATTAGGTTCAACGTTTATGTGTCGATAATAATCACAAGTGAAACATTGATGAAATGAGTCGATTGAAGCGGAGGTCGAATTTGCAATTCAAAGAACGAAGTGAGCTTGACAACAACTAAGGCTTATAATTGTGCACAAGTTTTTAGTCCCACATAGATTGATTAAGTGAACCTATAAGCTTTATAAGTTAAATATGCCTATGTATATATGGGATGAAGAGAGATGGTCGCAGTGTTTGATATATATATATATATATATATATATATATATATATATATATATATATATATATATATATATGTATGTATGTATGTATGTATGTATGAGTGTATGTATGTATATAGTTTTTAAACTAGGTGTCCATTATCAAAAAGTGTCTCAAAGTTTACCATATATGTGGCATGATTTTGGGTCACTTGATGAGAATTGGTTTCAAAGTGGATATTCGGACACGTGGCCTAATCCGGTCTTTATCGGAGTATTTGGCTACAAAGTGTAAGATGCAAATATGTGGCCCAAAGTGTCATGTGCTCGGGCTATGAGAATCCTAGTGTCTTTTGCTCGGCGTAGACCGAGAGTTTAGCCAAAATGTGGATGAACACATGTCATAGTGTCATGTGATCAGCTATTGGGGAAACAAAAGTGAACTCGAGTTGCCGAGACGGATTTCGAGAACAAGATAGCCCATAATGTTGACACTTGTCATCATTTCGAGAACTCTAGATGCGGTAATGGCGAGCAATTGAATAGTTGATAGGAAATAATGTTCATAGTGTGAACATATAGGTGTGGTAGAATTATTTAATATTTAAATAATATATGAGTGTGCAAAATGAGTTGTATGCACAACTCATAGAGATAGGGGTGTGGGAGTAAGACTAGGGAGTAGAGGAGAGATATGGGGATAATGTGATAAGACTTGACTCCATAATTCTAGGAGCAAGAAATTGTATAAAAAGCCCTCAAATATTCAATAGAAATTACTCCATTCTATATACGTTGATTCTCTGTTTCGTATTTTCAATTTCATGTGTTAATCTTGATTTATTGTTGTTTAAATTCATTATGTAAACCAAGAGTTTTGGTAACATCTGGTATCGAGCGAGTTAGGGACGAGATATGAGAGTCATTAGACAAAACCGCGGCCTTTAGGATGCAGATCGATATTTTGGAGCTTCCGTCATCGTTTTTAATTCTAGATTTGTAACTCGAGAATCGTTAGCGATTGCACCAATCGCCAACGATCCTAGTCCCGGATCGACAACAATTTTTCCAATCGACGATTGCTTTCGGATCAACACCGATTCGTCGCGTGAATCAACAACGATCCTCTCGATCGATCGACAACGATCACCGTTTAAAAATGAGAGTTTTTTTCCAAAGCATTCTCGGTAAGTTTCTCTAATATGGTTTATTACTTTGCTTAAAAAATAAAACTGAATATTATTGTAAGGGTGCATTTTCAACTGTGTTCGACACCTATTATGGAAATCCCATTAGATAAATTCAATGGATTAAATTTTCACATACGGAAGGCAAAAATGCAAATGCAACTAATGAATAAAAAACTCTAGGGGATTGTGAGTGGAAAAGAACCACAACCAATAGATGTAGAAAATTTGCTTGAATGGCAAACCAGGGATGATAAAGCAAAAACCATTATTGAGCTTGCTTATCAGACACTGAGTTGCACTATATTGACTTAGAAAAGAAGTCTAGGGATATCCGAGATTTGCTAAGTCAAACATTTGGTGCTAAGGCTATGAATGCGAAATTCACACTAAAGTTGTAGTTATTTAAATTGAGAATGAATGAGGGCGCAACAATGTCAAGTCACATTAATGAACTAAGATCTCTCCTGAGACAATTAATGAAGTAAACACTCAAGTGGATGATGAAGATGCAAAAGCTATTTTATTGAATAGCTTACCTCCAAAATACAATAATGTAGTTTTTACTCTTGGCCAAATGCCTTCTCAATCACTTGAAGGTATGATTTCTGCACTACTAGTTGAGGAGAAAAGAACAAAAGAAGACATTGAGGAAGAAAATGCCCTTTATGTAAAAAAGAAGCATAATAACTCCTCCAAAGATAAAGAGGAAGTAGTATGTTACTATTGTAAGAAAAAGGACATAAATCTTCCTTTTGTATTACTCGTGCCAAAGACATTATAAAAGGAAAGCTAATAATGGATGAGGCCAATGTAACTGCTGAGGTGGAATCAGATCATGAAGAAGAACCTAAAAAAGAAAGAAGAGTATAATTCAGATGAATACCTATACTAAAGAGTGGATCATGGAGGTGGAGGCATAGGAGGATGGAGGAGAAATAACATCTCTTGTTAGTCACCAACAACAAGATTGCTTCATTGTAATGGTGATCATTTATGTTTTCAGCTTTTTTATTTCATGCATGTGTGGTAGTAAATAAGAATAGAAGGATAATTCTTGTTCAATTAGGAACAAAATTTCCTATATAGTTTCCTTTTGTATGATGTGGGCAAACATGTACACTTCTATGAAATGGTTGTTGGTTCCATTATAAAACCTTCTTGTGAGTTGTTGGTTCTCTTAGAAAAGCTTTTACCGAGTGGTTGTTGGTTCCACTAGAAAACCTTCTTTCTACTATTGTTGGTTGGTGGTTAGCCAATTTGTAAAACCATATGTAAAACATAGGCATGTACTATATTACCCCATGTTCACACTAAGGGGGTGAATGATAGGAAATAATGTTCATAGTGTGAACATATAGGTGTGGTAGAATTATTTAATATTTAAATAATATATGAGTGTGCAAAAATGAGTTGTATGCACAACTCATAGAGATAGGGGTGTGGGAGTAAGACTAGGGAGTAGAGGAGAGATATGGGGATAATGTGATAAGACTTGACTCCAAAATTCTAGGAGATTGTAATTGTATAAAAGCACTCAAATATTCAATAGAAATTACTCCATTCTATTACGTTGATTCTCTGTTTCCGTATTTTCAATTTCATGTGTTAAGCTTGATTTATTGTTGTTTAAATTCATTATGCAAACTTAGAGTTTTGGTAACAAGTGACAAATGACAATGATTCCCTGAACTCAAGCTATCAGGAAGGCCAAGTATCACTTCAGTATGGTCCTTGTTCATGAGAACTGAGGATTACACCACGTGGCGTGATCCCTTAGACTCGGGTTATTTAGAGTTTGCGAACAGGGGAACTCAACCGAGTCATGAGAAATGTTGCGGAAACATCATCGGATTAGTTGACAAGTGGACCGTTAAGAATTAACTATGTATTTTATCCTTAGAAATGCAAAATGTGTATACATGTGGCGGTCTATACATGTGGATCAAAGAAAAATGGCTGCACATTCTCATTTTTAGCAACACAAAGCACATAGAGTACCCAACACTTATAATAGTTTATCAATATAATTTGAACATAGTATTTTCCATTTTTCTTCTTATCATTATAAATATAGCAGAATCATGCTTTAGAGTTTTAAACACAAACAATACTTTGAGATATAATCAATTAATACGTATCTCGTAATATCCCTTAACAAAATACTTCTAGCAAATTTGGATATTTTTGTTAAATCCTAGGGCAGCAGTATTGATAAAATTAACTTTTATAACAACAATGATAATCTGATTTTTATAAATAAAAACAGCGAACCATAATGCGTAAAAATCAATCTTTTATTTAATTATTTCCAACCAGCTACAATAAAAATACCAGTGTCTGAATACAATTGTTTGGAGCTGAATTGGCAGAACACTTGCACCCTAAATGACCATTGCAACCCCTGAATGGAATTGCCCAGCTGAGAAGTGAGGGATTCCGTCCTCAAATCCGTATGCAAATGAGGGATTTCGTCCTCTATTGCTGTTGCAGAAGCAGAAGCTACTTGCAGACAAAGAAAATAACTCATAAATTTCCAAGATGATTGTACAATGAACCCCAAATCTGCCTTTATAACTTCCAAACACTCTCCAAAGTGGGCGCCCCCTTTTAGACTTACATGCATGATCTTTGAACAATTAAAAATAATAAATTCCTCCTCCATGTTGGCGCCCCATCCTAAGAATAGGATTAAACACATTTAAAAATACTTTATCCACCTCCTATCCTAAAATTAGGATTTTGGTATTCATGCAGCTCTCTTTATTTATTTATTAATTCTAACTCAGGTGCCCAATAATAGAAGTCAACCTTCTATTATTATTTTATTCTATTAATGCTTTTTGGATTAAAATATAATTTAAGTGTCATTTTTCAACCGAGTAGAGGGATACTTAGTCTGAAAGTCAAGTTGTTGCCATGTGTGTCCAACATTGTGATGAACACATGAATTAGCATTGAACTAAGCCAATTTGTGGCCTTATTATCTTTTCCTTCTTGTGCTTTATCACCAAATGACATTGTTGTTGGTAAGTTGTACATGAATGCGGCACATATTCTCTAGCTTGCTTTGTATTTGCGGGAACTAAAGTGACTTATGATCAAAATGAATGACCATCTTCTTACCCAAGATGTAGTGTTGCCATTGTTTGATTGATTGCACAACAATGCACAACTCTTTGTAGTTGGAGTATCGTTGAACTTGTGTCACTTTGAGCATCTTTGAAAGTCGTATGTGACGGGATATCCATGTCATACGAGTGCTACATTGAGTCCATAGTCAAATGCATCGATGTGAAGTTTGAGGAGTGAGCAATGTCAAGCATCGTAAAAACAAGTGTTGCACAGGCGCTACTTGAACTCCTCAAAAGTATGTTGTTGTGTAGGTGTCCAAAGGAATGCGCCATTTACTCGCATGATTTGGCTAAGAGGCCATGCTATCTTCGAGAAATTGAGAACAAAATTGTGATAGAAGTTGCTGAGCCTAGGAAAACTCCGCAACTCAATGCGATTGCATAGAGTAGGTCAATCTTTAATCACCTTGATCTACATGAATATTGGAGCGATCGATGTTGCAGCCCAAGTGTTAGATGTTTGTAGCATTGAATGTACACTTGGCTAATTTGGCTTGCAACTTGTGCTTGTGCAGAGTATATAAGATGTGCTCTAGATTATCCTTTTAAGTCTTTTAGTAAATGGGGATGGCATTCAACTAGATGTTGGTGGATTTGAAAAACAATCGAAGTATCTCGTCTATCGATGCATGAATGTTGTTGGTGCATTGGTCAAGCCGAAGGGCATAATCAATCATTTGTATAATCTGCAATGAAATTACTTAGATAAATCTGAATATCAGCAGCAATATAACACCAAAGAACACCAAAATATAGAGAAATGATCACAATATGAAAGTAGAATGACTTAGCCACTTCAAGGGGGCAACCTCCAAACCATACAATAAGACTCAAGTGCTCAATATGATGCTTAACTACTCCTTACTACCTCCTATATATATACCCTTCCTATACTATGGCCAACACCTAGGCCGACCTACTAAACATATGAAAGCATAAATGAATGACATATGACAAGAAAAGGGATTATGTAAGCCACAAGTCGGCCCTACATATCCGATATAAGCTATAGGACTAAGGGCGTAGCATGCCCCTACCCTTCGAAGCAACATTGTCCCCAATGTTGGCAAGCCCTGGATGTTGTTGCAGAAATGCTTCATCTTCCCATGTTGCATCTTCACTATCCATATTCTTCCACTTGATCAAATACTTGGTAATAACTCTTACCCTCGGTCTTTTGGTGCGAGTCTGAAGGATCCCATTAGGTTCTAATATGATCCTTCCCTCCTCGTCCAGCTCAGGAAACACTTGATTGGGTTGACACCTTCTGCCCAATGACCTTCTTCAAGCAAGAAACATGGAAGACTGAATGTATTTTTGTTCCCTGGTGGAGCTCCAACTTGTATGCCACACTACCAATTTTTCTGAATACCATAGTATTTAGGTGCCAGCTTATTATCCTTATATTATTTTAAGGACAACTGCTTATATGGTTGCAGTCGTACAAAAACAAAGTCTCCCACTTCAAAGTGTTGCTCACTACAATGTTGATCAGCTTGTTGCTTCATACGGTTTTGTCCCATTTCCAAATTAACTCTAAGACTAGATTGTACCTCGTCTTTGGTTGAATGTGATCTTCAACTACTCTCACTTTAGGTTTGACCTTCAAGCTAGAGATGAGTGATGGAGGATGGTACCCATATAGTGCTAGAAATGGAGACATTTTGGATGAGGTAAGAAATGAAGTACTATACCACCATTTTGCAAGTTGTAACCATTACACCCATCGTTCCTGTTTATCCGAAGTAAAACATCGAAGATACCCCTCCAAACATTTGTTTACCACCTCAGTTTGCCCATCGATTGGGGATGATAAGATGAACTCTGAGCCAATTGGGTACCCAAACAAGAGAACAATTCAGTCCAAAAATTGCTAGTAAATATAGGGTCATGATCACTTACTATAATTTTGGGCGTGCTATGGAGCTTTTGAATTGTATCCATAAAAGAGATGACAATTGTACTAGCTATAAAAGGATGAGACAGGCACAAAAATGAGCATACTTGGTAAGTCTATCCACCACGACCATGATTATGCTTTTCCCTTTTGATTTTGGTAATCCTGTGATGAAATCCATAGAGACCTCTTCCCATCTTTGACTAGGAATAGACAAAGGTTATAGGAGACCCAGTGTCTTAATGGTCTCACCCTTATTACGTTGGCACACCAAACATTCGCCACAAATTTTTGAACATCACCTTTCAACCCCTCCCAAAAGAAATCTTGTTTAACTCTATGATAAGTTTTCAAGAACCCAGAATGGCCACCTAGTGGAGAAGAATGAAGCTCTGAAAGAATGTGATGTTTAAGTGTAGAGTTCTTGCACAAATACAACCTGTCCTTGTACCACAATGTATCACCCTTCCATATAAATTTTTTAGATATGCTTGGATCCTGCTGGAGATTTTGAATGAGAGTGTGTGTATTCTGCATCTTGCTTCCATTTTTCCCTTGCTTGATCTACCCAATCTACATTTAGTATAGAGATGGCGTATAACAACGCTTTTGTGGACTCATCCCTCCTAGATGGTGCATCAACGGCCACATTTTCACTCTTTCTTATAAATGATCTCAAATTCACAACCTAACATCTTTGTGACCCATTTTTGTTTCTCTTTCAGATTATATTCGTTACTCTAAGAAGTATTTGAGACTATCATGATATGCCTTTACCTTGAAGTGTCTACCCATCAAGTATGGTCTCCATTGTTTGATTGCATGCAAGATTGCCATCATTTCCTTCTCATAGGTGGGCTTCAACAAATTCTTTCCTTTTAGTTAATGGCTCTCAAATGCTATGGGGTGTCCTTGCATGAGTATTGCACCTATCCCCTTTCCTAAAGCATCACATTCAACTATGAAGGTCTTGGAGAAATCTGGGGTTGCTAACACGGGGTGGTGCACATCGCCTCCTTCAATTTTTCAAATGCCTAGAAGCTTCCTCATTCCAATGAAAGGAGTCTTTCTTCAATAATGTTGTGAGTGGTGTTGCTATATTGCCATAGTTCTTTACAAATCTGTGATAGTACCTTGTGAGCCCTAAGAAACCTCGTAAATTCTTGAGGGTTCTGGGAACTTCCCATTCCACCATGGCCTTGATCTTGCGAGGGTCCACCTTGACACCTTCATGAGAGACAATATGGCCTAAGTATTCCACTTAGTAGGAATGGTCGAAATATTGAATTCATCAAACTCTGAAATGTGGATGGTGCATTAGTAAGGCCAAAAGGCATCACTAGAAATTCATAATGGCCTTGATGAGTTATGAAGGTTGTCTTATGAATATCCTCTTTCTTTACTCTAATTTGGTGATACCTAGAACAAAGATCTAGTTTTGTAAAATAAATTGCACCATGCAACTCATCTAACAAATCATCAATGACAGGAATAGGAAACTTATCTTTGATAGTGTACTTGTTAAGTTCTTTGTAGTCTAGACACATGCATCACCTACCATCCGTTCTACACACCATTACCATTGGAGCCGAATGAGCACTCTGACTATGACAAATAATACCCGTTTCCAACATTTCCTCTACCATCTTCTTGATCTCACATTTTTGCATATATGGGTATCGATAAGGCTTGATGTTGGGGGGTTGACTTCCTCGAACTAACCGAATGGCACGATCATGATCTCTTTTGGGAGGCAATCCTTTGGGCTCCTCGAAGACAATTGCATGTTTATCAATAACCTTTTAAAGATTAGGATGTGCAATTGTATTTGGTGGTTGAACTTCCATGGAGAACAATCATGCTACGAATCCTTCTGCCCCCTTTTTAAGATTCTTCTGTGTTTGGTAAGAGCTAACCTATTGTGGAGATTTTGCCTGTAGTCCTCGAAGTTCAAATTGTTTTCCTTGAAAACGAAAGAGCATAAACAATTCCTGGAAATTCAGCTCTGTGGTGCCTAAAGTTGCGAGCCACTGACCACCTAAGACATATCAACTCTACCGATGGGAATAGCTGACATAGGGGACTCCATTTTGTAGTCACCCATCGTAACTCTGATTTTATAGCATTTCCCTTAACATTGGACTGTGCCACCATCTGCAATCATTACATGAAATTCAAGTGTTGGGTAGATGAAACAATTTAGCCTTATGCCAACTTATTATTGATGAAATTATGTGTACTCCTAAAGTCAATCAATACCGTCACCTTCTGCTTCTTAAGGTAACCCACAACCTAAAGGGTTTGCAGAGTGCTTATACCAGATAGAGCTCATGACATGAGATAGTCAATTGGGGCTCTACACATTCTTCCTCTAGTTTTGCCACTTCATCACTTGATGTTTCCTCATCTTCTTCCTCCTCACCCGTCCCTTCAATGTAAAACAATTTCTTCTCTGCACATTTATGTCCTCTGCTCCATTTATTATCGCAATTGAAACATAGACCTTTTGCTCGTTTCTCTTCAATTTGTTGAGGAGTCAATTGTATATGTTGGGGAAATGATGGTGCTAGATTCATGTGTTCCTTGTGATTAGTGAGTTCCCTTTGTTTTACCATATCTCTTTCCTCCATATGACGATGAAATGATTATGGATTCGAGATGGAGCACTGAATTAAGAAGGTGAACATCAAGTTGGATGTTATCCTTGAGTCCACCCAAGAAGAGATCATTTAGATGATCCTCTAAGATGTCATTCACTCGTAAGCTAAGTCACAGGGTTCGGCGAATATTTTGCTTGAAGTTTGAAATTCGTCGTATTTGTGACGCCAATAAAAAATTCATTTAAATTCGCTAGAGTTCGTCAACAAAATTGCAGGAAAAAGGGCTCATTACATTTTCAACGCACTCAATAGCTCGCCAACAGCGCTAAACCACATACCCAACAATAATATCTATCAATAATCGCGAGGTCTAGTTTTAGGGTTTGATATCGTGTTCGAGGCAAACATGCTCGCATCGGTGGTGCCTACCTTGGTTCCCCTATGACAATTGGTTCCCCTCTTTGTTGGCTCGTTGTCATGATCTGTTTGACTACCCTCGCCCTGCATGCGCTGCCCATCATGCCTTGTTCAAGCCCGACGTGTAGAAGGAATCATTGTAGAAGCTTAGTTCAACTTTTATGTTTTTTTTTGTGAAGTTTTATTTTGGCCTTTTTATGTTTACGTGTTTTGTGTTTAATTTTTTTTTAATTTAAAATTTTAATTAAGTGAATCATTACAACTTATCATTGTTTTTTGTGTTTTAATATTTATTTTAGTGATTTTAATGTATATTATTTGTTTATTTTTATTTATTTTATTTAAATTTATTTTTTATAGTTTGTTTTTATAAAAGAATGTAATTTTTTTATTGTATTTTTATTTTGAAGTGTATATTTATTCATATTTTCTATTATTCAAATTTAATGGTGAATTTGTTTTCCGAACTTTATTCATTGGGTGAACTTGAAACAAATTTTATCCTTGGCAAACTCGAACTCGAACCTTGTGACTTAGCTCGTAAGGATAGATTTTGGAACTGCTGGATATAATCCTTGACTAAACCTATCTGTCGTAGCTTGGATATTTGGCTAAAAATGTTCTCTGTAACACTATTTACTAGTGTGTTTGGAGCTCATTAGTGAACATAGACCAGGCAACAGATAGACCATTCTTTTTCTTCTACTCACACATCCATCTATACCAAATGAATTGTTTTGGTTCTAGATACAAGGATGCCATTACCACCTTTTGTCCACTTGGGACTTGATGCAAATAAAAAATCTCCATTTGGTTGATCCAGGATTGGATCATTCCCATTGAATTTGCACATTTCACTTTTGGAATAATGTTACGCCACTGGCTAGAAGATCCATTGGTTTGCAGAGGATCCTCCTTGGTTGGTGTGATTTGATCTAGGTGTGCATTGCTTGAGGAACCCATGTGACTTGAATGGGAATTCATGCTAGTCTTCATGCTTGAAAGAGTGAGCATCATCTCCTTATTGATTCCAACCCCAGATGCATTTCACTCTTCATTGCTTGAAGGTTATCTTCCATATTATCTTTCAGTGTTTGAAGATCATGTTGGAAGACCTCCTTACTCACCATATTATTAACCCTTTCCTAAAGTTGGTTAAATACCTCTAATACTCCAAAAGCTGAAGATTCCAAATCCATATCTTCCTTATTTGGAGTCATTCTTGGAGTGGCTTGACCCTTCCCTAGCCTCTAGTCGATATTTCGGTCATGATGTAGGTTTGGGTCTTGGGATACAAGGATTAGGGTAGAAATTTAGGGTTTGGGGTGTCGTAAATTTATTGATCGAATAGAGAGAAACATAGAGAAAAAACCCTAGCTGATTTTTGGCAAGCTTTCCAAAAATATAAGAAACTTAGAAAAATTCCCAAAATTGCAGCCTAGGTAGCGAATTTATGAAAAACCCTAAAACTGATATAACTTGTGCAAAATGAGTCAAAAAAATCTTGAAATTTGGAGAGGATCTTACTTGACTTAGTTCATGCAACACTAGACAAAAAATTGCAGAAAAATTCGCCCTTGTTTTGGAGATATAGACAAATCTTCACAATTAGGGTTTTGACCCAATTTTGGCCAAGATCAAGCTTTGATACCACTTGTAATGAAATTACTTAGATAGATATGAATATCAACAATAATATAACACCAAAGAACACCAAAATATAGAGAAATGATCACAATATGAAAGTAGAATGACTTAGCCACTTCGAGGGGGCAACCTCCAAACCATACAATAAGACTCAAGTGCTCAATATGATGCTTAACTACTCCTTACTACCTCCTATATATACCCTTCCTATACTATGGCCAACACCTAGGCTGACCTACTAAACATATGAAAGCATAAATGAATGACATATGACAAGAAAAGGGATTATGTAAGCCACAAGTTGGCCCTACATATCCAATATAAGCTATAGGACTAAGGGTGTAGCACAATCCTTCTCATGTCGTGAAAGTTGTCTTTACAAACATATTTAGGATGGACTAGAACGTGGTGGCATCCACGACTTCAAGCCGATCTTGGTGAAGTGTTGAGTCCCTCGGAGCTAGTCTAAGGGGTCATCAATGCGCGGATGTGGATATCGATTCTTCATTGTGATTTTCTTGAGTCCACAATAATCTATTCAAAGACGCCATATTCCATCTTTCTTGGGTGAGAGGACTATCGAGTTCTTTCAAGGAGAAGAACTAGGCTTGACCTTGCTTCATCAAGGAGCTCTTGTATTTGGCATCGTACTTTATAGTTTATCATTCTCCCAAATTAACTTGCAATACATGGGGTTGTTCAGAAGATGAGATCAAGGGAACAAATCGATGCAATGCTTAGCTATGCAATGTGTTGGAAGGCCTTTTAATTCTATGAACTTTGCGATGTTGCTTTAATAACTTGTAGAGTTGTTGCTACTGCAATGATGATTGCACAGTGTGCATTGCCAATGCTTTCTTTCTCTCTCATGCAGGTGCTTATGGAGGAACCACAAGGAGCACAAACTTTTGCGACTGCAAGGTCAGCTTGTGGCATTGTTTAGAAAAGACTAAGATAACTTTGGTTGAAGGAGCTGACTCCTTAAGGTTGAAGAACTTATCTTTGACATGAACTGTCCATTCTTGCAGTATGGTATTCCCAACAAATTGTCGTAAACCTCCAGTGGCATGCCGTCACAAGTGATTGTGTGTCTTCCCTTGGCTTGCATTTGTACATGAAAGTACATTGTTGCCAGACCTGTATATCCTTTCCTTGTTGGAGCCATCTGAGAAAGTATGGGCAAGGATGTGCTGTAATAGGAAGTGTGAGGTGTCGAGCCAAGTCGTGCGAGATGATATTCATCATACTCCCACTATTGTTGATAACATGGAGAGGTTGCCCTTTAACCCAAAATTTTGTGTGGGAGAAAGGCTCATGGTGCTCTGAAGTGTCATTGGCAATCGCACTAGTGCTCAAACGAGAACTATCTAGAGCAACGTTGTCTATGTGAAATGATGTAGATTGTGCAGGCAAGGATTGTTGGGCGTGATATTCAAAATCATTGTGGGTGTGTGAACGATGTTGATGACACCACTTGTCATGTTGCTTCTTCTTGCTTTTTCTAAAGGAGAAAGTAAAGAAGCCTTCTGGTGTTGTGCAGCCTTACTAGGTTGCTCTCCCTTGTGATGCGTGTTCTGCTTTTACGAAGGAGGTTGAGATGGTGCATTGTGCACGTGTTGGTTCTTATGCACACAACATTGGATGAAGAAGGAAACTTGCTTCATCTTTGCCTTGGCTTTAATTTTAGCGGCATTGTGATATGCTTGCCCCGGAAAGTCGGAAGTCGAGAACTACCTCTTTGCATGAATGTAAGGTGAGGCTGCTGGTGTACTTCAGCACCTTATGGTTCTCTGTGAGGTCATTTACTTAGGTTTTCAACATAGTTATTTAACTCATTGTTTGTCTTCTATCAATTGTTCCTTACACTCTTATAACTGCTATAAATTCATTTACTCACAGTCATAGTGTTTGAGGGTGTCAAATTCCTTTTGCAAAGTGTTGACAAAGTCATCCAATGTCCAAATAGCCTCGAATACTTTCTTGTGTTGTGTGTTTTATGTTACCCACAAGTGGGACACCAAAATCAGCATCTTCAATGCTGCGAAGGTAATCTTTTCTTTGTCATCGAAGCAGGCATGGATTGTGTCACTTGGCATGTTGCATGTCAACGACGTGCTGACAAGTGAACATTGAGTGTAGAGACCCTACAAGGCACAAGTGTGTTGACATAAGCCAGGATCTATCATATTAATTTGGCATGCAAAGAAGCCAAGCACAAGTGTGCTGATGTGCTGTAAGACTGCAAAGCGTGGCACAATGCTGCTAGAAGTTTTGAGCGTTGCAAGTTGTGATGCATTGCAGGAGCTGCAAATACTATTGCAGCAGTTGCAAATATTGCGAAGGAAGCTGGCACAAGACTGCAGGAGTTGTGAGTGTTGCAATGTGAAGGATGCAAGACCACAGAAAAATGAGTGTCGCATGCAAAGCAAGTGTGCCTGTGTGTGGGTCTACGTAGAGCAATGCACCAAGGTACCTCAAATGGCGCATAGTAATGAGTGAGCTGCAAGGCGAGTTAGTGCTGGGAAGTAGGCTGCACCAATGCTGCGATATGCCACAAGTCTGTGTCCGTGCTGCGAAACACTGCGAGCCTAAGGAGCTCAAGACTTTCAAGAGGAGCGACGAGGCTTGCATGGCTGCAAGCTATTTCGTAGCTATGCACTGATCAATGTGGGTAGGGACAATGCCACTGTTGGCTGCAAGTTGCAGATTGTAGAATGCGTACAAGAGACTAAACAACTTAATCTACCAAACAAAATTAAATGCTGAAGTCTGATAATGCTGAAATGCAACTTCTATTCAAAAATACAGATGTATACAATGATCAGAAAGACTAAGTGTGCTTGCTCTTGTGATCAGAAGGGATGGGGCCTTCACATGGAGTTCTCCCCTCTTTTCTTCCTCTTCATGTCCATTCTTGACACTCTAACTGGGAATGAATTTCAGTGGTCTCCATTCTTTGATCAGTTCCTTATCCCGAGCAATCAATTTATCTCTAGCTGAATCAGCTTTGGCTGAGACAATTTTCTGAAATTCTCACTTCAATCTGATAAAGGATCTCCTCACCTTTTGAGGATCATCTCTAAAGATGCAATTACACCATTCTTTTACTTCCATAATTTTACCTCTTTGCATGTTCTTTATATCAAATATAAGGTACTAAATGAAAAGATGAAATAAACAAATTGAGCAGATGGATAGTGAGAAAAAAGTACTACTTTATGGTATTAAAACCAATAGTTTCCATGCTTGTTTTTGTAATGGCTTCATTTATTTGGTTGTTTTGAAGTTCTTCCATCCAGCATTAACATTGGGCCTTTTTCACAGGAGCATTCTCTTTACGTGGAGGTTGTTGCGGCTATATGTGAAGGACGTTTTTGTTGGAGAAAAGATGGAGTGCCTATAATCAGAAAATCATGGGATGGTGAAGAATATTATTGATCTCAATTAAAGCAGATTAGAAAATCATGACAGCGAGGAATATTTATCTCAATTATACCAGGTTTTCTTGTACTCACTCCGGAGTTTTGAATGATGGATATTCCCATTTTTGCAGGGCAGAGAATGACTATCATTTGTGTAATATAATTCTCACGTATCTTTGTTTATTTCAATAAGTAATATAATTTAATTGAAAGAGGTAACTATGTGTTTGATATATTGTTGGATGATTGTAGGCTTCAAATAAGATTTGTGCTCATTGGATGTGGCTGTTTGGAGCTTTGTATTCAGGACATAATTCGCACTAAAATTTAAATATTGTACTTGAGATCTATATAACAAACATGTATGTGTGTGTATAAGAATATGTAACACACACACACACAAGGCTTCAACTAAGATTTGTGCTCATTGGATGTGGCTGTTTGGAGCTTTGTATTCAGGACATAATTCACACGAAAATTTAAATATTATACTTGAGATCTATATAACAAACATGTATGTGTGTGTATAAGAATATGTAACACACACACACACACACACATACACACACACAATTTAAGAATGTCAATTAAAGTCATTCATAGTGATATATTAGGTTTCGTGAAAATGTAATTAATAGTTGAGTAATTCTTAGTGATTAATGTTGCAACACAAGTTTTATGGTTGATCCAACACTAGACCTAACCTCTTAGTTATGGCCTATGAAATTATGTGTGCCCATTCATTGCGGGATGGAGCACCTTGTGACTTTAGGGTTTTTCCTTGCGTAGTGTAGCATATCGCATCATGTGTCAAGACAAATCATTACTTATTTGCTCCTTCATGTAACCCATTTTTAACTAGTTGATTACACTCAAAATGAATAAATATGTTCTTTCTTTTAAATTTTGAATTAGGGTTAGAAACAAGAGAAATATTAAGATTAATGAATTTAATATTAATGTGTAAATAGGAACACACCTATATTAGGAATTTGCAAGATATAACCATAAGAACATGTTTTATGGTTGATCCAACATTAGACCTAACCTCTTAGTTATGGCCTATGAAATTATGTGTGCCCATTCATTGCGGGATGGAGCACCTTGTGACTTTAGGGTTTTCCCTTGCGTAGTGTAGCATATCACATCATGTGTCAAGACAAATCATTACTTATTCGCTCCTTCATGTAACCCATTTTTAACTAATTGATTAAACCCAAAATGAATAAATATGTTTTTTATTTTAAATTTTGAATTAGGGTTAGAAACAAGAGATATATTAAGATTAATGAATTTAATATTAATGTGTAAATAGGAACACACCTATATTAGGAATTTGTAAGATATAACCATAAGAACATGTTAATTACAAGAAAACACAAAAAAATAGACACACTTAGCTATTTCATTGTCCTAGACATTGATATGGCTATTGCAAAAATAAAAATGAAAGACGTGAAGTTGATTTGTAGATGTTTCCTTTTTTGTTTCAAAAGTGTAGGACGGTATGGACAAAACCATTGGTTGTCTTGAACCTTCTCACAATTTTGTACAGTGAGTTATCAACATTTTGTAACTTTATGTGCTTGTGCAAGTGGCTTGAATGTGTTTACTTGTGAAACCCTGTGTATGACTTGAAATAACCTCAAATCTTAACCATGGGTGAAAATTTCTACAAAAAAGTTAGTGGTTGGGTTGAAGTACAATCTGTTTACTTCCTATGTTGGTACTACTTTGAAAATGCTTCAAATTGCACATAGTTCTTCACCTAGAGATGCATTATTTATATGGATGCAACTATCATTGATAACATGTTCACTTGATAATGTTTGTTAATGGTTTGGCGTGCTTGTGCTTGACTTGGCTTAGAGCTCTTGCAACTTGAGAAGGTAGACCCTTGAAGTTTTGGAGCACTTCAAACTGTGTCGGGCTACTCCTAATGTGTGTTACTACTTTAGGGGAGTGTAAGAGAGCTCATATTGCCTTTTCGAATGCTTTTGCTTGTAGTGGCACTCTTGAAAGTGTTAGGTGAATGCTAGATGAGCAAATAAGTGAATTTGACTCACTTATATAGCCTTTTGTAAGTTTAATTTTGCATTAAGACAAACCTATAGGAAAAGTGTCAACCCATAGAAGCTATCGAATTGGGAAAATGACCATTGGGTAACTTGGGATGAAACTCTCAATTTTGGACCAAAGCTGTTTGGTGGTTTAGTTCTTGTTTAGCTATCCTATATGTGTGGGGAGTGGGGTGTTAGAGAGTTCTAGGCACGACACTTGGGAGTGATAGATTGTTGTGGATTGATTAAAGCAATTATGTGAGCAAGTGAATAGTGTAATGAGGAGAGCAAGTCTTGCAATATAGCTAAGGATAAACAATTTAAGGTCGAAAGGTGCATGCAAGTCATGATTAAAGGATTAAGTCAATATAGACGTCATCAAGCAATTAATTTTCAAATGGAGGTGTTAACATTTACCTACCTTATAAGTTAATAAATGAAATTTATATGCTTAAAAAATACATGAGTGTGTAGACACTTTGTCTTTGTTCGAGGTGCTCGAGTGTTGGTAGGATCTACCTAGTGAAACTTGCGATACAGAGTGTAGTCAATGTCTATAAAAAGAATTGAATTTTAATTCAAATTCGAAAATGTATATGAAACTTGAAATTTTGAAATTGAAACTTGTAAATTTGGTAAGTGAATGAAACAAGAAAAGAATGCACTTGTTTGCCTTGCTAAAGGAGAACCTCC
This sequence comes from Taxus wallichiana var. yunnanensis, assembly GCA_018340775.1. NCBI lineage: Eukaryota > Viridiplantae > Streptophyta > Pinopsida > Cupressales > Taxaceae > Taxus > Taxus wallichiana. The sequence continues at coordinate 758,887,458 of CM031237.1, forward strand.
TTAATAAAGTGCTAGGAAAAATGGATTAGTATTGAGTCGTTGAATGATTGAAAGTGATGAATCCCCAATTTGTTGAAGGAAAAGTTGAAGGCAAAAGGGAATCGGGTGTCACTTAACCCATCATCAAAGAATGGTGTCACATGGCTTTCAAGACATCCCAAAACCTTTTAATAAGAGGAAAGGTGTCACAAAATGTCTTAACCATTGCAAAAAACTCCCAAAAAGAGTCAAAACATGAGTGTCACAGGGCTTTTTAGTCATCCCTTAAATCTTATACCTGCGAAATAACAATGTCGTAGATGAATCCAAGTCTTAAATGTGCAAAATAATGTAAAATTGAAAGGGAATGAAGTATACATATACCCCTACCATGTGTTGTCCCAATGTATCAAATGTGCAAAGTTGAAAATAGGAGGCCCATGCCCCCATACCATGCATTGTAATGGTGCTCAAGATGCGCTAGTGTTCACACTCCCTAGATTTTGTACCAAGATGTAGTAAACTTTGTTATGGATTGTGCCAAAAGTCCTTGAATATGTATCAAAAACATGTAAAAAAATTATATGTTATAAGAAATTTTGAATTTGTTGTTGAAAATTTGCTCAAGCGAAATCGCCAATCTTGGATGGTAACATAAGATAGTTTTGTCCCTGTTGGACAATTGTCCTCGTGGAAATTGTGATCTTGTTCTATATTTGTTCATATTCATGTGTGTTTGTACTTTGTAAATTCTGTTTTGAATTATGTATTATGTCCGTGTGCCTGAATTGCATAGATGTCCATGTGATAAACCCATAGAGTGCCCCATCTTTTGAGGTGAGTGGGATGTGCAATAGATCGTTCGGCTCAAAAAAGTGAACCATGTCCATGTCGGATATAACATATAGTTAACAGTGGATCACATATAAGGTAACTATTGGTGGCCACCAAAGAGATCATATTTTTGCAAAAGAGTGCATGGTAGAAACCATGGCACGAAGAGATAGCAATAAGCACAAAAGCATGCAAGTATAGCAGTAAAGCAATGTCATAAAAACAAGCATAGAAAAGGCCAAAGGCTAGATACAAGAGACACAAAAGTGTTGCACAAACAAACATGCATGAGCAAAGGCAACAAAGGCCATAAGCAAGGGACATAAAAGTGTTGCACACAAACAAGGAAAAAGCCATACGTCGCATACGTGAAAACAATCATACAAGCAAGCAAGTACAATAGTAGATAGTAGTCAGAGGAGCATAGATCAAAAGATACTTATTCTGCACAAGACACATGTTAGTCACATTAGTCAAATAAATAATATATATCACAATATATATTATAAGTTTAATGAGGAAGTGAAAAGTAACATGTAATAAAACAAAAACACCTGATAGTGTAGAAGATGCCCACATATTAGCAAGGCCACTAGAAAGATGGACTAGGCCAACACATGCCATCATGTAGAGTCTTGTGTATGTCCATCATGCTTAAACACCTTGTGAAACATGTGTAAAAGTATATATTATCTATCAAACCATGTGACAAACAACATATGTAAAGTAAAAAACTAGCAAATCGAGTCATATGCAAGTCTTGAATTTGTATTTCAATAATATTTGATTGTTTTTGTGCTTATTAGATTATTTAAATGTTTTTGTATTTTTAGAATATTTGTATTTCTAAAAGCAAACACTACCCCGTGGTAGGATCAAGAGGGTGAAGAGGGGGAACTGTAGGTGTAGAAGGCATGTGCCTTAATATTGCATTGTGTATGATAGGAATACGAGGTAGTACTTGAGGTCAAGGCTATAAAACATGCACAAGAGAGTTAGTGCCTATGAGAGGGGGCTCAAAGGAGGCCTATGAGAGTGTAGCTTGTAAATGTGGCATGGATAGGATCATGCGTCATAAGTGTAGGAACTAGTGTGTTAGTAGAAAAAGGAATAAGGAAAGGATCCGCATAAGGGATATCTTGAATTGAAAGAATTTGATTGCAAAATGTTCCCTTGATGTGTTGACAAAGAGCGGAAATAATAGTCTTGAGCTCCTAAATCCAAGGGCATCGAAAAACGGGTCACATGTTTGAAGGATATCAATAATCCAAAACGCATAGCCATAGTAGGGGCGTTCACTATAATATGGAGAATTATGTGTCCAATAGCTTGAGGAGAGTGCATTGTATCGGATATGTTGCTCAATACAATCCAAAAAAGTAATTAATGTGAGAGTACATACGATATATCTAGAATTGCAATCAATCAAGCCACTATCAATAGATTCTTGACTAACAAAAGCTCGAATGTAAAGCACATTAAAAATAATATCATTAACAAGTAGAGCATTGGTAATATCATGATCATAGTTAGTTGTCAAGCCATCTTGTTGCTCTAGTAATGGTAATTCGTTGATAACTTCATGTGCAAGTGGCTTTATTGTAATATGTGACTCATCCATTGTGGTATGTCCTTGTGAAGGCACATATGGTAGTAGCATAAGAGGCTCATTATTCTTGTTATTGCTTGTTTCTTTGATCTCATATGTATGTGACTTATTAGAAGAAGTATGCGATGCCAAAGGGGTGATAATAAGTTAAGTATTATGAATATTGCTTGATTCTCCAACGCGTCTGTAACTAATCAATTGGAATAGGTTGTGCTGGAGGGATGACAATATGCTCATTAGAATTTGAATATTCAACATTACAATATTTGAAAGGATCCTTATATGCGAAAACATTATCCTCATGACCATCATGTAAATATTTGACACATTGGTAAAGAGTATATGCAATGGCTCTCATAGCATGAATCCGATTCCGGCCCAAGAGGAGATTGAAGGAACATCTATATCCAAAATATGAAATGTGGTAGGTATTGTTATAGAGCCAAGTAGAACATCTAATGTGATTTTTCCACTTGTGGTTTGTGAGATTTTGTCAAAGCTTTGAATTTGTATAAATGTTTTATCAATGTTATTGTTGGAGATACCCATATTGAAGGGAAGAACTAGTGCATGGATTTGAGATAGATTTGTAATCAAATATTACTTTTTTTATTAGGAACCGATTAAGCTTGGCCATGATAAATAATGGTAGATATTGATCTATTATATGCTTAGGAGTTAATTTTGTGTGAGCAAAAGTAATTGACTTAGGCATGCTTGGAGAGTGATTTGCGGTAGGAGGAACAAAAATGGTTGGGTATTGATAGGAAGAATGGGTCACTTATGATTGTGATAGTATTGACATCAATTAGATCTTGTATAACATGTCAAAGCTTAGACACTTATTGTGGTGTGCTCGATACATCGATGACATTCATAATGGGTATTTGAGTCAAATGATTTGCCATGAGAGTTGCTTGTATCAACCTCCACAAGAGGAGGAAAAATACAAGGAATGCATGCAATATCTAATGCAACAAGGAAGATAATTGTGTGTATTGTTTTTGAGGAACAACCGATGACCAAAGAAATGACAATTGGGGTGTTGTACAATGAGTATGAAGGCATGTATTAGCAAGATAGTGATAGTCGAGGACAAGCCAAGGTACGGGAATATCAGTGATATGAAGCTTGACATACTCTATGGATAAAAGGGTGTCCTCAAGGGGAAATGGAGAAAATTGAACGGTGTTGTTTATGGCATCCGTAGGTTGAACAAAATAATCATATAGAATTATATGGAAAGCCATGAGAACACAAATGAGAGAAAACCCCAAAGCTAGGGAAAGGATCATGTACCAAAGAAGAATTGGAAACCCTAGGGTGGCTAGGGTTTGAACTAGGCTAAGGATTTGATCAACAAATGGGTTCACCATATGATTACATCCATAAATAAATAAATGTGTGTTATTTAAACTTTGGATTATCGTTAGAAATAGGAGATATATTTATATTATTCAAGGTTATATTAATGTGCAAATCAAAATATACCTATATTAGCGATTTACAATATATAATCATAAGAAAATCTATTAAATAGAAGAAGACATAAGAAAATAGATGCACCTAGCTATTTCGTTGCTCGATTTTTAGCATCCGAAGAAAATCATGTTATATCAATATCATGCATGGTACATCTCTATTCTATCTTTAGTTATGCATGTTATTTGTTGTGTCGAGAGATAAAATGGCACAATACGATAAGGGTTGACTTATATTTGCATACATTATTGCACCTACACTTTGAGATAAATACATGGAGATTGTTCCCTCTTGTGAGCGGGTGTAGTGATATGTGACTATGTGTGGAACATTATAATGTAAGTATGAACCCTTTGGCTTATGCGTCGATAAAAAAAGCTATAGAATTTAAATCCAAGAGTTTAAACACGGCTTCAAACCCTCTTGACTAATTGACAAAAGTTACAAGTGATTAAAGTCAAATTTCATCAAATGTTGTCAAAAAGTATATAACAAGAGATCAAATTATATATTTAAAACATTTTATGAATCCTTTGGTCCTTCCAATTGACAACATAAAATAATTACATGCCTTACGGATACTTGGAGGATACATAGTTGGCATTGTGTTATCATATACTCCAAGTGATTCAAAAGCTTCCCTAAGTATTTCTCCATATATGTATCTATTCTTCAATACCATGTCATTTATAACTTTATCCTAGTTGATGACACCTATAGCCTCGTGCACAATTGATGTATACACACCTAATTCATAGACAATAATTTTGTAAACTCATCATACTTAAATAATTTTTGCACTATTTACACATAAAATCCACAATTATTTATTTCACATACATGGTCAAGTTTGTGAATCTAACACATCTCACTTTGTACAAATTGGTTACTTGAACTCCACGTTGATCAAAACTTAGCCTTTTCTTGAGGTCAACAATATCATACCTAAGAACATATGGTTACAATTACTTCTTATTACACAACCATATATTACATTTATAAATGATCACGTGTTCAAAGCACATGCAAATAAAATAATGGCTCATATCACTATGGACAAAGGTATAATTGAACAAGCGGTGATCAAAATGATAGTGATGATGACTTATCTTTCGTAGACTCATGTACGCCTACCCATCTTGGTCTTACCCTAGGTGATACATATGCTTCTCAATACATTGAATATGAGTACCAATCCCTAAGTATAATTATATGATATTTTATTTAGTTAGTTAGCCACTTATATGTGAAAATGAGCCTTCTCGATTGTCTCTACATAGTTTCTTGTTATGTCTTACTATGCATAGATTCTTTAATAACCTAATTATGGTTTGAGGGACTTAGAATTTTCAATTTTGGTTTTATTTAGAATATTTTGGTGGTGGCACACATTTGAATATTTAAAACACACATTTACCCATTTCAATTACCTTTACATCACTTGTAGTCACCTCCACCTATCAATTTTGCATACCAAGGCCATTTCCACTTTTCTTAGGATCATTAGTACACCTTTAGAGACATGTCTCAATTTTTAGCTCCCTTTGTTTTATCCCTTACGTGATTTTAAAACCCTCTTAGAGGCTTAGTACTAAACATGTACACCTTGATGAATATATCGTTTTCATGTGAAACTATCATTTTTTCAAATTTGACACTTTTATCAAAGTTAGCTTAGGAATTATTTTCAGGTTGGATTACGTGAGAAATTAATAAAGAGTCTCATATATAAAAATTTACTCTTAGAGGTAATTTATCACCCGCTACACCAAGGATACACATCACACACCTTGGAGATTATTACACACAAAGGTTATGTGCATCCTAAATCTTCCAAGAGTAATCCATAAGGTGAGTTCATCTCCGGAGTGTACCCACATCTTAGTTGCATGTTTTTAATTGTCTCCATCAAGAGAAGGTTTATCCTATTTACAAATTGATTTCGTAATTGCATCAATTGGTCATGAATGAAGCACATAAAGTTGAATCACATTGGATAACTACATAATCCTCAACCCTCTTTGTGCAAAGCATAACACTTTTATGCATCAAGGTGTGGGAAGATGGTTTAGGCCTAGTTTAGGGTTTATCTTCCATGTTGCTTCCATTATTCATATGGTGTGAGTGAAGGAGAAGCATATTCGGGAGAATAACATCACATTTCATAATTTTGTAGTTAGATTCCAAAAAATCATATATAGATGAATGCATGCCTAAAAATCTAGGGAGTTCTAGCTAAAAAAGGATAAGTTCAACACCGTTAGATAGGTTTGGCATCTTGAACTTGGACCTCGTTCTCAAATCCGATCTAGATGAAATTTTGGGCAATCACATTTAAAAATCCTATTTTCAAGTGTCTTATGATCGTGTTTCGATTTTGTGAATTCATGCAAAACCATTTTTATTCAAAAATCAAATTAATTCTTTGCTTACTCACACTCTAAAGTTTTCCCTTTCATTTGTGGTTGTTATATCTTGCCTTATACATCTATTTTAGCATAATTCGAGTCCACGATTCATTTCTTATTTTTATAATCTAAATTATACTGAGACACTTTAATTAAGTTAGGAATTCAAAACCTAATTTAGTTAAAATATTTTCCTTTTGTTTCATCCCCTTTTTTGATTGATGTGTGTTCTTTGTGCTTATGTTTACGTTAATTTTCACTGCTATATTTGATTTATGATGTTGGTGGATCTATAATTTCTACAAATTTTCTTTATTATTTGATTACTTACTTGGGGTCCTTCTCACTCTTATGCTCTCTAGTCTCAAACTTGTTTGTATTTTATTTTGCATTTTTTATTAATAACCCCTTCTTTGACTATTTGGTTTATCCCATAATCAAACTTATATTTTTATTCAATACTCATTTAATCTTAGATGTTTTTATCTTACTTTATTTTGAGTGCTTTATCAAATTATTTTCCTTTAGTTATTAATTTGTTTCAAGCCTTACCCTTGATTTACTTGTTTTATCCCATCCCAAAAGCATATGTTACCTTTCGAGGTTACCATGCCTCTAAGTACCCATATCTCTAATGGAGTGGGATGCAAATAGGGATACATCCTTATTCACTTTTCCTTTAAAATGAATATATATTCTCTTAATCATATGCCCAATTTCATTGGTCATTCCATGTCAACCAATTTTATTCATCTTTTACAATTATTATTTTTCAATATCTTGTTTAACATATCTATTATCATATCCAAATATAAAGTATATATAATGTGTATTCCAATTATGTTTAGTTTTTTCATGAGTTGACTATGTCATATGATCCATATCAGGGCAAACATTGATTTTATGTTCATGGCCTACCTTTTAAATTATCCATACCATGCATATATTGGGGCAAGGACCCTTTCTTGAACTTTATATTTTTAAGCATATTTCCCACGTAGTAGTGCATATTACTTAATGTGCTATATTGATTATACCATGCCCATAATGGAGCACACAACTATGATAGTTTTGGTGTTTTTTTAATGATTATGCCATGTTTGTAGTAGGGCAAGTTATTCAGATTATTTACATGGTTTATATCTTACTCACGGGGAGAAACGTGTTCATATAATTACACCGATTATTTTTTCCCGCTTGGGGTATTACCACATATTGACCTTTATTGATTACACCTTTCCGATATGGGGCATGACTCTCTCATGATTACATAGTTTATTTGTTTCCCACATGGGACATACTACACATATACTTACTTAGGTTATACTCGAGGCCTACATGGCACATATTATCTTCACTATTGTGCCTAAAAATGTATCCTTAGACCCACGTGGGGAAACTTAATTATTACATACATGATTTCATGATTACGGTTTTATGAGTACAAATATGCGATAGTTTCCTCGTCATGTCTACCAATTTTCTAGTCCAACATACTTCAGGATCAATTACAAAATTAGCTAAGTATTTTATTCCCTCTCTTGCACTTAGGGTTTTAATTTCCATTTGTTTATTGCTTAGGTCAGATCTATACTTCATTGTTTATTTATCAATCGTGAATTTGAAATATCTAGGGTTTTACAAATTCCAATATTTGTTAAATCATTTGGTGAACCCGTCTTATTCGAACACTCTTGGGTCTTCATTTCATCGCTTCTTTCATTTTTCCTAGGGTCCCCTCATCATGGATATTTCCATTCATGATTTCTTGCTAGCCAATCCTGAGTGTCGAGCTAAAATCATTTCACTCTTGGCTAATACTCGCATTCCTTCTACTACTCATCCAGACATAGTTTATCAAACATTTATAGATGCATTTTCTCAACAACTTACTTTTCCACCGATATAGCTATCGATAATTGTTTATGACAATGATCCTCCACTATATATATCAAATCACATTCATAATTGGGGTATCAAGTGAACTATCATCGATAATGGATATGAACTAAATCTTTGTACTCTATCACTCCTCCACGACCTCATTCTTCCCTCTTCTTTGGTTAATCCAAAGTCCATTTCTCTCCTTGTGTATGATTCTTCTACGCTTCCATGCATAGGCACTATCACCTTATCTTGCTCATAATTGGGCCAAAAACTATTGCGGTTGTATTTTTGTCATCGATTTCCCGGTCTAATACAACTACTTACTTGGTAGGCCGTGGGTTCACACTATGCATGCAATGCATTTTACGATTCTAGTGTGTTAAATTCTTACATGTAGGCTTTTAATATACCATAGTCGTTGATCGCGACCAATTCAAATATGTCTACCTAGATCTAACCATTACGTTACCTACTCCAACTTCTACTACTATTGTGCATCCTATTAATGATCAAGTAACCACATACTACTCTAACAAATTTCCTCCATTTGAAGGAGCTATTTGTGCCTTGGATGTCATTCCATACACTTCATCCCCACCCCCTCCTTATACTAATGCTATGGTACTTTATCAGGGGTTTGTCCATACATTGGACATCATACCACCTACCTCATCTTCTCATGAGCAACCTGCATCTCGCACTTCCTCATTTCACATGCACTCTTTTCATGAATAATTCTTATTGGCCACACATTCCATTCAATCCCACTTGCTCTGAAATTGTTTACACATATGATGGCTTAGCTCAACTAGGATTCACACTAGAGGATCTCATCCCTCCATCTTATTCTCCTCATCTATATCATGGATATGTTCACATTACCGCTATTTATGGTATTCATGTTTTTCATCTATCATTCTTTGTTTCTCGAGTCTTTCGTACTTCTCCGCTTACTCTTGGGCAATCTTGGCTTGACTATATTGGTGGCACTTTAGATCCTAATCATATTGACATTTCATTCCCCATGCCCTTCAACTGCATGTTTATTTGCAATGATTCATTTCTCGGCTATTTCAAAATCTTACTCGATGGTAAGCACATGGGTGTCCACTACCGCCTTTCATTAATGGTGAATATGCAATGGGCATGTACAATTTACGTTGCAATGGCTCTTTATATGACCAACCACATACTATTTCTTATAAGGTCTCTAATGCATATCCATTTAGCTTTGACCATGCCAATTACGATCTTTTAGACAATGTTACACTGATCATTCTCATCATCATACGTTTGGGGACATCATGCTTACCCCCCTTCTAGCATTATCAAGTGTTTCACATTTCTACTATCATGCTCTATGCTTCGCATTTATTCTTCCTCATACATCATACAAACATTGATACACACAACTTGTTTTGTCATCACCCTATGATGCTCTCATGCTATAGTTCACACTTGACTGTTGAGGGTATACTACATCCATGAACCTCACACACGACACATTTTACACTCCACGCATTCACGACACATCTCTCTAGCATCACATTCTCTACACATCGTCACTACCCTATGACGCACTCTAGTTCTGCGGTTCATACTCAACTGATGAGGTTCTCAATCTGAAATGAACCTCACCATACTCATTCACACTCCACACCATGTGCTTCATTGATCTATCTTTCTAGCGCATGAGTTAAACCATTTCCCAATGACACACTCTTGTTCTATGGTTCATTCTTGACTATCGAGGGGTCTTTTATAAATGAACCTCATCTCATGCATACTCATCCACATCCACTTGGGGGGCACATTTCTCCTATCACACTCACTTTGCATATCATTCCATCTCACTCATTCATATATATTGCATATCTTGGTTGTATTTACTCTTGCTTGCTTATGCTTACATGTACATGTTGTTTCACATACTAGATGATACTTAGTATGTCATTATCTTTATCATATACACATGTGCATTCACTTGTTTTCCAGATGTGAATGAAAACTTCCTACAGATCGTTACACGTAGCAAGGATGCTTAACACTGCACCTATTACCAGTCCCACAAATGGCTCCCGACAACATCTACTTTTGTACACACTACAGTTCTATTATTTCATTTTATACTACTTCCTATTCTTACTAGCACACTACTCTCTTGATATATACATGTCTTGACATAATTTTTATCTTTCTAACATGCTAATGGGTGCTTCATGTGCATCATTTTCTTTACATGAACTATTTTCTACCTTGTGGTTGTTTGATACTTTACTTGGTACTTGTTTCTCATTGTTTTCCTTTGTTTGTGGGCTTTTTCATTTATCTTGTATGAAAACTATATACTTTTGGATGCTTTGGCTCTGATTGTCTTGCGACATTGTGAGAAATGTCCCATGTTTGAAACCGGTTTTCATGGTCTACATTGTATTCTTTCTTGTTAGCTTACACATTTTCTTTTATATGTGTATTTGTCACGATTGTATTAACACATGTTTCAACTACTTTTTGCATGTGCCTTGGTTACAACCATGCACATCCCTTCCCCTACATGGATACAATTTCATATCAATGTTCGGTCCTCTCCTTTGGGCTACATCCTCCTAGAACGTTGCATGCACCCTAAATGAGGGGGCATACATCGAGTGAATCAAGAACCCCATTCAAAAAAGTACACGCATACGTTTAGACCCACACAAGACAGAACAACACAATATACTGATTCTGAAAGGGATCAGAATCGACTTGGGTCCTCAAAGACAACACAATAGACATGAGAACCTGGGTGACCCTTACCCTTCCGGGCCCCTATGACCAGTGGAAATTACAAAAGAATTCTCAAATCAACACAATTTTCAGCAATTTTCACATAACAAGCATAGTCCTCCAACAATCAACATGTATGATATCTGCTTTTTCTAATTACATTGGATTGAATTGGATCAAAATGGATCGAACTGGAATAAATCAGGATCACACCATCTGTAGTGGTGTATAAATCATCGGGAAGTAGTCAAGGTTGGAGAATAACACTAGACCTTTCTCCCCAACACTTCTTCTGTCGTGGCATGAGATCGCCCAAAAATATGTTCTTCTATAGCATTTCAAGACACTTTCTATTCTTTTCACTCATCACAGATTAGGTGCACATGTTCCTTTTCACATTTTTACATACTTTTGACATGCTTGCATTGAATTTTTCATATACACGACTTTGACTCCTTTTTTGTTCTTCTTTTTGGAGGTCCATCCTTATAAGAAGTAGGAATCACATCATCGAACACATCAAGTGAAAATGAAAATAGGTACAACGCGACATAACACATACACTTTCACTCCTAGGGTCACTTCCTCTTCTTTAGCTTCCATGCTTCATTTTTATCACTCCACATTTTTCTTGTCTCCTCGACATGCTTTCACCATCAATCTACATGGTTATCAGGTACACATCTCTTATCTACTTTATGTTATCGAGTATTCACTCAATAACATAAAGTGGGGCAAATATAGACACTAAATTACGCACTTTGGGTACATTTCTAGGTCTTAGTCACATACTACTATTCATATGATTCATAAGTAAGAAAACTAGCAATGATGACTATCTTTGGCCTTTGTCGTTGTTTCACGTCTTTTATCCGGCCTTTTACACCCTATATCCCGATCGATACTTTACGGCTTTATCGTTTATGACTCTAGATAGCCAACACCTAGCCGGGATGCCAACACTCAAGCCCCCTCATTTTTCCGGGTGCCCCGACATCTCTTTACTTTACTCGCTTCTTTTGGGCATCTTTTATCTTTTGGGCATCTTATTTTCTTATGGGTTAACCTTCTAGTTGTTAATTGCAAAAATTCAACCAAGGGAATTATATAAATATAAAGTTATGTGACCATAATAAAGGACCAAGCTCTAAGCATATATTATTATCACCTAAGTTTGCATCCAAAGGCATTTCAAGAGCATCAAAGTATCCATCTAGCTTCATACAAGGGACAAGGGACTACATTATCTACATACACGCATGTAAGGGGAAGTTCATTTTGACATCTAGGCATCTACTTACATTGCTAGATATAGTGTTCGCTATTCAAGTCCATCTTGCACAAGAGCTACCTAGGACACGATTCTTCTTGCAAGCAGCTCACGCCAGACGCACACACACACACACACACACACATGAGAACTACATGGAGTCTGAAATGTAGTGCAGCGCACAGTTGTGTAAGCTCACTCAGTCGGGTGACCATCGGGGTCATTCCGAATCCTCATTTTCATATTTTTCTTGTTAATATTTGATGTGTTTTGGGGTTTCACAAGAGATTATTTGTTTTAGTTACAGAGGAAATTTCTGTGGGCATAGTGCGACACACATGTGAAAAACAACAAAGGTGAGCGATCATCTTGTGACACGAGAAGAAATTAGTTTCGACCTTTTTCTGACCACGAGTTCCTAGAAGAGGTCTCCACTGTGCACCCCAATCCAAGCATGTGAGGTTGCACAATTTTCTCGAGTACGATTGCGAAAATTTCCTCCTCATGTCTACTAGTTTTCCAATCCAACATACTTCGGGATCAATTGCGAAATTAGCTAAGTATTTTATTCCCTCTCTTACCCTTAGGGTTTCAATTTCCATTTGCTTATTCCTTATGTTAGATTTGTACTTCATTGTTTATTTATCAATCGTGACTATAAAATATCTAGGGTTTTAAAAATTCTAATATTTGATAAATCACCAATGAGGTTCTTATTTAAGTTCAATAAGTGTATAGATACATAAGTACATTACTAGTGTATGTTAGTGTAGGAAACTATTTTTCCTCATATTTATTTATCGTGGATCATTTGTATACATGGATTATTCCTACACTTGAGTATTTTGCTTGCATAAGTGTATTTAGTGGGAGTTACTATTTGATCACTATTTTAGGTGGCGAGATCTTTGACCACTATTCTAGGTGGAATATATTTGACCACTATTCTAGGTGGTTATTACACTTTAGTGGGAGTTACTATTTGATCACTATTATAGGTGGCAGATCTTTGACCACTATTTATAGAGGAGTTACACATTCACTCTCCTATTTGTACATCTTCATTTGTGAGATATTGATGTAGTGTGTTGGATGGATTGATTCCAAGCTTGTGTAATAATTCTCTTATTGTGATTTTATTTACTTTTAGCAACCTTATGTTTTCTTGTCTCATGTTTGGTGAACTAGTGCATTCGAATGATCCAATGATCTTGGCCAATACTTTGATATGGTATCAAAGTTAATCTAGTATTGGTTATCTATTTTTTTACTACTTGTTAGTTTTAAAAAATCATGAGATTTCATATTTTACATAAAAAAAAAAAAAAAAAAAGGTTTGTTTTTTCCTCCTTACTCCATTATTGGAAGCTTTCTATGTGGGTGTATTTCCATTTTCATGTGGAAATGAGTTTGTCCTAGTCTACTTGGATCGATTATCTTTGCTTTGCATTGGATCTTCATTTTTTTGTGGTACAAGATTGGGTTCTTTCTCATAGAATTCGGATTGGAAAACTTGTTTAGGAAAGTTGGATGTACAACAAGATTTCTAAATCCTACATACAAATAAGAAGTGTGGCCGTAAGCAGAAGATCTCACCATAAATAGCCAACGTGGTCTAATTTTTTGGAAATTGTGTGAAGCTTTGTGGTAGCGTGAAGCCTTATGGTCGGGTTCCAATCCCACGTCATTCATGCTCTATGGAATCCTTCTCACTTGTGGTGCTCCAAATCCTTCCACGTAGCTCTAACATGAGCCTTCTCCTCCTGGTGGCACCATCTAGATTTTGGTACAAAGATTGTTAAAACTAGGCATGTATGTATTTGGAGGCCTTTGTACAGACGCAAAAATCTCCACCAAGGTCATTCAACCTTTTGCTACACCAGCCCCCTATGACCCTAGCATTTAGGCCTTTGGCCGCACGTGGTACATGTGAATCACTACTTTAATGGAATACATTACAACATAGAGACTCCTACAGCTTCAGTAAAATCTCCAACAAAAGCTAAGTCAAATGCTATTTTTCCCTAAATGATTTAAAAATCATGCATGTTTAAGTTATGTTTTAAATAGCTAGTTTTTAAAGGTCAAATAAAATTCCCTTATTTGAAAACACATGTGAGTGCGTAGGGGTTGGTTTGGGAGCACTTTTAGACATGTATCCGGTTCAAATCCCACCTCTACTTTTCTTTACGGAAACTATTTTTTTGGTCAAGGGTATTTAAATATTTGTGCAAGTAGACATTAATGTGAAAATTAAAAGCTTTGTAACTTTTGATTGGTAATTCACATTGTGAGCATATTTTTTCAAAAGTGATTTTTATGTTTGTTCTATTAGAACCAACCATTTTTGTAATCGCATTAAAATTATAAAGTGTCAAATCCATGGGGTTCATCGAAAAGGCTTCAGGGGGTGTTGTGTGTCCTCTTTTTATTTCCTTGTTTCTTTTCATTTATACAATAACTTAATTCTACACTATGGGTGTAAATTTTATAAGTCCTCTCATGTCATTTAATTATCACATAAAGTGTAAACCATCTTAAGGAGTAAATAATTACATTAGACTACAATGGGAGTTGAGACTAAACCAAACACCGATGCGAGAAAAAGTATAATGGTACAACCAGTTGTGATGAAGAATTTGGGTTATTATGTCTATTTTTTCTTTCGATATTGTTGGTCCGAAAATCATCGCTTTGGTAGATCTATGGATAGGCACGAGCCAGCGCATTGTGCAGGCATAGCCCCTCTTTGAGTCAGCAAAGCGAAACTGGTTTATTGCTATTCTACCAGCAGGAATCTGTGCAAGTCTCACAATATTCCGCCTTCGGGGGTTTGGGATCTCATCCCAGTAGGGTGTTTCCAACTGCGAAAAGAAAGGAATGAAAGAGAGGACGAAGGAAGAGCAGGTCCGAAGGGAGAAAAGAAATGAATTCCAAAGCAGAAAGGTCAGAGGGTTTATGTTTTGGGATTGGTAGTAAACAGAGCCAAACCTACTTGCATAAACGAGCAAAGCAATACTGATGAATAAATGACAATAAAACAGAAGTGGATCCAACAGAACAAGCATACAGATCTAACGTAAGAGAGATCCAATGCAAATAACACACGTATTCAGCACAAAGTCTAAATATTGTATTAATAATTCTTTCTGTTACAAAAAGCTCAAAGTCTTTTCTCCTCACTTCTATTTTTCATCTGAAAGATATCCACTCATGCACACCACAACAAGTATTGGGGTATTTATAGAAGAAGGAGAGAAAGGAAGGCAAAAAGGAGCCAACCACCTATTTACAAAGATATTTACAAAATATCTACAAGGAGATACAAAATATCTTAAAGTCATGTTGACTTTTGACAACTTGATGGATGACATCATCTCATGGTGCAACATGGATGATGTCATCATTTGTGCCAACATACTTGAGATTTTTTCAAAAAAGTCGAAGAAGAGAGAGAAGAAGAAGAAGCCACTATTCATCATCGTCATCCTGCGGCCGAAAGGGAGTAGCCTGCTTTTGCTGCTCAGGTGACGAGATGTGGAATTGAGCGTGGTATTCCATGAACTTGCTGATCATGGGCCCTAGTTGATCCTGGGAAGGATCCTTGTGTCACTCACTGATCGCCTCGCAAGTCTCCCGCTCGTCTATGAGCTTCTCTGGGAGTTTGGAATACTCTTTCTCTGCTTCTATGAGGAACCCGATGAAGTCCCGACAGGCCAGCAGGTTATTGATGGACTCTGCGTCAAAAGAGACCTCTGGCCCCAGCCCTCGTGACACGATCTCTTTAAAGATCTGGATGGTTTCATCAACTTTTCTTAAGGCGAAGGAAGGAGTAAGCAACCCTGGAGACATGTTGAGAACGATTTGTTCCATTTGGTGCATCGTGTCCAGGGCTTCTTCCTTTACCTTATCGATTTTTTCAAGGACAAACTCCAGTTGATCCATCCGGTAGTCCAGAGTGGAAATGACTTTATTGAGGGCCCTGGGATGGCCGAAGACACCGAACTTGACCAGATCTTCGACTGAACAGTCGAACATTTGTTGAAAGGTCTCATGCTGCAGCCTAGCATGGTCCAGCTCTTCTGATATGGGTCCTGCTAACGCTTGGAGCTCTTTATTCGCCTTTTTGATGTTTAGATATAAATCAGAGAACTTGGCGATCACTCTTTCACTGTCTTTGAGGATCTGGCTCCTCCAAGCGGAAACTGCCATACCCTGCTCGCCGATCTTTGCATATTCATTAATTTTATCCTGGCTCAGAGGCTCAGGAGTCTCGGCGGCAGTTGAGGGAGGTGCACTGCCCATCTTCTGTAAGGCTTGGAGCAGATGTTTGTTTTGCTCTTTCAGTAGCCTTTTCTCTTCTTTTGTTTCTTGAAGCTTCTTGCAGAGGGCGTCGACTGCAGATAGGGCCTCTCCCTGAAGGCTTTCAGAAGACGTACCCATTGTGACCTGAGTCACTGTGTAATCTGTAGGAGACAGATCCTTTTTATCCTTGAGGGGATTGGGGTATGCGATCTCCATTACCCTCTCTCCCGAAGCACTCTGAGAGAAGCGTGTGACAGGCTTCTGTTTCTTTGCCCCTTTGGACGGGATTACGGAAAAGTCCATCGGAGTGATGGGAACTTTCCTTTTCTACTGACTTAAGTGCTGGGAGATCCAGGCTGGACTTATGGGAGAAGGGCCAGAAACAGAGAAGGGGACAGCTGCAGTAGTAGAAGGGAAAAAGTGGAGACACTTGGAGGCGGCATCGAGAGGGAGGCCGAAGAAGTGCTCACGGGAGGAAGAGATACTGCAGGAGAGGAAGACATAGGAAGGGAAGGGAGCTCAGAGATGAGGGAAGAAATGGAGGGGGACAGATCCGCAAGAGAAGAGAAGATGGACGAAGAAGCGGGAGGAACAGTAGAAGAAGGGGGAGAGGACACGACCAAAGGGATGGTCGCTTGAGTCACTCGAGGAGGGGAAGGAGGAGAAGAAGAAGAAACAGAAGGGACCTCGATTGTTGTAGCAGTGGCGACATCCTGAGTGGATGGGCCTATTGGAACATCTTCTTCTACTTCTTTCTCTGGGGAAGCCAGAGTTACAACTTGTTCTGGTGCAGCGGAAGGAGGACTTTCAGGAGCTTCCTCTTGAGTGGTGCTGGATTCACCCTCTTTGCCTTTTCCTTTGCCTTTAGGCTGCTGTTTTGATCTAGGAGGTGCGTTACCCAACGGAGAGGTTGTGAAATCGACCCCGAGGTAGATGAGTCCGTTCATTCGGCACCAATGCTCTATTCTGCAGAGTTTCCTTGACCCTTTCCTCAATTGTCTGAGGTGCTTTGTTTCTATCAATCGCCGCAAAAGGCCAATCGTCCCCACCTGTATCAAGATATACTTGATCCACTTCCTCCTCAGTAGTTTGGTAGCCTTTGGGGATGATGGCTACCCCGTATTGGATGATTTCTGCCAATGCCAAACGAGAATGGTCCTTCCTCCTGAGTTCCACCTCATGATATAGGTCGATGTAGATATCCTCGATCTGAGGGATGTGGATTGGATCGAGCTTAGCCCTCGGCAGACAATTCCTCGGGTCGAAGGTGGGTCTTGCTGGGAAGTCATGTTTCAAATTGAGCAGCTCCAGCTCTGCAAACATGTCTTTTGCCTTGTGATGAGAAAGACATGTATATCTACCCACTGTGAGGGGGAAAGGAGTTCCACCCTTCTTTCTTTTGAGGCACTTCTCATGGTAGGTGATTAGCTGTCTTGACAGCTCTAGTAGAATCAACTTGGGTCCAGCATACCTTGGCAGTCTAGTTGGCTCTCCCAAGAAGTTAGCTGCCCTCAGATAGGTGAATGTGGGGAATTGGGTGAACAGGGCCCCCCATTTCTCAGTGGCTGTCACTATGCTCTTGGTCGTGCGACCGTAAGTCATATTTGGCCTCAATAGGTAGATGATGAAGTAGAAAAATGCATCGTTGATCTTGGTAAATTGAGGGATGCTATTTTCCAGCCTCAATTCTGGATAGTATTCATATATTTTGACCTGGGGCCAAACCCCACTCCGCATCAGAGCTGGATAGTCCCTTTCAGAAGCTGCAGCATAAACAACATAGGAATTCATGTAGAATCTTCCCGTTGTGGGGAATTGTTGTAGAGTCGTTCTGATATCGTGCTGCTTATAATTTCTGCCCATTCGAAGCGTTGATCAGGCACATTTTTGTTCATGGTTTCTAAATACCGCAGCATCCATTTGTGGAAAAAGTGGGCATCAGGAAGCCCAAACACCCTGCTCAGGAACGTGATGGTGTCACTGAGCTCCTCTGAAAAATCACTGCGGTGAATGATTTGTGGCCAACGGGTCACTACCTTTTTATTCTTCAGATAGACTTCGTTCATCAGCTGCATGCACTGATCTTCATTGTCGTCCCATGCCTTGATGCAATCTCCTTGGCTGACGGCCACAAAGTGCCGGTGATGAGGAATGCCGAGTATTATCTCAAAGTGGCGGGCAGTGAGGTTGATTACGACCTCGCCCTTCTCATTTACGACACACCTTGTGTCTTTATTATAGCACCGGGCAACCACCATCATGAATTCATTGTTAACGGCGCTGACTGGGATTCCCCCAGCAAAGTGCAGGGCACTGCCTATTAGCTTGTCCATCCACGAACTTCTTGTGACCTTCTGAGTCCTGACCCAGAATTCCTCCAAATCAATATGACCCAACTCTGAGTCTCTGATGTCCAGGTCACACTCGGCCTGGGAGTCGGGCATTCTGACCCTCTGATATTTATACTTCATTTCTTCCTCTGTGAGCTTGGCCTTGCCTTTGGATTTGGTAGGCCTCTTGCTTGATGTTGACATATGTTCTTCTGAGTTTAATTGCTGATCTGCAAGAATAAGACGTGAAACCCAATCGAAGAAAGCCGTGTCAGCTGCTTGATTTTCCATTGAAATGCTGACAGAAGAAAGAGTTAGCAATTTTGAGGCTTCGGGGCGCATGGCGCATGAATATTACAGATTGCAGAGCTAAATAGGCAAGGCACACAGGAAAAGGGTGTTGCAGGAGATAAATCAGTGCCAAAGGGCGCATGGCGCATAGACACTGCAGGGTACATTCTTGTGTTGCTGCAAGGACAAGTGCGCCTGCGCCATGTGGATGCATTTTGTAAAGGGCGCACGAAATCTTTATGTTACATGGGAACAGGATGCGCCCGTGGCGCATGGATCTTTCATGTTGCATGGAACATCAGTGCGCCAAAGGGCGCATATAAAGTTTGTGTAACATGTGCTTTTAGCGCTTTAAGGGAAATTGGCGCGGCGCATGGAGGGTTTGCACAACATGATGTTGCTGCGATGAGGAATGCGCCTGTGCCTTTATAGCTTAGTACTTGGCGCATATGAAAGGGCTGTTACATGAATGTT
Organism: Taxus wallichiana var. yunnanensis; assembly: GCA_018340775.1. Taxonomy (NCBI): domain Eukaryota; kingdom Viridiplantae; phylum Streptophyta; class Pinopsida; order Cupressales; family Taxaceae; genus Taxus; species Taxus wallichiana. The sequence continues at coordinate 758,907,096 of CM031237.1, forward strand.
GGATGCGCAAAGGGCGCAGGAATCTTTATGTTGCATCCAAGTTTGATGCGCCAAGGGGCGCATGGGAAGCATTTGCAGCATGCGAGGGAAGTGCGCCATGAGGGCGCATCTTTTTATGATGTAGCAGGCAGGAAAGCGCGCCATTGGCGTGGCTGCTCTTTGTGGAACAGGGGCGACAGATGCGCCAAGGGCGCAACTGTTTTTGATGTTGCATGGCGAGCTCATGCGCCAAAGGAGAAAACAGTTTCTTTTTAGGTTTGATTCCCCTGAAAAATCACTGAGGGGTTGGCATATGGCTAAGCTCTCTTTCTGCAAGGTTCATTGTGGGATGAAATGGCTTTAAACCAAGGGGTTCCAAGCTATATATATATATATATATATATATATATATATATTTTAGGAAAGAGCTTCCTCTACCAGCAGATCTGGAAAGAGGAGGAAGAAATGTGGAAGGACAAAGCGGGGAAAAGCAAAATCATGAATTTTATTCTTTTTCCAATTCAATCCTACCCACAAACAGCCAAAAACCACAAACACGAAGCAGAAAGGAAAGAGGACCTCTTACCCGGCTTTTATAACGAAGAAATGCACGAAAGGGGTCCACAAAGCAATTCAAAAGCGATGGGGCTGGTGCGCTGACAAGCTCAGAGAAAAATCACGTGTTTTGCATCGGTGACAATGACAGCGTAGACGCACCTATATATAGGCGAGGTAGCAATAAATGCGCCACCAACCTTTACAAATGGTGCACCAAAAGAGCTGTCGACATGAGAAAACACGCGCCCTTTGGCGCACCAAAGCGCTTGTCAACACGAAGATATGTGCGCCATGGCGCACCGGAAGTGGTGTCGACAGAGGAATATGTGCGCCTTTGGTGCACCAAAAAGCGGCGCAACAAAAGATATGTCGACAGGAAGGCGCATGCGCCTTGGCGCACGCAAGGAAGCCTCAACATAGAGAGGCGCACCAAAACGCCTGTTGACACAAGAAGACATGCGCCAAAGGCTTTAAAGGGGGTGCATCAAAAGTTGATGTTACATAGTCATTCCATGCGCCCGGCCAAAAGACCAAAAACGACCAAGTTCGGAAAACCAGATTTCCCGGAAAGGGATTTTGCAACGTTCCGAACGCAAGGGGTCCCTAACGAGGGATCGGAACAAAACTTCGGTACGGTTATCTATAAAATTGCCCTTGCCAATTTTACGGGATAATGAGATATCCTCTTTCATGTTGAATCTACTAAATCACCTAATGAACTGGACCTCTTTGGAACATCTCTTTGGGAAGCAGGATGTGATGAGAGGTCATGAACTAGAGAATGATTTCATCAGTTTGAGTCCTAACAGTTTTGACACCCTATAAGATTTCTTCACTAAGTTTAAATATTTGAGATTACAGTTAAAATAATGTAGAATAGATAAGAAAGATGATTGATTGATTATTTTGATACTCTCCAAACTAGGATTAGACTATTATGTGCTTGTATATACTTTCCATGCCACAACAAGTGCTCTTGGAGCCACATGGAAAATGCCTCTTTAGATGATTTTGTTTCTAACTTGACTCGAGAGAGATAAGTTGATTTAGATGGGCACATTGAATTCATCAAAACCACTAGTTGTATTTGTTTGACATGAGAAATAAAATACTTTGAATAACAAAGAGAAAAATCATAATAACAAGGTTCATGAGAAAAATAGGGATTAAAATCCTTTTTCCTTCAAATCAACCAATGCGGTTTTATCTTCCAATAATAATCCTAAGAAAGAGAGGATCAAATGTGGGTATTGCTTGAGGAAGCATGATGAGAACAAATGTTTGAATAAGTAGATTTACAAACTAATAAGCCTAAGAAATATAGGATCAAATGTGGGTATTACTTAAGGAAGAATGATGAGATCAAATGTTTGAAGAAGTAGATTGACCACCTAACTAGCCTTCTTGAGAAGAAAAATATAGGTTTTCTTGAGTCTATCAAACTATGTTCATCAACCCTAGAATCCTCCAAGGCAAATGGAAATGGTAAAGAAAAAACAAAATAATATGGTAAGGAGAAAGTAAAAGGCAGGGCCCTAGTTGCATTTGTACCTCCAAATCCTACATGGTTCATCGACTCAGTGCATTACATCACATGGATTCTTTATAGGTTGAGTTCATGTCCTTAGAACTATGTGACATGCCCACTATTTGACAGGCAATGACACTTATAGATAGGTTTAAGTGAGTGGTGGAACATTCATTAATGTTTTGAGTATTCCCTTGCTTTTAACTAATCTCTTTCATCAACCAAATTACTCACCTTAGTGGGCATGGTAGTGGGAATAGTCAATATTTAGAATCAGCTATATACCTTCTCACACTTTATCCCCAACTCTCCTTGATTATTTTTCATTGGACACACATGGACTTGATGACATTTTTAGCCTCGGGTACATCTCGATGATGAGGACTCCTCTTCTAGCACAAATGACTATAATAGCGATAGGAATACACCTCCACCGTATCCTTGTTACCTTCCTTCCAAACATTGAGGAGTTACTTCTTAATCCACCTACTTCCGGTCCATTTCAGACATTACATGGAGCAGGTACATCAATCTAGAACTCATCGACATCGGGAAATGTAGTACAAATTTATAAAGCATTATGCATTCTTTTTCCTCCTCTGCTTTCAACACACCATCATTACATGGAGAAGTTATCTCTCATATACCATGCATTAGGAGCACAATTCCTACGTAGGAACCACACCTTCGTTGGAGATCCATCGGGCACTTTGTGGACACATTCACTATTTCAAGGTGATCCACTCTTTGTGCATCTTCTTTTGATCGAAAAACACTACAGAGAGCTCCTTAGTAGCATACAAGGTGGCTACATGAACTTATATATTAGCAGAGGTCCCCTGGATCACGACTTCAGGACATGCAACATGTTGTAGTCTAGGCTAATTCATAGGTTTCTCATAAATAAACTAAGTCTCATGATTTGATAGAAAAAAATCAGCAAGGTGAGATCAAGAAAAATAAAACATAAAGTAATTAGAATTACTTGTAATTTCAATCTAAACACATAAAATGGAAAGAACCTGAAATAACTTACTATTGGGATCTAAGATCAACCTTCTACGCAATGCACTTACATAGTTTTATATAGAACAACATGACTATTGAGGTACTAGTCCTTTCAAATTCTTCTCGTACATCAAGAGGCTTATCATATTCTCTATCTATCCTATGTTATACATTCTAAAATTTATCTTATATAAAAATATGCTTATATAAGAGGTTTGCGCAATCATACAAATTATATCCATGTCAGATTTCTAATTCATTTTACACTCCAAAACTTTCTCAAACTTAAATAGTTGTCTCATCTCAAGACAAAAGTTACTTTAATGATCTAGAAAGTTTCCTTTGTGATCTCTATTTAAATTGCAAATGTGGATTGCATTGTGTTAGGTGATACTTTGTTTTTGTTGGCATAAAGAATGTTGTTTGATAATTTTCATCCTCTGCGCACTACTTAACCACCCTTTCGATTTTTTGATCAAATAGACTTTCCAACAAACTTCCCTTTATGATTTTCCAATATGTATAAACTCCCTCATAGACCACTCTTACGGGTTTAACCTCTATGGGCCTGCTTAAAAATATCAAAAATTTATACATTCTATACTTCGATCAAATTTTATATTATCTACTATAAAATCGTGGTGTTTTACCTACTCATGGTTTCTTCTCTAGCTAATTGGGTTGCTCTATATTCTTTGAATAACTATGAGGGGTGAATGGTGGAGCTGCTTAAGTATCTCGTATTGTTTTGATTTTGTGAAGGAGTGTGTGTGGGAGAATAAACCTTGGTGTGTTCTTCATTGTTTTCACAGTTGGTATAATTCCTTCTAGGTCGGCCTTATATATATTCTAATATATGAATGCTTAGTTTATTCTCTTGAAGTATAATTTTGTAATTACAATAATGATTGCATGAATTTATATAATTCATTTTCCTTAGCATCATGGGTATCTTGATCATGGAAAGGAATGGCACTATATATTTCCTAAGTCAGTGTTTCCAACCTATCTTGCATTTGTTATGTTTAAACCCTTGCAAATGCATTGTGTGGTGCATTGTGTTCCCATTCTCTCAATAACATTATATCCATATTGCGAGGATGTATGTAGTGTGTTTTCCATATTTTACTCATATGTCTTTGTTATTATGTAAGAAGTGTTGAATATTGTACACTAAAACTATTGTACACTTTCCACAATTTTTTGGCCTCGAAATACATGCCCGACACCTCGGGAGATGTACTCTTCTCATATGGAATATGGATTTTTTACCCATAGGTTTATGGGGTGGTTTTGGCCCATGGTTTTGGTACCCACGGTATTGTAAAATTGCTTAAGCAATTTGCCTATTGATGTGATTTTGTGCATATGGTAGGATAGATGTAACATTGTGTATGTGTGAGTTCAAGTGTGAATTTAGAGAGTTTGTTGAGCATAGCTCCAAATAGATCTGGGTATTGTATTGAGAGAAAGAGGTGGCTTGTAATAAAATATGAGCAAGTGATTCTTGGTGGACGTAGCCCAAATTGGGTGAACCACATTAAATATTGTCTTTGTGTTGTGTTCTTTTATTTTTTGCACTTTTATTTCAAATCTGTGATATTTTTCTGCATATTAGTTTCTACTATTGTGATTATGTGTGGGATTGTTCCACATATTTTATCCCTTATTTCCTAACAATTGGTATCAGATCCTGGTTTGGTTTTTTGAAGTGTTGAATCATAGGGAAAGTTTTTAGCTTGAGTGGGAGCTATGGCAAGATGATGGAAGATCAAAGGTTGATAAATTCAATGGGCATAATTTTAGTCTTTGGAAGATGTAGATGGAAGATTACCTTTATCAAAAGGATCTTTATATTCCGTTGTTCTGAAAAAGGGAACAAACCCTCGAGCATGATGGATGATGGAGATTGGGATTTTTGGATAGGAAGGCACTTGGAACAATCCGGCTATGTCTTGCATCTTCGGTATTATTTAATGTTTCAAAGGAAAAGACTACAAAAGAACTTATGGATGCATTAGGAAGTTATATGAAAAACCCTCTTGCCTCTAACAAGATATTTTTAATGAAAAATTTTTTTAATATGAAGATGTTTGAGAATAGTTTAGTAGTAGATCATTTGAATGATTTTAATACGGTTGTGAATATGCTAGCTTTAGTTACAATAGAATTTGATGAAGAAGTTAGGGATTTATTAATTTTGTGCTCTTTACCTGAGAGTTGGAATAGCCTGGTAATGGTGGTAAGAAACTTCGGTTCCAGCTAACTCAAAGTTGAAGTTTGAGGATGTTGTAGGGGTGATTCTAAGTGAGGAAATGTGAAGAAAAATATCTAGGGAATCTTCTACTTTAAGGAATGCTTTGATGGTGGAAACTAGGGGACAAAAGAATAGAGGAAGCCATGGAAAATTGAAAGATCGGGAAAGGTCAAAATCCAAAAGCAAGATGGTATGTTGGCATTGTGGAAAGTTTGGGCATGCAAAGAAGGATTGTTGGGAGCTTGGGACAAGAAGAAACAACAAGAAGAAAACAAGGAGGTGAATGTGGCAACAGGTAATGTCTGTCAGGATGCTTTGATTCTTTCTTTGGATAATATTGTTGAATCTTGGGTTTTAGATTGGGATTCTTTCCATGCTACTCCACATAGGCATTATTTTGTTGATTATGTTCAAGGGGATTTTGGGCATGTTTATCTTGGTGATGATGAGCCTTGCAACATAGTTGGAAAAGGTTATGTTAGGTTAAGATGTAGAATGGGAATACATGGCTATTGAAGGATGTTAGACATGTGCCTACATTAAGATGAAACTTGGTATCGGTGGGGTAGTTGGGAAATGATGGTTGTATTATGATATTTTACATGGACTCTTGGAAGGTTACCAAGGGTGCTCTTGTGGTGGAAAGAGGTAAGAAGGTTGGAACCTTGTATTTAACCACTGATAGCACTAATGCTTGTAATCTTGTGGCTTTAGACAGATGCAAATACAACATTGTGGCACTATAGGCTCAGTCATATGAGCCATAAGGGCATGGAGATCATAAAGAAGAATTTTTCCGGATATATAGAAACAAGTTTGGATTTTGTGAGAACTGTGTATATGGGAAACAAAAGTGAGTAAAGTTTCTCAAGGTTGGACCTATGAAGAAAGAGAGTAAGTTAGAGTTGGTACATTCTGATGTGTGGGGGCCAGCTCAGGTATCATCTCTTGGGGGTTCAAATTATTATGTCACTTTTATTGATGATGCAACAAGGAAAGTTTGGGTATATTGTATTAGAAATAAATATGATGTATTTGACACTTTTGTTAAATGGAAAGCCTTGGTAGAGAATGAAATAGGTCTTAAGGTAAAATGTCTCAGGTCAGATAATGGAGGGGAGTATCAAGCAATGAGTTTGATGATTATTTTCTAAGAATGGAATCCATAGGAAAAAGATGGTTCCAGGAACTTTGCAGCAGAATGGGGTGTCAAAAGGATGAACAAACAATAATGGAATGAGCTAGGAGCATGAGGTTACATGTGGGACTACCTCTTTCTTTTTGGGAAGAAGTGGTGAACACAGTTGTGTACTTGATAAAAGAGGACCCTCAAGTGCCTTAGATGGAGGCATACTGAGGAGGCTTGGTCTAGTAAGAAGGTTGATTATTCATTTCTTAGAGTCTTTGGATGTGAGGTGTTTTTCATATTGACAAGGATGATAGGACCAAGCTAGAGGCTAAATCAAAAAAATGCACTTTCATTGGTTATGGTGGTGATGAATTTGGATATAAATGTTGGAGTATTAAGGACAAGAAAATCATTTGATCTAGGGATGTGGTATTTAATGAGAAAGTTATGTATAAGCAATAGTTGTAGGAAAATAGGGAAGAATCAAGAAAGAATATGTAGTGGTAGAGGATCTTCCAGATGGGAAAGTGACACATGAATCAGTTCAGAACCTACTCAACAGAGAACCCCAAACTCCTATATTGAGGAGGTCTTCTAGGGTAAGAAGAGCACTGAACATTTTTCTCCTTCTCTTAATTATTTATTACTCACTAATAGTGGAGAGCTAGAGATATTTGATGAAGCAATGTAGGTAGATGCTCCAGGAAGAAGTGGGAGCAAGCCATGGATGAGGAGCATCAGTCTCTCATGGAGAACCAGACTTGGGATTTGGTGAAGCTACCCGAAGGAAAAAGAGCATTGCAAAACAAGTGGGTGTATAGAAGTTAAAGAGGAAGAAGGAGGAAAGAAAAGATACAAGGCCTGGTTGGTGGTCAAGGGGTTTGCACAGAAAAAAGGTATAGATTTTGATGATATTTTTTTCTCCTGTAGTAAAAATGACTTCTATTAGAACTATTCTTGGAATAGTGGCAAAGAAGACTTGCACTTAGAGAAGCTAGATGTAAAGATTGCATTTCTCCATGGTGATTTGGAGGAGGATCTATATATGCAGCAAAGCAGAGGGCTATGAGGTCAAAGGTAAAGAGGAGATGGTGTGCAAACTGAAGAAGAGCTTGTATGGCTGAAACAAGCTCCACGTCAATGGTATAAGAAATTTGATAGCTTCATGATGGAGCAAGGTTATATTAGATGTCATTCTAACCATTACGTGTATATAAAGAAATTTCAGGATGGAAGTTATATTATCTTGTGCTTGTATGTGGATGACATGTTGGTTGTAGGAAAAAACATAAGAAATAAAAGTACTCAAGAAGTAGCTAAGTGACTCCTTTACTATGAAGGATTTGGGGCAGCCAAACAAATCCTTGGTATGAGGATATCTAGGGATAGGAAGGAATGAAAGCTGACTTTATCTTAGGAAGAGTACATTAAGAAGGTCTTGGAGAGGTTTAATATGCAGGATGCTAAACCGGTTGGGACTCCTTTGGTAGGCCATTTCAAGTTATCAAAGGATATGTGTCCCAAGACAAAGAAGAGAGAAACCAGATGTCAAGGTACCTTACTCATCATGGTTGGTAGTTTGATGTATGCCATGGTGTGCACTAGGCTTGATATTTCCCATGTAGTGGGAGAAAGTGAGTAGATTTATGAGTGATCAGGTAAAGATCATAACATGATAGGAAATAAAGTGGATCCTTGGTACTTGAGAGGGACCATGGGGACAATTTTTTTGCTACAGTGGATTGGACACCACTTTACGTGGTTATGTAGATTTAGACATGGTGGAGATGTAGATAGTAGGAGGAGCATGACAGGTTATATTTTCACTATAGGTGGGACAACAATGAGCTAGATTTCATGACTATAGAAGCTTGTGGCTTTTTCAACCATGAGAGGTTGAGTATGTTGTTGCCACAGAGGCAAGCAAAGACATGATTTGGTTAAAGTAATTTCTTGAGGAGTTGGGGCATAAGGAGGAGGAAGGGAAGTTGCATAGTGATAGTAGAGTGTTATACACCTAGCTAAGAACTATGATTTCCACTCTAGACATGAAGCATATATAGTTAAGGTACCATTTCATTAGGACAACTTTGGAGGAAGAGAAGTTGAAGCTGGAGAAGATTCATACCAGTTAGAATCCTGAAAACATGATGACCAAGGTGGTCACAAGGGAGAAACTAAAGCTATGTTTAGCTTTGGTTGGTCTTCATGATGACAATGAAGGGTTGAGAAGCTTTCTCAGAAGAAAAACTAGTCTCTAAGTGGGATATTTTATGTTGTGGATCATGTTTTCATGTGTGGAAGTGTTGAAGATTGTACACTAAAATTATTGTACACTCTCCACAGTTTTGGCCTCAAAATATGTGCCTGATACCTCGGGATGTGTGCTCTTCTCATATGGGTGGTATTTTTGACCCATAGGTTTATGGGGTGGTTTTGGCCCATGGTTTTGATACCCACGGTATTGTAAAACTACTAAGCAAGTTTCCTATTGATGTGCTTTTATGCATATGGTAGGGTAGATGTAACATTGTATATGTGTGAGTTCAAGTGTGAATTCAAGAGAGTTTGTTGAGCATAGCTCCAAACATATCTAGGTATTGTATTGAGAGAAAGAGGTGGCTTGTAATAAAATATGAGCAAGTGATTCTTGGTGGATGTAGCCCAAATTGGGTGAACCACATTAAATATTGTCTCGTGTTGTGTTCTTTTATTTTCTACACTTTTATTTTATCTATGATATTATTTGGTGATTTGGGAGATAGTGTATGATCATGGGATGAAGTTAGGATTAACTTATGTCTTTGTGTTGGCATGGTTAATTACACTTCCCACCAAACCATTTGTGTATTCCTTCTTGACTTCTTCTTCTTGTAGTTACCCCTGGGTGTTTGTTCTCGCTTTTGTGGTCATTTACATTGTTTGGATTGTTCATGAGTAGTATCTATTTGTGCTACAGGATTTTTGGTGACTTGTGCAATGTCTTTTCTCTTCTCTATGCCTTTTGAGCTTATACTTCCTTTATCGCACTAGCCTCCCCAATGTGTTGTGTTTCCGAGCCTTTTTAGTTTTCTCTAGTTTGATTACTTCGGCCTTTTGAAGTTCTAAATTTTTCTATTCTTTTTTCCTCTTGTTCTATTATGTTTGCTTTATTTTCTCTTCCTCTTCTTTCTCTCTTTTCCTCTTGTTCTTTCCTTCTATTTTCTTCTTTCTTTTCTACCTTCTTCTTTACTTCCTTCTTGCCTTTTGCTTGAGTTCTAATTTATTTTCTCTTCTTTTTACCTCTTTTCTTTTGCTTCTTGTCTCCTTTTTTCTTTGATGGCCTCTTACGCCTTGTACTTATCCATTTCTAATTTCTCGTGTTCCTCCTCTTATTACTTACACTTCCTTTATTCATGCTTCTTTTGTTCCTTTGTAATTTATGCTTCACACAATTACGCCTCTTATGCACTTATTTTTGTTATATTCATTATTGCATCATGTTATTTATTTTTATGTGCTTCTTCTTGTCGTTGCAAATATTCTACCCTTTTGATTGAGTGGTTTCTCCTAGTTCTTCCACAAATGGTGCGCACTAGTGATTATGGGATCTTCCTCTACTTGTATAGGTTGTTTAATTGTTTTACCCCTTGTACTTATTTCCATAGGAGAAATTACATCTTGAGGCGATGGAGGAGAGGAAGGTGTACTCAATGTGGGTAGGATAAGTCTTTATGCCTTTTATTCTATCTCTTTTTTACTTTAAGATTTCTCTCTCTCTCTCTCTCTCTCTCTCTCTCTCATATGAAAATTTCTCTACTTCTTTATGTGTTGTCAGGATCTGGTTCTTACATTTCCTCCCGAAATAGTGAATCCATTCTTTATGTACTAACTCCCACTCTAGGAGTGCACTTTCTTATCTTACGAGCAGCGGGCTCACTACTCTAAATGGACTTACCTTGGTCATTTTCTCATGAGAAAGATGACATTTATTCTCCTAATTTTGAGACATCTAGTCCATGTTCCTAAAGCCATTGATTGATATTTTGGAATAGTTTCTCATGTGTCACATTCTCATGTCTTGAGTTGATCATGAGTGATTTCGGCATGGATCAGATTTGAACTCTATCTTTTACTTTGATGTATTGATTTGTAGTTTGTTCCATCACAATTTCTTTCCAAGTGTATCATTTTCATTCATCTAGGAGATACATCTTGATGCCCATCTCTGTGATTTTCATTGCATGAATTCTTTCTCTATCCACCTTCATATCTTAAAAATCTAGCTTTGTGAACCAACTGGGAAATTTGGGGTTTATCTTGACCCTGATGAGGATCTCTCCGCAATTGTGTAGCACCGGGTTGCTTTCATTTTCCCTTTTAGAGGATTGTGTTGCTTCTTGCATTGATGGTTGCATTGTAGCTAGAAAGTGTGTTCTTGTTTTGGGTTACGACCCTTTGTCAATTGGTTGGTATGGTTGTTGTGTGCAATAGTTGAACGTGTGTTATAATCATGCCTTGTTGTGTCTACTCAATTATACTTTTTCTATATCCAATTTAATGAAAATGGTAGTGTCGATGGATGTTTTACATTGGGAAATTTTTATTGCAATATAAATCCATCAGAAACATGGTGATTTTAGCATATGGGACCGTGTATGTTCACACTTCCCTTGGTATATATGGATTTGTGTTGAGTGTTTGTCTTATTTGAAGTAACCAAGATCCTAATGCTTGGATATATCCATGGGTGGTGTATGATTTCTCCGAGAATATATTGTATAAATTATTCATGTGGGTAATAGGCATGTGGAACTTCAATAATGCCCCAGAGGCACACCAGTGTGTGAAACATAAAATTATTATGAGTTGTTAGTGCATAAATGTCTTTCCTCATGCATGTGTTACCTTCTCTACATTGTTGTTTGCTTCATTTGCAAGGAATTCAGACTATTTGAACTCATTACCATCCTCCCACATGTGTGTGATTATATTCACGGTGAGCAATGATGTTTGTTTTCTCCCTTGAGTTTGGCTAAGATTTGCACTACCTAATTTGAGATGTCCCCTAATGGAATTCCTCTTCCTTTGTACAAGGGACCATAAACACCACATTAGTTGGTTTAACAAGAGGTGTGGTGATTTTTATGGAAGGATTAACAATCTCTTATTTAGTAGTCCAAGAGCTCATGTGATTGTGGTTATGTTAACAGGACTACATCAAGTGATAAAAACCAAATTGTGTCCTTGTAGTATGACTCATGATAGTCTGCATGAGTTCAAGATGGTCTCCCATATAAGGAGATTTAGCAATCCATTGTGTAGTTATTCGTCGCATTGGGTATTTTAGGATTATTTACCCTTGTGTGTCTATAGGTTGAATTGGTGGCCGATACGCCCCCTAAATCTATTTTTTTATCCACTCATGATGTGGTGGATCACTCCACTTTGTTTATTTGAGAATTGCAGAAATACCCATGTTCTCCTTCTCAAAGTCACTAATTTGGAGGAATGTGATGTCTTGTTTCTCCATTATTCCCTAAACCATAGGTCTAATGGGTCATTGAATAGATCTATTATGAATATTGTATGGGATTTGTCACGCTTTTCACCATCACTTTGAACTTTGAACACTTTTAAATTGTTTCATCCTTTGTTTCTATATTTTATTCCTTTTTCTTTCTCTCATCTTGTAAGACTTGTTGTAAGCTTGATCTAGTGTTTATATTTTTTTATGAATGCAAAGTATTCATTTTTGATGTGTTTACCTCTTAATCTACCCCTTTAATTACATGTTTCCATTGGGGATTTGGTTTTATGTGGCATCAAATTATCGTTTCCTTTATTTTCGTGTGTGATCCATGAGTTTAATACATCGGTTGTACCGATATCCTGGAATGATAACTTTTTCATCATTTGAATTTTTCAATTTTGCTTTCATTTGATTTCCTTTCTTGTTTCATGTTCGATTTCGAGACTTATTTTCTTTCCTCCCTATATATTTTATTTTAGATTCTCGCATTTTATTGTTTGAAAAAAAAATGTGGTTTATCTTTCAAACCTTCTCTACATTACACACACTCAAACACAAATTGATTAATTACACAAAACTTCTAACTATCATACTTTGCAAAAACTTCTAAACTTCCTATTATAATTGATATGTCAAAGACACTTATCATCAAGTTCTTGGTGTTACCCAATCACTCATTGTAGGATTTTAGCCTACACCCATTGATCATTCTCGGTAAGAGCAAGTCTCACAATATTCCGCCTTCGGGGGTTTGGGATCTCATCCCAGTAGGGTGTTTCCAACTGCGAAAAGAAAGGAATGAAAGAGAGGATGAAGGAAGAGCAGGTCCGAAGGGAGAAAAGAAATGAATTCCAAAGCAGAAAGGTCAGAGGGTTTATGTTTTGGGATTGGTAGTAAACAGAGCCAAACCTACTTACATAAACGAGCAAAGCAATACTGATGAATAAATGACAATAAAACAGAAGTAAATTCAACAGAACAAACACACAGATCTAACGTAAGAAAGATCCAATGCAAATAACACATGTATTCAGCACAAAGTCTAAATATTGTATTAATAATTCTTTCTGTTACAAAAAGCTCAAAGTCTTTTCTCCTCACTTCTATTTTTCATCTGAAAGATATTCACTCATGCACACCACAACAAGTATTGGGGTATTTATAGAAGAAGGAGAGAAAAGAAGGCAAAAAGGAGCCAACCACCTATTTACAAAGATATTTACAAAATATCTACAAGGAGATACAAAATATCTTAAAGTCATGTTGACTTTTGACAACTTGATGGATGACATCATCCCATGGTGCAACATGGATGATGTCATCATTTGTGCCAACATACTTTAGATATTTACAAAAAGAAAGTCGAAGAAGAGAGAGAAGAAGAAGAAGCCACTATTCATCATCGTCATCCTGCGGCCGAAAGGGAGTAGCCTGCTTTTGCTGCTCAGGTGACGAGATGTGGAATTGAGCGGTATTCCATGAACTTGCTGATCATGGGCCCTAGTTGATCCTGGGAAGGATCCTTGTGTCGCTCACTGATCGCCTCGCAAGTCTCCCGCTCATCTATGAGCTTCTCTGGGAGTTTGGAATAGTCTTTTCTCCGCTTCTATGAGGAACCCGATGAAATCCCGACAGGCCAGCAGGTTATTGATGGACTCTGCGTCAAAAGTGACCTCTGGCCCTCTGATACTTATATTTCATTTCTTCCTCTGTAAGCTTGGCCTTGCCTTTGGATTTGGTGGGTCTCTTGCTTGATGTTGACATATGTTCTTCTGAGCTTAATTGCTGATCTGCAAGAATAAGACGTGAAACCCAATCGAAGAAAGAAAGCCATGTCACCGCTTGATTTTCCATCAAATGCCGATGTAAGAAAGAAGAAAGAGTTAGCATCTTTGAGGCCTGCAGGCAAACAGGCAAGGCGCATGTTACATGGTAAGGTGCATTTTGAAAAGGGTGTCAGGACAATGGGAACGGATGTGCGCATGGATCTTTCATGTTGCATGGAACTTTGGTGCGCCAAAGGCGCATATAGAGTTTGTGTAATATGTGCTTTTAGCGCTTTAAGGGAAATTGGCGCGGCGCATGGAGGGTTTGCACAACATGATGTTGCTGCGATGAGGAACGCGCCTGCGCCTTGTATAGCTTTGAACTTGGCGCATGGGAAACGACTGTTGCACGGATGCTGGGTGCGCCAAAGGGCGCAGGAATAAGCAATGTTGCATCCAAGTTTGATGCGCTAAGAGGGCGCATGGAAAGCATTTGCAGCAAGCGAGAGAAGTGCGCCATTGGCGCGGCTTTTCATGATGTAACGGGGGCGACAGGTGCGCCAAGGGCGCGACTATTTTTGATAATGCATGGTGTGCCAATGCGCCAAAGAGAAAAGAAAATGCGGGTTCCTTTTCAAGGCTTTAATTCTTCAGAGGGTTTCCGCATATGGCTTAGTTCCTTCTGCAAGGCTCATTGAGGTGATGAAAAGGTTTAAACAAAGAGGTTTCAGACCATCACTTTTTTAGGACAGAGCTTCCTCTACCAGCAGATCTGGAAAGAGGGGGAAGAAAATATGGAAAAGACAAACAGGGGGAAAAAACACATGATTTTATTCTTTTCAATCCAAATCACCCACAAACAACCAAAAACCACAAACACGAAGCAGAAAGGAAAGAGGACCTCTTACCCGGCTTTTATAACGAAGAAATGCACGAAAGGGGTCCACAAAGCATTCGAAAGCGACGGGGCTGGTGCGCTGACAAGCTCAGAGAAAAATCACGTGTTTTGCATCGGTGACAATGACAGCGCAGACGCGCCTATATATAGGCGAGGCAGCAATAAATGCGCCACCAACTTTTTAAAGGGGCGCACCAAATGAGCTGTCGACATGAGAAAACATGCGCCCTTTGGCGCACCGAAAGACTTGTCAACACGAAGATATGTGCGCCTATGGCGCACCGGAAGTGGTGTTGACAGAGGAATATGTGCGCCTTTGGCGCACCAAAAAGAGGCGCAACAAAAGATATGTCGACAGGAAGGCGCATGCGCCGGCGCACGCAGGGAAGCCTCAACATAGAGAGGCGCACCAAAACACCTGCTGACACAAGAAAACATGCGCCAAAGGTTTTAAAGGGGGCGCATCAAAAGTTGATGTTGCATAGTCATTCTATGCGCCCGCCAAAAGACCAAAAAACGACTAAGTTCGAAAAACCAGATTTCCCGGGAAGGGATTTTGCAACGTTCCGAACGCAAGGAGTCCCTAACGAGGGATCGGAACAAAATTTCAGTATGGTTATCTGTAAAATTGCCCTTGCCAATTTTACGGGATAACAGCTGGCTCTTTCTGGGGACTATCCCTGAGCAAACTCGGGGGTAGAGAATCCCAGATCTCATGTGCCTATCCATTGGGCTGGAGAGTCAAAAACAAGGGCGACCGGAGGGAGAACAAAAGGGAAACACACAACAAACCGAAAGCAAACACACGACAAAAACAAACACACAACTAAAGCAAACTGTACAAAGAAGAGAGCAAGCTCTACTTCCTGAAGATTTTCAGATGCTGCCCGCTGTAGGGAAGCGGGAGTTCGGTTCCATCCAAATATGAGAGATAGAAACTATTCTCTCCGTTGAGCTGCTTGATCTTGAAAGGTCCTCTCCATAGGGAATCAAACTTTCCGTGCATGCCTTTTGGCTCTCTTCGCTTGTCCCACAGAAGGACGAGGTCCCCACCTGGAAATTTCTTTGCTTAGCTTTTTTATCGAATGTCTCTTGACTTGATTCTGATGCTCGGTGATCTTGTCGACCACTCTTACTCTCTTTTCTTCGAGCTCTGTCAGATACATGATCCTCTTCTCAAGAGAATTTTGGAAAGTTTCATCTTCAATAGCTCGTGCCAAGCGCAGAGCAGGGATTTCAGCAGAAATGGGAAGCTCGGCATCAGTGCCATATAACACTTGAAAAGGTGACATACCGAGAGACCTCTTGGGAGTAATGCGATCTGCCCACAAAGCGTCGTATAAGGACTTGTGCCACATTCGTTGATTCTCATCCACTAGTTTTCGTATGATGGTCACCAAGTTCTTGTTACTGGATTCCGCCTGACCATTACCCTGAGGGTAATAATCCGAGGCGTGAGCCAAAGTTATCCCATATTCATAGCAAAAACTAATAATTTCTCATGAGGAGAAGTTAGAAGCATTATCAGCAACAATTTTGTTTGGGACGCCAAACCTGACAATGATGTTTTCTTTGATGAAACTGCAAACAACCTCAGAAGTGGCATTCTTAACAGGTATGGCCTCCACCCATTTGGTGAAGTAATCTGTTGCTGTCAGGACATAACTATGTCCGCACTCGATTGGGGATTGAGTGCACCAATAAAATCAATTCCCCACTGCCTGAATGGTTCGTTGACAACAACCGGCCTGAGGGGAAAAGCAGCCATCTTGGGCTTGCCGACGAACTACTGGCAAGGTTCACATTTTGCTACCTGTGTGGTCGTATCTGGAAAAGCGCGCCGCCAATAGTACCTGGCTCGGATGATCTTGTGTGCCGTCACGGAGGAGGAGAAATGGCCTCCACAGGCTGAATCATGAAAACTCTCAAGTAACTTCACCTGCTGTGGCTTGTCGACACATCGCAAGAAGACACCATCTATCCCGCCACGTTTGTATAAACCATCATCCCAGATGACATATTTGGCTGCCCTGAGCTTTATAGTGTGTTTCTCCTTTGCAGTCAGGTGAGCTGGACATTCACCGTAGGTGAGGAAGAAAGCAATATCGGAATACCACTCATCACTGGTTGCAACAAATAGGACCAGAGGCAGAGAATGGGCTTTCTCCAACTGGCTTTGTGCTTCATTGGTACAATCATCCTTTTCCTCAGGACTTTCTGAATCTTTGTTTTCAGCTATAAGCTGACATAGGCCCTTGCCTCTTACCAGCTTGGTTGGTTTTATATCCAGGTCGTACTCCTGGACCTTAGCAATCCAATTTCCTCGCAAGCTTCCTAACTCCTGTTGAGTTAGAATTGATTTGACCGCCGTGTCAGGGACCAACACCACCGTATGAGAGTTTAAAATGTAATACCTGAAATTTTTTACTGCTTTGACAACGGCGAAGGCATGCTTTTCCAATTGAGACATTTTTAGTTCGTGAGGCTTAAGGGGAGAGCTCATGAACGCAATCGGAGATTCAACATTCTCCGAATTCTTTTGCATCAAGATGGCAGACACAGTATGCTCAGATGCATAACTATACATGATAAAGTCCTTGGAGAAATCGGGACATACCAGGACTGGTGCGTGAGCAACGGAAGCTTTTATTTCTTCAAACGACCTTTTTCCTTCCTCGCTCCACCGGAAAGTTGGTGACCCCTTCATCATGTCCAATATATGACGAGTCTTCTCAGCAAAGTCGGGAACAAAACGCCTGAGAAAGTTCACCTTTCCGAAGAAAGAATGAACGCCAGTCTTACTTGTAGGCAGAGTAAGGCTCTGAATAGCCTTGACTCTTTCGGCATCTATCTTCGTTCCTTCTTTGCTAACAACGTGCCCTAGCAACTTTCCTTCCGTGACTCCAAAAACGGACTTTTTCGGGTTCAGGGAAATCCCATGTTCTCGGCATCTGGCCAATACTTGCTCTAGGTGATCACAATGATTACTTCGTTGTTTAGAGAACACAGTCAAGTCATCCAGATAAACGACAATGACTTTCCCCATCATACCTTTGAATGCCAGGTCCATGGCCCGCTGAAAAGTGGCGCCAGCATTGGTTAGGCCAAAAGGCATCCTGCTATAGGCAAATGTACCCCAGGGAGTAGTGAATGTTGTTTTAAATTGATCTTCAGGTGAAACTTCAACTGATCAGAGTTCGAAAACCATCAAGCATGGACAAGCATTTCCGATCCAAAGGACATTGTAGAACTTGATCCATTATAGGAAGGGGGTAGTTGTCTTTCAAGGAAGCCTGATTCAGGTTTCGAAAATCTACGCATATGCGTATTTCACCATTCTTCTTGCACACTGGCACAATATTTGCTACCCAAGTACTGTGATGGATAGGAAAAATGATTCTCGCATCCAGCATTTTCTGAATTTCAGCCTGGATAGTACCTGAGATCTTAGGATTATAATGCCTCTGCTTCTGGTGAAAGGCTTTAACGTCTTCTTTCAACGGGATGTCATGCTGGACGTCCTTTGGCTTAAAAGACTTTAGATCGGCGTAGGACCATGCCAATACATCCATGTATTTCTTCAGCAGTTTGACAAACTTCCGCTTCTCTTCTGGCGTGCAACATTTTCCAATGTTCACAAACTGCGGGTGTTCTACCGAACCTAAATTGACCGGTTCGGTTTCTGGGGATGAGTCAGGATCATCTCGCCTCTTCTTTTTCACAAAACGATCATGCCTGTCGAACAACCGCTCCAGAGAAACCAGGCCCTTTGGAATTTTATTTCCTTTGAGCTGACATATGCCATCGTTCCCTTCGGATTCATCGTCTTGATTGGTGACTGATTCACGACAAGTGGAAGTAGATCCTTCAAAGTGCAATTCTTTAAAATTTTCCGCCTTCTCTAGAAAGGCAATGAGTTGATTATCATCGTTGAACACTTGCCAATGCTGAGAATTGTCTGGCACGCTCGGGCGGAAAACCACCTCAATGGTGTATTTGTTTGTTTTCAAACCTGGGTGAGGGAGCATGAGGGATGCTGAAACAGCCAATGAATCAGCCATGTCATTTTGAGCTCTTGGAATGGATTCAATTGAAAAAGCATCAAACTCTTCAATGTTGTCCCACACTGCATTACGGTAGTGCCTGAGCCTCTCATTCTTCACTTGATATATCCTCCTAACTTGATTCACGACTAGCTCTGCATCACCTTGTACTCTCAGATTTTTGATCCCTCTCTCTCTTGCTGCCTGCATGCCGAGTAACAAAGATTCATACTCAGCAGTGTTATTCGTATTAAAAAACTGCAACTTGAAAGAGAGAGGAATAATCTCCTCTTCGGGAGATATTAGCACGGCTCCGGCGCCACATCCACTGGTTGCGCAGCTGCCATCAAACTGCAAAGTCCAGATCTTATTAAGATCTTCTTCTTGAGCGAGAACAACCATTTTGTCAGACTCGGTAGACAAGAAATAGTTCCCCATTCCTGATGATTCAAAAAGAATTTGAGCTTTGGGGTCCTCAGAGCTAGTAACCAAGTACTTCTTTTGTGATTCTGGCTCCAAGGTCTGCATTACACCTTTGACGGGGATTCTAGCCTTAGACTACCCATATGAATCTCTCCACCAACTTTCACGCAAAAGCTTCTTCCCAAAGAAAATTCCGTAGGTCCGCCGGAATGTCAAAGCAACGAGGATGGTCATCTTTACTCTCTTTTCTCGGGAATGCCGCAAATGCAAATCGCGCATCTTTGATTTGACCAATCAACGGAACCTGCTTGGTTTCCAAGGAATAACATCCGCCAAAAGGCTTGGTAAGGGTGAGGCCCAAAGCATGGGCGACTTTTACGCCGCATGACGTTATCAGAAGCTCCCGAATCAATTATGCAGCTTACTCAATTTCAGGACTATTGATTAGAGGGAGAGATAGAAAGGCTCTATCTTGCTCGATGCAGATGTCAAGCAACATTTATGCGGGATTCAGGAGGAGTGGAAAGGATTCCTTTGGGGAAACTCCGATTAGATATAACACTTGGCTTTCAATATACTTGGTCAATCTTACAGCTGTTCGGGATTTGATGGAGGTACTCGGCTTCGTACATTTGGATCTTGGTTTTTGCATAGATGATCTATGATATCAAATGCGGCCAAGGGTGGGCCGGTGAAGGAATGAGTCCTCACTTCGTGATGGTGGAGTAGGATTACCGGGTCTTGATAGGAATATGAGAGGGCTGATTTGGAGGAGAGATGGGGGAAAAGATTTCCCGTAAAAGACTTAACAGGAGTTGAGTAGGAGAGGATTACCTTTTAGCAATGGTTGGAGGCACATTTGACACGGCCTTCTCCTTCTGCACATGGGCAGCGACCTCTGCTTCTTTTCCTTGCGAGCGGGTAAAAACAACATATGATTGTCCGCTCGCATAGCCCTGGGTACCCTCTTCTTCATCAGATTCTTCCTCATCAAATTCCATATACCCGATAGTAGAGTCGCCAGTCGGCTCACCGACGTCTTGATCATCTTCGCCCTGAGACGAAGGTTCTTCATAATCTTGTTCCTCTTCTTCGATTTCGGCTAGAGCGTTGACCGGAGGAGCCTCAAGCGCCAACCGCGGAGCAGTTGCGGGTAAGCGCGGCCTTTGAGGAACATTGTTGGAAACGAAGTTCCTCCGTGGAATATCCCGGTATGAGGAACTGGGAGAAGCTTGGGCCAACTGCTTCTTTAATGCAAGTAAGTCGTTTCGCCATCTTTTGAAATACCGGATCAGACGAAGTAGTGGGAGAAGGGTCCGAAGATTTAGGCTTGGATGATTCCTTTTTCAATTCACCAGATATTATCAAATTATCTTCTATTCGAATGGCAGCGGCCTGGGCGAGAATCAAGGTAGCCACTCGCTCTTGAAGGAGCAAGAAACTAACTTTCGAGCTCATAGCGTTCACGAAGAAACACTTCGATTTTTCGGTGTGGAAGCATGGCAACAGGACACGATTGATTAATGCATCAACCTCGCGTGATAAAATCGCGCATGGTCTCATTGGCCTCCTTCTTCAGTGAGTGATCGTGATAATAATGCAAATGCATCTTCAAGGCTTGTCAGACTGCCTCTTCAAAAGCATCCCGCAAGGTGGCCCAACTGGTAATAGATCCGGCCGGCAAATGCTGAAACCATTCAAATTGCAGTCCTCAGAGAGTTTCCAGAAAAAGGTGAACCGACACATCTTCGTGAGTTACATCCAAGATACTGCACGACATGATGAATGCAGATATGTGCGAATCCGTGCTTTGGTTTCCGCTCCCGTCGAATTTGGGAAAATTCTTTCGGTTTCCGTGAGGGAGCGCGTGAACAGGATGTGGTAATGCGAGAGGACCCATAACATTTCCCATGGCACCGCCATCTGGACAGCTGGAAAAAGAACGCGGGCTGGGAGTGCGGTTCCACTGAGCAATAAAGCACTGCAAAGGGATGTAGAGGCTCCTTGTGAAAACCGGCTCTTCCGTGGGGGTGAGGCGCTTCTGGTTGACCGATCAGCTGAACTTAGTGATGAAAAGCGCGCCGGTGCTACACTGAAATTGTGCCTTTGAAGCCGATCGAAAGTAGGATCGACTTCTCCACGAGCTCGCCTGCCACGCGTAAATGGCTCACCTGCCAGCGTACCTTCCAGATCTGGAACGCTGTGGTGCAGATTTAAAATTTATTTTTGGTTGTACTTGCTGATTTTCTGGTTTTTCTGACAAAAACCAGCAGCATGTACTTTTCTAAATATTTAAAAACTATCCTCTTCTAAAAACCGATTGTGGTTAATGACAAATAATAAGTGAGGATAAAATGATAGTGAAGATTAGCAAGCTGATTTTCGGATCTAAATTTGACTTTTCAAAGAGTTTGAAATTTTTGATAAACTGTCAAAAACTCAGATCTACGGAAAAACACAAATTTTTGTAAGAACTCAGCGAACTAAAGATCTCCAACTAGGCCAGATCTATGGATCTCAGAAGAAAATTTTCAATTCGGGTCACTTTTGCAAAATTTTGGATTTTTGACAAAAAGTTAAAGTTTGCAAACAGATAGTGATTTTTCTGATTTTTCCGATTTTCTATCCTACCACCATCATAGATCTGATAGATCTGTTCGATCCCCAGCAGAGTCGCCAAAAACTGTTGGTCCGAAAATCTGTCGCTTGGGCAGATCTATGGATAAACGAGCCAACAGCAGCAGGTGGCATAGCCCTCTTTGAGTCAAAGAAAGTTAAACTCGGTTTATTGCTATTCTACCAGCAGGAATCTGTGCAAGTCTCACAATATTCCGCCTTCGGGGGTTTGGGATCTCATCCCAGTAGGGTGTTTCCAACTGCGAAAAGAAAGGAATGAAAGAGAGGATGAAGAAAGAGCAGGTCCGAAGGGAGAAAAGAAATGAATTCCAAAGGTAAAGGTCGAGGGTTTATGTTTTGGGATGGTAGTAAACAGAGCCAAACCTACTTACATAAACGAGCAAAGCAATACTGATGAATAAATGACAATAAAACAGAAATAAATTCAACAGAACAAACACACAGATCTAACGTAAGAAAGATCCAATGCAAATAACACATGTATTCAAAGACAAAGTCTAAATATTGTATTAATAATTCTTTTCACATAAAAAGCTCAAAGTCTTTTCTCCTCACTTCTATTTTTCATCTGAAAGATATTCACTCATGCACACCACAACAAGTATTGGGGTATTTATAGAAGAAGGAGAGAAAAGAAGGCAAAAAGGAGCCAACCACCTATTTACAAAGATATTTACAAAATATCTACAAGGAGATACAAAATATCTTAAAGTCATGTTGACTTTTGACAACTTGATGGATGACATCATCCCATGGTGCAACATGGATGATGTCATCATTTGTGCCAACATACTCCAGATATTTAAAAGAAAGGAAGTCGAAGAAGAGAGAGAAGAAGAAGAAGCCACTATTCATCATCGTCATCCTGCGGCCGAAAGGGAGTAGCCTGCTTTTGCTGCTCAGGTGACGAGATGTGGAATTGAGCACGGTATTCCATGAACTTGCTGATCATGGGCCCTAGTTGATCCTGGGAAGGATCCTTGTGTCGCTCACTAATCACCTCGCAAGTCTCCCACTCATCTATGAGCTTCTCTGGGAGTTTGGAATAGTCTTTCTCCGCTTCTATGAGGAACCCGATGAAATCCCCAAGAAAGCGCAGCAAAGTTATTGATGGACTTTCTCGCATCCAAAAGTGACCTCCTCTCGGCCCTCTGATACTTATATTTCATTTCTTCCTCTGTAAGCTTGGCCTTGCCTTTGGATTTGGTGGGTCTCTTGCTTGATGTTGACATATGTTCTTCTGAGCTTAATTGCTGATCTGCAAGAATAAGACGTGAAACCCAATCGAAGAAAGTCATGTCACCGCTTGATTTTCCATCAAATGCCGATGTAAGAAAGAGTTAGCAATCTTTATGTTACATGGGCGCATGGATGCGCGCCGTGGCGCATGGCGCAGAGCTTTCAGGTAAGGCGCACAGAAAAGGGTGTCATGAAACATCGCATGGATCTTCATGTCGTATGGTGCTTTCATGTCGTATAAAGGCGCGCATATAAAGTTTGTGTAACATGTGCTTTTGGCGCGCTTTAAGGAAATTGGCGCGGTGCATGGAGGGTTTGCACAACATGATGTTGTTGCGATGAGGAACGCGCCTGCGCCTTGTATAGCTTTGAACTTGGCGCATGGGAAACTGACGACGGATGCTGGGTGCGCCAAAGGGCGCAGGAATAAGCAATGTTGCATCCAAGTTTGATGCGCTAAGAGGGCGCATGGAAAGCATTTGCAGCAAGCGAGAGAAGTGCGCCATTGGCGCGGCTTTTCATGATGTAACGGGGGTGACAGGTGTGCCAAGGGCGCGACTGTTTTTGATAATGCATGGTGTGCCAATGCGCCAAAGAGAAAAGAAAATGCGGGTTCCTTTTCAAGGCTTTAATTCTTCAGAGGGTTTCCGCATATGGCTTAGTTCCTTCTGCAAGGCTCATTGAGGTGATGAAAAGGTTTAAACAAAGAGGTTTCAGACCATCACTTTTTTAGGACAGAGCTTCCTCTACCAGCAGATCTGGAAAGAGGGGAAGAAAATATGGAAAAGACAGCAAGGGGGAAAAACACATGATTTTATTCTTTTCAATCCAAATCACCCACAAACAACCAAAAACCACAAACACGAAGCAGAAAGGAAAGAGGACCTCTTACCCGGCTTTTATAACGAAGAAATGCATGAAAGGGGTCCACAAAGCAATTCAAAAGCGACGGGGCTAGTGCACTGACAAGCTCAGAGAAAAATCACGTGTTTTGCATCGGTGACAATGACAGCGCAGACGCACCTATATATAGGTGAGGCAACAATAAATGCGCCACCAACTTTTTAAAGGGGCGCACCAAATGAGCTGTCGACATGAGAAAACATGCGCCCTTTGGCACACCGAAAGACTTGTCAACACGAAGATATGTGCGCCTATGGCACACCGGAAGTGGTGTTGACAGAGGAATATGTGTGCCTTTGGCGCACCAAAAAGAGGCGCAACAAAGATATGTCGACAGGAAGGCGCATGCGCCTTGGCGCACGCAGGGAAGCCTCAACATAGAGAGGCACACCAAAACGCCTGTTGACACAAGAAGACATGCGCCAAAGGCTTTAAAGGGGGCGCATCAAAAGTTGATGTTACATAGTCATTCCATGCGCCCGGCCAAAAGACCAAAAACGACTAAGTTCGGAAAACCAGATTTCCCGGAAAGGGATTTTGCAACGTTCCAAACGCAAGGGGTCCCTAACGAGGGATCGGAACATGAGGTTGAAAAACCTCACCTATACTTGCATTATCCACCGCAATATCCATCGCAACACGATATATTTACGACTTCAAAATGACTTGAAATCTACTTTTGGTCGATTCAAACTTCTTTAATGTGTATTAAAGCAACGTCGTTCGAACTATGTTGTTGTGTATGCCAACTCTGGAAAAAAATTCTAGAGGATTCGAACACTAGTTTGGGCTACTTCATAACCCCTCAAATCACCTTCAATGTGGGTTGTTGAGGATGTGTAGCACATTGTCTAGGGAGGACATGTGTGTATTAACTTCTCGTTATCTCATACACAACGACCACATCAAACCTTTAACCCATTCAATGTTACAACATGTTAGTTATTAAAGTGACATGTATGGGGCATGGTCAACATTTGGTAGTTTTGAGAACATGTTCTATTCAAATGTATGCACGATTGTTTCTTCACCATGTCATAGTCGACATCTCATAATTATATAGTTAAGACTCAGCCATGTCAAATTCCTAATTTTTAAACAATAATGTGGCATAAAATGTTGGCGCCAAGTTACCCCGCTCAACTAATGGATCCTCTCCCATACCACTTAACATTTTCCCCATAATATTTCTACAAATTAACAATTGCATCTAAAAATGCATGTGAGAGGTCGATAAACAAAGAGAGTAGTTGATGAGTGCATAAATTGACTTATTATATCATTCATATGGCTATTGATTTGCTCCTAAATGTGTTAATTAATGTATGGGGGATGTTCTAGATAGTTGTATCCTTAGTAAGATTGATGCATTTCTCTTGTTCTTGTCTCATGTGAACTAATTCCCACTAACTAATTTTGTGAGTAATGTGATGATGTGTGTAGGTTGATAAAGTGTATTCTTTGCCAATTTTGAGGAATTAATAGTCAAGAAGACCGAGTCTCTCACCACCATGCCATTCTAGAGGATTTTCTCATAGCATCCTACAAATAAGGACCCTATTTTTAGCTATATTACAAGATGTCATTGAGCTTTAATGAGGTTGTTATGTAGTTAAATCTATTGCCTATCATTGTGGCACAATCTGAACTAATTGTGTCTATAAAGACACCTTCTTGAAACTATTTCATAGTTAGTAGTTTGATAGTTTTCAATACGATTATGTGCCATTGACATGATATTTACTGAGTCTTATGATGAAGCATGTTTTGAACTTATTCGAATCAATATAATCTATATGTTGTTTTGAGTATTTGTTGGTGTTAAAGTACCTCAATCTCGAAGGAGAGCAAGGGCCCACTCACCGAGGAGATTGGAGGATTGATATTTTGTGCATGATCATTATTCTGATAAGTTTAAGTTCCAATACTTTGATTTGAATGGTTATTTGAATGCAGTCTTATATTTCCTTGCTTTAGTATATTTCCTTATTGTCATTTCAATTCATGTGTGCATTTCAATTCTAGTTAAGTATTTCCTTTGAAAGCATTTTTATTACAACAACATTGTTTCAATAGATTAGATGTATTTCCTGAATTTTATCTTTTATTTCAAGTAGCTTAGAAGTTGTATTTACTTTCCATAGTATAGAAGAGAAACAAGAGAACAATACCAACTGAAACCCCCCAAAATAGAACCACCACAACAACTATGTTGCTTACAACTTCATTGTATATAGCCTAGGACACAACCATGGTTTGAGAACGATGCCAACAATTGAATCTATTGGTTAAATTATTGGAAATAACAATGACCCATCATTTTTGGCATCATTTCAAGGACACCATAAGCATAACACACCATTCTATTCATCTTATCTGTTATGGGTGTTAGTGAAGTTAAGTTATGCAACTAGTAAGAGTCCTAAGCCTTGTTTACACGATGAAATATTGATGCACATGCCACAGGACAATCCAAGGAAATTTATACCTCATAATATACAAAGAATATCTCCAAATAGAACACAAGTAGGTAACACTGAGAGTGACACAGAATCTAATATAACACCCAAGAGTGGTTGAATAGTATGCGTCATCTTATTTAAAACCAGAGAAACTTTCCAAGATGGGAGACAATGGAAATTAAGAGGACCGACCCTTGGGTAGGACCTTTATTTATCCCATTGTCTTAGATGAGGATGAGGATGCACCTATGAAAAACATTTCTCCATCCGTCCTCCTTATCTCTCGAGTAATTTCCACAGAATATCTAGACCAATTCTTGTTTGAATTCAAAGTCCTTTGCCAAACATATGACTACAAAACACACAACAGTAAACTCAAACATTTTCCTTCCACACTCAAAGACTCTGCCATGAGATGGTTCATGGGATTACCTTCTAAATCCATTCGTACATGGGAATAGATGGAGACTTCCTTTTTAGACAAATACCAGGACTAATTCATGGGAAGAGATAGGAGGGAAGAGTTCTTTCAGATAAATCAAAAAGAAGATGAAAATTTGGAAGATTATTTGGATAGATTTCTCTTTTTCCATAGAAGGAGTAGTTATGAGTTGAATGCATAAATCACTAAGATGGTTTTCCTTAAATGACTTGATGAGGAAACTAAAGACTCCCTCCATCTCATGGGAGGAGGTGATGTACACAAACTCACCATGGCACATATTGTTGAGTTATGTAGGAGTTACTCTAGAACAAGAGGAGGTATAAGACGAAGAAAAACATCAAAAAATGCCCTAGGTACCTCAGACTTCTAGAGGAAATGGCTAACATGAAAACAAACATTTTGTCATAGTTAACTTCAACCATAGATGATCTGAAAGCTAAGAAAAATATTCCAAAGGAACCTTTAGACATATATTTTCCTAGATGCATGAAAATGCATCCCTTGAAAGAATGTCCTCTGGATATCACAGACATGTGCCTGATTTGCAATGTCCCTAACCATGATACCAACCATTGCACTCTCCTACCTCAGCTAAAAGAGATTAAATTCCATAACTCAATCAAATATAGAGGTAAACTTCATGCAAAGATTAAATAACGATCTGTTTATGCCCAAGGCCCTCTCAAAACCCTTGGATGATGTCATGGCCCAATCAAGCTCCTCCACCAACTTGGGGACAACCTGATTGGACACCACCAAACTAGATGGCTTACCCATAGCCACCACCATGGGTGCCTCCATATAATCAACAAGGTTGGGCACCACTAGCTAATACACCACCATGGTAAAATCAACAATGGGCACCTCAAAGAAAATTCTAATCACCAAGGAGGTTTGCACAACAACAACAAGCTTTAATGCCTCCACCATAACAAAATTATCAGAAAGGGCAAGCAGCACAAACTCAACTCCCATCCTAGCCTATCTCAAACCCAAAAATCAACAAACAACTTCAATTAATGAAGCAAGACATGGTGAGATAATGCAGTTGAATGCCATTAATAATGTATAGTTGACATCCGGAAGAATAGTGAACAATCCTCCCATAGTTATCACAAGAAATACCGAGGAAAATGAGAAGATACTGGAGGAAAATGAGAGGATACCTAAGGAAAATGAGGAAACTAGACATGTTCCACAAACATGAGCCACTAGGAACAATCAAGAGGAAGATAAGAATATGCATGTTGTTCCTTTCCTAGAGATATTAAAAGAAGTATAAAACGAGGAAGAAACAAAACTAGTTCAGGAATTGAAAAAGATGAACATTGAGGTCCCACTTCTGAGAGAAATAAGGGACATTCCCAAATTAAACTAGACCATTAGAAACCATTGCATAAAGACACCAAGAAGAAAGAGGAAATACCGAAAACCATCAAAGTAGAAGGCAATCTGGATGACCTTGTAGCTGGAAAACTTCTCTCACCAAAATATGGGGATCCTGGAATTCTAGTCATTACTATTTGTGTGAATGGTCGAACAATATCTAACATTTTGGTGGATATTGGTGTTGCCATCAATGTCATAACAACATATATGTTCAATTTGTTGTCTTTGACAGATCGCAACAAATCAATACCGCCTCTAATCGCGAGATCAATCTATTGTTGTACTAGATGGAGTAATTGAGCATGTTTTGGTCATAGTTGAATCTTGGGAGTATCTTGTAGATTTGATGGTATTATAGCCTAAAGCTCAAAAGTTAGGATACCCAGTCATCTTGGGCAGACCCTAGTTAGCTACTTTTTTTGCATACATTGATTATAGGTCCAGAAAAATGACTATTTCAAATGGTAAAAAATAAAGAATATTTCCCTTTATCCTCTTGTCCAGACCATATGTGGATGTTTTTGAACGTGTATGGGTAGATTTTTCAAATACTAATAACATGAGTTCTTCTTATCTGGCCACCATTGTAATGAAAAATCATATGGAAGAAATTGTGGATCCATACTCAATGTCTGAAGGAGACAATGTTTTGGCTATGGAAACTAGAGCTATGGCTATAGAAATCCAAACTATGGCTATGGAAATGACTGTTTTGAACTCAGTGGATAACATCACCCTGGTAAGTGACATTTCTATTGAAAATTGTGAAGAGACTTATGATTATCATGAAGAACATACAACCACTGACTTTCATTGTCCTTTAGCCAAGGTTGTATCCATTGAAAACATGACTATTCTTCACATGCTACAGCCTCATGCTTGTCCCTTGAACTCTTTGATTTTTGATACAAAACTTGCTATTCGAGAGACAATAAACAAGTAATTGTTGAGGTAGGAAAAGAACTTACCATTGGAAATAATTTAGATGATGCCAAGAGGTTAGGGTCATAGATATCTTGAGGAATCATTTGAAATATTTTGCTTGGGATTATACTAACATGAAAGGAATTCATCCAAGCATCTGCACTCACCATATTTACATTGAGGATGTTAAACCAGTTAGAAAACCACAATGAAGAATTAATCTAACACTTAGAGACATTGTCAAGAATGAAATAGAAAAACTGTTGAGGGTAGGATTCATCTATCTAATATTTGATAGTCAGTGGGTATCACCGCTAGTTATAGTTCCCAAGAAAAATGGTAAATGGAGAATCTATATTGATTATAGGGAACTTAATAAATCCACCAAGAAAGATTACTTTCCCCTGCCCTTTATTGATCAGGTTTTGGACAATCTGGCAGGAAAGAAATACTTCTCTTTCTTGGATGGTTTCAGTGGATACAACCAAATCAATATAGCACTTGTTGATTAAGATAAGACCACCTTCACTTATCCTTGGGGTACATTTACATATAGAGTTATACCATTTGCAATTTGCAATGCACCCGTAACCTTTTAGAGAGTAGTTTTAGCTTTTTTTTAGACCTCATCAATGATTGTGTTGAAGTTTATATGGATGATTTTATTGTCCACGGGTCTAATTTTGAAGAATCTTTGAGTAATATTGAAAAAGTGTTAACTAGATGTGAGCAACACCAACTTTCCTTGAGTCATGAAAATTGTTTGATAATGGTTGATTAGGGAATTGTCTTGGGTCATCATATTTCTGCTAAGGGCATCCAAGTTGATCCTAAGAAGATAGAAGTCATTACTAAATTGCCTACACCAACTAATCGATCGATGATATCAAGAGTTTCCTTGGACATGCAGGCTATTACAGACGATTTATCCAATATTTTAGTAAAATAGTTGCACCAATGTTTTCACTGCTTTCCAAGGACTGTGTTTTTAAATGGACTCCTCAATGTCAAAAATATTTTGAAATTATCAAGGAGAAATTAACCACTGCCCCAGTTTTGAGAGGACCCAATTGGGGACAACATTTTCATATTCACACCGATGCTTCTAAGACATCAATGGGAGTTGTTCTTGGATAGAAGGATGAGGAAGACCAGATGTATGTCATCTATTTTATCAGCAAAAATCTAACCCTCGTTAGAGAAGAACTACACCACTATAGAAAAGGAATTTCTAGTTGTTGTTTACTCTCTGAATAAATTCAAACACTACATTATTGGATATAAAATATTTGTGTATACTAATCATTCGACCATAAGATATTTGATGAATAAACCAGTAGTAGGGGGTAGAATTATTCGATGGTTACTTCTTTTGCAAGAATTTAATGTGATCATGTGATTGATAATCTTGGAAAGGCCAATGTTATTGTTGACTTTATTTCAAGATTGAATGTTTCAGGAGAAGAGGAGGCAGTTCAAGATCACTTTCCGAGATGAGCACTTGTTTGTAGTATCAAGCACAACCTCCATGGTTTGTTGATCTTGCCAACTACCTCACTACAGGGAAGTTTCCAACTTACTTTACTAATAAAGAACATAGAATATTAATAAAAAATAGTGCTACATACAAATGGTGTAACGGAATATTGTTTAAATGTTTTCCTGACATGGTTCTTCGCAGGTGTGTTCGAGAAGATGAGGTGTATGACATATTGTGGGCTTTTCATGATGAGCCTAGAGGAGGACATTATTCAATAAAGAGGATAGTTCACAAGGTCCTTGGAGTTGGGTACTACTGGCCCTCTCTCCAAAAATATTTCAAGAAGTATATATAGTAATGTGATGCATGTCAGAGAATGGGGAAGCCTACAATGTCTATTGATATGCCCCTCAATCCTCAGCTGGTTTTAGGGCCATTTGAGAAGTGGGGAATTGATTTCATGGGGCCTTTTGATCCCCCATCCTATGGAAAGGAGTACCTATTGGTGTGCACCGATTATGTTACAAAATGAGTTGAGGTTCAAGTATTGACATATGTCAATGAGGATGTTGTAGATGAATTCTTGTACGAATGGATCATGCTTAGGTTTGGGGCTCCCAGAGCCATTGTATATGATCAAGTCCCTCAATTTGTGTTTAACATGATTGAGGCCTTCCTGAAGATTTACCAAATCAAGCATAGAAAATTATCACCGTACCACCCCCAATCTAAAAAGCGGGTGGAATTCACAAACAGAGAGCTAGAGAAAATTTTAAATAAAGTTGTTAATGCAAACAAGAAAAATTGGGTGCAAGGTTTGTATGAAGCAATATGGGCATACAACACCACCTGGAAAACCACCACTAGTTTTTCCCCATATGAATTGGTATATGGGAAGAAGCCATTGCTTCTGTAGAATTTGAATTACAAACTTGGAGGAAAACTTTGAAGATTGGAATTGAACTAGATGAAGCTCAACGTGAGAGAGTGTTGCAGTTGAACAAACTTGATGAAATGCGGATGGAGGCACAACAACAAACAAAAATTCTTCAACATCAAATAAAATCTTGGCATGACGCTCATATCAAAAATAGGAAGTTCAATGAAGGAGAATGGGTCTTACTATTTGACTCAAAGTATCAGCAATTCAAAGGAAATTTAAGAACAAGATGGTTGGGACCCTATCAAATTGATAAAGTTTATGATAATGGACCGTGAGACTGAAATTATTGATGGGGACATGAGAACCTTGTTGGTGAATGGCCATAGGCGGGATGTATCAACAACCCCGAATAAGGAGATTTTCACTAAAAACATATTGTTGTGTGAAGAAATTGATTCAGTGGAAGACTATAGCTCTTCCCGCCATGAATAGTTTGTTTTGAATTCAAATAAAGGAAGGGTATCATAGCTTTGATCTTCTTCCCCCTAGATCATAGTTTTTCTTGTTTTATTTCATGCTTTCAATAAAGGTTAGGGTGTGAATTATTAAAATGTGCATTAATCACAATTATTCTTTGAATGCAGGATGTGGAGAGCCAACGGTCAGTGGGGAGATGAGATGGCTAGGTGAAGTGCATTCATCCCTTACTACGAATATTAACTTTTATAACTCCTCATCGCATTTATTTAATATGAAAAATAAATGTTCCAATCCCAATGCATTTACTACGGATGTAAAATCAAATCTCATGATGTGAAGTGGGAGATAATGAGTAATAGTGGGAAAATAAATGATATGTGTCACATTATTCGGAGGACAAGTGGCATATACATTCATGATGATCGGACGAGAACCGTGTGAAGAATTTAACCTTTATATCCCAATTAAGTATTATCACACTTTTTTCACCATCATTTTTTACGACAACTCAATGCTATTAGGAGCTCAAAACATAGTTCAAACTTCCACTACCGTTGTTTCATGCAATTGATTTTTTTCTTCACATAAACCTTCTCCATTTTTGTAATTCCATCTGGACTTGTGTAAGCTATGGGGCAGAAAAAGAAGTCAAAACCAAAGTCTCCAAAGCCTCTCTTGCGAAATGTTGTCATCTCCTAGGTATTCCATGACTAAAGTTGGTTAGACTTCATTTAAAAATTTGAAGGTTTTGATGAAGATCTAGTTGATGAATTCTTGATAAATTTTGAGGCAACATGCTCTCGGATAGGGGCAAGAGAATTGAGATAAATAGCCACATTGTTGCTACCATATCTGGCCTCCTAGATTTTGGGCTCAAAGTTGTAACCAATGCCCCATTTTAGGATTTAATACCACTATTTCATGATGAAGGGGAAACTCAGCTAGAAATAATCCTCACTTCCTATGGTACTCAAAAAGGTATTAAGCGGGAGATTTTATCGGGTCATTGGAAGGAAATTTCCACATGGGTTAACAGATATTTTATTTGTGATGGGAAACCATCGGTGCTTGGGGGTGACACATTGAAAATTATTACTCATTTGAAGAAGGGTCATACAAACCCCTGAGTTGAAGGTAAATCTTCCAGAATATCTTACAGATTTTTTCATAAAAGTAGGTCAAAAATACAAAAATAGAGGTGGTAAAGCTTCCTAAAGCACTCAGGCCTCATTCAGTTAATATGTGCACATCAAGATTTTTGTAGGCCTAAGAGGAAGATAGAGAAAATGAGGGCAGGGGAGAGTTCGAAATAAAAGAAAATAAAAAGGAACCACCTCCCAGTGTTCGGCCTAAGCTTGAGTTGACTCTTCAACATTCAAATGAAGCTATGGAAGAATATACAAGTAATGGCAACTAACCCTCTTTGCCTCAAGTTTCCAAGGAAAAGGTTACCTTGTGATCTACCATCTGCTTTATGTCATTAAGACCAAGAAGGTATTGTACCTCAAGGAGACATGAAGTTTCTTGGCTTGTATTGTTTAATGAGGGTTCAACCCCCATTTTGGAAGAGATTGATGAGGTCTGGTACTTTGTCTGCTCCTAGTGAACAATTGAAGGATGATGAATTTGTGACAACCATCCCTAAAGAATAGTGCCCTAACACTGATATGTCAGACATTTCTAAAGCTCCAGAAACTATGTCTGTAGCTTCAAAAATCCCTGTAGTGTCAGAAACCCATACTGGAGCTCCAAAAACTACTGCAACAGAGGTTGGTCGCCTGAAATCACATGAAGATGCAGTCCTGAAGTAGAATCAAGATGAAATTATTGCTCTGAAGAAGAAATTAAAAGGTATGGAAGATACTCAGTGTCTCTGCAAAATGAATTGGTTCAGTTGAACTGTTGAGAAAGTTAGGGAAATAATTATCTTGAAAATTGAAGTTGATGGTTTAAAAAGGAAAAAGAATATTGGATTACAAGTATGGAATAATTTTTCTGCTCATTGTGACCAACTGTCTCTTGAAATAAGGAATTGGTCCAAGAAAATAAGAAACTTAAGGAAGAAGTTGAGTCTGGATCAAATCCTAAAAAGAAATTGGAATCGGTTGTTAATTTTGTTTGTCATCTAGCTTGCAAACTTCTAGCTTGTAGGAAACCCTCTTCTATTTACAATCTATTTATTCAAGAATAGTTCTATGCATGGAAATTATAAAGGATGTGTTGTGGAGAGCCCCATGAGGCTCCTGATGGCAAAACATTTTTAGAAATTTATCAAAAGATTACTCTAGAAATTTAGAATTTACTATGTGAATTCTACCTTCATAACATGTTGGTTACCAATGTCCCTGATTTATTTATTAATTTTTTTGTGGGGGAATTTCAATTAAAAGCTTTTCAATCATTGATTAAGAACCAAATTGTATGGGGTGAGAAAACAGATCTTTTTAATCAAACCACTTGAACTATTGGTTTATATATCAGGCCTACCCACCACAATGATGTCTCAATGAAAAATGATTTAGGTCTTTGTATTATTAGGTGACATTGGAAAGAATAATTTAAATATTTTAGCCAAATGTGTTTAGGATTTTGAGATTTATTGTCAAGAAATTTTGGTGAAGCTTTGAAAGCTTGTGACAAAAGATGGGACACTTTGAGCTTACCATTGAAAAGAAGGGAAGTGATCTCTCCACAAAACCTCAGTTGGAGTATGAGGAGGGGAGATGCACTTGTTGTAATCATTAGGCAGTTGGCAAAGAAAGGTACAAAAGAATACAATAACGAATGGGTTGGCATGCAAGTGAGACCTCCCCTTGTTCTTAGTCCCATGAATACTTGGCAGAATAACACTGCCTAATCTCACGACAATTTCCAAGCATGGGAAGATGTTATCTTGGAAACTCAAGGGTGTAAAGGGACAAGAAAGTAATATGCAGACCAATTCGAGGAGTTTGATATGGCACAAAAACTTAGACAAAGAGCAAGATAGAGATGAGTTTACATGAGGACATGCAAAAGGTAAAGTGCGGGGAGATGATGAGTACATAAATTTACTTAATATAGCATTCATATGGGTATTGATTTGCTCCTAAATGTGTTAATTAATGTATGGGGATGTTCTAGATAGTTGTATCCTTAGTAATATTGATGCATTTCTCTTATTCTTGTCTCATGTGAACTAATGACCGTAGGAATTTCCGTTGATTGATTTTGTGAGTAATGTGATGACGTGTGCGGAGGTTGATAAAGTGCATTCTTTTTCAATTTTGAGCAAGTAACAATCAAGAAGACCGAGTCTCTCACCACCATTCCATTCTAGAGGATATTCTCATAGAACCTACAAACAAGGACCATGTTTTAGCTATATTACAGGATGTCATTGAGATTTAATGAGGTTGTTATGTAGTTAAATCTGTTTGCCTATCATTGTGGCACGATCTGTAACTAATTGTGTCTATAAAGACACCTTCTTGAAACTATTTCATAGTTAGTATTTTGATAGTTTTCAATACAATTATATACCAATTGACAATATTTACAATCTTATGATGAAACATGTTTTGAACTTATTCGAATCAATATAATATATATGTTGTTTTGAGTATATGTTGGTGTTAAAGTACCTCAATCCCAAAGGAGAACAAGGGCCCACTCACCCGAGGAGATTGGAGGATTGATATATTGTGCATGACCATGATTCCTGATAAGTTCAAGTTCCATTACTTTGATTTGAATGGTTATTTGAATGCAGTCCTATATTTCCTTGCTTTAGTATTTTTCCTTATTGTCATTTCAATTCGTGTGTGCATTTCAATTTGTGAGTGCATTTCAAGTTACTTCAATATTTCCTTTGAAAGCATTTTAATTGCAACAACGTTGTTTCAGTAGATTAGATGCATTTCCTAAATTTTGTCTTTCATTTCAATAGGTTAGAAGTTGTATTTACTTTCCGTAGTATAGAAGAGAAACAAGAGAGCAATACCAACTGAAACCCCCAAAAGAGAACCACCACAACAATTGTGTTGCATACAACTTCATTGCATACAACCTAGGACACAACCCTGGTTTGAGAACGACACCGACAATTGAATTTGTTGGTTAAATGATTGGAAATAACAACGACCCATCAGCAGTCACCGAATCTTGTGTGGATTTGAATGGTTTTTCTTTTGAAAATAAGATTAAAAATATTTTAGGATGACCAAAAGTTAACAACCTTGAATTTTCCCTCTCTCTTTTTGAATTTTGAAATGAAGTAACAATAATGGTCATGCCTAATACTAATATAGTAATTCTCTCTTTCCATTTCAAATTCAAGTACAAAAAAAGTCATTAGTATTTTCTCAAGCGAAAGCGGTGGTGTGTATGACTAGGTACTTGCAAGTTAGATATACTTTTGGATTTCAGTAAATAACATGAAACACATGCATTTGCAATGAACATGATGATCAAGCCAATATTATGTTTTAATGTCCAACCATTAGAATCTATTTTTTGTTTTTGTATTCTCAAGAATGAGTAAAGAATGTTATTTTATAAGGTGGGTTTTGTCATTTAGTAAATTGAAATTTATTGGTTTCTTAAAAATTAAAAAAGGAAAAAAATTATTTGCAGATATAGAATATAGAGAGTTTGATTTACGAGAGAGAAGTCGTTGTCGTTTAGTTAGCAATGTCGAGATTGACGAAGTCGTAGAAAGCGATATTGTATAATTCATTTTATGTGAACTCTTTGATGAAGTTAAAATGTGAAAGAAGCCAAAGTAATTTACATCTTTTTGGTGCTACATATGTCTTGTGCGATAAGGAAAATATTTTAGGGTGACAATGACGATGAAGATGGGAGTTACAAAGAAAAATGACTTTAGAAAGGCCTATCGATCAATTATGTGCAAGTGTACATGCACTTTGTTATGATTATACAATATAGACCAATTTTGAATAGTGGTTTAATATGTAATTTCAAATTTCATAGGCTTCCAAATTATACAATGTCATTCGAAGTATTTGCACGCTTTAAAAAAACATGTAAGGCTCACCTAGACTCAATTTTTTGAAAAACTCAAAATTAATTGCTATAGATTTGGAAAACTTCAACAACCAATGAAATGCAATTCCATGGATCAAATGAAGTGAATAAAAAAAGGAGATGTAAGTTCGTAAATCAAAGAAATTTGAAATTTGAATTTTAAGTTTCCCGATATAAGCCATGTAATTCGAATAGATTTAGTTCGCTCCTGAAATTTCATCAATTTTGTAGAGGAGTTCTTCCAATAAGCACTGGAGAGTCCTTATTCCAACAACTATTTATTGAAATCTGCCATATGCATCCACATTTGATAGGTATAACATTAGACAATTTTCATCTCTTCATCGCAACTAATGAGTGTAAGCAAATGTATCGATAGTAAATAGTTTCAAATTTTGCACTTACTGATTTAGTGTGTATGTATACACATACACACATATCTATATATATGTATGTACGTATATATGTGTGTGTGTGCATATATGTGTGTGTGTGTGTATACAAACATATGCATGCATATACATACATATATGTGTGTGTACATACACGCGTATATATGTGTGTGTATGTGTGAACTCGTAGCATATAATAACAAAAATGGGGATTGGCCTTACTTTTTCTATGCAAATGCTTATTATTCTTTCTAGCATTGGAATATATTTATTGCGTATTCAAGCAACGCCATTTGAACTATGTTGTTGTGTATACCAACTCGGAAAACAACTTTTGAGGAGTCGAATGTTGGGTTGGGCTACATTGCCCCTCAAATCACCTTCAATGTGGGTTGTTGAGGATGTGTGGCACACTATCTTGGGAGGACGCGTTTGCATTACCTTATTTCAGCTCAAACACCACCGCCACATCAAACCTTTAACCCATTCAATGTTACCATAGGTTGGTTATTAAAGCCACATGCATAGGACAAGGTCAACATTTGGTGGTTTTGAGAGCATGTTCTATTCAAACACATAAGTGATTATTTCTTCACGACATCATAGTATGAAAGCTTAGAATTATATAGTTAAGACCCAACCATGTCATACTCCTAAATTTCAAACAATGACGTGATAGAAAACACAATTCACACAAAATAAAGTTACCCCCGCTCAAGTCGGTATATGTGTGTGTGTGTGTGTGTGTGTGTGTGTGTGTGTGTGTGTGTGTGTGTATGTATCTATATATGTATGTATATATATATATATATATATATATATATATATATATATATATATATATATATATATATATATATATATATATATATATATATATATATATATATATATATATATATATATATATATATACATATATATATATATATATATATATATATATATATATATATATATATATATATATATATATATACATATATATACATATATATACATATATATATATATATATATATATATATATGTATATATATGTGTGTGTGTGTGTGTGTGTGTGTGTGTGTGTGTATGTATATATATGTATGTATGTATATATATATATATATGTATGTATGTATGTATGTATGTATGTATGTATGTATGTATATACATGTGTATGTATCTACATGTATACATATGCGCATATATATATATATTATATACAAACACACATGATTTTAAAAAGGAGAACAAAAAAATTGTTTTCCTCTTAACACTTTCCTATTTCTTGATGCAAAAGAATGATACATGCCAAGAGAAAGCAAACAATTGAAAATAATGGATACTCCACTCTAGCTGCTACAAAGAAGTGGAATATTCCTGCAACCAACCTTGGCAAAATATCATACATGATTGGACATACTACTTTGCGAAACAAGCCCAATTTTCCACGGTAGCTTGTTCCTTATAACAATAACCTTTGTCTAATCATTGAAATACATACAAAAATTTGCATACAAAATTCGTTTATACTAATAGTGCCTCGTATGTTAGGAAAATATATTGGTTAGTGCTAACATTATTGGGTTATTATATAGGTAAATTGTTAGTGGTGTTATAACATCCCGATTGGAGTGGTTGTAGGTTTGTTTATAGATTTCCTAAATAATAGGAGAGAAGACTCCTATATATGTGGTGAGCTTCCTATTGTAATGTGTGTGTTGAATGAATTGAATCTTCAATTTTATTGTGTTAAGCTTCTTGCACTCTAACCAATTTTTACATCTGGTATCGAGCAAGGTATAATCATATACATTATATTGTTCTAATTAGTGTGCAGGAGCGCTGTACATCTCCATTGCCCCTATCAATGGCAATTTTATGCTGAGAAAATTATCTATTCAGCATTGTTCAAGACCTGCAAAAGATCTAAGGCGTGTGCAAGAAATTGAGAAGACATCATTGGCATTCATGTTTTGGGCATTGAGCAAGGGCATTGCAAGGATAAAAGCTGATATATAAGATAGCATACAATGCCTATTGGCGTCCTGATCAACTGCAAATTCTATAAACCCTTGTTTTGGTTGTTCAACGCATTTTGTATTAAAAACTGTGTGTGGAGACTTATTATACTCATCTCCTACGCCATCATTTTACAAGTTGTTCATTGGGCATAATCTGACTTCGATTCCTTTGCATTTGCATTGAGATTCACATTGAATTCACTCGGTACTCAAACCAAAGCTGTCAGTCTCAAACACCATAAACTCAATTGTCTGCAACGCCTTCGGAGGAGCAGTTTGACTGAAGGGGTTTTCTTAGGCGTCCATGTGAAAGATCCCGCCAACGTATTTCACCAATACGGTCTGCATCCAGACAAATATTCACATGCATATGATTTATTGGAGCCATTCCACCTCTCTTCTAAGGATCTGCAATGCAAATCTCACGTGGCATTTGGTGAGAGAACTCCTTTATGCATGCAATCTTTGAATGTTAGAGATTTGCAATACACGTGCCCCCAAGTGTTTTTGTCTTGTCTAATTTATGTTGGCAGTTCTATATGTACATATTAAAGTCTCTTTTCTTTTTACTTTGCATTAGTTTGAAAATTTTAAAGTTTTAGGCCTATTTTTTCATTTTACATTTTTTATTCATGTATGATGTCTTTTACATGTATGTTGTAGAAGTCAATGATGAGCAACAAGTTGTGTGTTAGTCCAACAATTGTATATGTGTATTATCACGAGTCATATTTTATTAGAGTTTTTTTAAAGTTAGAAGGTTATATTCGGTGTGTCTTTTTATCAAATTAAAGTATTATCATCACTATAGTATGTGTTGTTTATGAGGTTCAAAAATCACTATTTCATGTTATATCATTTGTAGTCAATAGTTGAGTCGTCATTTTATTTTGGTTTTCAATAGTCAAATTGTCAAAGTCAAAAGTCCGAAAAATAAAATAATTTGCCTTACTGAGATGCATTTTCAGCGTTACCCAACATTCAAAAAATAAATGATTTCACATTGTGGGAGGAATAATAAACAATGTGGGAATCATTGAGTTTCATATCCAAATCCGACTGAGTTAGCAACATCATTCATTGGAGGATGGATGCAACAGAGGCAGGAGGACAACCAACATCCTCTCGTTAGCCACTAATGATGAGGTCACTTGATGATTTGGTGGCATCTTTTCATTTTCAGATTTTCCAGTTTATTATGTCATGAATAAGTGAACATTCATGTTCACGTGTGTAATTTTACTTCTACTTTTTCCATGTTATGATGATGATGTGGAGATTTGTACCATCGATACTGTAGCAGGAAGTGTTCTTGATTAAATTGACTTGATGTTTGATGTGAATTGGGTGATGGGTCCCAATTCATGTATTCACCTGGATATGTTGATGGGCCCTTATTCATGTATGATGTAGTTCCCACAGTCAGTGTTGAGTATCGAGACCATGTGCAAGCTACCAAGCAACATGTTGCTTGTTTGAAATGGTGTTTTTCCCCATGTTCGCACTAAGGAAAGGAATGTTAGGAAAATATATTGGTTAGTGCTAACATTAATGGGTTATTATATAGGTAAATTGTTAGCGGTGTTATAACAACCGACTGAAATAGGGATTGGAGTGGTTGTACGTTTGTTTATAGATTTCCTAAATAATAGGAGAGAAGACTCCTATATATATGTGGTGAGTTTCCTATTATAATTGGTGTGTTGAATGAATTGAATCTTCAATTTTATTGTGTTAAGGTTCTTGCACTCTGACCAATTTTTACACTCGTAAACCATCAAAATAGTAATCTAATAAATAACAATCTTGAAACCCATGGTAAAAAAATCACTAAATAGCACAAGTAAGCAAACCCATCTCATTACCTTCGTGAAGTTGAAAAACCTCACCTATAAATGCATTATCCACTGCGACATCCATTGCAAAACAACTTGAAATTGAAGGATTAACAAATAAAACCTAACCATAGGACATGTTTAAAAAAACTACGGAAAACATGACATTATCATGGCACCATATGGTCTCAAACCCAAGCTCAATATCTCTCGAATTATTTTCCGTAGACGGTCTGAAGGGTTCTCTTTTAGTATAAACTATTAATATAAACAACTTATGTATGCAATTTTTTTGTATGTATTTCAATGATAAACTATCATATTGGTAATAAGTTAAGTCTTGTATGATTTGGAATAAATGATGCAGGGGCATCCTTTGCAAGCAAGAGGGAGTCTATTAGGTGGTCATATGGGTTAGGAGTGATGGATAATTGTTTTCCCTCCATTTCTCATTATTCAAACTCAACTTCAGACGTAAAATTTCATAGTAAGAGTGAATATGCTTGTAAGAGAGTGTGGATAAGGGTGAGTAAGTGATTTGTTTATGCTAAATAATGCTCTTCGAGCCATGTCAACAAATAAGAGTTGTCATGTACGATTTAGGAAGATGGTTAGGATGAAGTTTATCCTATCTTTTTATGTTAGGAGTGTTGTTGATCTATTGTAGGGTAGACTAAGTCATTTTAGGAGCTAGTACATGAAGTTGATTTGGTTAATGATTCGTGATGGATCAAGAATTTGATGAAGGAGGATTTGTAAGGGGGTCATGTATGAATCAAGTGTGTATAATGTTGAGTAATACAAAAGAGATCTTTGTTTTTGTGTTTTTGTATGTTCTTTGGACTGTGTGTGTGGGTTCCAAATTGGGCAAAGTGAGCTACAAACCCTACAGTTAGGAAAAACATCATCAAATTCCCTACTATCACAACGAAAAGGTGAAGGAAGTGACTAATAATTTATTAAAGGTCTTGACAATACATTTTAAGTTTTTAATAGGAAAAAGAAGGGTCTCGAGCTTTCGACTAGGCAAGCTCTAGAAATTGTTCTACTTTATCAAATTGGTAAAAAAACTTGGAATTTTACTCGTGTCAACTAGAAGAACAAGTCTATGAAGTTTTAGTCTCATCTCGCACATGTGTGAGGAGATCTAAAGGACATAAATTCTACATAAAAGAAGAAACAAAATAGTGAACAAGGAGTGAAGTAAATTATCCTAACTTGGTGAATTTTAATGTCTAAAGATATAATAATTAATTGAATACTATTTTAAAACATTCTTAAGGTGTTCATAAGGTCTTAAATGTTTGAGAAATACTTTTGAGTCAACTATCACAAGAAATACACTAAAATAAGCCTAAATCGAATCTGTCCTAACTTAATTTCATCAAATTCTACTAAAGAAATCCTAAGTGAATTTCATAAATGTTATAGGGCTCAATATAGGATATTTAGATCAGTTGATAAAATCACATGATCAGTTTCTCAAGAAAAGTTATAGGACAAAAAGTTGAATCCAGGACCTACATTTTAGGCCTAGAAACAACTTAACACTCAAGAACTTTGTATGACCAAATTGATGCTTTGATCCTCCGATCTCTTGACATCAAATTTTGGTTGTGTACATGCTAGGTCATTGACATTTGAGGGTGTGTGAAGTGTGTTTAGGTGGCAAAACAAGTTCTAGAACTTCATATGCATAGATTTCATGTTTTAATCCTATGAATACTAAGGTAGACACTATGCATGCAAGTAAGAGATGTCAAGAGTCTTAACACCAAAAGAGCCTTAGCTATCAATTTTGGTATCGAGTTTGGATGAAATCTTTGGAGAAGGATATTTATTTGTATGAGTTCGGGTAGTAAAGCAAGGAGGAGATAACAAACAAGGAAAACAAAAGTGAACTCTTAGAGAGTTGTGAAAGAAAGAGGATTGTGACAAAAGAAGCCCTGAGACCATCAAGGATTGAAAGAGAGAATGAACATGGTGAAGATCAAAGATATAGATAAAGTGGCAAAGCCAACCATCTGCAAGGTACAAGGTAAAAATTTAATGTATCTTGTTTGAATGTTTTATGAAGAAATGATTGCAAATAAAGTCCATTGAGGCATTGAGTAAAAGGATCAAGAGACTAGGGTGCAATAGACCTAGGTGAAGATTTGAGATTGTCAATAGACCAAGCAAGGAGAGAAGCTTGGGTGAGATAAGTACAAAACAACCAAGAGACTAAGGTTCAAAGAAGATAGCCTAGGTGAGGTGTCTAGCAAAGTAAGAAGAGTACCTGCTGAGAAGAAGAAGAGGCATACTAAGGCCCATAGAGAGATAAAATTAGAGAGGTAAGAGAACATTGAGCTCAAAGGAAGTGTGAGAGTCTAAAGGTAGACATGGATAGTAAGATGAAGGGCTTGGTAGGAAGAAGTTGTCACAAAAAGATGATGGAAGATGTCCAAAAGGGTAAGTTAGACATGGAAAGAGAAATAAAAGAGATAAGAGAGAGGTTAGACTACCTAATGAAGTGCTACAAAACCAAGGAAATGGTTGGAAGATGAAAAAGAGAGTCAAATGGCCTATAGAATAATTTATTGCAAGAAGAATGAGGCATAATATGATTTCCTTCATAAAGGAAGAAGAAAATAAGTTAAGATCTCAGAGAGAAATGGAGAAAGAAGAGGCTAGAAAAAGT
This sequence comes from Taxus wallichiana var. yunnanensis, assembly GCA_018340775.1. Lineage (NCBI taxonomy): Eukaryota > Viridiplantae > Streptophyta > Pinopsida > Cupressales > Taxaceae > Taxus > Taxus wallichiana. Next base: position 758,950,983 of record CM031237.1, read on the forward strand.
AAAAAGAGCATGAAAATCAGTTCTTAGAGACAGAGGAAGAAGTCTTCATTTGTGAACCAGAAGAAGGACCAATGCTTGGTGAAGAAGAAATGGATTATGGAAAAAATGAAAGTCTCATGGAAGACTTAAGTAGTGATGACAAGCACAAAGGAGAAATACAGAGTTTAAAGGCATTAGGAGGGGCAAACAAGCCTACTTTTTCAATCTAACTATTCTTATGAGTGTGTGTTTGTAGGTCTTGGGGAACATGGAGGTGAACATGATATGAAAGAGGAAGGGATATATCGTCTCTCGAGAACAAAATCAAAGCAAGTAAGAACCATAAAACTAAAAAGAAGAAGAGGTAGAAGACAAACTCGGGAGGGAATTCAACGTTCTCTAAGCTAGTAACAGGTGAAAGTTGGGGAATTAGTCCTATAGCAAGTCCAAGAGAGACAAAAACCAACTCACAAGATGGAAAAGTGAAGATTTCAAATGATAGGTACACATTGTTCATGGTAACACCTCAAGAAAATGAATTTTTAGGTCTTCAAGGGGTAGAGAATCAAGGACAATTCGTGTATTTTAAGAAGGTATATGTTCATTGTGACAATGTTAACAATAAGAAGCTAAGAACTCGGTCCTTTCCATTTACAAAAATAATTTGGTAAGAACCTAATACGTGATAAACTCTAAGCATTAGTAGAGATGATGAAGAATCAATTCAAGTATAAAATAAGGGAAGAAATCATGAACAAGGTACTCAATATATCGGGAACAAAAGTGAGAGAGGAGGACAAAGAAAAGACAGAGTTTATAGAACAAGGGAAACAACAAACATATCTTGAGCAAAATGAAAGTATAGTGAACCTTCCAAGGATCATGTGTCAGATTTCAGGAGGTTGGAGTTCCACCAAAGAGACTAAGATCATTCAAGTATCAAAGAGATATAAGAGACTTAGAACAAGAAACTAGAGTCCTAGAATGGGATATACAAGCTCAAGTTTTCACTTTAGCATGTCATGGCAATAATGATTCTGCAGATACAAAGTTTGGAAGTCAAGAAGACCTTCATGAGGATATAATGAGGACAAGAGAAGATATATTTCAATCCAACCTACGAGGAGGATGGAACAAAAATACTCTCAAGGACTCATGAATTTGGATATATGCTAAGATCATAATGGTAAGGGAACAAAGTCTAGTTGATTTTCATTCCATGTTAGTCATGATAAAGTGGAACACACAAGCATGTGAGTAAAAGGATTGGGTTAAAGGAAAATAATATTCACCTTACTTTCCCTTATTTAACATTCATAGGAGTCTAGTAGCTAGGGAAGTCAAAAGATCTTTGAGGAAGATGTTGTGTCAAAGCATATTTCAAATAGATGATAAGTTGATATATCTTAGAAAGAAAAAAGTATTTGAGAACATTTCCAATGGTTGGAAAGGAAATTTGCATGTACATACCTTAAAAATATCAAGGGAGACAATATGGTGGAGGTAGAAGCTTCTTAATACCCCATCAAGTCGAGAAAAATAGTTTAGAAATATCAGTGCATGAAGTTCTAGTTTGAAACAAGTATTTTATAGGATATGGGCGTATGAGAGGACCATGGAAGAATTACTTTTGATTTGTGTTAAAATGATGTCAATTTTAGTTTGCTAAGAAAATGAAGGATGAACTTTTGAAACCCATAAGACGAGACAAGAAATATGGTAAAGTGAAAGTGTGGTCATCACTAAAATTTGGTGAGATTCCAAAGTCTCTATGTGCATGTGTGTTAGGTGATAAATCTCAAGCTATGGAGAGAAAATCCTCAAGGAGTGCAAACTAAAATTTGACAAGAAGAAGAAGAAGTTGGATGACGACTTTGAGTTAGAAGAGTGTATAATAGACTTAAAGAAGACAAGAGTATACAAGAATAATAAGGAAATGGAAGCCAACACAAAGAATATGGGGCAAGTTTTAGTTAAAGTTGAGAAAGCTTCAGTACTTGAGATAATAAATAAGCATAAATCAGGTATCAAGACAAGACAAGAAGAGGAGAACAATCTAGAAATTGTTACTTGGAGTGCCAATAAGGTTAAAACCATAGAAGGCACTCAAGAATGGATCAAGAACAATGAAAACTCAAAATTGATAAGGAAAATCAACAATCAAGGCATATGTTTGCTTCCTTTGAGGTTAAGGTCAAGAACATAGTAGGAGGTCCTAAAAACTCCATAAAAATCATCAAGAAAGCATTAGTCAAAATAGGGCAAATTGAGTTGTTTAGACATGTTCTCAAGGCTGAAATACCAATGCATGATAAGAATACTAGAGAGAGTCTTAGCATGAGAAATGGAAAACATAATGAGAATGCTCTTATGTTGAAGGTTCTTGATAAGAAGTCGAGAAATGGTTTTAGCATGAACAATAGGAGAGGCAATGGTGTTTTGAAGGCAAGCAAAAACGAAGGAGGAGTGAGTCAAGTGGAGGAAAGGGACGATAATAAAGCTTGTGAGAACACAAAAGAGAAGAACCATGAAAAGGAGTGGAGTAAAGATTATAAAGAAGAAGTGTTTCTTCTAATATGTTTGTTTCATGTGCAGGTATAGTTAAAGAAATGACGAAGACTAGGAAAGAGAAATATTACTTATTTGAAGAGCATAACAAATCAAGACAATTTTTATTGTTCAATGAAACCATGGAGTTTACACCAACATTGAGATTAGGATTTTTGAATACACAAGTGATAGAGGTGGAGTCATAAACAACGTCAACAAGATCAAGAAGCAAGAAATTATGAGAAATCATGAGCATAAGCCCATGAACAATTTCAAGCTAATCTAATGCAGAGCATCCTCAGTAAACAAGAGAGAGTTTATTAGGTTGTCATATGGGTTAGGAGTGATGGGTAATTGTTTTTCCTCCATTTCTCATCATTCAAATTTAACTTGTATGTAAAATTTCACAGTAAGAGTGAATATGCTTGTAAGAGATTGACTAGGTGGATAAGGGTGAGTAAGTGAGTTGTTTATGTTAAATAAGGCTCTTTGAGCCATGTCAATAAACAAGAGTTGTCATGCATGATTTGGGAAGATGGTTAAGATGAAGTTTATCCTATCTTTCTATGTTAGGAGTGTTGTTGAGCTATTAGTAGGGTAGACTAAGTCATTTTAGGAGCTAGTATAAGAAGTTGATTTGGTCAATGATCCATGATGGATCAAGAATTCGATTGGAGGCTTTGTAAGGGGGTTATGTATGAATGAAATGTGTGTAATGTTGAGTAACAACAAAGAGATCTTTGTTTTTATGTTTTTGTATGTTCTTTGGATTGTGTGTGAGGGTTCCAAATTGGGCAGTGAGCTACAAACCCTACAGTTAGGAAAAACATCATCAAATTCCCTACTATCACAATGAAAAGGTGGAGGAAGTGACTACAAAATGAACATAATTTATTAGAGCTCTTGAAAATACATTTTAAGGCTTTTTACAGGCAAAAGAAGGGTCTCGGGCTCCGACTAGGGCAAGCTCTATAAATTGTTCTACCTAATCAAATTGGTCAAAACTTGGAGGTTTTCTCTATCCTAGCTAGAAGAACAAGTCTAAAAGTTTCAGTCTCAGCTCGCACATGTGTGAGGAGATCTAAAGGACAAAAATTATACAAACAATAAGAAACAAAATAGTGAACATGGGAGTGAAGTAAATGATGCTAACTTGGTAAATTTTCATCTCTCAAGATCTAAGAATTGATGAATGATGACTTAAAGCATTATTAAGGTGTTCATAAGGTCTTAAAGGTCCGAGAAACACTTTTGAGTCAAACTTTTCACCAAAATCTACTAAAGAAATCCTAAGTGAATTTCTTACATGTTATAAGGCTCAATAAAGGATATTTAGAACAGTTGATAGAATCACATGATTACTTTCCCAAGAAAAGTTAGAGGACAGAAAGTTGAATCCAAGGCCTACTAGGCCTAGAAATAACTTAACACTCAAGAACCTTATATGACCAAATTGATGCTTTGATCCTCTGAGCTCTTGACATCAAATCTTGGTTGTGTACATGTTAGGTCGTTGCCATTTGAGGGTGTGTGAAGTGTGTTTAGTTGAAAAAACAAGTTCAAGAACTTCATTTGCATAGATTTCATGTTTTAATCCTATGACTAGCAAGGTAGACACTATGCATGCAAGTAAGAGATGTCAAGAGTCATAACACCAAAAAGCCTTAGCTATTAATAAGTAAGAATATTGCAAAAACTAGTAAAATTCTCAACAAAATAACAACTTTTGGACAAACTACACATCTTGGCTCATAACCTTAGGGACGTTGAAAAAACCTCACCTACAAATGCATTATCCACCGCAATATCCATTGCAACATGACGTATTTATGACTTCCAAATGATCTAGAATCTACTACGGGAAATTCAAACTTCTTTGTTGTGCGTTCACACAATGCCATTTGAACTATGTTGTTGTGTATACCATCTTTAGCAAACAACTTCTGGAAGAGCCGAACGTTGTTTTGGGCTACTTCATTTCCCCTCAAATCACCTTCAACACGGGTTGTTGAGGATGTGTGGCGACCTGTCTTGGGAGGACACGTTTGTATTAACTCCCTATTAGCTCAAACACCATCGCCACATCAAACCTTTAACCCATTTAATGCTGCAACATGTTGGCTACTAAAGCGATTTGTATAGGGTAGGGTCAACATTTGGCGCTTTGAGAACATGTTCTATTCAAATGCATGCACAATTATTTCTTCACCATGTCATAGTCTAAAAGCTTAAAATTATATAGTTAAGACTAAGCCACGCCAAAATCCCAATTTTGAATGATGACATGGCATAAAATGTAGTCCACACTAGTGCCAAGTTATCTCGCTCAACTAATGGTTTCTCTCCCACAACACTTAACATTTTCCCCATTATATTTCTAAAACTAACAATTGCATCTAAAAATGCATGCGAGAGGTCGATAAACATATGAGAAGATATATTAGAATAAATATATTGAATATAATAATTAAAGACAAATACCGAAGGAAAATATGATGTGATGTAGTGTAATATAGGTAGGAGAGGACCCCATAATTGTGCATGTACTAAAATATGTACATTGGTTTTCACCATAGGTTGTTGAAAAAAGGACTAATAGTTGTTCACTTTTTGATTATGACACTTTCAGAAGAGCCAATGACAATGTGACACATGGGGTGCTCGGTCATTGGTACCTCTTTCAAATGCTTTATATATATTTTTCATTTTAAATCAATTCAAAAACTATTTTTCCCTCCAAATAAACATGCGAAACGAAAATTTTGATGTGGCACAATGATACACTACACGATGATATAATTTTTTTATGCTGACGAGACTCATACATATATCTACGTGCCCCTAAAGTTAGGGTGCATGGTGATGGGGTCATCTCCCATAAATAGTTGGAATTTGGAAAATGAAAAAAAAAAAAAAACCATAGGGGAGAGGACCCATGTGTGGTGCACCCTATCTTTGCACAGTCACCGCGCCACGTCACTGCCACCTGGACGAGTAAAAACACCACCAATGGATGCAGGACCAAATTCTTGACCTCCAGCATTGCACCGCCACCTCACTGCCACCTCAGCGCCACGTGGATGATCCACGTTTGTGAAGATATCGAAAAAGTTGGTTTAATTGCATGGGACCAAGTGTTGTCCACTCGCCGCGCCAGTTGTTGTCCGGGCTACCGCCATGCATTGAATGCTCACCCACCAGCCGTTAATGCACGCGGGTAGGTTTATGGAGATAGTCACCGCCAAATCGGGCCATGGCATTTCGTGGGAAATGGATAGGGAGCTCGTTCAGTCTGGTTTTTCGCGTGTTCTGTGGCAGAGCTCGAGCGACCATTTCGTGGTATCTTGCAGACCGGTGGGTGCGTGCGTTTTCTCCACTCCTGACCGACTTCGTCCTCGGCATTGGCTCGGCCTGCTAAGAAGATGAGAAGAAAAGGCAGAGGTGAGAGGGTTCTCACTCAGGCGATGATCCTTAGTGTTTTTAAACACTGTACTACTATGGAAAGTTTGTTGTTTGCCATTCAGCAAAAGAAATTTGTTTTGTCACCCGTCTTATTTTATTTCTTCCAAGCTTAAAATCGTTGGTGTATTTGTCTTGTTTATGAGCCAACTCTGTATTTATCGAAAGCATTAATTTGTGGGTATAGTTGTGTTTAGAAGTTTTACAATTTTGCTTTACTACCTGCAGAAGTTTTACGATTTTGCTGTGCTGTTATGATATGGCTTTGGATTATTTGTTCTTGTAACTTCTTTTGACATGATTGTACTGTGTTTTGTTACTTAAAATGCCTTTACTTAAAATTTAAGGACAGTGTTTTGCATTGGTTGGTCCAGAGTTTTCTTGCTCCTCCAAAATGTCTTTCTTTTTCGGCTTTTTTTTGTTCTTCTTCTGGTGCTTTTTGGCCTTGTGTGGGTGGTGACGTTAAACAGTGATCGACTTTCGCAAACCACGGAACGCTAACGCCGTCGATCGTTGATAATGATGATGTACACAGCACATTCATGTGTAGTTATTTTCGTTGCACAGCCTGGATGGTATCCACGCTGCCGAGGTCTCTTAACGAATGCAGATTAAAGTCATTCATTCGTGGGGAAAAGAGCAAATAGCTGCTTTTCTCGGGCGTGCTAAAAATTGTTTTAAGTTTTGATCTTCTACTTATGTTTTGCTATTTTTAAACGTTGGGATTTTCGGGATACAATTGAGTTACACGGTTACGGTTATCTCTCACAATTTAGAAACTCTCAAGTCGCAATGATTTACGTTGGTGTAAGCGTTGTTTCTCCTTGTTTTTGGGATACAATTGAGTTATAGGGTTATCTTTCATAATTTAGAAATTTACGATGACTTAAGTCGGTATAAATGTTGTTTTTGAGTGTTTCTTGTTTTCGGGATACAAATGAGTTATGTTATTATCTCTCACAATTTAGAAATTAACAATAAATTAACAATTTATGTAGATATCTCTTCTTCAAGTGATGAATTAGTTGAGATTTATTTTATTTTCAAAATGTGATCTCTCAATCTTAAAGGATATTATACCTGTTGTTGTGAAAATAGGCGTCAGGATACCTTTTATCCTTCTTACGCTCTTAGAGTCTGGAGGCCTTGTTGCATTGGTTGGTCCAGAGTTTTGTTCCCGAGGTTATGAGGACAGAGGATTCTGTGCAGGGATTGCTTTGAGAAAATTTAAGGACAGTGTTTTGCTTGTTTATTTTTTTGTTTAGGGTATATCTAGAAAAAAGAGAGTAGATAACTATGTTTTGCATGTGCACAGTAAACACTAATCACTGGTTGGAGATGACGAATGTATTATTGTACATATTATATTGTCCATAAGCGAAAATGCTTTGCTAGATGTTTCATATTCATTGTTTTCTGATGATTTATCTGCTATCATGTCCTTTGTTGCTTATTTTTTCCTTACGATGCCCATGTTTCAGTATATTGCAGGGATAAACAAATTACTCTGGCATTTCATTGTAAAAAAGAATACATATTTATTTCACATGTGCCCGCAAACAATGCTTATTACCCCATATGATGATGGTAGTAATTTTGTTGGTGATACAATTTTGCTAGATGTATTCACCGAAGTCTTCCTATGTAGTCTCTAAAGTTATATAGTGCAATAGTAATTTCTGCTTCACCTCTTAGTGTATCCAATTGTTTTCTTTCTGTATCAGTACCCAATACTAACTAAGATATTGAACATGTGCCCGCAAACAATGCTTATTACCCCATATGATGATGGTAGTAATTTTGTTGGTGATACAATTTTGCTAGATGTATTCACCGAAGTCTTCCTATGTAGTCTCTAAAGTTATATAGTGCAATAGTAATTTCTGCTTCACCTCTTAGTGTATCCAATTGTTTTCTTTTTGTATCAGTACCCAATACTAACTAAGATATTGAACATGTGCCCGTAAACAATGCTTATTACCCCATATGATGATGGTAGTAATTTTTTTGGAAAGTCTTGAGAAATGACTTGTTGAAGTGATTGTAATAGATATGATGTGCATACAATGAAAATATTACTTAATGAATAGTTGACTGTATAGACTTGGTTTTTGTACACTTGTATATAAATTAATATATATTTTTAGTTCTATCAATGAATAAGAGAATATTGATCAATTTAAAAACTGTCTTATTCAACATTTCATGCTTCCATGTTTAATTAATAATGATACAATAGAAAACGGTTGGGTTGTATTAACTTCACATATCAACATTAAAGTACTTAGCAGCATTACCTCATCATTGGACTTAACAAATGTCTTTCTTTCTATGGAATTTTATAGTGTTTATTTTCAGTGTTTGCAGCAACAAATGTAATTTGTTTTCTGTTTTGGGTAGCAAAAATTATATGTTTTAGGTGGCAAAAATTATATGTTTTGGGATCTGAATGCATGTGGGAGATTGTTAGGCTACGTGATTTGCATGCTTGAGTGGGGAAAGGAACTGAATAAACTTTTACTACATCTGATTTGCATTACACACATTCGGCTTCCAAATTTCCTTCATCTCAGAGTTTCAGCAAAATGAACTTTTACTACAACTTCAATGAAGATATCTAGAAATTGTTTTTTTAGTGTTTGTATTTTTTGAAACAAGAGGAACTGAATAAACAATATCTTGTTTAGTGCAAGTTAGAAACATATCAGTACCCAATTTTTTTAGTGTTTATATAGAAACAAGAGGAACTTTAATGAAGATATCTAGTAATTTCTGCTTCACCTCTTAGTGTATCCAATTGTTTTCTTTTTGTATCAGTACCCAATTGTTTTCTAAAAAACTTAGCAGCATTACCTCATCATTGGACTTAAAGTAATCTATTTTCTAATACCCAAGTACCCCTTTAAGCAATTTCTAGGTCTAATTATAGACAGATTTACAGGTCTACTTACCCCTTTAAGCAATTTCTAGGTCTAATTATAGGCATTACCACTCTCTGTTACTGCCATTTACATTGTTTTCTGTTGTAATTGCTCGCTTCTGTATTAGCGTTCTCTCGATCTTGAGTCTAAATGTTTGAAGTGTCTTCCATGGTTCATATATACATGTTGCTCCCAAGGCCGTGCATTGCCAGAACGCATTACACCGGTCAGTAGTGCACCCTATTTGCATCTCATTGCACCACGTCCACGCCACTGGTCGAGTAAAAACACCACGCCATTCGCCGCGCCAGTTGTTGTCCTGGCTACCGCCATGCATTGAATGCTCACCCACCAGCCGTTAATGTGCGCGGGTAGGTTTATGGAGATAGTCACCGCCAAATCGGGCCATGGCATTTCATGGGAAATGGAGAGGGAGCTCGTTCAGTCTGGTTTTTCGCGTGTTCGGTTGCAGAGCTCGAGCGACCATTTCGTGGGATCTTGCAGACCGGTGGGTGCGTGCGTTTTCTCCACTCCTGACCGACTTCGTCCTCGGCATTGGCTCGGCCTGCTAAGAAGATGAGAAGAAAAGGCAGAGATGAGAGGGTTCTCACTCAGGCAATGATCCTTAATGTTTTTAAACACTGCACTATTAAAATAGTGAGCATAATCATACTGATATATTAACATAAGTTTAATTGTATACATAGAACGATGGAAAGTATTCTGATTACATACGCAAAATTAATATGAGTATTCTGATTACACCGCCAAATAGGGTGTAAAATAAAGAGCGTCATCATATTGATATATTAACATAAGTTCAATTGTATACATGGACGCCTGGAAAGTATTCTGATTACATACGCAAAATTAATATGAGTATTCTGATTACACCGCCAAATAGGGTGTAAAATATAGAGCATCATCATACTGATATATTAACATAAGTTTAATTGTATACATGGATGGCTGGAAAGTATTCTGATTACATACGCAAAATTTATATTGCACTATATAACTTTAGAGACTACATAGGAAGGCTTTGGTGAATACATCTAGCAAAATTGTATCACCAACAAAATTACTACCATCATCATATGGGGTAATAAGCATTGTTTACGGGCACATGTTCAATATCTTAGTTAGTATAAGTAATATTGCCCTCTTTCTATACTGCTTTTGGATTTTCTTTTCCGCCGATACAAAGTTGTTCGACACAACTAAAAGGGATTTAGAATCCCTTTTGACAGAGCATTTGGTTGCCCAACTGATAAAGGATCTGGTCCCCCTGCTGAAAAAGGATTTGGTTGTCCGCTTGAAAAGGGATTTGCACCTGTTGTTGACAGAGGAGTTGGTTGCCCTGCTGAAGCTTGCATCCATGGTGGCATTGCAAATGAACTACTAGGACTGCTTGAACTTGTACAAAGTAAATGAGGTGATACATACCAAGATGGAACTGTACAAGAGTTATTCATAAGTGATGGAGGTGTTCCAATTTGAGCATAACCTGGAATTTGAATATTTAACATATCTTGAAAAATCCTTCGATTTTCATGATCAGTTGCAGAACTTACACGCATCCTCTTTTCGTATTCCCTTAATTGATTTACAAGTTCCCTCTCCCTCTTCTCTTGCTCTTTCCTTTGTTGCTTGTGTGCCTTCTCAATCTCTTTTTGTTGCTCCTTAGCCTGCTTCTCCCTTTCTCTTTCAAGCTTCTCCTGCAATCTTTTTTTCTTTTCTGCAAGTCTAGTAACCTTTTTTTCTTGTGCCAATTCTTTTTTCCTTAACTTTAGTTTTGCTTGTTCCTCCTTTTGTCTTTCCGCATCAACCAATAGCTCCATGTACTACTCAGTGCGGTCAAAATCATGAATGCCTACTCGGTCTAATAGAACCATCTCGATTTGTTTATGATCTCCTTGGAAGTCGTAGAAAATGGGAAAGTAACGCATCGCGTCCATCTTGGTTTTCGGTCTCTTCAGTGGTGTTGAGGTTCATGTTGCATAACTTCTAAGTTAATTTCATTTTCTTGAGCATCCTCTTGAAATTCGACTTCGTCTTGTTCATCCTCATCTCCAACATCCGCATAGTAATGAATTATTGCTTCTTGTTCTAGTCCTTCAGAAAGGAAGGCGATTTAAGCTTTGATCTTCTCAGGTTGGATGGTAAACAGAACCCAAGTTTTTCATGGCATCCTCTAACCATGTGGCGAGCTAACTTGACTTGGCAAGGACAAATCATTGTTACTTACAAAATCTGAAGACCCCTCCTTATTGTTGATGATGTTACTTGGGTTTCCAAGAGCACCGTTTAGCTCCACTCCATGTGTTGCAGCTGCTTCCATATCATCTCTAGAGTCAACATTTTGCATGAATTGAGTTTCAGGTACCACCTCTTCACTGTCATTTAATTCAGGATTTATTCGTTGAGATAGGCTCAAAATGTTTGTGACAGCATCAACAACTTCCTCACCTTGCATGTCAAATGCCTGGCTGCATGCCATGTCATTTAGGAGAGCATCATAATTCAATGGCCAAATACCAGTTCTTTTGAAACCTGCAATTATGTTAGATGGTGTCTGTGCCTTTTTTAAGGCTCTACTTGCAAGCTCAGCAATGTCACTCCTTTTCACATCTGCACATTTGTTCTCTGCCATCCATTTGGACCTCTCAGCTCTAAAATATGTCTTGAAAGGGCTGAACACACTCACGTCAAGAGGTTGTAACTTATGACTAGTATGTGCTGGTAGTGTTATCAAATCAATGCCCAATTTGTTTGCCTCCTCCACAGTTTGTAATGCTACATGGCTGCCATGGCCATCAAATATCAATAGGTGTCTATTATTTGGAGAAACACCGCCTGGTACTGAACGTGCAAAATGACATAGCCAATTTAAAAACAATTCCTTTGTCATCCATGCATTTGGATGTGCAGCCATACATGCTCCAGGTTCACAATTTTTAATGTAATTTTATTCTCTTTCCTTGAACAAATAAAATCCTCGGGATTGACATACCTGCTGCATTGACACAACACAATATAGTGATCCACTCCCTGCTCTTTGGTATTACCTTTGGGACATTACGACTGCCCCTCTTTGCAATTACACGAACTCCACAATTTCTTCCAGCCTGCAAACCAGTCTCATCACAATTCCAGATTTTATGAGCGCCGTATGAATAGGTTCCATAGCTTTTGGCCAAATTATCATAAAATTTGGTTACTATTGCAGGGCGCAAGTTTAAAGCTCTATCCCTGTCAAGTCCCTCAGCGGTTCGGATTGCAAGGTCTGGATGACGTTTTCTGAATCCAGCCCACCATGATTTACCAGGAAACCCATCTCTGAAGGGGTTTTGTCTTGTTTCACAAATCTGAGCAACATTTGCCTTTAGCTGCATTAACTCCAAGCCATGACCCATATCAGCCATTTCTTTGCACCATTCAACAATTTCCTCTTCTTCTTCTTCGGTTAGAACTGTTGGAGGACCCCTCCTCTTTGTGTGGGTGAGACCATTTAGCCAATAGTGTAATGATGTGGGTGGAATGGAATACTTCTTTGCTGCTGCTCTAACTGAGAACCCATTAAACTCAACATCATCTATCGCCTTTTCCATATCTTCTTTTGTCCAACCTCGGATGACACTAAGCTTCTTTGTTGCAGATGTTCTTTGAACCGAGACAGTGGGTGGGTTTCTACATTCTGGTTCATTACCAGTTGGTGCTGAATTATCCTCTTCATCACTTAAATTATGTGATAATTGTACACCTCTCACTTTTGGCCTCCTTGATCTTCTAGCAATAGCACCTTTTCTCATGGTGTAAATGAAATACCTGATTCACAACATGAAAGATGATTGTTGGAAAAGAAACTATAAATATACCAAAAATGAATGCTGGAATATGCTAGAATATGAATGATTTTGTTTAATTTTTAGGAATTAATTGACTTGTAGTTTTCATTATGACAATGCTGTATAGTTCAACAATGTTGTATATTGCATTTCAGAATTCACTATATTGTTCGTTAGAAATATGGAAGGGAAAATTTATAATGAAAACATTAACGGCTAGTGGGTGAGCATTCAATGCATGGCGGTAGCCCGGACAACAACTGCCGTGGCGAGTGGACAACACTTGGTCCCATGCAAAAAAACCAACTTTTTTGACATCTCCACAAACGCGGATCGTCCACGTGGCGCTGAGGTGGCAGTGAGGTGGCGGTGCAATGTTGGAGGTCAAGAATTTGGTGCTGCATCCATTGGTGGTGTTTTTACTCTATAAATTTTCCCTTCCATATTTCTAACGATTGGTAACAGCTTAGCTCTAAACTCTATAAATTTTGCCTTCCATATTTCTAACGACAATTCAGCAAAGGATTGGTTCCATCAAGTCACATTAGATTTTTTTGAAAAGGATTTGTCGAGAGGATTGGTAACAACTTAGCCAAATACCAGTTCTTTTGAAACCTGCAATTATAGTGTTTTTACTCGCCCAGGTGGCAGTGACGTGGCGCGGTGACTGTGCAAAGATATGGTGCACCACAACCGGGTCCTCTCCCCTAGTTGTTAAAGCTAAGTTGTCGTTAGAAATATGGAAGGCATATATTTATAATGAAAACATTAACGGCTGGTGGGTGAGCATTGCTAGGGGATAGGCACCGGTTGTGGTGCAGGGTCCAATAATGGAGACAGTTTTTAAATTGGTCAATATTATCTTATTCATTGATAGAATTTAAAATTTTCCTTCCATATTTCTAACGAGAACTTGACAAACTACTGTATTCGTCGGACTCTTCCTATGTAGTTTTTAAAGTTATGTTTTCAATATAAAATTTTCACATATGATCATAATACTTTCCAAATTTCTATGTATACAATAAAACTTATGCTAATATCACAGTGATGATTGGAAAAAATACTTTTCAACTGGAGAATGAGATATCTGGAAAAAATGAACAATACAGTGAATTCAGAAATGCAATATACAACACTGCTGGACTATAGAACGCTGTTGTGGTCATATTCCGACAGAGTTGTATATTCCAGTAGTGTTGTATTTAAAGTTATGTTTTCAATATAAATTTTGCACATGTAATTAGAATACTTTCCATCTTTTTATGTATACAATTAAACTTATGCCTATATAGCAGTGATGACTATACACTAGAGAAGAAGAATATATGTTCCCAAAGAAGTGTATTTGCTGTTTGCACGCACTGTCATGGCATATGATTTTGCAACGTACAGAAGATATGGGTATCCTGATTAGGCAGTCCCACTGTTTCGCTGGGAACAACAAACTGGTACCAAACTGTTTTGTTGTCTTTGATTTTGTTACCAGCTGTGGGGACGTTTAGGCATCCCCCCTGGAGTTGATGGATGGCTGACATACCCTAGATACCTTTGGGTTCTCAATGGCCCATGGGAAACTTCCAAGGGAACACCTAGCTTCTCTTGCATTTGTGGACTGGGGGTTGAACATTACCTTCACATCCCATGTTCCCAGGATGTGGGAAACATACGTTAGGCCCTGGCAGATGTATCCCTGTATAACTCTTCTATATAAAATATGATATTTTAGTACATGATTGGATGACAGACACGTTCCATGTAGCAATCTTCATTTTAACATTTATTAAGAGTTCTCAAAAAGCAAAGGTTCTTTATTATTAGCTTTATACGAAATATACTGCACTTGTTACTTGCCAGTTAAATGTATCACTGTCCAGTTGAATATTTCCTTCATCCATAATGGTTTTAGCAGCATTATTGTCCAATCCTTCATCAAAAAAATCTAATGTGACTTGATGGAACCAATCCTTTGTTGAATTGTCGTTAGAAATATGGAAGGGAAAATTTATAGAGTTTAAAGCTAAGTTGTTAGCAATCGTTAGAAATATGGAAGGGAAAATTTATAGAGTAAAAACACCACCAATGGATGCAGCACCAAATTCTTGACCTCCAACATTGCACCGCCACCTCACTGCCACCTTCAAATATATGTTTTATCCCAATTTCTCAAAATTTCAGTCTGTAGTTTTTGGTCTCATAGAATGCCATGATGGCAGGATATGCACAAATTAGATTTGTTGAAAAGACTTCAGAAACTTTAAAGCAAATGCAATTGGCATATACAACTCTGCTGCAATATGCAAACACTGAAAAAATAAATAGAGGGCTTGAATTATGAAATAGTTTGTAATTCATAAGTGTCTTACCTGAACTGCACTGCTCCTCACTTCTTCAACTTTGAGAGATGAAAACTGCATGAACAAATGGAATTGTAATCCATCCTCCAGCTTTTATTCTATCATCCTAAATTCTGATTGGTTGATGTTAGTTGACATGGATTCACTATGATAGTTCAATCAAATGGCTGAGATTTATTGGGATTTAATCCAATGGATAATATTTTAGTTGGTCATTTTTATTATTTTATGCAGCTGGTTACACAATTTATTGTTCATATGGTACTGAGTTTTTAAACACTGTGAAAGGTGAGACTGACCATAATTTCATTTATTGTTATGCAGGTGTTTACTTGGGATTGAAGACTCTTACATCAAAACTAGTGCATTATATTTGAGATCTGGTTTGGAAAGTCTTGAGAAATGACTTGTTGAAGTGACTGTAATAGATATGATGTACATACAATGAAAATATTACTTAATGAATAGTTGACTGTATAGACTTGGTTTTTGTACACTTGTATATAAATTAATATATATTTTTAGTTCTATCAATGAATAAGAGAATATTGACCAATTTAAAAACTGTCTTATTCAACATTTCATGCTTCCATGTTTAATTAATAATGATACAATAGAAAACAGTTGGGTTGTATTAACTTCACATATCATTCAAAATATGTTATTAAAAAGGTGAATGTCTTTTCACCTACTATCTCCACTAATGGACCCTGCACCACAACCTAGGTATGTCAAGAACTATCTCATCTCATCAATGTAAACCCCAACCCACCATCCATATTTAATTTAAAAAAACTATTAATTAAACAAAAAACAAACCGCAAATTCAAATGTACACATTGAGTTTCGGTTGGGCAATGACTAACTATTTTGTTTAAAAATATTAGAATCCCTAGATCCGTGTGATGCCAATCGGACAGTTGACGTTTGTACAAAAAGAGTGCCACGGATTGGCAAAACATTGAACGGTAGAGATTGAGATTCACAGAGCGGGAAAGAAATTCAAATTTGAGAACACCCGCTATAAGAATAAGCGTAGAGCATTCATTTATCTCATCCGTTCTGTTCTGGTTTATCCGAAAATATTGTTGCATAACATTGTTTGTTTATTCTTTCAAGGAAGAGGAGAAATGTCGGGCCGTGGGAAGGGAGGTAAGGGGCTGGGCAAAGGAGGAGCGAAGAGGCATAGGAAGGTTCTGCGAGATAACATCCAGGGCATTACCAAGCCTGCCATTCGCCGCCTTGCCAGGAGAGGAGGCGTTAAGCGTATTAGCGGACTCATTTATGAGGAGACCAGAGGTGTTCTTAAGATATTTCTTGAGAATGTTATCAGAGATGCTGTTACGTACACCGAACATGCTCGCAGGAAGACAGTTACCGCTATGGATGTCGTCTATGCTTTGAAGAGGCAGGGCAGAACCCTCTATGGCTTCGGTGGCTGATTTTTTCATTACATGGTGTCTTTAGACACCACCATCTTTGGAAATATTGAGCCTCTTCTGAATTTGGCGTTTTATTGGTTAAACTCTCTCTACAGATTTGGGAGTTTGTGGTAATTTGTTTAGGCTAAGCTGGCATTCTCATTGTCTTGTATCTCTCAATATATGTATTTCATGTATCACGAGGATACTTTTCTCCTCCACTGTCTGCACTAGGCTGCAATTATAGTTGTTCCTTCACTTCAAGAAGTAATGAGCTCCTAATTTTGAAATGGATAATTTAAATTTCAGTTATTGTGAACTGTTTTTACACAGCTTTGAAATGCCTGATCATTATCTTTGAATTAGATAAACTTGGCTGTCTGTTTGGAACAAACACGGATTCTTCTGTTGTTTTTAATCATCTGCCCTTGAAAGTAGGCTGTTGCCAGTTCATGCTACGGTTGATTCCTTGTAATATGCCACTGTCTACCAAATTGAACAAGGATTTTAGGGAATTCAGATGCAGCTAGTATATTTGCTTTGTTTTCTTGCAATATACTATTTTTAAGAAATGAGCCATTGATTCATTTCATGTAAATATATATTTATAATTGGTTAGTTTTATATGTTTTGAAATATAGATGGAGTGAAAGAGTTTGATGTTTGATGTTGTGCCCCTATCTGAATTTTATAAATGGAGTGAAAGAGTTTGATGTCCACATGTTGTGCCCCTATGTAGACTATAGATGCATATTTGTTTTTTTCAAAAGGTGAGTGGGCCCTAGTTTTTATTTCATGGCACAAAATAAAATTTGGACAGGGCATAACATTAGACTTTTTCACTACATACATACATACATACATACATATACATATACATATACATATAAACACAGTAACACACACACACACACACACACACACACACACACACACTATATAAACACACACACATAGAGATATACACACACACACACACACACACACACACACACATGGAGTGAAAAAGTCTAATTTGTAGATGCCTCTTGGCATAACAAGTGGGACATGGAGAAATCACAAGACACTTGGGTATCTCTTATGGCATTAGAGTCTCTTTGTCTAAAATTAGACCTTAATAAAATATTGGACAATTGTCAAAGTTCTAATCACTCACTAGTAGGATGTGTTCAAATTGTTAACAACATTTTCCTTGTTACTCATGTTTATTATTCCTCTTCTTGGATGCTATCCAATCATTACTATCTCAAATTGATTCAAAAACATGTGATTTTTGAGGGCCATATGGGATGGAAGTTAAGGTATGGTTGAAAGATCTTTGACTCCTTGCACTCAACCAAAGGGCAAAGGTGGATTGGATATTCTTGATTATGCATATCAAGATAAATGTCTTATATCAAATTGGATTATTAGAGTCTTGCTAGGCATCAAATCTTGGAAGATCATTCTAAGATGTTAAGTGTATTTTTTGAAGGCAAGTGGGATAAACTTAATATCTATGATAAAATCTTCAATGCCAAATTCTTTAAAATCAAAGGATCTCCACTTATGGTTGGTTTGTGGAAAGTGTGGCAAGAAACATTAATTGCTTACTTGAAAGGATTTATCGGTTTAGTGGAATTGATGTGCAATTCAATATATCACCAATACTTTAAAGAGGCCTTAAATTGCAGTAGTCCTCCACCTAGTATGTGATACATACATGGATGCAACTACTTTGGCAACTTAATTGCTTGATAATGCAATAATGGCTTGATGTGCTTTTTGCTTGACTTGGCTTTGAAAGTCTCTAGATTGAGAAGCATGACTCTTAAACCTAGGGGTGAGTGCTTGAGACTTGCGTGGGGTTTTCTCTTAGATTGTGTTGTAGCTTTTAAGGTGTTTATGAGTGATTGGAGTGCTTTTGGAATGTATTTTGTAATTATGCTCTTGAAGTACTAGGTGAGGTAAATAAGTGAGTTAGACTTATTTTTATAGTTGTTTGTAGGTTTAATTTCACATTAAGGTTGACCTATGGGATATTATTAGACCCATGAAAGGATGTCAAATCGAAAAAGTGATTGTTGGGTGACTATGAATGAAAATGTCATCCTAGGACCAAACCATTGGACAATTTGGTCCTAAAAGAATGGTCTTGTGTAGGTAACTTGTGGGATTCTGCAAAGTTTTGGGAATGATGCTTGGGAGGAATATATAACTATGGACGAATGCAAATTGTTATGTGAGAAATTGAGTAGTGTGAATAGAGAAACAAGTCATGCAAAAGAGATAAGGATAGTTCACCTAGGCTTAGAATGTGTGCACAAGTCATGTTTTAGGTGCAAAGCCAAGTTGTCATTGCCAAATGATGAATTGTCAAATTTAGGTGTGTACAATTATAAGGTAATAAAAGTTTAGCCAAACAAATGGTTGAAATTCAGCATAAGCTTTCTCAAGTAGTTGACAATTACAAGGAGTTGTATGACAATTTACAATATCTAAAACCTTTGGGGCTAAATTATATCACATGATTCTTTTCATCATCAACGGCCGGTTCTTTTTGTCAACTTTTTATGGGGTGTCTACTTGTGATTGTCTTTGTTTTGTTAGTGCTTTGTAATTTGCTTTACATTTTCAATGTAAAAGTTTATTGTTTCAAAATAAACGTCATGTTTTATTTTGAAGCAACTAGATCACGATCCCCTTATTTTCCCACACTTTGAAGCTTTCACGAGCTCTTTTTGGATGTTTCATGGTTTACAAAGCTTCTAACAAATATGCATTGATGTGTGATGGATCCAAGCTTTTCCTTGCTCTTGCACTTGGTTTTCAATGCCTCCATGTCTTCATAACTCTGTATTAACATATTCTTAGGTTATAGAGATCTCTAATGGCCTATATAGTTAGCTTTGGACATGTTTGAGCTCTAAATTACATCTACACTTGGCCTTGGGGTGTTTATGGGACTTTACATTCAAAAGGAATTCATGGGATGAGCTATGTTTACTATGCGTTTAACATTGTCATGTTTGGAGCAACACCGAGATGCCTTCACTTTTTAAGTCAAGGGTTTGTCCACATTAGTTGGGAGGGGAGAGGTGCAAGCCTTTATATAGAAAAGTGAAGAAGCAAAGGCCCCACTTACTCCTTTTTGGTTGAAGTCAAATTCGACTAAGGCTCATTAGGGTCAGATTCTTAAAAGAATGCGAAGACCACTCATAATTGTGATGCACAACAAGCTTTAGATGAGGATATGTAACACAAAATCAAAATCCCCGAGAGGGAAGAAAATAAGAAACAATACGAGGTCTGCTGGAGTGCGAAGACTGTCGGTGGTGCCATGTGGCACCCGATCATGGAGAGTTAGATCGACAAGTTGGGGTGAAAAATCGGTTGAGGCGGAAAAAGAGTCCCAGTAGAAAAGTCGTGATTGGGCCACATGGACCAATCATATAAGCTTCGATGTCGAAAAGAATGAGGGAAGGAAGTTAGTGGGAAAGAATGGAGGTAGAGCTCAAAGCCCTTGACTAATGAGGTGTTAGGAAATAAGGGATAAAATATGTGGAAAAATACCACACAAAATCACAATAGTAGAAACTAATATGCAAAATAATATCATAGATCTGAAATAAAAGTGTGGAAAATAATAGAACACAACATAGAGACAATATTTAATGTGGTTTGCCCAATTTGAACTACGTCCACTAAGAATCACTTGCTCAAATTTTATTACAAGCCACCTCTTTCTCTCAACACAATACCCAACTTTATTTGGAGTTATACTCAACAAAATCTCCTGAATTCACACTTGAACTCACACATCTGTAATGATATGTCTCCTCTATAAAAATCCCAAAAGTACATCAATAGGCAACTACTTAAGCAATTTTACAATACTATGGGTACCAAAACCATGGGCCAAAACCGCCCCATAAACCTATGGGTCAAAAAAATCTCGCCCATATGAGAAGAGCATGCTTGTTGAGATATTAAACATGTTTTTCGAGGCCAACCCTTTTTTTTTCCCAAGAAAACTGTGAAGAGTGTACAATACTTTTAGTGGACAGTCTTTAACACTCCCACACATGAAAATAGACTCCACAACATAACAATCTCCCACTTGGAGACTAGTTTTCCTTTGAGCAAGCTTCTCAACCCTTCATTGTCATCTGTGAAGACCAACCAAAGTTGAACATAGCTTTAGTTTCTCCCTTGTGACCACCTTGGTCATCATATCTGCAACATTCGATTGGTATGAATCTTCTCTAGTTTCAACTTCTCTTCCTCCAAAGTTTTTAATGAAATGGTACCTTAACTGTATATGCTTTATTCTAAAGAGGAAAACAAAGTTCTTAGCTAGGTGTATAACACTCGACTATCACTATGTAGCTTCCTTCCTCTTGCTTATGCTCCAACTTCTCGGGCAATTTTGTAACAAAATCATCTCTTTGCTTTCTTCTTTTGCAACAATATACTCAATTTCCGTGGTTGACAAAGTCACCATCTTTTGTAGTTATGAAATCCAACTCACTTGTTGTCCCACCTATAGTGAAAACATAACTTGTTGTGCTCCTCCTGCTGTCTACATCTCCAACCATATCTAAATATACATTACCACGCAAAGTGGTGTCCGATCCATGCAGCAAAAAAACTATCCCCATCGTCCCTCTCAAATCATGAAGGATCCACTTTACTACCTCGCCAACGATCTTTACCTGGATCACTCGTAAATCTACTTGTTGTTCCCACTTTGTATGGGAAATATCGGGCCTAGTGCACACCATGACATACATCAAACTACCAACCACTCATGATTAAGGTACTTTGAACATTTGGTTTCTCTCTGCTCTATCTTGGGACACAACTCCTTTGATAACTTGAAATGGCCTCGCCAAAGGAGTCCCAATTGGTTTAGCATCCCGTGCATTAACCCTTCTAAGACCTTCTTAATGTAATCTTCCGAGATAAAGTTAGCTTTCATTCCTTCTTATCCCTAGATATCCTCATACGAGGATTTGTTTGGCTGCCCCCAAATCCTTCATGCAAGAAAGGAGTCACTTATTTGCTTCTTGAGTACTTTTATTTCTGCATGTTTTTTCTACAATCAACATGTCATCCACATACAAGCACATGATAATATAACTGCCATCTTGAAATTTACATACACGTAATGGTCAAAATGGCATCTAATATAACCTTGCTCCATCACGAAGCTATCGAATTGCTTATACCATTAACACCGAGCTTATTTCAGGCCATACAAGCTCTTCTTCGGTTTGCACACTATCTCCTCTTTACCATTGACCTCATAGCCCTTTGGCTACTGCATATATAGATCCTCCTCTAAATCACCATGGAGGAATGCAGTCTTTACATCTAGCTGCTCTAAGTGCAAGTCTTTTACTGCCACTATTCCAAGAATAATTCTAATAGAAGTCATTTTTTCTACATGAGAAAAAATCTCATCAAAAGTGCAAACCCCTTGACCACCAACCTGGGTCTTGTATCTTTTCTTTCCTCCTTCCTCTTTAGCTTTGTACACCCACTTGTTTCTGCAATGTTCTTTTGCTTTTGGGTAACTTCACTAAATCCAAAGTCGGTTCTCTAGGAGAGACTAGTGCTCCTCATTCATGGCTTGCTCCCACGTCTTCCCGACATCTACTGCATTGCTTCTTCAAAGCTCTATTGCTCACCACTTTCGGTGAGTAATAAATAATAAAGAGAAGGAGAAAAACGTTGAACTGCTATTCTTTCCTTAGAAGACCTCCTCAATATAGGAGTTTGGGGTTCTGTTGGGTTCTGAACTTATTCATGTGCCACTTTCCCATCTGGAAGATCCTCTACCATTGCATATTCTTTCTTAGATTCTTCCTTGTTTTCTTGCAGTAATTTGTTGCTTATACATAACTTTCTTATTAAATACCACATCCCTAGATTGTATGATTTTCTTGTCCTTAATACTCCAACATTTATATCCAAAGTCATCACCACCATGTTACCAATGAAAGTACATTTTTCCGACTTAGCCTTTAACTTGGTCCTATCATCCTCATCAATATGGACAAACACCTCACATCAAAAGACTCTAAGAAATGAACAATCAATTATCTTACCATACCAAGCCTCTTTAGGTATGCCTCCATCTAAGGTACTTAAGGGTCCTCTGTTTTCAAGTACACAATTGTGCTCTCCGCTTCAACTCAAAAAGAAAGAGGTAGTCCTGCATGTAAACTTAAGCTCCTAGCTCGTTTCATTATTATCCTGTTAATCCTTTTTGAAACCCCATTCTCTTGCAGAGTTTCGAAACCGTCTTTTGCAAAACACCAAAAGCTGCTGCACCGAGTACAACAACACAAAAAGCTACTGCACCTTAAGTACAAGGAACTAATAACATTAACCAACACAATTCTTCTACAAAATTTGTGAGACACCTTGAAAGCTTGGTAGATTTTGAGGGCAATGGAGATAGTGGGATCCCGATTTGAAGCCTTGAACTTTCTTGTAATCTTTCCATTCTTCCAAGCCATAGGGATGCACTGGAGTCACAGACTTCTTGGATGTGTACTTGCATAAGGTCCATTATAGCACTTTGCATAGCCAAGAAATTGTTGTATTTTCCTCAAGAATCTTAAACTTGGTTTCCAAAGAAATAATGCTATGTACCTTGGGATATGATAATATAATATATATGGGTTGATGGAGATGTCGACATGTGGCACGCATCCCCTTAGTTATATGTATGGGTTCACATGGGATATGATAATATAATGTATATGGGTTGATGGAGATGCCGAGCATGTGGCACACATCCCCTTAGTTAGTTATATGGGCTCACATAGGAATTAATTATATTGGGTAATGGGTCGGCCTACATTGGGATTAGGTATTACCCATCCTATTTAAAGGATGTGAGTATCATTATGAGGGAATGTATGTATGAGTTGAGTCTTCTACTTTGTAGAGGTATATTGGAGGTGTCCCCCTCGAAGTGGATTCCCATCTTGTGAGATTGTGGAGTTACTCCTTAAGGAGCATTGTATGGTGTTGCCCTACCTTAAGGGTATTATTATAAATATATTGCATATTAGGGCATCTTGGCATCCCATATATCTTGTGTTGAGTTATCTTCTGTAATTTATTTATTTATTATATGCAAGGTTCTTATCAAGTGGTATTAGAGCAGTGATCGAGCAATTTGTGGGATGAAACCCATGATGTTGGTGATTCGTCTATATCTGGATATCAACATGGAATTTTTAGATATTTTTGTGGGGAGTGGATACATAGTTCAAGTGATCTTCCCTCCAAATTTCAGATTTTTTGGAGCTGTTTTGCAAAAGTTGTGTCTTTTAGGGTTGAAACCCTAATTCTACGGTTTCGTCTATATCTTCTGAATAATGACGAATTAGGAAATAATTTTTTTGGGTTGATGGTAATATATTAAAAGGTGATACCACTGAAATTTCAGAATTTTTGGATATATTTTGTCAGAGTTATTTTAGTTTTATTATTTTTTTCATATTTTGCTCCACAGGCCGCAATTTGAGGAATTTTCCTAAATTTCTTACATTTTCAAAAATCTCTCAAAAATTTAGTGAGGGTTACTTCTTTGTGTTTTCAGATTTGAGGCTGAATTATTGACGAAATCATGTCAAAGGAGTAAGTTGGTGAAACCCTAATTTTTATGCATCATGGATATACCAATTTTCTATGGTAATGGGGAAATTGATGCGAAAAAAATGGTGGATACAATTTAAACAAATGTATCATTTTGGATTTAATCGATAATAATAAATTTGAGCTTCCACGACTTACGGCTTACATGTACTATCAATAAAAATCATAAGTTCAAAATATTCAATAATCCTCTTCCAAAACACAATAACAAACCATATTATTCCTTAGCTAATCATGCATATCATACAGTTCCTCCTCCTCATGCATCAAGGGATCTCGATTTCTTAGTTTTTCATGTTAACATTTCTCCACCTATCATTTCTTTCTCTCATCACGATTATCATGTTGAATTATCTTCTAATCAATTACACATTAGTGCCTTGATCGAGATCTATCCTTATCAATAACACCAAATTTGATCCACAATGGCTCATCAACGCTTGTTCTGTTCCACTTCTTGTTTTTATTGGATATCCACTTTCACAAATTTCATATCCAATGAACAACTCATATGGGGTTTTCAAATTTCATGTTACCGTCAGTCCTCTCACTATGATAGTGCCCTTCCTTGTAGGACAAACGGTCAAATGGTGTGACATGCTCTTAGCTTCAATTAGATTCACAAGTATCAGTCCATCATATCCATAAATCACTTGTGTCTGAAATTCATTCATAATAATCAAGTTGTCTCTATCATTTGTGTGCCTACATCTACTCCATGGTCCGAACCTCCTCTTGAGGTTACCATTACATCACATAGACCATCGAATTCCCCATGTATTCTCAAACCTAAATCACAATCCACTCCTAGCTCACCCATTTTCTCACAATTTTAATAGTCTCATCACTCTTCCAGTCCAAGTACATCAGCCTAGGTCAATCACTAGGAAATATCCTATATCTCGTCCTACTTCACTTCCTTGTCTCACTTTATGCAAATGTTCATCACCTCCACATTCTCCTCCACATAGGCGTTCATACACTCCATGTTATTCTCCACGTAGGCACTCATCACCTCTATAGTATATTCATTTCTCACATGCATATAGGCTTCACTCACCTGCACAACACCTATCTCATACACCACCACTCTTAGAGCATTTTCACACACCTTCATCTCTGCCAAAGCATTAGATGGAGGGATTTCATCTTTTACTTTTATTGGATAGTGCACTCACCATCACACGCTTGGGGAGAATCATGCTTATTTTCTCATACCTCTAGCATCAACATGCATCTTATATTCTCATACCACATATATATACATCTTGATACCTACTCATATCATTATTACTCGATGATGCACTCTCATGCTTTTGTTCACACTTGACTATTGAGGGCATCCTATACACATAAACCTCACACACTGCACACTACACTTCATCTTATACATGACACACTTGAAACACTTCTAGTGTATACTTCTTACACATATTCATCTTTGCACAATCAACATACTTGTCACAATCAACGTACTTGTGACTTATTCTTCCTATCACACATATTCAACAAACAAACAATACATACCCTCCTCGCATGTTCAACACGCAACACACTCAACATATTTATAGCGTACTTCACAATTTCATGATATAAATCTCTTACATCATATAGCACATCTATCTTGTACATAATCAACACCATAATTTTCACAATATACACATCTCAACAATCTACATCACACATGTAGCACGTCTATAATCGATCTCTTTCAAAATCAACAATACATACTCGACATATCCCACAACCAACATGACACATTACCCTATGACACGCTCTTTTTCTTCGGTCCATACTCGACTGTTGAGGGTCTAAATCAAAATTGAACCTCACCTCATCACTCTTATGTTAGTGTACACTTTGATCTTCACAATCACTCAATCAATATTTTTATCATACCATGCGACATTCCTAACTAGTATCTTATTTACACATATCGTGATATATGCTTTATGCTAAATCATCACTCCTTCTAGCTTATTATTCACACATATCGTGATATACGTTTTATGCTAAATCATCACTTATTATAGCTTATTATTCACACATATCATGATATACACTTTATGCTAAATCATCACTCCTTTTAGCTCATTTTTCACGTATGTCAAGATATATGCTTTATGCTAAATCATCACTCCTTCTATCTTATTATTCACACATGTTTTGATACGAAATTTATGTTAAATCATCACTCCTTCTAACTTATTATTCACACATATCGTGATATACACTTTATTCTAAATCATCATTCCTTCTAGCTTCTTGTTTACTCATATCGTGATATATGATTTATGCTAAATCATCACTCCTTCTAGCTTATTATTTACACATATCGTGATATACACTTTATGTTAAATCATCACACTTTCTGACATCCTACTCATACACCTCATGATAAGCGCTTTAGGCTAAATCATCACCTCATTCTAAAACTTTAAGATCGCTCATATCTATGTTGCATTCAATATCTTAAAAAAATCATCATTCTATATTCACCGTTATGCACTTAATTCATCAACTATTTCTACATATAACACATCATTCAAACCATTTTACGATGATGCACTCTCATTTACAGTTCATTCTTGATCAGCTGAGGTGGAATAAAGAAATGAACCTCACTTGTATACAATTTCATTCAAACTCACTTGGGGGAACACACCCTATCACACTCACTCTACATTCCATTCCATCTACACTCTACAGAATGTTACATATCTTGGTCACACTTAGTCTTGCTTATATTTACTTGTTACATGCACATCTTGTTACACATGTTAGATAGTTCTCTTGTATGTCATTATATTTATCATATGCACGTAAGCATTCACTTGCCTTTCTAGTTTTGATCGCAGATTCTACGGATCTATTATACGTAGCATGGATGCCTAGCGCAACACCTATTACCAGTCCCACAGTGGCTCCTTGGGGCATCCACTTTCATACACTATAGGTGTTATGGTTTCATTTTTTCATAACACACTACTATATTGAATTATATATGTTTTGACATAATTTATATCTTTCTAAGGTTCGACATGTGCTTTGTGTGCAACATTTATTTTGCAAGCATGTTTGTTACCGTAGTTGTTTGTTACATTGCTTGTTCTTTCTTATCATTGGTTGTCACTATTTGTGGAATTTTCTCTTTGTCTTGTGTGCACACTTGTCGATTTTGGCTTCGTCGGCATTGATTTTATTGCCACACTTGTGAGTGGAGCCCACTTTTTACTGATCTACTATGTCTTATTTTGTGTTTACATTATCTACTTGTGTCTTAGCTTACATTGTCTACAATTTCTACTAGCTTAATTTTACATGAGTGTTCATCTTTTCTTGTACTAAAACTTTTCTCCTAGAACTTTGTTTGGATGTGCCTTGGTTTCTACCAATCACATTCCCTTTCCCCTTTAGGGTGAGATATCCAACACATTGGTACATCCTCCTTTGGGCCGTATACTCCTTGAAGAACATCCTATGCACCCCAAACAAGGGGGCATCATTTAGGTGAATTAGTCATCTCATAGAGTGTTATTATACAATGCATAACATAGTTTCATTACAAGACATTTTTAGTATGAGGTCTCAAAATTAGAATTGGGTCCTTATTACAATGATGCATTTCATGGATGTCTATATTGAGGGACAATTACATAGTGATTGGTAGTTTAGCACAGTTTACAAAACTCTACATATCAGCTCTTACAAGGTACACAATCTTTAACACTTACATTTATACACATCATCTACATTGGTGTTCTACATGGCAGAAAGTAGTTAAAGATTGGAGAATGACACCGAACTATTCTCCCTACACTTATTCCATTTCATTGGTGTGAGATCGCCCAAAAAAATTGTGCATTGACAACATCTTCGGGATCCTTTCTACACTCTTTTTCTTAACAGATCAGTGCACATGTTCCTTTTTCACATTTTCAGCATTTTTACAAACTATTAGATTGGGATTGGGAGGAAATGGAGGATATTTTCTTAGCTAGATGGGAAACAAAAAAGAAACACAATTTTATTAAAGAAGAAGAAGAAGCCAAAGAAGAAGAAGAAGCGAAGCAACATCGGAAGAAGAAGAAGAAGAAGAAGAAGATGATGAAGTTTTTCACAGGATAGTGCATCTCCAAGGAAGGAAGCTTCAATATTTTAGTTTGAAGGGTGCATGCAAAGAAAAAAGGTAATTATTTCCTTAAACCCTAGCAGCAAATATAACTTCATCAAATAGGGATGTAGCTAACAATCTACATGTGCAAACAAAGCATATCAAGGAATCTCAAATGGATGGTAAGCATATTCAAGTTTTTGAAGATTTAAAGCTTTCTATGGATAAATATGTTTTACATACAGATTTTTATGCTTTAGATATGGATGGTATGGATATTGTTCTCGGATATCCTTGGTTAGAGACAGTGGGAACAGTTAATATTAATGTGTAAAATAAATTCTTGAAATTATGGTACAAGAGAAAGAAAATTACATTGCAAGATATCACACTTAGCAAGGAAAAAAGTAATGTAAAATTGGATCATGAAGATGAATTTGAAGATGGTGAAGAAGGGAATAAGGATGAATCAGAAGGAGAGGATGAAGAACATGATGAAAAAGTAAAAAATAGTTTCTCTACTCAAGAGAAAAAAGAAATAGCAAACAAGTTAGAAGAGGAAAATAAAGTGGAGGAAAAGATTGATAAGGTTGAGCATACTAAGGTTGCACCATATAGACACCCACATCATCATGAGAGGAAAAAATCATGGAGACATGCTAGGACACACAAGGGCAACAATCTATATGGATATACAAGGAATTGGAGGAGTAATAATTTTGGCTATACATGGAATCAATGGAACAATAATTATATGTCATGGAATCACATGAATAATAATTATGGATATGCATGGATGCCAAGGAGGAACACATATGGACCAGGATGGAATCAGATGAGCACAATGGAATATGGAATCATGTTTGGAGTAACATCACCCACTAGGATTTCATATGGGTGGTTAGATGATGGAGCATGACGAAAAGTGTGCAATAATTTAAAGCACACTCATTATATGTCTTCTTCTTATGTTTCGAGGATGAAACATGTCAAAGAGGAGGAAATGCTATGTACCTTGGGATATGATAATATATATATATATATATATATATATATTTATAACAGTTCATTTCATCTTTAGGGCTTGCGTTGGGGTCGAGGCTTGCTCTTTAATAGTAGACTTAAGAAGGAATTCTACATTTTCTTCAAGGGTTTTAACCACATTAGCTTGCATGTTAAATTTATTTTCCAAACTAGTTACAACATCAATATCGGGGAAAATAGAGGGGGGGCTATCATCTACCACAATTTATTCACCCTTCATGCTAGAGCCCACAACTTCCTTGCCTTTATTGCTGCTACAAAGAACCCTTTTAGGGGTGGCTCTGAGACAGAGTCTCTGTACATTGGATTTTTAGACCAGATACAAGTTTGCTTAGGGAGGGGAGAAACCACAATAGGGCATGGGTCATTGCCAACAACACTAGACAGTATTGACTAATGAGATATATGACACCTTGATGGAGAGGGATAGTCCTCTTATGGCCTTGAACTTCAAGAATGGATTTTTCCATTGATTTCAGAATGTAGTAGGAGAGGCTTACCTTCACCTCACGCCTAAAGTGGTTGAGTAGGACCAGATGATACTACGAACGATGGAGAATCTCCCTTCTAAAGTGACATAACATACCATCATCCATGTCACCTCATCATATGGTTGCGGAATAGAAGAAACTAGAATGCCCTCCTTTTTTATGTCAAGATTCTTCGTCATCCAAAAACAACCTTCCTTCTGCTTCCTTATCCATTTTTTACTGAAAAATTTATTCCCTTCCATCTTTGTTGGGTTTTAAAATGTTACTTTAACAAAACCACAGTCAAGGGACAACAAGTCCCTCCTCTTTATGGGAGAGGTTCCCTTATTGAAAGCAAGCAACAAAGCTTATATACAAATGTACAACTTTCATCTTAAGGCTGGACCTCTGACATCTTGAAATGCTTTTATACCAAAATAGATTATCAATACAAATGAATGGAAGAACTAAAGAAAGGAAAGAGCAGAATATAACAATACTTTCAGGAAATATAGATAGTAGAGTATTACCTATACATACCGATCAAGAGTGGTACAGAATAAAATCATTCACGTTCACAACATAAGATATCATTCCAGACATAAAGTTCTAGAAATCATACAAAGTTTCTTATCACGAGAAGATAAATGATCCACAAATTTCAGTAAGCAAGAGGGACAATGGAGGAAGATAGAGAAAAGTGGAAAATTCTACGTATTGATTTACTTTTGATTATAATTACACTTCAAAAGTATCAGATTCCAACATTTGCAATGAGCCAAGCTCTTACATTTATAGATGAAGCAAAAAGAGGAGGAGAAGAGAAGGAAGAAAATCTAATTTGGAAGCTCAACCACCAACCATCAATGCCCCTGTAAATCTACCTCCAATCTATCAAATCTTGTTCTGCATGTCTTTGGCATGCATTTGAAGAAGGGAGGATGGAAGATCGGCTCAAATCTGATTTGTTTAAAACAATTTGATCATGTATTAATGGCTTGAAAGGTGTTTTCCATATTTTCACCCAAATCAATGTATCCAGTTGGTTCTCCATGTCTGTTTGGTGTGTTGGAGAAGGAAGGATGAAGATCGGATAAAATCTGATCTGTTTGAAGCAATCATATCCTGTATTAATGGCTTGAAAGACTTATTCCATATTTTCACCCATCAAAGCCTGCTAAAAATAATATTTTATGCTTCCATGGCGTAGAGGAGACCAAGAAATTTCCAACAGTATAAAATTTGTCGAATCTCGAACACCTGGAGTGAAATTTATGCTCATTTGAAATCGAATCAAGTATAAAAATGGCGAAAAGTAATTTTTCGCAAAATGGATCCGCGGGCCCAAAATTGAAATTGCGCCTTTAGCGCAAAAGATGCAAAAGTGCAAAAGTTCCCCACAGCCCCGCAAGCCCACAACTTCACATTTTGCATTTGGGTTTGACACGTGGCTTTAAGTTCTCGAGTGGTAACGTGGGCTCAGTCGTGGTTTACTTTATCAATTTCGCCCTTTATGGAAACAAGGCTTAAAATCTCAAAGTTCTCCTTGACCCGCCTTCTGGGCTCAACATTTGACTTTTTCGACGCGGGCCTAACATTTGAATTTTTCCTTTTATGGAACCAAAATTCCCAAAATGCTTCGATGGCCCGCCTTCCCGTTTTTGACTTGAAACATGGCCGCGTGTCCCTTTATGGGCCTACCTTTGGATTCACCTCTTGAAAGAGTGAAGAGACACGTAGCTCCTTCCGCAGCTTTTTCACTATTTCTTTGTGTTTTGGCTAAGTCCCTTTTGTTTGGTGGGGCCATATGTCTGACCCTAGACATGTGGAGGCTTAAGCGCACATTTGGGACCTACCTCCATATTTTACTATTGAAGTTGCGGTGGTGACACGTGGAGGCTTCCGTAAACCCTTCTATACTTAGTTGATTCAACAGTGGCTCTACCCTTCTTTGAATTTGAATACGTGGCGAGAGCTGCGGACACTTGGCGACCCACTCTAAATTCTTCCTTTGAAGTTGTCTTTGAAGAGACACGTAAAGGATCCACCGCCTACACTTGGAATTTTAAACGTCGGCTCTATCTTCTTTTCGGACTTGGGACATGTGGAAAGTTATCACTCATTTGGGGTTTCACCTTTGACTTCGACCATTGAAGGCACACCATTGAGACAAGTGGATACTTCGCCGGTTCTTTTATACTTAGCTGATTCAAGCCTGTTGCCCATTTGACTTCTGTTGGACCCTAGACACGTGGAGGGTTGACACTAGTTCAGGATCTCTCTTTGGGCCACTCCTTTAAAGTTGCGCCGATGAGGCATGTGGAGAGCTAGCGCATGTTTGGGGAACTGTCTTTGGCTTCGACCCTTGAAGGTGCATGCCGATGAGACTTTTGGCGCCGTCCACTAGCCTTATATTTTTCAATGATCGATTTAACTTTTTGAGGCTCTAACCACATGGAGGGCTTACGCACATTTGGGGTCTCCATTTTTGTGCACCATACCAAAAGTGTCTTTGGTGGCACCTTTTGCGAGCTTTTTCTATACTTAGCCAATTTGGGCCTCGATTAAACAATTGCCTTTCTCCACTTTGAATTTTGATGCGATCCACGGCCATAGAAAAAGGTTTTGACAATTTCATTCGAATGGAGGAAATAATTTAGAGGGGAAAAACTCCACCCTTCACGCCTAAAAACAAATTGCTCCTCATGGAAAGGACTATAAACAGACGACCATACAGGAAGACATAAAGTCTATCAAACCACGTGAAAGTTTTATCAAACCTGCAAGATTTAAAATTAACGGGGTGAGATTGTGAATGAGCACTAGCTTCTTCAAAGCATGAATTTTCCTATCTCTTTAGACTTCTCAATCTGCTCAAACATCTCTCAAAGGCACCAACTCAATTTTTTTGAAATTTGACTAGAAAAACAAGGGGATTTTGAGGGAGACAACAATTGGCTATTTCTCGGGGATGACTTGGCTTGGACAAAGGAATGAGGTAAGATTGAGAACCATAGAAAAACTGGGAAAATAGACCAATGCCTTATCCATTGGGCAAATAGAGTCAAAGGTAAAACCAATACGAGAAGACACACACACGAGAAGGAAACAAACCAAAAGGAAAGACAAAAAAAAAAAACACGCACACAATATATACGGAAGAATTTGCTAAGTGCCTAAGACTTGAACAAATTCAAACAATACCTACTATAAGGAAGTGGGAGAGGAGATCCATCCATGTAATCCAAGTAGAAAGAATTTTCTAGAAAAGTGTTCGATTTTGAAAGGACCAAGCCAAAGAGAATCAAAATTACCATGGCTTCCTTGAGGTTCATGTCTTTTGTCCCATAAGAATAATGTCTCCCGCTTGAAAATTTTGGGCCTAGCCTTCTTATCAAACAAAGCTTTCACCTTAATTTAATGGTGAGATCCTATCAAAACTTGCATCCTGTCTTCATCCAACTTTTGAAGATACATGATCCTCTATCTCGATGTAGGAGCATCAAGGACCAAGGCATATAAGGTCATACAAGACCATGATAAATGTTGTCTATAGGTGTGTTAGAGTTAAATATGTTGTAAAAATGAATATATGCTTGTAAGAAGTTGATAGGGTGACTTGACTTGGCATTTAAAGGGTAATATGGGCTAAATAAGGACTTCAAATGCCATGTCATCATGTTTTTAGTCCATGACGAGTTGGAAGAAGTATTGGATTGATATCCATTAATATTCTAGGATTAGAATATTGATTAAGTCTTGTTAGGGTATTGTGTAGTTGGGGTTTAGTGGAGAATGTTAGAGTCTATTCATAACCAGCTAATGAATACCTATTTCATAGGTGATTCGATGGAGATGAAGTAGAAACGGGGGTTCTCAAGGTTTTTAGAAGGTGGAGCGGTGAATAAAAACATGTGTAGGATGTTTGAAAGAAGAATTATACTCTAGTTTACATGAAATAGCTTGTTTTGACCCAGTGCACAAGAACCCTGGTAGGATAGCAAGATAGAAACCCTCCATGACCTTCAAACGATGTAAATCTCTTGATTGTTAGCATGGAAAGATTCTACAGGTGATGTGGATCACATTGGTAATTTTTGTATGTTTTGAAAATGCATAGTTTGGATTTTATAGCAAATTATTGCCTCTCGGGCCTGAACTAGGGCTTCGTATATCTTTTTATTCCATGGATAGAATTACTTGAAACTTTTACAATATCTCTGCATTGATATGATCTAAAGATCATCCAAATTTGGTGAAGAATGATCTTGTGTCGCTCAAGCTATAGGTGACTGTGTATTCGAGATACAACAGTGATGTATAGTTCACAGTCAAATAAAGAACATACACAGTTTTTGCATTATAACATGACTAATCATGATGATAGATTGATATGATGGACAAAATAGGGGTATATTGGATGTATTTGCATGATCTCAGGTCTGAATGCATGAAGCTATTACCTTGTTAGCATATAAAAGATGATTGCACAGGATTAGGACTGTATTTGGCAAGAAAGGAGGGTTCAAACATGAAGGAGATGGACACAATATGATGAAAATACACTAATGGGAGGGAACCTATCCAGGTATATTTGTTGAAATGAATGACATTGGGCATATAGGTACAAGGGAAATTCCTTCCCTCTATTTATGTCAATCAGTTGCATACGGTGGTCAGGATTTTGTGTTAGTCCACAATAAAATGTTCAAAGGGCTAATGTCAAGGAGAAGTAGAGTTAAGTACCTGTGCATGAATGTTGGATGATGACTATCCTAGTACTATTAATGTGTTCCATGATTCTAGAGAGAAATCTACCAGTGATTTGGAGTAAATGTAGACTGTGTAGGGGTTCTAGGGCTGTATAAGTCACTTCAAAAACATACAAGGGAGGTGATAAAGGAAAAACCTAGATCTAGGACAGTATATGGAGCTCATGAATACCTCAACCATTGTGAAGGGAGGTGCTTGAAATTTTGTGGGTATGCCATTAAAGGAACCAACTAATTATGTATTAAGAGTTTGAGTTGGATGCTTTTAGACTAAGTTCAGTCTTGAGGGCAGAGTGTTGAGATTGCACACTAGTAGAGAGATGCTTGAGCATTCATAAAGGAACTTGAAACATTGGGTTGTTGCCTTGGTCATGTTCAATCAGGAAGAAAAGAGCTTGTGACTATATTGAAGAAGAGCTCCATTTGGAGGCAAAGGTGTATGGTAAGAGAACTCAAGAAGGTATGAATGCTAGAGACTTTATGAACGGATTTTGTAGCTTGGGACAGTCATGAAGATTAATATAGAAGTTCTTTACATCTATTATATATTGTTTTAGTGATCACAAAGTGATCACCTTTGTTCATCAAGTTAACTCTCCTCCAGTTGTTGTTTTCAAGTGGTAGAAGGTACAAGTTCTCATTGGACCTCAAGGAGATAAGAACAAATAGATGATGTTGCATGAACATCAATTAATGATCCTCTAGCAGGGGTGGATGGAGTAATAGAGAAAGTTCAAGCTCTTGAGTATTGTAGAGAAAGATAAATCTAAGGACCCTACATTATCCAAGTAGAAAGAAATTTTTCTGAAGAAAGTGTTTGATTTTGAAAGGACCAAGCCAAAGAGAATCAAAATTACCATGGCTTCCTTGAGGTTCATGTCTTTTGTCCCACAAAAGAATAATGTCTCCCGCTTGAAAATTTTTGGGCCTATCCTTCTTATCAAACAAAGCTTTCACCTTCAGCTGATGAGCTGAGATCCTATCAAAAACTTGCATCCTGTCTTCCTCCAACTTTTGAAGATACATGATCCTCTTATCTAAGGAACTGGTGAAACTTGTATTTTCAATAACCTTCATTAAGGGCAAGGCTAACAATTCCATTGTTAGTGGCAGTCGAGCTTCAACACCATACATCACCTAGAATGGAGACATCCCAATTGCTCTTTTGGGTGTAATTCTATCTGCACAGAGAGCATCATAGAGCTTCTTGTGCTAATTCCTTTGAGAGTCATTGACAAGATTTCTGACGATGGTTACCATATTCTTATTTGTTGATTCTACTTGTCCATTCCCTTGAGGATAATAATATGAAGAATGAGCAAGGGAAATTCCATAGCCATAGTAGAAATCCATCATCTCAGAAGAAGAAAAATTGGAAGCATTATCAATAACAATTTTGTTTGGTACCCCAAACCTTATCAAGATGTTCTCCTTTATGAAATTACACACCACCTCGAAGTAGTGCTTTTGGTTAGAATAGCCTCTACCCACTTTGTGAAGTAATCTCATGCTTGATTAGCACGTGAGTATGTCAGCACTAGAAGGTGGGTTAAGAGTTCCTATGAAGTCCAATCCCCACTATTGAAAAGGCTCATTAATCACTATTGGTTTGAGTGGTAAAGCAACCAACTTAGGTCTCCTAACAAAAGTCGATAGGTTTCACACTTATCTACCCATTTCAATGCATCTCTAAACAATGTAGGCCAATAATACCCACACGAAGGATTTATGGGAAGTGACAATGAAGAGAAATGCTCTCCACAAACCTAGTCATAAAAAGCTGAAAAAAACTTCTTCATGTTGCTCTTTGTCCACACATTTAAGGAATCTTCCATCAATGCCTCACTTAAACAAAGCATTCTCCCATAATACATACTGTGCATACCTTAGCTAAATAGCTCTCTTTTCCTTGGCACTCAAGTGGGATGGACACTCTCCATAAGTAAGAAAATGTGCAATATCAGCATACCACTCATCAATTGAACCGAGGAAGAGAACAACAGGAACATCCACTGCTTTTGTGGACAATTCTTCATCAGCCCCTTCAACAATAAGCTCACATAAGCCTTACCCCGAACTAGCTTAGTTGGCTTGATATCAAGATCATATTCTTGGATTTTTTCTACCCAATTACCTCTCTTAGTTCCAAACTCTGTGTGTAAGAATAGACTTGATGGTTGTATCAGGTACAAGCACAACATAGTGATAATTAAGAATATAAAAATGAAATTGCTTGACAACTTTGACCACTACAAAAGCATGTTTCTCCATCATATTATATTTCAATTCATGATCTTTTAGAACATAGCTCATTAATGTAATTAGAAGTTCATGATCCTCGAAATTTCTCGAGTTAGCATAATGACCAAGGTACCCTTTGTAGCATAACAATAGATGATAAAATTCTTGCTTAAATAAGGACATGCTAAGATGGGAGTTTTAGCAATGGATTTCTTGATACCTTAAAATTCTTCTTTACCTTCGAAAGTCCAACCAAATTTTTTCTTTCCTTTCATCATGTGAGCAACACTCATAGTCAGTTCTACAAAATCTAGAATGAATCTCCTCAGGAAATTTATCTTGCCAAAGAAAGAGTGAACACCCTTTTTACTTGTGGGAAGAGGAATTCTTGGATTGCTTGAACTCTTCTACGGATCTATCTTGATCCCTTATTTGGAAACAATATGCCCCAGTAACTTGCCTTTAGTGACACAAAAGACAAATTTCTTAGGATTGAGAGAAACTCCATGTTCTCTGCATTTTTGAAGAACTGTTTCCAAATCTTAAAGATGATTTGCCCTTGCTTTGGAAAAAAAAGTCAAATAATGAAGGTACACAACAATACACTTTCCCTTTAGACCACCAAAAGCTAAATCCATTTGCCCTATAAAAAGTGGCACCAACATTGATAAGACCAAATGCATTTTCTTGTAGGAAAAGGTGCCCCAAGGGGTAATAAAGGTAGTCTTGTGCTGATTGGGGTCGACTTCCACTTGATTGTATCAAAGAATCCATCTAACATAGACAACATCTCGAGCACGAGACAACTTTTAAAACTTGATCCATCATGGGGAGTGGATAGTCATCTTTTAGAGAGGCCCGATTTAAATTCTGAAGTCTACACAGATGCGGATCTCACCATTCTTCTTTTTGACAGGCACAATGTTGGCAATCCATGTGGAATGATGTATAGGGAAAATAATATTTTCTCTTAGTAACTTCTAGATCTCTTGAAAAATAGTATCAACAACCTTAGGATTGTACTGCCTTTGCTTTTGCTTGAAAGGTTTGATCCCAGGTTTCAGAGGGATATAATGTTGCATCTTCTTTGGTTGAAAAGCCTTAAGATCATCATATGAATAGGTAAGAACATCAACATACTTCTTTAATAGGTTTATTGCTTTCTTCTTCTCTTCTTGAGTGTAACATTTTCCAATATTCACCACCTTGGGTTCATCATTGCTTCCAATATTGACCTTCTCATACTCAGCAGATTGTCGAGTCCCTTGAGAAGCTTTAGATTTGATGAACCTTTAGATTTTCAATGAACTTCTATCATGTCCTTTGTCAAATCTTTTTCTTAAGAGAACCATCCATCTTCCTTGATATCTTCCTCATTAGAGGACACATGTTCTCTAGGTAGAGTTTCATGTCCTTCAAAATATAAGCTGATTGAAGTTATCTTTAAGATCCAAGAAAGAGAGCAAGTGTTGATCATCATTGAAAACCTGCCAGTTTCTTACATTATCCGAAACACTACGCCTATGAATCATTTCAATGGTAAATTTCTCTTGAGATAAATCTGGATGAGGAATCAACAAAGATCCGAGAGATAGTAGAGAATCAACTCTAGTATTATTTTGTCTTGGCACAACTTCAATTGAGAAGGCATCAAGGAATTCAATGGAATCCCAAACAAGATTTCTGTAATCTTTCAATCTCCTATTCTTGACTTGGTAAAGATCCCTTATATGTTTCACAATCAACTCTACATCACCATGAGCACAACTGATTCCTTACTCCTATTTATTTTTCCTTGTTCAACCCAAGGATGAGAGCCTCATACTCATTTGTATTATTTGTGTTTTCAAAATGAAGCTTGAAAGAAAATGGATGAATCTTCTCTTCGGAAAGATTAACACCACACCAACTCTGGAACTAGCTGAAGAGCAACTTCCATCAAACTCCAAAGTCCAAATGCCATTGGGATCATGAATCATCCCTTAGGAAGACTCACCTCATCCTCTAACATGATCATATAATTGACATGCCCTATATCTTCATAGAGTATTTGTGCTTTTGGATCATCAGTCTTTTGCACAATATACTCAGTTTTCTTTTCTAGTAACAGCTTTCTTATTTTTCCATTGACTAGGATCAAAGCATGTGACCAGTCCATCTGAATTTCACCTCCTACCTCTTTACAGAAATTCCTACTCAAGCAACATACCATATGAGGGAGGAATATCAACAACCAAAATAGTGGCTAAGACCCTTTTCTCTGGAAAACAATGAAGGCTACTTGTGCATATTTAATCTTTCCAACCAAAGGAACTTTTCTACTCTCCATGGAATAGTTGGAACCAAAGGCACGTGTTAGAGTCGGGCCCAAAGCATGAGCTACTTTTGTGGGCATTACATTGTCTCGATGCTCTTGAGTTTATGACACATTTCTCGAGCTTATGGCTAGCTATGAGGAGAGTCACATAAAATGGTTCAATTTTCTCATTAGGGAAGTGACTGCAACCACAAGACTTGATTGAGGTGAGGAAGAGGGAGTGGGAAAAATATCTTTAGGAGTATTGGATGAGGCTTTGGATTTGGAATTGACAAAGTTTACCATTTTTGCAAAGGATTTTGGATGAGTCTGTAAAATTCTGCCTCTCGAGATTTAGATTTTTGTCTTCTTAGGTTGATCAATGATATCAAAAGATCCAGAGGTGGATGGGGAATCATTACTAGGAACTTGAGAAACTTTTGATTTATCAATTTTAGGAGTTGAAGGATAAGAAGTTTTAGAAACACAAGTAGAAGGAAAAGGATTAGCATTACTCACCTTTTGTGTGGAGGCAGTGGGAATATGAGCTCCTCTTCTTGTAACCATTGGAATAGTTATAGGAAACTCCTTGGATTTCTTAGCAAGCTACATCACTTTTTCTTTTATGTTCATTTGTTCCCGAGTCATAACAACATATGAATCACTATTCATATCTGCCACTCTTTCATCATATTCATCTTCATCATCCATACCTTCAGTGGTAAGGAAATGAACTTGAGATCCACCAAGTTCCTCCTGTTCTTCATTAACCTCTTCTTCTGGGTCTTCAAAGTCTTCATTAAACTCTTCATCATCAGGTTCTTGGACTTCACAAGTTGCATTGACTGGAACCTTGATAGGTGGGCCTTCAATAGCCAATTTATTTTGAGAGGGAGGTAACCGGTTCCTAGGCTGAAAATTCCTTCTTGGAATATCTTAATAAGGAGTATGTTGAGCCAATTGCTTTTTGATAGCAATGAGATCATTTGCAAGCTTCTGTACTAACTGATCAAAATTGGTTCTAGGGGAAAAGGAAGAAGAATATGCTTTAGATTTGGAGGATTCTCTTTTTTAGTTTACCAGACATGATTAAATCATCCTCAACACTAATAGCTAAACATGGCGATCAACATCCGAGTTGCAAGGTTAGCTCTCCTTAGTGCATAGCTTACTTTAGGAAACTGAGCATTGAGGAAGAAGAACTTTTGGATTTGATCTACATGATGAGTATTCGTGGTATTTTAAGAAATATCTTGTTGAATTTAGCCAAACTCCCTCATGGGTTCATGTGGTTCCTTCTTGATATGAGAAATTTAAGCCAAGAGGGCATGCACATCTTCAACGAGGTTTGAAACGTTTCTTAAACTGAAGTTGTCAAGGTGGTCCAATTAGTAATCGACCCAATAGGAGATGATAGACCAATCAACAATATTATCCGCAATGTTTCCACAAAGATCGATGGAGACGTCTTCATATTCAGCCCCAATAATCCCACATGCAACAATGAAGGCTGCAATGTGTTCATTTGGGTGTACTTTCCCATCACCTTGGAATTTATGAAAACCTTTCCTACTACTCCTAGGTAACTCATTCAATGGCTGAGGAAGAGCTAGGGGCCCAATCTGTTGTCCCCAAGGCAGAGGTGCTGCCATTTGTGGGAAGATTGTTTGAAGGGGAATTAAAACACCAACAAGTATCAGAGTAAGAAGATTAGGAATGAGTTGTTATGAAGGAATGCTATTCTTGGAATTTATGTCTTTAATGGGAGGTGTGAGTTTAGCTATATTAAACACTTAAAATTATATGACTTAGTTTTTTTTTTTTATAAACTTATAAGATCAGAGTCCGTTTGCCCGCATTTTGATGACCAAATCTTGTTATTTTTTTTTCCTTTGGTGAAACGTTAGATGTAGTAGATGTAGTCATATATCTTGGGATGGATTTTATTTTGTATTTTTTTGAGCAATATTTTTTTAATGATTTTTTCCGTGAAAGTGGTCTGAAAATATTTAGAAAACGGAGCGCTTTCCGTTTGCCCGCCATAACTATATCAAAAAATATCAAAATCAAATATATATTTTTTTAACGTGTATAGAATTTGTCCACGCTTGGGATGGTATAAGTTTTATCACATTTTGATAAGCGAAACAAAAGTTACAGTCTTAAACGTAGACATGAACATTCATGGGAAAAAATGTCTTAAAGACCTATTGTTAGTAAAAATTATAAAATGATATTTATCTTATTCTATTCACTTTAAAATCAATATTTCTACGAAGCTAACAGTCTCCCCTACGCGATGGCACCATTTTTGTGAAATGTTTTCAGTTTTTTAGCATGGTTCAAGTCTTTGGAAGAGCAGATTTGAGGTTTTTTGACCTTTTACACTTCATAATGACCTTCCATAGCTTTGGTTGGGGAAAAACAAAGATTTCCCGAGGCTTAGGTTCAGCAGATAGATCCGCGATCGTGGTTTATAAAGTGATCATGGTTTTTTTAACACAAACCACGAGCGCGCTTTATAAACCATGATCACGGTTTATAAAGCATGTGCGCTCATGGTTCATAAATCATATTTACACACATCCCAATGTCTGAATTACCATGTGATTTTTACTCTTTGACCTTACCGTATGAATTACTATGAAATTCTATCTTTTTTCACATTTTTCTTATCACCATAAGCAAAACATCATGGGAGACAAGAAACGAAGTCAAAAAAGGAAGTCATTAAGTAAAAAAACACCAAACGAATTAGAGGCCAACAAAATTCAAAATGCCGAGCTTAATGTGGAAACTTCGTGAATCAAGAAGAGGTTCATCTTCAACCCCAACTATCAGAAGCAATGAAGAACCAAGTAATGTTTCTACCATCAATGTTGAAGTTGAATTAAATACTCGTGATGAAGATGTTTTTACATCAATGTCAAGAAGAATTAATTAAATACTCATGATGTAGCAAATGTTGAAATCAAGGAGACAATGAAAATGTGAATAAGGAAATTCATGTTGAAACCGTAGAGATAGCAAAATTTGACAAAAACACCTCCTAGGATTTTACGTAAGAAACCTAATTTTTTATTGAAATTGATGAAAACATTTTGAAACCAATGTCCGACAAACTTTCGAATGACAAATCGAAGAAAAGCCATCAAATTTGGGATAATCATTTTGAAATTTTAAATGATTCCCAAAGATGTCAGCTTGTTGGTTAGTTTGATGAAATTGATTAAAA
The DNA here is from genome assembly GCA_018340775.1 of Taxus wallichiana var. yunnanensis. NCBI lineage: Eukaryota > Viridiplantae > Streptophyta > Pinopsida > Cupressales > Taxaceae > Taxus > Taxus wallichiana. The sequence goes on from CM031237.1 coordinate 758,993,346, forward strand.
TGAGACCTACATTAAACACCTTAGGATCGACAACATCTAATATACGTGGTCAAACCTCTACAATTGTTGAAAACCTTCATGATGCATATCACATCGTTGGTGTCAAGAGACGCACTAGGGATAGTAATATTGTGTCGTGTGTACTGCTACTAGTGTTGTAAGTGAATCAATAAAAAACAACGTTTGATTACGCAAACAAGTCAAATGTCAAGTTAATCAAAAACTCTAATGAAAGCAATTGAAAGACGTAATATCCTTCAATCACTCAATAACGCCGATTTTTGGGCATTTTTTGCTAGAGCACCGCGTAAGGACAAAAATAATTCTGATGCTATAAGAGAAGTTATTAAATTTTGGCATGATAACACTAGAGTTTCACCTAATACAAGAGATGTTATAAAATGGAGAGTTGGTTCTACTAATCGTGAACCACATCCAAAGCATTTCTTAGATATGACTCAAACTCAATTTTTTCGTAAGTTTGAACAAGAGAATCTGGAAATTAAAATTAGTCAACATTTTTTTGAAATGTTGAAACCATTCTATGTGAAAATCAACCACGCTCGCACCACTTGTTGTTGTAGGCAACATGTTGAATTTGTGATGCATTATGCTAAATTTTTACGTATTCATTCTAATTTTCATTCTGAAACTATGTTATCGAATGTGGTGTTCAAGTTCCACCAATATCTTCCAGGAATTTCATTCCTACTATATTTTGTGAAAAAGAAGTTGGACAATTTTTTTATAGTGGATTGTTTAGATGGAAGTCAGAAGTACATGTGGCATGGATTACCTAAATTGGAAAGTTACATCCATGAGAAAATTGAAGGTACAATAGACATAATTTAGTTGAGTTTGATAAATATAAATCAGTTGCATACCAGTTGAAAGATGGAAAAGAGTCTAAATGGTGTGAGCTAGTTACAGAACAAATGCCTGTTTTCCAATTTTTGAGAAAATTTAAGGATGAAATTGTTTATGAGTATGCTAGGCATACACATAGAGCTCGATGGTTGGATGAACAGTTCAAGCTATGCAAAGACACATTTCCTATTGGTACTATTGTTTCAGTGGTTGATTTTGCAGAGAATTACACATTGCAACCACAAATGGAGGTTCAATCGCAATATTACAACTCAGTACAAGTTGCCATTTTTGTGCATATAGCATTTCTACATTCTCCTGACAGTACAGAGAATGATCAAATTTTTTTAAGAGAGTACCACTTTTATATCAGTGATGATCGTACTCATTCTATTGAATTTGTGCAAGGGTGTTTCCAGTTATTTTATGGAAACTTGTCTGATAGGGACATCCACTTCAAACAACATTATATATGGTCAGATAATTACACGTCTCAGTTTAAGAATGCATGAATGTTTTATTGGATGAGAAGAATGCACGTCAAGATGGGTGTGCAACATATTTGGAGTTTCACTGAGGCTGGACATGGAAAAGGAGAGCATGATGGTGCAGGGGCATGTGTGAAAAGAGCTCTTGCAAGAGAAGAGTAAAGTACAAAGATGGTGCTAAATTAAAAGATGCAAAGAGCATAGTGGAATGGTGTATTGACAACATGGCCCGAGGTTCTCAAGAAAATTCCACAGTTCGCAGATATTTTTGGTTGATAGAGGAACAACAAATTGCTAACTACGAGGATTGTATGACACTCACTGGGTCCTAGTGATATGCACTCATTTTGTAGCTCAGACGCTACTTCATGGGCCATATGGACAAGAAAGTTGACATGTTTTTGTGCATCTTGTATCGAATTTGTCACTGCTGAGTGTGATTCACAAGAATGGGTGGATGGATGGATTTGTAGGCCTCTAACTCCGCTTCCTAGTTATCAACCTCCACAAGCATTATGACTTGTTTTTGCAGATGAAGTTGCAACATCCAAGGACTTTGATGAAATTTTGATTTTGGTGTGACAAGGTATTTATGGTTATTTATTTAATTTTTGTATTGAGTTATGTCCATTGAAATTTTAATATGTAATTTAAATTTGAGTTGTTCAACCTTTATTTTTTCAGAGGACATGTGTTTCATAGAATTATGATGTAAGACAATGAAGAAGGAACAAACTATTTCTTATGTCGTGCATCGAGGAAAGAAAGAAGTTGACTTCTCCTATTATAGATGGCGAAGATATTGAGTATCCTACAGGTGGTCAAGTGGTAGTTACTGAACTTGGCTTCGATGGTATCCATTAAAAAACTCCTCTGCTTGGGGTGTTTCAAGACTTTGAGACACACAGAAAATACTCTTATATTCGCATCTAGTTCTAGCGACAAATATTCAGCTGTATAGATATCGAGGAAGGCCTAATAACAAGATTTTCGAAGGTTCGAGAGTCGATCAAGCAATCTTGTCTCGCTATTCAGAGTAGATCCGATCCCGATGGTTCATTGGAATGAATTTACAATGCTCATGTCTATATATATATATAATTTTTTCATATATATATATATAAATTTGTTAGTTTAAAGATCTAGATTTAAGTTTGAATATATTTTATTTTAAATTTGTGTATTTTGTATATATAGATAGTATATGGTTTTGATTTGAAACTTAAATTTCTTTGACTAACACTTTTATGTTTAGGTTAGTGGTGCCGTAAAAGCTTCCACCTTCACGTGGTCGGGCATCGTTAGTAGAGAATTTTAAATTCTCAAGCTAAGAGAAGCTTTTTCATTGTTTGAAAAAGTTGTAAATTTTGAAAAAATTTTGAAAAATTTTGAAAAGTTGTAAATTTTGAAAAGTTGTAAATTTTGAAAAGTTAAATTTTGAAAAAGTTGTAAATTTTGTAAATGTTGTAAATTTTTTTAAAAAAGTTGTAAATTTTGAAAAAGTTGTAAATTTTGAAAAGTTGTAAATTTTGAAAAGTTGTAAATTTTGAAAAAGTTGTAAATTTTGAAAAGTTGTAAATTTTGAAAAATTTTGAAAAAAACTTTGAAAAGTGTCCCAAGTGTTTACAAGACCATACCTATGCGTGTGCACCGATATGGGAAGGAAAAAAAGAGAGGATATGTAGAGGGTCCCTACACCGAGGTTGATCGAAGACGAGACATCTCTAGGTGCCACAGAGTCCGAGTAGTCACCCGTCGAAGTTGAACGATATTTTGGTCTCATGGCTCTTAAGGGACTACGCCCGAACGAAGTAGCCCGAAAGCAACGACCTTGTCACGCACCAAAACACCACCTCCTCTAGCATTCACCTAGCCACCTGGACATGTCAACATAGTCAGTTTGGTGCCATGACCCACCGTTTGCAAAATATAGTGTTTGACAACCTTACATTGGCTCCAACTGCACTATTTCACGCGTTTGTCAAACAATAGGGCAGCGAGAGCACCAAAATGAGAAGGAAAAAAACCGAGAGAGGCTATTGTAGAGGGTCCCTACACCGAGGTGTCAGATTAGACGAGGCATCTCTAGGTGCCATGGAGTCCGAGTAGTCACCCGTCAAAGTTGAACGATATTTTGGTCTCATGGCTCTTAAGGGACTACGCCCAAACGAAGTAGCCCGGAAGCAACGACCTTGTCGCGCACCAAAACACCACCTCCTCTAGCATTCACTAGCCACCTGACATGTCAGTGTAGTTGGTTTGGTGCCATGACCCACCGTTTGCAAAATATAGTGTTTGACAACCTTACACTGGGCTCAACTGCACTATTTCACGCGTTTGCAAACAATAAGGCAGCGAGAGCACCGAAATGAGAAGGAAAAAAATGAGAGAGGCTATTGTAGAGGGTCCCTACGCCGAGGTGTTGGATCAGACGAGGCATCTCTAGGTGCCATGGAGTCCGAGTAGTCACCCGTCAAAGTTGAACGATATTTTGGTCTCATGGCTCTTAAGGGACTACGCCCGAACGAAGTAGCCCGGAAGCAACAACCTTGTCACGCACCAAAACACCACCTCCTCTAGCATTCACCTAGCCACCTAGATGTGTCAAGGCGTAGTTGGTTTGGTGCCACGACCCACCATTTGCAAAAATATAGTTTGACAACCTTACACTGGCTCAAACTGCACTATTTCACGCGTTTGCAAACAATAGGCAGCGAGAGCACCGAAATGAGAAGGAAAAAACTGAGAGAGGCTATTGTAGAGGGTCCCTATGCCAAGGTGTTTCAGATTAGATGAGGCATCTCTAGGTGCCATGGAGTCCGAGTAGTCACCCGTCAAAGTTGAATGATATTTTGGTCTCAGGGCTCTTAAGGGACTACGCCCGAACGAAGTAGCCTGAAGCAACGACCTTGTCGCACACCAAAACACCACCTCCTCTAGCATTCACCTAGCCACCTAGACATGTGCTGCATAGTTGGTTTGGTGCCACGACCCACCGTTTTTGCAAAAATATAGTGTTTGACAACCTTACACTGGCTCAAACTGCACTATTTCACGCGTTTGCAAACAATAGGGCAGCGAGAGCACCAAAATGAGAAGGAAAAACTAGAGAGAGGCTATTATTGTAGAGGGTCCCTACACCGAGGTTTTAGATTAGATGAGGCATCTCTAGGTGCCATGGAGTCCGAGTAGTCACCCGTCGAAGTTGAACGATATTTTGGTCTCATGGCTCTTAAGGGACTACGCCCGAACGAAGTAGCCTGAAGCAACGACCTTGTCACGCACCAAAACACCACCTCCTCTAGCATTCACCTAGCCACCAGATGTCGTGCATAGTAGTTGGTGCCACGACCCACCGTTTGCAAAATATAGCATTTGACAACCTTACACTCGGCTCCAACCGCACTATTTTCACGTTTTCAAAAACAATAAAGGGCAGCGAGAGCACCGAAATGAGAAGGAAAAACCGAGAGAGGATATTGTAGAGGGTCCCTACACCGAGGTTTTGGATAGATGAGGCATCTCTAGGTGCCATGGAGTCCGAGTAGTCACCCGTCGAAGTTGAACGATATTTTGGTCTCAAGGCTCTTAAGGGACTACGCCCGAACGAAGTAGCCTAAGAAGCAACGACCTTGTCACGCACCAAAACACCACCTCCTCTAGCATTCACCTAGCCACCTAGACATGTGTCAACACTAGTTGGTTTGGTGCCATGACCCACCATTTGCAAAATATAGCGTTTGACAACCTTACATTGGCTCCAACTGCACTATTTCACGCGTTGCAAAACAATAGGGTAGCGAGAGCACCGAAATGAGAAGGAAAAAACCGAGAGGATATTGTAGAGGGTCCCTACACCAAGGTTTTAGATTAGATGAGGCATCTCTAGGTGCCATGGAGTCCGAGTAGTCACCGTCAAAGTTGAACGATATTTTGGTCTCAGGGCTCTTAAGGGACTACGCCCGAACGAAGTAGTTCTGAAAGCAACGACCTTGTCTTGCGCACCAAAACACCACCTCCTCTAGCATTCACCTAGCCACCAGATGTTGTCTAGTAGTTGGTTTGGTGCCATGACCCACCGTTTGCAAAATATAGTGTTTGACAACCTTACATTGGCTCAAACTGCACTATTTCACGTTTCAAAACAATAGGCAAAGCGAGAGCACCGAAATGAGAAGGAAAAACCGAGAGAGGCTATTGTAGAGGGTCCCTACGCCGAGGTGTTGGATTAGATGAGGCATCTCTAGGTGCCATGGAGTTCGAGTAGTCACCCGTCGAAGTTGAATGATATTTTGGTCTCAGGGCTCTTAAGGGACTACGCCCGAACGAAGTAGCCCGAAGCAACGACCTTGTCGCGCACCAAAAACACCACCTCCTCTAGATTCACCCGGCCACCAGATGTGTCGCATAGCATGTGGTTTGGTGCACATGATGTCCCGAGGCATGACTTCTCACTCCTCACCTCCGTTCATTTCCTAGACTCAAAACATTCAATGTCACTTGTTTACCTTCCATCTCTTTTCTCTTTGACTTGCCTCTCGTCCTCTTAGGTGCTTCATCACTATCCTTGCTTTTCTCTCTTGAGCTATGTTGTTGTGGTGATCTCTCTCCATCCTCTCGCTGCCCCAACTATGTGCTTACATGCTCATTATTTTTATCAGTAATAGGATTCTTCATCACAGATCACTACACATGCAATTAGGAGTATAAGTAAATCATCAAACAATTAAGGGAACACATGTGAGGACCTTTTATTCATAAGTGCCATCATTGATTGCATGAGATTAATCATCTCTACCTCAAATTGAAGCAATGTCTCCCATCTGAAACTTCAACCCCCCAATCCATCAAGCAAGATCAAGCATTCATACCGCAAAGAAGGACATGTGACCATTGGGTGAGCATGATCCTCAAAAAGGGAATGATCTATTTCCGAGATTATCTCTTTGTTTAGATTGTTCTTGGTCATATTTTGAAAATCAATAGAATAGAGTTGAGATCAAGAAAGAGAAATTCCATTGGGAAAATAATCTCCCATTCATGAGTGAGATGAATAATTTTGATTCTCATTCCTCGTGAGCTGTGTGTGTTTTCATCGACTCAGAGAACTTGTATGACATTTTGTCCCATACCATCACCTAGAGGTTTGATGCTCTAAAAGAAGCCATTTTGATTTTGAATCCCATGAGGAGAATGTATCAAAATTTTTTTGGAAGATCTTGGCACAAGAATGCATGAGCTTGGTACTCTCTCAGGAGAATAATTCCACATGAAGAATCTTCAGATTCAAATTTTAAGAATTGGTTCAGAAAATATTTGTGACCCTTTCCTTTCAATAGTCAATACTTTAGAAGCCCTCAGAGAGATCATAGGTTATATCTCTAGAATCCTATGAAGAGTTAAATGAAAATATTTTAGTCAATGTGGAAATATCAATGCCATTCCCGAGAATCGACTCAACACATTGGAGCATGTGAACATCTTGGAAGATGAGAAAGTTTCATTTGTAGTTTCCAGATTCAACAAGATGGTCTATGGAAAAGCCTCATCATTCAAGATCTTCCGCGGAGGAAGACATGAGTTGATTCTTCATTAGAGGAGGATTCTTCATGTGATGGGTGGAACCTAAGAATACTAATAAGGGCTTACTGTCAAATTTTTACCCTTTTCAACTTGGGACATCAGAATGCACCACCACATGAAATCTCTCCCTTTCGTCACTTAAGGCTTGTAACATTCTCACTAGGTATGATTCCTCAACACCCCAACTTGATTATGTTGCCCCCTCTCATGAATACTTAACCCCTTCACACATTATCACCCCTTAAGTCCCTTTGTCACTTAAGGCTTCAGAACCCTACCCCGTCATGCCACGTAACCCAAGTTAATCTGTAACCTGGTAATGGTCAAGGATGAGTTAGAAGGTGAGTTAGCTAGGTTAATGTTAAGAGGTGAGTATAAACATACACTTAGCCATTTTTTTAATCCCTTTTTAATATTTCCTTTTCCTTCATTGCTGCTAGTATTTAGTTATGCTACTAAATTTTCAAGAAACCCTATTGCAAAAATCACATTTTTGCTCATATCTCCTTCATTTTTGCTCCATTTCCCCTGTAATTTTGCCCGTAACTTCTACTCATGAACTCCTTGAAGATGATCTAAAAATATTTTCCATTGGTACCCTAATTTTTTATAGCATCCCATTTAAAATTTCAGAGAAAAACTTGCCTTTTTAGATCCTTGCAATTCTGGAGATCGAAAACACTTGAAATTTGAAGCAGGAAACCATATGAAAATACCTAATCTAATGAAAAAATTTCATCTCAATCCAAATACAAGAAGACATGATTAAATATTTATTATTAAATTGGCATATGAGCCTTACTAAAAATAATAAGTTTTGATAACAAAGAAAAAAATTGAAACCTCTGTGTAATCTTCAATTCTAGAAATATGAAAATTGTAAAACTTGAAAATCGAGAAAATTGTAAAATCTTCAATGTTGCACCATAAGTAACGTTAAATATTCATATAGTTCAAGATGAACTCTACCTCACTTATTTCTATCAATGTTCGCATTAGTTGATATGCAACAGATTGAGTGTTAGCTTTAAAAAAAAGTAATTGTACGTATTGCCCTTTTGTAGTTCACCTAGCATGGTTTTGCTTAATGGAATAGGTTTGCTTAACAATTGTACCATGTAGTGCTCCGGGACATGGTTTTTTAATTTTAAATCAAACATACATATCTAGAACTAATTTAAATGGTTATGAAAACATACATAGAAGGATATCATACATGCAATGAAATCAAATCAAACATATAGTTCAGTAATATCGTTATGAAAACCAACACACATGGATATATAAGAATCAAACAAAGTGTGCTCCAGACGCACGTCTCTGAAAATATATGTAAGTTCATAACATGTGTACATCTCGAACTAAGTGTGTCATAATGTATATAGGACCACATGTGGTCGCAAAAGGCTATATATATACAATGGACTATATGAAGAAACATGTTCACTAGGACCAGATGGCCCATATATATATATCTATGTACATCCAGGTGGACTATGAATCTACTCATGAAACATCTTCCCTCTCTTCGACCCTGCTAGAAGTAGCACGTCCATGACCTGGGGATGTAGTGGAGGGAGATGCCACTACGGATTTCATCCGTGTGGTCCTAGGTGTCTCTAAGCATGCCTGCAACCTAACCTGCACATTCATAAACAACAAGTTTTTAACACCCAAAATTTTAAAATACATTCAAAATTTAGAAACTTGTACAATTTAGTTAAAATGCATGTGAAATCTTACCGCAAATGTCATGATCCCTATCATTTTTGTTGTTCGACGCATCGCAGGACAACAATAGACTCACGAGGGGTAAGCTACATACAAATAATTAATTTTCAAATTAAATATTTCACATACATACAAAATTTGATATTGTAGATTTAAGTAATAAGAAATAATGAACCTCCAAAATTTAACAAATTTGAAAAATTGTACCTCAGTTAGTGGATCTGCAGATGCTATGGCAAAGATCTACAAAGCAGCCTCCATACCTGCATATATGGAGGAGTCTCTCTAGCAGTCATAAGCTATACAAAAACATGTACAAATCAATATTAAAATCTACATGACTGTGCACCACATAACAGAGGTCCAAAGCATGTAATCCACGTGAACTTCCACAATTAGAAACAAAGTGTAAAGAGATTTACTAACCTACGTAAAACTCATGTGAGGCGTGCCAGTAGCCTCAGTTCCCAGAGCAGATGATGACCCGCCAGGCTCCTGTGTATAAAAGACAAACATATTAATATGTACAACATACACGTGAAACATTATAATAATAATCTAGTGCAATCAAATGAAATTAAAAATGTAAGTTTGTACAACTTGAAACTTACGTTTGAAACACGCCCAAATGCAAAGAAAGCTAAAGATGTCGACGCCGGATGTTTCCTTCACCGGCTCTTGCTATTTAAAATAAAATAAAAATTAGTTTTTTACATGTATGTACATGATGTACAATCAAATACATATATATTAAAATCTCAAACATGTGAATTAAACTATGTATATATATATATATATATATATATATATATTATTTATATTTATTTGAAATTTACCTGTGAAAGACCAATATCAGTGGCACCAGTTCCAAAAACATTCCCCAACATCTCATCTATAGAAAAGAAATCATGTGAACCAGCAAATGATGTCTCACCCCAGAAGGCATACGGCACCACATGATCCACAGTGGTGTGGTGCGCTAGAACTGCGCCTCCACCAACATCACAGATGCAATCTGGTCACTATGCGGGTCGGGTCGAGTGTCAAGTGAGCTCCTCAATGCATGCAAGTGTATCAATCTCCACAACCTCCTTCACTGTAGGAGGGATAACTGAAGGCAAGTGGGGGTTTTGGGGCATGGGGGATCCTAGGTTGACCTATGCGTGCACCAGGTCTACTGTGCAGAGCCACCTCCTCGACCAAAAAGTCAGAAAAGTCAAAATAATTCGGGACCTCATTAAGCACGAACTCGCAATATAATTTCTTCAAAAAATAAAGAGGAACCTCATTGTTGTTGCATGGTGGATAATCAAAAACCATCCACCATCGGTCCCAAAAATTGTTTTTGATTTGGTCATCATGGCACCAATGGATTGGGAACCATTTGCAAGTAATCGGGGGGGGCATTGGTTCTAGGGTCGGTAAATAATGCACAAATGAGGTCTTTTCCAATTTTTTTGTCTTTTACGGCCGCATGGGATAGTTTATCCGCATACCACCACCTACAATCACCTCTAAAGGTATTCCATCTATGTATTTGTTGGTTATGGACTCGACTTCACCAATCAATGTTTGCAATGTATTCAAGCAAAGTCATGCAGATGGATTTGTGGCATGATTTTGTCTTATAGTCCGAATAAGGTTCTCAATGACAATTTTATTTTTCTCGATTCTTCCAATGATATTATCTTGTGTTCGCTGGCTCTGGGGATGTAAGGAGCCACAGAGGGGATCTATGTTGGAGGAGGGTTTTGAGGAATGTTCTGAGGGTTTTGAGGAATGTTTGATGGGTTTTGAGGAATGTTTTGATGGTTTGCATGATTTTGAGCTTGCCACCAACCGATAAAACAAGAAAATTGTATACATAAACAAACATTTCAAAAACCCATGAAAATGCAAAAAAACCTAAAATGCAAAAAAAACCTAAAATGCAAAAAAATGATTAAAATCGGGGCTTACCTCCTCTCTGGTGGCATGGTCAATCTATCATGATCCGTAAGTCCGATGAGCAATTTTGAGGTGGTATTCAGAAAACGTCTAGAGAAATCGCGGTTTGAAATGAAAAATGGGTAATGGCTTGAAAGACTTGTTCCATATTTTCACCCATCAAAGCCTGCTGAAAATAATATTTTATGCTTCCATGGCGTAGAGGAGACCAAGAAATTTTTCATGATATAAAATTTGTCAAATCTTGAGAACTGAAGTGAAAGTTATCCTCATTTGAATAGAATCGTATAAAAATGGTGAAAAAGCAATTTTCGCAAAATGGATCCGCGAGCCCAAAATTGAAATTGTGCCTTTAGCACAAAAGATGCAAAAGTTCCCCGCAGCCCCGCAAGCCCACAACTTCACATTTTGCATTTGGGTCTGACACATGGCTTTACCTGAGTGATAATGGAGTCACGATTCACTTTATCACTTTACACCCTTTATGGAAAAAAGGCTCAAAATCTCAAAGTTCTCCGTGACCTACCTTCCCACTTTAACTTTCGACGCGGGCTTAACATTTGAATTTTTCCTTATGGAAACAAAACCAAAATTCTCAAAATGCTCGATGGCCCGCCTTCCCGTTTTTGACTTGAAACATGGCCATGTGTCCCTTTGCGGGCCAGCCTTTGGATTCACGTCTTGAAAGAGAGCTGAAGAGACATATAGCTCCTTCTGTGGCTTTGCTCTATTTCTTTGTGTTTTGTCTAAGTCCCTTTTGTTTGGCGGGGCCATATGTTTGACCCTTGACACATGGAGGCTTAATCAGACTTGGGACCTGCCTCCGGATTTTGCTTTTGAAGTTGCGGCGTGAAATTTGACAGGTGGAGACTTCCACAAACCCTTCTATACTTAGCCGATTCAATGGTCGGCTCTACCCCTTCTTTGACTTTGACCACGTGGCAAGCTCCGTGCACACTTGGGGACCTGCTCTTGATTCTTCCTTTGAAGTTACACTGAAGAGACACGTGGAGGCTCACCTCGCCAACGCTTTGAATTTTCAACACTCAACTCTGTCTTCTTTTCAAACCTAGGACATGTGGAAAGCTATCGCTCTTTTGGGGTTTTTCCTTTGGCTTTGACAATTGAAGGTGCACCATTGAGACAGTGGAGATTTCATTTGGTTCTTTTATACTTACGATTCGGAACTCTTTGCCCATTTGACTTCTGTTGGACCCTAGACACGTGGAGGGCTGGTGCTAGTTCAGGGTCTCTCTTTGGGCTGCACCTTTGAAGTTGCGCCGATGAGGCACGTGGAGAGCTGGCGCATGTTTGGGGAACCACCTTTGGCTTCAACCCTTGAAGGTGTGCTGATGAGACACATGGTGCCGTCTGCTGGCCTTAGAATTTTCAATGGTCGATTTAACTTTTGAGGCTCTAACCATACGGAGGGCTTACACATGTTTGGGGTCTCTATTTTTGTGCACCATACCAAAAGTGCGCCAAAGAGACACATGGAACCTTCCGCGATATTTCTATACTTAGCCGATTTGGGCCTCGATTGAACACTTTGCCTTTCTCCACTTTGACTTTTGATGCGATCCACGGCCATAGAAAAAGGTTTTGACAATTTCATTCGAATGGAGGAAATAATTTTTAAGCATCCAGATGGGAAGACAAAAGTTTATCAAACCATGCGGATTGCAAGATTTTAAATTAACGAGGTGAGATTGCAAATGAGCACCAGCTTCTTCAAAGCACAAATTTTCCTATCTCTCCAGACTTCTCAATCTGCTCAAACATCTCTCAAAGGCACCAAATCAATTTTTTGAAATTTAACTAGAAAAATGAGGGCAACAACACATGCTAAGACTGGAAGTTGTTATCTCCAAAGGAGACATTACGGTCTTTCCAATTCACTACGAATTAAATGGATATATATTGGTCATGCCCTTTTATGCGTTGGATGAAATCGGTGAAGCCCTCCATATTAATGGTCTCCCAAAGCTCAATTTGTTCCTGCCATTGGGGATCAAATTTAGGTTCCACACGGCAAGGGGCACCACCCATTCTAAAAACCCTATGAGAATTCATAGAATTAAACTGAAAGATGTGAACAATAGACTTCCCAGCAGCCCTTTAACAACTTGTATGCTTGTACGAAGCATAAATAAAATCCACTTCTTTCTCCTTGAAAAATTTTGTGTCATCAATTTTCGAGAACATGGAAGAATAAATTCAGGCATGCCCAAAATGCTATTGAGATCTAGCTTTGGGATTGCACAAGTGTTTTCCCCATCGGCTTAGGTGTACTAATGAGTGAATTTGTTTCAATTGAAATTATGTTTCTAACTTTGGTAGGAGTGTCATTGATATCATGCCACTCTTTGTAATCATACTCTACAAACTCCAATATTTGCAAGCGAATCCACAGATTTGTTTCCTTCCCTGTACACATGCTTGAAAATGATGTTAAGACCATTGCATAAGTTAGAAGCTTCTTTAATGAAATCCCCGATGGTCTAACTAGGATTTCAGGATTTAGTGAAAATGTTGATAACATTCATTGAGTCACTTTTGATGATGATGTTTCCCATGTTGATATTCTTAGCAATTTTGATTCCCCAGAGTATAGCTAGAGCCTCAGAGTAGTGATTAATTTGCTTACCCATGGGACCAACATATGCTGCAATAAGATGACCCTTGCGATTTATGATCAAACCACCTCCTCCAGTTGGACCAGGGTTGCCTTTGGAGGCACCATCAAAATTCAACTTATACCAGCCTTTAGAAGGGGGAATCCATTGTACAATAGACCTGTCAATGCTTTGAATGGGGCGGTACACTGTTGTAGATCAATATTCCATGCCTTAAGATATCTCACTTCCTCCATGGGGATATGTGGATTTTTTTGGAGGTTTAAATTTCAAGATATTTTATTTCGTAGCCATTGTGATTTCATTGAGGATACTTTTGATGCTCTTGTTGGTATCTCTGAAGATGATCGAGTTTCAGGATTTCTAGATTCTCCAGATGGTGTGAGGGAAAATAATTTTCCACAACCTGCAAATAAAAACATGTTTAAAAGGAGGCTTCCATTGCAACCAGGATTGTGTGATATCTTCAGGAAAATACCACTTAACTTCAAACCTTTTAAAGATGAGTTTCCAAAGAGAATTAACAATTAGACAATGGAGAAAAATATGTTGGATTGTTTCATTATCCATCTTGCAGTGATAGCATCTATTTGGCATAGTTGACCCTCTTTTGATAAGGTTGTCTATGGTGAGTATCCCTTTGTTGAGAACATACTAGAGGAACTGATTGATTTTCGGGGTAAGCTCTTTGAACCAAATCTTGTCCCAAGGGAAGTTGTTGATAGGCTCATTGACAAACAACTGATAGCCCGATATCACCCTGTAGTTACCATCAAAGGAAGAAACCAGTTAAACTCATCTTGATTTTGGATTTGACTATTGGGTATGAGGTTAAATGCAGTGTAAAGTTCCCTAAGAAGCTCCTTGTTATTTTATGTGAATTCCTCAAGGTTTTTCCAGTGCCATTTTCTCTCAGTGTTTTGAATGTAGTTGCAAACATGCTATCCCAATGTTGTAGTAAGGTTGTCTTTTAGTTGCTCCCACATGTTCATTATTTGAAAGTGTGTTAGAATCAACCCAGTTGTCATGCTAGAAATTTAATTTCTCACCCGTGCCCAGAGTCCATTTGCATCCCCGGCACTAGCTCTTTCCTAATCCTAACGATGTTGTTCCAGAACACAGAACCCAATGGGTGGCTATCATTATTAAAGTAGTCCATGGTACTACCTTGATTTAGATATTTGGCTTTAATGAGATTGGTCCATAGTTGTTCCTCCTTCACCAGTCGCCACCCCATTTTAGAGACAAGAGAAACATTCATGGTTCGAATTTTTTTGATGCCAACACCACCAAATTTTGTTGTTGCATGCTTTGTCCCAAGCTACCAAGTGCATCATGTTCTTGTCTTTAGTTCTGTCCAAAGAATTTTTTTGGATTCTTTCTATTTTTTCCACAACAACCACATGAATAAAGAATAAGGACATGATATAAATCGGCAAGTTTTTAAGTGTGCTCTTAATAAGAAGGCATTTCCTAGTGCTTGATAGTATAGATCCCTTCCAACCAAAAAGATTTCTCTGGAACCTATCCAATAGGGTATTCCACACGCTCATTTGGAATTTTTGGTGCCAAGAGGTAGACCAAGGTATGTAGTAGGTAAATAATTGATTGCATAACCTAATATTTGTGCAATTTTCCTTTGTCTAGCGAGAGGAGTGTTGAAGAAGTATAAAGAGATTTTTATCAAAATTGATTTGCTATTCGAAGCTTCTTCATAAAGCTGTAGAATATGCGTCATTGTTTTGGCTTCAAGGATGGAGGCAAGAAGGAATAGGATAGTGTCATCTCGCAAGCTGGCACTGATGAGATACCATTATCTCAAAAGTGGAGGGTCTAAAACCATTGAGATAGCCCAATGAAATAACTCTGTTAATAGTGCGACATTTGAGACCTGCTGCCATGATGATGAAGAGTATGGGAGAGATGGGGTCTCCTTACCTGATACCACAACTACTTGGGAAGAAACCCATTGGGATGCCATTGAAAATCACCGAGAATCTTGGTGATGAAATACAATTCCATATGATTTTTCTAAACCTCTCGTCAAAACCAATTTTTTCAGTACTTGATCAAGAAAAGACCAAGAAACTCTGTCAAAAGCTTTGTTCATGTCAAGTTTTAGAACCATACCTACCTTTTTTCTTTTCTCCATCAAGTGTATGGTTTTGTGAACCATAATTACTCCATCTTGAATAAGTCTTCCTTTTACAAACCTCCCATCTTTGGCTAGAGATTATTTTTGGAAGAAGCATTTTGTAACCTTGAGGTTAGGATTTTGGTAAAAATTTTGTAGAGCACATTGGAGAGACTTATGGGTCTGAAGTTCTTGAATTCCTTCACCCCTGTGAGTTTTTAGGAATCGGAACTATGAAAGTATTGATTATTTCCTTGATAATTTTTCTGTCTTTAAGAATTCATTAACAACTTTGAGGAGGTCATCCACATAAATATTCTAGGTTTTTGATAATAGAAAGCGAGAGAATCCATCCGGGCTTGGGATTTGTCACCTTCCATGGATAAGACTAACTTATGAAGTTCTTCTAATGTAACATCAAACTTTCCTTGTTACATCATCAATATAAGTAACATAATAATTTGAACCCCCAAGAGATGATACCTGAGCCGACCCCCACACATCGAGAATGTACCAGCTACTGACTCACTCTCTTTCTTCATAGGTCCAACCTTGAGAAAATTTACTCGCTCTACATTTCACATATACACATTTCTCACGAAATCCAAACTTGTTTTTTGTAAATCTAGGCAAATTCTTCTTTATGATTTACATGCCCTTATGGTTCATATGATCGAGCCTATAGTGCAAAATTTTGTATCTTCGCTCGAAGCCATAAGATTACAAGCATTAGTGCTATCGGTGGTTAAATACAAGGATCCAACCTTCTTACCTATTGCCACCAAAAGAGCATCCTTGGTAATTTTCCAAGAGTTTGCTGTAAATATCGTAGTATAACCATAATTTCCCAACTACCCAACTGATACCAAGTTTCTTCTTAATGTAGGCACATGTATGACATCCTTGAATAGCCATATATTCCCATTCTACATTTTATCCTGAAAATAACATTTTCCAACTATGCCGCAAGGCTCATCATCACCAAGAAAAACATGCCCAAAATCCCCTTGAACATAATCAACAAAATAATGCCTATGTGGAGTAGCATGGAAAGAATCCCTCAAATCTAAAACCCAAGATTTAACAATATTATGCAAAGAAAGAATCAAAGCATCTGAGACATTACCTATTGCCACATTCACCTCTTTGTTTTCTTCCTATTGTTTCTTCTTATCTCGAAGCTCTCAACATTCCTTCTTTGCATGCCCAAAATTTCCACAGTGCCAACTTACCATCTTGCTTTTGGATTTTGACCTTACCTGATCATTCAATTTTCCATGACTTCCTTTATTCTTCTGTCTCCCTCTAGTTTTCACCGTCAAATCATTCCCTGAAGTAGAAGGTTCCCCAGAGATTTTTCTTTGCATTTCCTTGCTTAGAATCACCCCTACTGATGTCTTCAAACTTCAAATTTGAGTCATTTGGAACAAGTTGCTTACCGCCATTATTAGGCTATTCTAACTCTTAGGTAAGGAACACAAAATTAATGAAGCCCTAAATTCTTCATCAAATTCTATTGTAATAGAAGCTAGCATATTCACAACCGTATTAAAATCATTTAAATGTTATGCTACTGAACTATTCTCAGACATATTCATATTAAATAACTTTTTCATTAAAAATATCTTGTTAGAGGCAAAGGTTTTTCATATAACTTCCCTAATGCATTCATAAGTTCTTTTGTAGTCTTTTCCTTTGAAACATTAAATAATACCGAAGATGCAAGACATAACCAGATCATTCCAAGTGCCTTCCTATCTAACAAATCCCACTTCACATCCGTCATGCTCGAGGGTTTGTTCCCTTTCTCAGAAAAAAAAAATAAAGATCCTTCTGATAAAGGTAATCTTCCATTTGCATCTTCCAAAGACTAAAATTATGATTCCCATTGAATTTATCAACCTTTCCATCATCTTCCACAGCTCCCACTCAAGATAAAAATTTCCATGCGATTCAACTCTTTAAGAAACCAAACCTCTCTCTTATACCTATTTTTAGGAAATAAGGGATAAAATATGCATAACAATCCCACACAGAATCGCAATAGTAGAAACTAATATGCTAGAATACTATCATAGATTTGAAATAAAAGTGTAGAAAATAAAAGAACACAACATAGAGACAATATTTAACGTGGTTCACCCAATTTGGGCTACGTCCACTAAGAATCACTTGCTCAGATTTTATTACAAGCCACCTCTTTCTCTCAATATAATACCCATATTTGTTTGGATCTATACTTAAAAAAACTCTCCTAAATTCACACTTGAACTCACACACATATACAATGATATGTCTACCCTATCAAAAGCCCAAAAACACATCAATAAGCAACTACTTAAGTAGTTTTACAATACCGTGGGTACCAAAACCATGGGCCAAAACCGCCCCATAAACCTATGGGTCAAAAAATCCCACCCATATGAGAAGAGCACGTTTCTCGAGATATCAAGAACTTTTTTGAGGATTTTTTTTCTCGGGGGTCGCCACCCCACACCTGCTCGGGGCCCGACCTAGCCTCGAACCTTGGCATAAAGCGTGGAGAGTGTACAATACTTTTAGTGTACAATCTTCAACACTTCCACACATGAAAACATGCTCCACAACATAACATGAGGAGTGGCGATGCCTCACCAAAAAGATGAAGCACTTAGGGCTGAAACCAATCGGGGGAATGACACATGACGCCCATCTAAGGGATCTTGTCACCAATCACGAGGTTGCGATGTGGAACAATCACAAGTTACTAGGTGGAACAATGATAATTTTCCACGTGGACCAATCACAAATTGCCACATGTTGCCAATCACAAGTAGTCATGAGTCGAAGGTTGAGCCAAACTAAAGGGAAATCAATTAAGGATGAAGGAAAAAGAGCCGGATATCAATGACAAATTGGCATGCGGTACCTATATAGATAACCAATAGCTAATTATAACAAGACAAATGACAGGGGTGAAAATTAGAGTAAATTTGACCGCCCCATTGCCATCATCTACATTTTAGGATAAGGATCCCGTAACCAATGATGAACGCTTGTGGCCCAATGAGAAAAAGAGGGGAATCACTATAGTTGTTAGTAGAGGTCCTTGGATCACAACATCAAGAATCATAATAGGTTGTAGTCTAGGTTAATTCATCATAAGTTCATTAATAAGTATGCACAAGACTTATTAGGCCTTAATTCACTATTGCATAATATCTATATGAAGGACATAATTCAATGAAATAAGAGACGATGAACGAGAAAATGCATAAAACAATATAAATACTTAAAAATGAATCAAAACATAGACATGTTTAAGAATGGGAGGGATTAAGATAGATTTCTACAAGGATACAAGATCAACCTTCTACACATAGCGCTTACATACTTTTATACATTATGAGGTGATTGTTGAGTTACCAGTCCCTTATTCTTCTCATACAAACATAGGCTCTTCAAATTCTCTATCTGTCCAAGAGATCACTATATTTTCTATTATTTTTCTTATTTGAATTGTGCATTATAGTGGGGTTGTGTAATCATACAAAATACACTCATGTTGGCTTTCTAATCCTCTTTACACTCCAAAACTTTCTCGAACTTAAATAATTAGCTTGTTCCAAGACAAAAAATGCTTCAATGATATGAAGAGTTGCTTGTACTTTTTCTTGGGAAATAAAAGATAAAATACGAGAACAATCCCACACATAATCACAAGAGTAGAAACTAATATGTAGAATAATATCACATATCTGAAAATAAAGGTGTAGAAATTAAAAGAACATAACACAAATACAATATTTAACGTGGTTCACCCAATTTGGGCTACATCCACTAAGAATCACTTGCTCATATTTTATTACACGGCACCTCTCTCTTAATACAATACCCAAATTTGTTTGGAGATATACTCAACAAAATCCCTAAATTCACCCTTGAACTCTCACACATCTACAATTATATGTATACCCTACATCAATAGCAATGCTTAAGCAATTTTACAATACTGTGGGTACCAAAACCATGGGCCAAAACTACTATAAAAACCTATGGGTCAAAAATACCACCCATATGAGAAGAGCACATTTCTTGAGATATCAGGCACATTTTTCGAGGCCAAAAATTTTTCGGTGAGAAAACTATGGAGAGTGTACAACAATTTTAGTGTCTGAGACTTCAACACTTCCACACATGAAAAAAATGCTCCACAACATAACACTTTTGTTCCTAAATTGTCTTTGACTCGATGATTGACTTTGTTAGTGTGATACTCTACTCATAATCGGCAGAGAGGATGCCATTTACCAATTTTCATCCTCTACGCATTACTTAATTTCCCTTCAAGTTTTCAATTAAGTAGACTTGCTAGTAGATCACCATTTTAGGGTTTTAATATATGGAAACTCCCTTATAGACCACCTCTACTAATTTTTAATCTATGTGGGATTGATTATAGATATCAATCAAAATTGTGCACTTATGTTTTATCTTTTTTTTTAATTAATTGCCCCAAAATTGCGTTACTCCTTCTCTTTATGGCTGCTACTAAGGTTGCTTAAATTGTTTTGGATGAGTGCGTGGGGTGAAAGGTGGTGGTGGCATTATGAGAGCTGCTTTGAGTTTGTAGAAGAATATGTAGGACATACTATGATGTATTCTTCATTATCTTCATTGTTGGAAGATATGTTTCAAGTATTCTCTGTATGTGTTCGAATTTGCGAATGCCTCATTCATCTAAGAAAATATGCAACTGCAATATTTCTTGTATGAATTCATACAAAACGTCCTCTTTTGTATTTTCTATAAGTTTCCCATGTAGAGTGATGACATTATAGATGTCCTATTGTAGTGTTTCCAATCGATCCCATATTTTTGAGATTGAACTTCAACAAATGTGTTGCATGATGTATTACATTCCCAATCTCACGATTTATCACTAACATTGTCTCGATTTTGCATGGATATTTTTAATGCCTAGTGTCTCGATCCTACTGAGGATATTTGCAATGCATTGTCATTTTCATCATTGTTATATTCAATCAACATATTTCCTTGCATTGTCTTGCTCATATCTATATACTATTTATTATCAACCATTACATTTTGGAGTTGAGTTCTCCAATCCAACCATTCAAAAGTGATCTCCTTTGCTTTTGTGCCTCGGCCCTACAAAAACATCTTATACTATTCTTTCAAAAGGAAATCTACATTCTTCACCTCTTTGGTTTAGGTCACTTGCACTTTGAGATTCTTCACAACATCATTTTCCTTTCAATTTTCCATGAGCTTTCCTACGATTGTGGTCAACTAAATATGATCACTCATTACTTGTTCACCTATGGAATCGGTGAAAACTATTGGCAATTATCTTCAATTTATACTTTGAGGTTGTAAAGTCATTTCTAATGTTGCTTTATGCCATACCAATTAAAGCACAATTGCGACAATGTTGGCCTATAATGTATGTATTCCTTCAATTTGAGTTTACAATGATAACTTATCCAAGTCTAATTCAACGGTGCCCACCACTACTTGTGAAGTGGTATCTTGTGTACTTGTTTGAGCAATATGGGGGATACTATGTGGACGTGTGATGAGGTGAGGACCAAATTATGTTCTTGTCTTTTCAGCTTGATTTTGAAGCCCACCAAAATGTTTGTGTGTCCTCTTCCTCAAATTTATTCCACAGAGAGGACTGCTCAACACTTGATGTTTTGGCTTCTCGTAACACTTACTAGAAGCAATTGCGTAGTACTTGCTTGTGTTTTTGTCCTTCGGTTTTGGTTGCACCTTTTTACCTCTCCGTGGGTCATGGTGAGACTTGCGTGGTGAACTTTTTGGCTTCTACATTTTCTAATGTAATTACCCCTGTAGTGATTTGTGCATCATTAATCTTTTTCTCTTGTTCTTCTTGCTCATCTTATGTTGCCTTTTCTTCTTTCTCGCTTTACACTAGTATTCTTTCTTCATGTTCTCTTCCTCTCTTCTCTTTTTTTTTTCAGCTTCCTTATTCTCTTGTTCTTTCTTCTTCTCTTTTGCTTTCTTGTTTTCTTCTTCTCTCTTATGTTCTTCTTCTCTCATTTTGGATTCTTCTTTTTGATTTGCTTTCTCTTATGCCTTTTCCTTAGCCTTTGATTCGATTCTTTTCTCTCGCATCTTCTCTTCTTCCTTGTGGCTCTTTTTTTTTCCATGACATTTTGAGCCTAAACCTCCACAATTGCTATCTTTTGTTGCCTTTCCTCCTGCTCCTTATACTTACTCTCTTCCACCTCATGTTATGTTTTTACATCTTCCTTGGCATTTTGTTCTTATTGCTTATGTTCTTCTTGTTGTTGTTGTTGTCCTCGCCTTGTCAAATTATTGAGATACTATACTCTACTGCCGGGAGTGGTTGTGCGAGTCAAAGTTGTGGTCAATGTAGGTTGCAAAACGTTTCCTCTTATATGTCATGCTCCAGAAGGAGTACTCAAATCTTATGGAGACAGGAGGAGGAGAACGTGTTCCTATTTATTGGGTGGAAAATTTTGGAATATTCAACTTTATTATTTTGCGCACTTTGGATTTTTGCCTCCTTGCACCTATTCTTGTTGTTCTTACACATATTTTATCTCTACCTACTATGTTAGGGATTGTTGTGTTGGATCTTCTTGTGATAATGAAACCCTTTTGCATGTGCTAACTCCCATCCTGAAAGTGTTGCTTCTAATTGTGATGGTGATTGATGCAAAAATATGAATGGGTGGTGTATGATCTTTGTTTCTTGGTGGGTGTCATTGATATTTCTTCCTCCAAATCTTTCACTTAAACCCCTTGCAATAGTGGTTCAAATTTGGGCTGACTCCTACATTTTTGAGTCATCGGATTATATTCTTGAAAATTTTATCCCGTATAACATCTTTGCAGCCTGCCTTGATCATGAGGGATCACAATGTATATGGCAGATCCACCATTTCTTCAGGTTTGATTGTTGGGTTCATAGTTTATGATTTTTGCATTGCTTTATAGGTGAACCAATATCTTTCTTTGAGCAAGTACATATTTGTGCCCATATATTTAAGTACCATTGTGTGTATTTTGTGTTTTGAAACTTTCATCTCTGCAAAAATAGGTCCTGAAAACCACGTGACAATTTGGGATCAATTTCCTCTTGTGATTGAGTTTTCACAACTTGTAGTGTCTTTTTACTTCACTTTTGTTTGTTTTCTTGTCTAGGGTTCCACTTGCTCTATAGGTTTGGATTCATTTTCTTATTGCACATTTATTTTGGTTTTTCATCCTTCAATAATTGCTTGTAGTGGCCTCTTAGTGTGTAACAACTACACATCGGTGAGAATCATACTATGTTGTTCACTAAGTTTTACATGGGCTATCTCTATGTTGATTAATAATGAGAGTGTCTTCGGGTGCTTTGCCTTGTCCCATTTTGATTTCAATATAATGCCATTGTGCATCATAATGAGCTTGGCATATGGGGATGTATATGCTAAAACTACCTTTAGTATTCAAGGGTTTGTGTTGACTGTTCTATGATCTGCTTGAGACAATCTCCCATTTTCCGTATATTTTCGTAAGTTGTATATGAATTTTCGATATGAATTTTGTAAACCGCTCATGTGGGTAGTATGCACATTAATTTTTAATGACACCCTCGAGGCCATGTCAATGTGTAAAGTGAAGCATTATTATCAACCATTGGTACATGAATACCTTTCCCCATTTTGTTATCTTATAGACATTGTTGTTGACTTTGTGTGTGATAAATTTAGGCTAATTAAAGTCAACACCATCCTCCCGCATCCATGTAATAATATATACTATGCCTAGGGATGCTTTTTTACTACCTTGTGTAACTTTCCAATATTGTTCAACGATAATTTTTGCTAGAACCCACAAAGCATTTGGTTTATGATGGCTCCTAAAGGAATTCATATTCCCTTGTGTAATTGTCTATATATAACCGCAATTGACTATTTGATGGTGGTATAATGATTTTGTAGGGGAGCATAAATATGCCTTGATTCGACAATCAATGGCTCAAACTATTGTGGTTGCATTTATGGGGATTGTGTCTTACGTAGTGACCAAATTGTGCCATTAAAATACCAACTCATGATAGTTTGCATGAGATTAGGGTCGTCTCCCATGTATGACACACACTAGTTGGTCAATGAATTTTCTTCGCATTAGGTCCTTCTCCATTGTCTCCCCTTCTAGAGCTCCGTTTGGATTGTAGGACTTTTTGCACCCCATGCTTGCCATGTTCTTGCAACAAATTCATAATGGGGTGGATCACTCCACTTTGTCTACCTTAACATTGGGTAAATCCCTATGTCTTCCTTCTCTGAATAACTTAGAAGAAGGAATGTGATACCTTTATGATTCCTTCATTCCTTGTACTTTGGAATCGATGGGTTGTTGAATGGGTCCACTATTTTTGTTCTAGTGCTTTCCTTCTCGGACCTTAGCTATGGTTTTCAAATTTCTATCTTTCAAACTCTTTCTCACTCTACAAATGAAGTTTTGATCTAAGAAAATGTGATTATATTTTTTTACCATTTATCTCTTGTTTATATCCCTTATGGATGCAAGGTGGCCATTTTTGATATGTTTATTTCTTGATCTACCCCCTTAATTGCTTTTATCCATTGGGGATTTAACTTGATGTGGTGCCACTTTGCCTCGTAAGTTCACTTGCCATGAGATCTTATATTTTTGATATGTTGGCCATATAGTTTGGTGATCTTGTAACTTTTTATGATTTCAAAATTTCAAATTTGCTTTCTGTCTTACTTTCTTGCTTCTTGTGTGGGTTTCCCAAACTTATTTGCTATCTACTTTTTTCTTTGTTTCTATTCTCACATTCTTTTTTCGGTTGTTTTAAGTTTATCCTTGAAAACTTAACTAATCTACACATTTGAACAAAAATTGATCAAATACACAAACTCCTATCTACCAAACTTGCATGAATTTTAAAAGAACTCCTACTCTAATGATGTGTGCAAGACACCTATTATAACTTTCTAGATTTTGTGCACTTATTCATTGTAGGATTTTAGCCCAATCTCATTGATCTTACCATTTAGCACATTTCCTTGCAGATCATGAAATACAATTGTTCCTTGTTTGATGATATGGTGAATAACATACGGGCCTTTTCATTTGACTCATAGTTTGTTCGGGTGCACTTTAAACCTACTTTCATAAACCAATACCAACTATTCTATTTGAAATTCGTTCATTGCGTAGAATATGGTCATCATGCTATGATTTCTGAATTTGTTTGTGTGCTTCCTAATTCTATTGGGTGATCACCCTATATTCCTCCATTTTCTTCCAATCCAATAGCCTATTCTTTATGGACTCCTTATCCCCTAATATTAAGATAATTGCAATGTGAAGACTTGGCATACTATATGCCATTTGATTGATTGATTTTATTCCAAAACTAATTGGAATTATGTTTTCCCTATAATTATGTTATAATTTGTTCTATAAGCCCATAATACTCCAAATACTCCGTCTTACCGATCATATCTTTACACATTGCATATTTTTGTTAGCACTCTTTCTAAGACTTTATTTATGGCCTTTGCTTGTGTATTAGTTTATGGATGATATGTTGAGCTCTGTTAGTGCGTAATCATGAAATATTCTTTGAGGATTTTAATAGTGCTATTCAAAAGTCGTTCCCCGTCACTAACTAAATTTTGCGGACACTCATATCTAGTTATGATGTTTTCATAGAAGAATTTAGTTGTGTCCCTTGTTGCGTAATTCGAGGTGGTTTTGAGCTTTTACCCATTTTGGGAAATAGTTGTTGTAATGATGTATCACGGATCTGGACCTTCTAGATGGTGGATGAATTGGGCTAGTGAAATCTATCCCCCATTGCTCAAATGGTTGCTTGGCTAGAACCGGGTTGAGGTGAATTTTGTCTCTTTGATTGGGTTTCCCCTCTCTTTGAAAAATATTGCAATTTTTGCAATCGGTGTGTTCTTGGAACAAAGTTGGCCACCAAATTCCACTTTGTAAAATTTTCTTCACAGTCAATTCTCCTAAAAATGTCCTCCCACTATACCTACACTTGCTTCGTGTGCGATATTGGGTCTCATTCATGTTCCAATACAACTCTACAATACTTTGTGCTTCCCTAGTTTATATATAAATCCATTTATGATGATATAAGGAAAGGATTAAATAACCAACCACCTCTTTTCCTTTTTTGTGTAGTGATCCGGTAAAATGCCACGTTGAAGGAATTACACAATCTCTTGAAGTTGCTTGATGTATCGCAATAACTTGAGATAAGTGCACATCGGTGCATATTCATCCAATTCCTCGGGTGCTTCACTGTATTTATGTGGCTTACAAAACTATTGTTAAGTTACACCCTCCTCTCCTTTCTCAATCTCATGTTAATGCAATCTTGTGTAACTAAGGTTTGCATAATGATAACTCTATTTCCCTAGTAACCTCTTCCACACCTATTCCTTATGCTCTTCAATGTAACACTGTCTGTAGTGTGGGTGGTTGGCTTAATATTATTTGTAATTTTTGTAAAATTTCAAACTACTCCAAGTCATTTAGATAATCCCACGTAATCAATTCTCTATATGGATCTAGGGACATATATCATAGAAGAAGGGTACTATAATCTTCTACATGATTTTGTATAGTTAGTTTGATTTATTTACTACGGACTACACTTTCTTTTCTATGCAATACTATGGTATCCATGATGGTTTATCTAGGTTCAATACCATTTGATTCATGAATCTACTTCTAACTACTTCTAGTCTCTTACTTTTGACTTCCCCATTTGGTTCCTCGGGGTTCTCATCATCTCTACACTCGGGGTCCTCACATCATTGCACACCCTCTTAGACACTTGATGTTCTTCTTCGATAATATCTTTGAAGATTATCTAAGAGGATTCTTTCCTTCTTCTTTGGTAACCTTCCCTACTTTACTCCTACTCACAATTGGTTTCTTATTCCCTTGAACTATTAGAACTTCCACATCTATTGCACCGTATGACCTCTCGGTTTAGTCTTTCAATCCATCTCTTTTCTTCTCTCTAATCCTTTTTGGACCCTTCAAGAATCCTTTTAATTCGGCCCCTTTTCCCTCATTTTCTCTCTTCTAGGATTACATCCCTTTAGTGCCTACTCGACTACTCCATATTGCACGAAATTGACACCATGGAATTTTACATAGCTAACATCTTGACCAAGAAAGGAAGTTGTCCAACAACTTTCCTATTAGTCTAAATAGAAAATGAGCTTCAATAGAATCAAAAGAACAAAAAAATTGGACAAAAATTTCATTTACGTAGCCATCAATTGCAGTTTGTACCCAATGTTCAACAACACGGGTCACTTGAACATCAATTCGTGTAATGTTTCAAATTTTTCCTCCATCCACTTGTATTCCTCTCTATGTTCATGTCTAAAGAAGTAAATTTCCAACTGAGATAACCAAGTGCCAATCATCTTAACATTTTGAGGTCCCAACAACATAACCATTATTAGTGGAGTTCCTTGGATCACGACATCCAGGACTTTGCAACAAGTTGTAGTTTGGGTTACTTCATTGTAAGCTCATTAAGTAGTATGGAAAGGAATTAATCAAGCCTTAATTCAATGTTGCACAATAGCTACACGAAGGACACAACTTATTGAAAGAAGAGACAATGAATGGGAAAATGCATAAAATAACAAGAATAGTTAATACTGAATCAAAGCACATACATGCTTAAGAGAGAGGGATTAAAATAGATTTAAATTAGGATCCAAAATCAACCTACGTGTATAATCTTTGACATACTTTTATACATTATGAGGTGATTGTTGAATTACCAATCCCCTCTTATTCTTCTCGTATAAACAAAGGCTATTCAAATTCTCTATCTATCTAAGAGAACACTATAGATTTTATTATTTGTCTTATCTGAATTATGCATTACAATGGGATTGCAAAATCATACAAAATATACTCATGCTAGATTTCTAATCCTCTTTACACTCGGACAATACTTTAAAAATTAAATTGTCTCCAAGTTTTAATGACACGAGGAAACTATAGAGCTATGTAATTTTGGCCATATCTTTTAACTCAAGGTCCCAAATCGAGAAAGAGTAGATTCATTGGAAAACTCTCAAGAAATGCTATTAAATGAGACACTTTTTGGGCCTTG
The DNA here is from genome assembly GCA_018340775.1 of Taxus wallichiana var. yunnanensis. Lineage (NCBI taxonomy): Eukaryota > Viridiplantae > Streptophyta > Pinopsida > Cupressales > Taxaceae > Taxus > Taxus wallichiana. The sequence goes on from CM031237.1 coordinate 759,020,913, forward strand.
AGCCTTCATGTTTTTAAAGCGATTAACAACCAAATCTCTTACGGTATTTTTCACATTAATTTAAGATAAAGACAAATTGAAGTTGGAGGGTAAGATTTTGGATATGATTGAAGATCATATTCATCAATGCACCGCACATTTTCAACTTCAAGATATCTTTTCCTTGTTTGATGGAGATTTGTCTTTGGTAAACATACCAATTGGTCATTCAAATGTTATATCCACATTTGAGCAAAAGTTTTGGCCTACAAGAATTCAATTTCCCCTCTCTCTCTCTCTCTAGATAAAATGTGAAGGATATTCATTATATAGGGGTCCTCACTTTTGGATGTGGGAGACTCGCCATTTGAGTCCCCACGGTTCCAAAGTTTCCTTGGACTTTGTGTTGAGCTTCTACAATGCGTCAAAGTGCCTCTCCCCCTTATGCTATAATAAATTGTGCATACTTAACCATTCATATAATCCTATTTGTAGCTTATATCTACCCTTCATCATTGTGTTATTGCCTCCTTGCATTTTTTTCATTAAATGAGTTATCTTATGTGTGGATGGTAGTTGTAGGGATAAAATAATACACTGTTTTTCATGACTGGGAGAGATCTCATGTATAATATATGATCTCATCTTACTCTCCTTTTTATTAAGTTGATTGCATTTTTCGACTTTTAGTTGATCGATATGAGTTAGAATGCAATTGTCATCTTTGATTGATTGTGATTCTAATGTTAAAATCTCTAGAATTCCTAACGAAGTGTGTGTTTGAAATTCAGTTTTGTAATAAAGCAAGTCTAATCAGTCGAGGAAATGAAGCAGGTAGTGTTCAATATGTTTTTGGTAGCATCTATTCCTACACACCTTAGTTTGGAATTTCAAGCTAATTCCGAAACTCCATCACACAGTCATCATTTAGTTAGGAACTCTAGTATTTAGTTCCAAAATTTTCGGACTTAGTTCGGAACTCCTAGGTATAGCTCGAAACTCTCATGGTGTTGATCCTTAACGATTTCCTATGGTTATGGAACTTTTTGAAGTTCTGGGCGATGGGAGTTATCTATTCTAACCACATCTGGAACTTTCAATCGGAAATGATGAAAAGATTTACGACGCAAATCCAAGGATAGTTATCTTACAACTATTTGATCAACCACAATCTGACTCAGCATCTATTATAGGCATGATTCGATTTCATCAGAATCGTTGAGACAACTATGATTGTAAAATGTATATAAAAGCAGACCTGTAGTAGATAGATAATATATAGAATATGATATGAGATAGAAATAGAACAAAGAAGAGAAATATAGACTAAGTACTCAGATCCAAGTATGTTTTGTAATACCGAATGTTTTATCAATAAAATAGCCATTCCTATTTGAGAGAATTCTGAGTTGTTAAATTCGATTCGAGGAGGAGCGAGGTCCCACTCCCCGAGGACCGGGATATTCGTTTATTTGGTATTTATATTTCTTTTACAAATAACTTAGATCATTAATTTTGTATTGTTTTAATTCTTCCAGTTAAACTCTGTTGTATAGTTGTTCTATGCAGGTGTTTGGATAGATTCTTATATTTCTTGTAATTGTTTTCAAGCATTCTAAATTGAGTGTGTTTATTTCCAAAAGCAAGTGTGTTTATTTTCCAACAACAAGTGTGTTTGTTTCCATTCTGCACAGTGTGTTTCTTTTCAACAAAGCTTTCAGTATGTTTACTTTCAATAAGTTTTCATAGTATGATTTAAATAAGGTTTTACCAAGAAGTCCTTAAGACATCAAAGAGATCCCCCAGAAAATACAAAAAATAACTACAGTCAACTACTAGATTGATAAGATTACTCTTGTTGCATATAGCTTTAGACACACCCCTGGTTTGATATGACATCAACAAGAAGTTGATTAAATGAAGGGAATAATGACACCCATCAATCACCACTTTTGTTTTTATGTTATTCCTCTCTCTTTACCCCTCACAAATGTTATCTTATGATTAGTTCTAGGAGTAGTGGTAGGCATTAGAGTATATTAGGATAATCCAAGTCGACTTTCTCGAAGGTTAGTTCGAGGAGCCAAGGTTCCACACCTTGGGGATATTCTCATTATTGATGTCGTGACACTAACTTCCATTTGGTGCTCTTGGGTGCACACTTTCAACAACCAACAATTACTCAATGAGAAATTGAATGATGATAAAGATACAATAAGAAGAATGTTATAAGGTTGAGGTATTGAAGGCATTATCTTTTACATAAAGAGTTTATTGTGATGTATGAAAATAAAGTATTGAAGTGCATAAACTCACAATGTATCTTGTCCTATAATCATGCGAAGTAGAGTATCTTACGTAGATTTAAAAAAATTGTTGCACAAATCCATTGTGGTGGTAAATATATTGATTAGGAGACTTCATTTGCTTTTCACCATGAGCATTTAGTTATTGGATTTAAAAAAATGAAGGATGAATATGGTGTCCATTTTACTGTTGAAGAATTAATAGGTGGTTGGGAATGGACAAAACACTTACAGAGAAGCGCACTAGCGTTTCTCTTTTGAAAAAAAAAAACCCTTTAATAGGTGGCCGGGGAAGGATTAAGTAATTGTTCACCCAAGTTGAGGGGTGTACAACACACATATAAATACATCAAATTTTTGAAAAAAAAAAAAACCCTTTAATGATTTTTTTTTTCTTAATCTAAATATTTTTTTGAGAATTTTTATTTTATGGAAAGTGGTTTTAAAATAGATTTAAATTAAGTAGTTTTTCATACAAAGGAAAAAAAGGGCGAACCATTACTAGAGCATTATATCATGCATTTTTTCTACTTATGTGGCATCATGTGATTGGGTGATTCTTTGATCTGATTTGATGTGACACATTTTATTAGTTACTTTTTTTTTTCAAATATTGAATGACATGATGCCATTCAACATTATTGGCAGTCTTCACTATAACAAATGTCCTCACTCACTTCACAAATACCCTCACCATTATTGGTCCATACTCCACTATTGGCTCCTCTCTCTTAGTGGAGCAATTTGAGAAGCGCACTAGCTTTTCTCTTTGCTCGAGATGAACCCGTCGACGTCACCATTAGCAATGTGGGAATAATGTTCCCGGCCAATCTTGTCACCGTCTCCTCCCGAGTCGCAGTCGCACCGCTTTTACACATGGCTGCCAACACTGCAATGGCATTCTCTTTTTCTTTCTCAGACCCTAATTTAACCAAGTCAATCAATGCTGGAACCAGCGATTTGTCGTGCCGCACAATCTCCTCCAATCCTTCCTCGAATACAGCCAAACCAGAAAGAAGGGCGAGAACATCAACTGTTACGCCCGCCCCACACTCCCTGTTAACAACCAGATCCACCAGCACATCAACCGTACCGCCCTTCAAAATGGCGTCCTTGTTCACTTTGTACAGCGAGAGGTTGAAAAGAGCGGTGGCGGCATCCTTTTTCCCTCTGGAGTTGCCTTCTCTAAGAAGACTCACCAGCGCCGGAATGGCCGCGTCCTTCGCGCCAATGGCGATCTTGTAATCGTCCACCACAGACAGACTGAAGAGCGTGGCGGCGGCGTTCTCTCGAGCAGCCATGCTGCCGCTTTCCTGCACCACTCCAACAATGCCATCGACCGCGCCCGACGCCGCCATTATGAGAACCTTGTTGTTGTCGTTGATTGACAGGTTCAGCAGCGCCGTCACAGCGTTTTCTTGAGCCTTGCCCTCTGAAGATGATGATAAGAGAGGGACCAGGAAAGGGATGGCCCCTGCCTCCGCTACGCACTTGCGATTCTCCGCCCCCCTCTTCGCCAGTAGCCGGAGCTCGTAAGCCGCCTGCGTCTGTATTTCGCGAGACCCCGTGGCGAGCTTTCCTACCAAGAAAGCGGCAGTCATTTTAACCGCGTCCTCTTCGGCGGCGGCGGCGGCGGAGGCGACGCTGGTAGCCAGGTGAAATGGTAGCTTATGACGGTCGCACCACTGGCTGACCAGGCTGCGGAGTGCGTAGTTGGGAATGAGGGCCGGGTGGCGCGGGAGCTTCTGGCCGCTGAGCGGGCAGGTGGAGTGACCCGAATCCAGCCATCCGGAGATGGAGACGCGGTCGTATGTGTGTCCGGAGTCCACAATCACGGGGTCCCTCATCAGATCCAGTGAGATCGGGCACTTCAACTCGTTCGGGATAGACATATAATGATTACCTTTCGATCCCGAGCCGGCAGCATCGCGGAAGGTCGGGGAACACGGCACCAGTTCAGTACAGTCTTCCTCTTCCTCTCCCTCTTCCGATTCCCCCTCTGCGTCGAATAACACGGATTTGGCATACAGCACAAGGCCGATCAAACTCCGTAATCTGTCCATGACATCAATTGTGGCACTCTTGTCCGCCTGTACTGCGATCTCGTCCCGCAGTTTCCTAATCTCGCCTCTACATTTGGAGAGGCTATCTAAACCGAGCTTATGGAACAGTTCCCTCAGTCTCGCCCTCTGGAAATCCTTCTCCTTGGCCTCTAACCGTGTCACGGCCTCCTCCAACTCACGTCGCAGGTTCGATTCCTCCTCGTCACGGTCAGGTTTGTAGCCGGCAGTGGCTCGAATCCTTACGAGGTCAACGTGCTCCCGCACCTCGTGCGAGACGGTCAAGAGCCCCAGCGGCAGCATCTCCAGCGCTCTGCCCATGTCTCGCGTGATCTCCTCTAACCCTCGCGAGACGGAGGAGCTCCCCATGAGGTCCCATGTGTAGCTGGTGGTCTTGTCCGCTAATATGACCTTGGTCTTGTGTATCACCATGAGGAGCTCTGTCAGACTCACAGCCGCTGAAGGAGGTATGATAACGTCTTTATCGTGGAGCTCTTGGAAGAGCACGGAGAGAATTCTTATTCTTCGAGCGATGCGAGCGACATGCTCAGTGTGAGTATGATGCCACAGTTTTGGCTTCTCTATGGACTCCAATTCTTTGGAGGCGAGTAGCAAGGATCGAACCAGAGACGTGGACGTGGATGGGTGATTATAGGTGGTTGAAATCTGGGGATTGGGAGGCAAACTGTGGAGGGGAGGAGCCTCAACAATCCATGTTTTGTTTCACTTTCCTTAGCCATTTGCTCTTGGTATTGCAGGGTTATTATTTTCGTTCTTTCTCTATTCCCATATTACTTATATAACCGAGATGATGTGTATAAATATGAAGTCAACTGAACTAGTGCGAAAGAGTCCTCGCAAACAAATAAGACACGGCAATTGTCGCCGCACGAATATTCCATAGACGAAGTCTCTTTATGCTTCCATGTTGAGTGTCATACACTCCGATGTTAAAAACAAAAATAAGTGGAGGTGCAAGGGACCCTATCACGGTGCACTATAAGTTCGAGGGTGTCTATAGTCATGTAGGTGTTTAGTTTAACCTCCAAAATATAATCAATAGATAGACATATAATTTGTAAACATAAATATGTGTATTTTATAGATTATTCACATCTAATAAAATGTGTGGAAAATTTAATTTACAAAATGTAAAAAATGTTACATTTTCAACCACTGACTGATAAGTGTTAATTATTTAAACCACTTACTATTATTTTTATACCTATTAAATGTGCAAATCTTTTGTAAACTGGACCATTTAGTTTTGCGGGTTGTGATGGATGGAAGGAGTAATTGGTCACATGGCAACTTAATGTTGCAACAGGTGGTCATTAACTGTGATAGGTGGATTGCATTAATTATATGCAATTGCTACCTAACCTTGATCCGCATTCTCAACTTACTATTTTCACATGCTTCTTTGGTTCCTTCTTGACTAAACAAATGCATCTTCTTTGTTTTTCAACTGCGCTTTGACGTTGTTGTTAGCGTGAGAGCCTCCATTCAATGGATTTGAAAGCGATCGAATAGAGGAAGAGACTCTTTTCACGATCAGAGAGGAAAAAGTGCCTTTTCTAGCTCAAGGAAAGTTAGACGTGGAAGGACATTTCCCCCCTCCTTTCTATGAATTGTTTAAGTTTAATCCTATAAGTTTTCTTCTCTACCATATCTCAATGATGGATGATTTTGAGAGTGTCATTGTATGGCTCATGTATTGGGTGTCCTTGTTTTGTGCAACTCTTCACATAATACCGAAACGTGGATGATTGCCAGTCTTACATAGAAACTTATATGATAGAACATGGCCCTTTTGATGGCTTACACAAATTTTCTCAGGTATATTTGTTTGATGTGCAACGTAGCCAAATGTGTTGGTCCTTTGTATATTGAAATTCAATGATTTATGTCTTTATTTTACTCAGGGGCATTCATTATTGTCATTAGGCATTTCCTAAACAACGCAAATTCATCAAACAATAGAGTGGATATTGCCTGAACAAAGCAATTCATCATTGAAATTGGATACAAAACAAAATATAACAGAGAGGGTGTTTCCTAAAAATGGAATTCTTCTTACCATTTTGCGGCTTGAAACTTCTCCCAAAGATGATTCGTAGAAGATGTTTATCTTTATTTCAAGCGAAATGGTTTCGGATTCTCTTGTCTTGTATTCTCTTTGTAATGTAGAATAAAGACATCAAGACAACCAAGGGGTGACTTTGTTAGCTAGTTCTCTTATTTTATGTATGTTTGGGATTTCATTTTATTTCTCATTTCAATTTTTTATAAATTTGTGGGCTCACTTTGTTTTTTTAATTGTATATTTTGTGTAGATGGCTCACTTTGTTCTTTAACTTTAAACCATGTCTCCATCAAACACTACACAACTAGCCCATTTGCATCTTGACATAACATTACGGAAAATAAGTTTAGTAGCATCTCTGGTGGCTCTCATTGGGAATCAATACAATAAGAAAGAGTTGTGCACAATCTTTGAAGAAATCACAATATGCAAAATTGTGTTTTTAAACACATTATATTTTCAGAAATTGAAAAAACTTCTTCTTCAAACTGTGTTTTTAACAAGAACTATTATTTTGTTGATATTAATTTGTTTGCAGGAATTTTGTAAGTTTTGTTGGATTCAAACTATTTCCAGGTAAGGTCGAGTGTGACCTTGCTAAGGCAATGATCTATTTTAAAGAATTTAGATTGAATGACATGTGGATATTCTCTGCAATTGTTAGATTGAATGGCATAAATTTGAGTTCTTTAACATACTATTACAGTATATTGTTTTCCATTTCAAAAATTTAGATACATTCTTCCAGAAAATTACAGCAAAGAAAACTTACAGAATTTTTACACATATAACATTTATGGATATCGACTAAAGCCTGTTGTTAAGGCATTTGATTACATATTCGACAAAATATTTGTTTAAGATCTAAGGACTTATACTGTGCATTTTACATATTCGTGAAAATATTTGAAATCTTAGCTACCATTGGGGAATTCTGTTACATGTTTGACAAAATTTACTAATTTTCTTACTAAAAAGCTAATGTAAACCAAAATTTGTACAATTTTTCACTTAATAGTTTTGCCAAAATCCCGGAAATGGTGGAGGTTGCACTTCCTCGTGATTCTCTAATGTGGTAGCATTTCAGATGGAGCTGCAAGTAGGTAGCATGGTAGGAGGTGTACCTAAACATTTACATTAGCTTCTAAAAGGTGGCCATTTGACTAAGCAACACTTGATATAAAATTCCAGAATTTGTAACATTGCTTGTATGAGAAGATGGGCAACTAGATTGGTTATTAAAAATGGAAGAAAAAGTAGGCATGAATTTGTTATACATGCTCAACAAAATATGATGTTGATTAGGTAGGGGATTTGAGGGACTACTCAATCACCTATTTTATCGTTGTTGCCATTCCTTCATCCTTTTATCATGCTCTTTGGAGCGTTTGGCTGCACCTTTTTCAACTTATTCTCCTTTTTCATTGTAACTGGGCCTCTTCCTTTTTCTACCTTTTCAATTCTCCTTCAATTTTAAGTTGCCCCTTCTTTTCTTTTTCTATTAACCTTTGCGCTTTCCTTTCATCTTCCTGCTCCCTTTTCCTTGCCTTCAAATTTTCAATTTCTCCTTTTCTTATCTCTTGTTCTTGAAGTAAATGCATGTAGTCATCAGAGGTAAGTATTTGAGATTGCCTTCCAATTCTGATTGCATCATCATTTAGCCGTACATAGGTGTGAACCTTCTCAATTGGAAGTTTTAAGAATTTGCTTACTAGTTTATATGCTTGGTTGTTCTCATCTTGGGTGCAGGTCACCTCTTGGTTCTCTTGAGTGGCTAAAAGTTATCATCTTCAAAATTTCCTTTATCTAAACCATGTGTGTCTGAATTCATGGCATCTATTTGGTTTGCATCATGATCTTCCCACTCAATGTGTCAGCATAATAGTGCACCACCTCGCTTGGAAGAGGTGAGGGAGGAGATGGCATAGAAGTTGAAACTTCCTCATTGTTGAAATCAATTTGCATGCCCAGGTTAGCAAACCCTTCTTTAATCCATTGAGGTGCACTGAATTGTGTTGGTAAATTCATGTTATCATCAATATCTGCAACTTCTTGTGTTTGGCTCACATGAGTTGTTGAACTAAGGTGATCATCTTCTTCATTAAGTGTTTGGGATTGATGAAAATATGTAGGCATGCCAAAACATGTAGACTCAACATGCTCTTCCCTTGTTTTTTGGTTTTCCTCATTACCTACCACATTTTTCATAAGTTCTTCTAAACAACTTTACACATCTGCATCTTCCACTCCCGCCGTCCTCAATATGTTTTCAACAGATGCCACCTCATCTTCTTCAACATCAAAGGCCTCACTTGGCCTCATATAATTGGAAAGAGCATTCTGATCAAGTGGCCATATACCTGTCCTTTGAAAACTTGCCTTAATATTTTTAGGTGTAAGTGCAAGTTGGATAGCTTGATTACCAAGTTTTTCCAATTCTGTCCTCCTTATTTCAAGACTTGGGTTCCTTGCCATTCATTTAGACCTCACTATTTAAAGTAGTTCTTGAATGGAGAGAACACACTAACATCTAATGGCTGAAGCTTATGGCTGGTATGAGTTGGTAGAGTCATAAGGTCAATGCCTAAATTTCTAGCCTCTTGGATTGTGCCTAAAGCTACATGGCTGCCATGACCATCAAATATGAGAAGATGCCTATTTTTTGTTAAACTCCACTAGGAACTGATATTGCAAAATGATGTAACCAATTCATAAACAACTCTTTTGTCATCCAAGCATGTGGTTGGGCTACCATTCATGCTCTAGGTTCACATCCAACTATATAGTTCTTCAGTTGTCTCTTTGCTTTGAAAATATAAAATCTAGGAATGCTTTGTCCTGTTGCATTAACACAACATAATCTGGTAATCCATTCCCTACTTTTTGTCATAATATGTGGAACACTTCTACATACCAACTTAGCAATGACACGCATGCCATAATTTTTGCATGCTTGAACACTAGTTTCATCACAGTTCCATATTTTGTTTGGCCCATATTGATTTGCAACATACATTTTTTGTGCAAGTTATCATAAAAAGCAACAACAATTCTTGGCCTTAACATGACTGCTCTATCTCGGTCAAGGCCTTTTGCAGTTCTTATTGTCAAGTCAGGATGACGTCTTTGGAATCCATACCACCATGACTTTCCTGGCAGGCCATCTTTGAATGGATTTGGTCTGCATTGGCACATGTGCGCTACATAGGCCTTTAGGTGAATGACTTCAAGACCATCCAACCAAGTTTAGCCATATATTGGAACTAGGTAACAATTTCTTTCTCTTCCTCATCTATCAAAACAGTTGGAGGTCCCTTCCTCTTAGTGGTTCTTTTTCCATACAACCAATCAGTCACATTTGTACTAGGGATTCCCCACTTAGTTGCTGCTTGTCTTGTGGACATTCCATTTTATTCCATGTCCCTTAAGGCAGCTTTCATGTAAACTACATCCATTACCCTCTTATGTATACTTTCTTTGTTGTAGCAGTACTTCCAATTACTTCCACAGTTGGATTAGTAATGTTGATTTCAGGATCTTGGGCAGCTGTGATATTCTCATCAAAAGAAAATTCTTTACCTCTTGATGGATGCCTCATTTTATTGGAAGATGTTTTTTCTAATGTATCTTATTGCATTGATGAAGACGATAATTTTGTGCTTTGGCTCTTGACTGATTCTTCCTTTGATTGGTTGTGGTGGATTTTTGAGGTTGTTTCTCAACAATATTATCCTCATCAGAAGAAATATTTGTAAACTTCACTCCCCTCTGCAAGTTACTCCTCGTCTTTCTAACTGGTCTTTTTGCAGTGCTACTTTGCACATGCCATTATGAAATGCAAGAAACTTTGTTTTTCAATTAATCCTCTGTCAGCATATTTGGTTACACTATTTAAATGCATGTATATTTTTAGCAAAACTTACAGTAAATTTCTAGCAAAACTGCAGTAAATTTTTAGCAAAACTACAATAATTTTTAACAAAATTGTAGTGAATATTTTATTTCGAGAAACAACAAGTTATCATTAAAACAATGATTATGAATAATGATGATAGATGATTAATTGAAAAAACATAGGATTCGTTGTAAATTTACTGAGGTTATCATTAAAATAGTTATGAATAATGATGAGCTGCTCATTTGGAGATAAAATATAAACGCTTATGGATTTCTAACAATAAAACAATTTATTGTTGATCATAAATCAAATCAAGTGTTGCTTATAAACTATCTAAATGCACCATTATTGTTCATAACAATTTTAATGGTAAACTTTCTATTTTGAGATACAATTTTTTAACCAAAAAATATATGAAATACAATTTTATACAATATAATTAATGAAGGATTGAACAAGATTACCAAGATGTAAATCAATAGAAAATGGAAGATATTACACTTGGCTAGTTAACAACTTTTGCACAACATGGAAGAGATTGCACCTGGCCAGTTAGCAACCTTGGCACAACAAGAAGATGTAAATATCCAACAACAAAAATTTCGTGTTTGCATGACATCAAAATGTAAATCAATAAAAAATCTATCTTCAATTTTTTTGAATGGGAAAGAAGTATTCGACTCAACTCTACTATTTATAGATTTTACTCACAAATTTTGATCCATGTTTGATCGTGTGCTTGATTTCTATTGGCTGAGGGAGTTTGACATGGATTGGTAATTTAAATAAAACAATTTCTTTGTTATATTTGACACTTTAGTTGATCCATGCACTCAAATTCTATTGGGGGAGAGAGTTAGGTGGAGATGGAGTGGGAAATACATCACTTTGATTGTGAAATTTTTAATTATATTTTTGAAATCTTGTTCAATCCTTCATTAATTGTGATTTTTCTTGTAAATAGTGAGCCTTACAACACTTTTCTTGTTTCCATGTGCTTGCATTTAATATAGAAGATGACATTGGAGGTTGAGATATTTCAGATGAATAAAATTTAGATCTTGATTGAATTTGTCAAAATCAAGTATACATAGTTGGACAATCATGAACCCTTTATATTTGTTATTAGGCGGATGTATGTACATAACAATATAATATGATGTAAGCAAGTAGATTTAGTATTGAAAGAAAATATATTTATTATTGCACAAATAATTGTTTAACATTGTACATATTAGAGCCTTAAAAAACTTAAATGGCACCAGTAGTTGATGTTCAAATAACCTTTGTATATTAATATGTAATGTATTAATTTGTAGATGTGCACTTTATTTGGTGAGAATGACATATATTTACACTTAAATATTGAAATAATAATATACATAATAAAGTTCACAATAACTAAGGAAATATTGAACATATTTATGTCATTTTTCATTTAATCTATGAGGAAATAAGTTTCTACCAATAGTTTAAAAATGTGCTAAAATACTCTCAATCATTAGACCCTGCACGGTTATGGGGTCCCTTTCCCTATTATGCGATACTAAAATATGATAGTTTATGGAGTGGTTTAAGTAATTTTTAGATTTATCGATAGTTAGGGATGTAAGATTTCTAGAGTTAGTTCAAGATGTATTGAAGTAGCAATATAACAAATATACGTATCCCACAACAGTTGGTCATTATGTCAATAAGAGGGCCACCTCTAATGCTACTATGCTTGGTTAGCATAATAATTGTGTGTCAATAAGAGGGCCACCTCTAGTGCTACTACACTCCTATTAGCATCATAATTGTAATATATTACCACAGTGCAAGGCAAGATTGATTTTCTAATTGAATGTAGATTGTTAGAGCCATAGAAGCAATTCCAAGATGCACTAAGCCCCCATGTCCATTGGCAAAGTGACGACACCGACTAAGTAGAAAATGAAGGAGGATGGGCTATATATGATCTAGCTCTTGCTCATGTAAGCCAAATACGTGTTCGTGGGAAACATCGAGCAATAATAATATTTTGTGGGTAATTTCTTTGACAATTCATAAAATAAATCATTTTGATTATTTTATTGGAGAATTATTATTTTGGTAATTGAAGGTAATATTCTTACTATTTCACTCCTTTTTAGCTTGCAAAAAGATTTTCCCGAAATAATTTTGTTAACCTTTCCCAATGATCGGTAGCTTTTTTAGGGTTCACGAAATTACAAATGTGGACAATACATGCCATAATGTCATGAAGTTGGCTTAGATATAGGGTCAATCCGCTTTCACATGGAATTGTATTTTTGGGCTAGGATTTGAACAACCAAATTATATTTTTATTAGACATCCTTTTATAAACTATGTTGAGATCATTCACATTATTATCCCTCAAGGCGAGGATATTGTCTTCAACATACCTATTATCTTTTTCTCTTTTTTCCAATAAATTTTTGACATGTGGACTTTCTCATTTGTAGACTATAGTTTTTGAAAAAATAATATTTTTCACAATTTATGAATATCATTTATCTTTCATTTTATTGGGCTGCCCCTTTATTTGGCACTGTGGATGGAAAAAACAAATTTGTCCTACCTTGCTTTAATGGAAGTCACTGTGTGTGAGGCAAAGGTGTGGGTGCGGGGCTCAAGGGTCCTACTCAACTTAATTGATGACATTGGCATTGCTCCACTCTACCTTGTAACAAGGGCAACCACCGTGAAGATATCGAGAAATGTAGTTTTTGAAGACCCAACCACAGTCCACTAAATTTTCACATCAACCCTTTACGGTAAAAATGTCCTAGGCTTCAATCACTGAGCACCAAAGGTAACCACATGAGTGATAGTTGATGCCTTAATGGGTCGTAAATTAGCCATCGCAACAACATAGGACACGAGAAGAAGGTTGAGGAGCCAAGGAGTGAACACGCACATTCTCATTAGAAGCCTTGTGGGGGATCCACTCACACCCACAATAGGGGATCTAACCAGTGGTCTACGCAGAACAAGATTGCCATCCTTCCTCGGAGAGAAATGAGCCCCAACTAACCCAGGGGTAGCCAGTTCACCATTGCCACCACTAAAAGCAAGGGGAAACGAAGGGGAGACCGCCTTAGCTAAAATAGAGGATCCGTGAAGGGTTTTAGCAGAAGCTGGGCTAGAAGAACCATTCGCCCCACCATTCAGAAGACATCCACGAGGCCAGATCCTCCACCAGATTCGTTGGCATCAATAGAACCGTCACGAGGCCAGAGAAAATAGAGGGAGCAGGGGCACTAAGCACACCAGGCCCATCCACAAATACGGTGCCACCAAACACCACATCGCAGCTTGCATGCACCCGGGATCCGCCATGGCCGCCGTCAGGATGAAGTTTAGATCTAGGGTTCGGAAAAGGGCATCGAAAGGTGTCCGCCATGGCATAAAATATAAGAGTAAAATATATATTGTTTCTTTAATCCATTTTTCGTCATGAGGCCAGAGAAAATAGAGGGAGCAGGGGCAATAAGTTTTAAGGACTGTTAATACATTAAACGGCAATAATGGCCCTATAATTTGCTTACCCATTTCGCATCTAGTTCACTGAGATTCCTTACTAATTTTTATTTTCACTCTTTGCAGTTTAATGTTTAGCTGATAATATTGGTAATTCTGTCGCTTTGGCTTGTAATTTTATATATTTTGATCCAAACGTTTCTTGCTCGGTGAGTAATGTTCAATTTCAATTCAAATCAAATTTCTTATAAATTAAATATACGAAAAGACCAAATTGTGCCGTTCCTATATCTACCCGCCCTCGTACAGGTTTGTCGTTGCCCCAGAAAACATAGGTCTCAATGACATCTAAGCCGCCATCCTTGGATTTTTTAATAAGGTCTGGCCACATCTGAAAATAAACACAGAAACAAGAGCTTAGTTTATCCAAGCAACTTGAGTTTTTTGTAAAGATATCATCTCTTCCAACTTTTGGCTGATGGTATCAAAACAAACATATGTTCAAGAAAAACAATTATTTACTTTGCTTATATGCTTGGTGTATTTTTATGCCTCTGTAATGTTCTTCAAAAAATATATAAACAGGATGAAGTACAATCATCCACCACTCTACTTAGACCGTGTTTAGAATTTGGATGTGATGCATGTGAGTAGTGCCGATTGGGTGCTCTCCACGTTTTCCTATTGAGCAGTAGTAGACTGTAGAGATAGGTCTCTATTGCTTACCTGTAGTGTCAGCGTGTGGCTCCTGTGGATGCCAAATCGACATCTATTAAATTACTTAGACTGAATCATTCATATGCTTACCAACCAGCAAATCCATTACTTTTATTCACCTTTGCAATGTATTCCCTTTGTTAGCCATATTCTGGTTGGTGATTGCAGTCGCAGAACAAAATTCCCATTTTTATCACAATGCCAATGTTGTTCTTTCCCTTTTAACAACTCTTGTGATCATATAAAAATAGTACAAGGGTAAGTGCACAAAGTTGGTGGACAATTCCGTGGACATAAAAATCAAAATTCAGGAACCGCGATCGTGGTTCTGAATTTAGCAGTTTAGCAATAACCGAACCTAAAATCGCGATTCGGAATTCTAAGACAAAAAAGTAGTCCCGCGAGTCCTCATTTTCCCCATTTTTCATTTCAAACTATGGTTTCTCCTAAGCGTTTTTCACTGGAGCTTTGAATACCACCTCAAAATTGCTCATCGGACTTCTGGATTGCGATAGATTCAACCATGCCGCTAAGATGAGGAGGTGAGCCCCCGATTCTAATCATTTTTTTGCATTTTAGGTTATTTTTTTGCATTTTCATGGCTATTTTGAAATGTTTGTTTATGTATACAATTTTCTTGTTTTGTCGGTTAATTGGTCAACAAGCTTGAAATCGTAAACCGTCAAAACATTCCTCAAAACCCTCACGAACATTCCTCAAAACCCTCCTCCAAACATAGATCGCCTCCTCTGTGGCTCATTCATCCCCACTGAACCAGCAAGAACACAAGATAATATCGTTGGAAGAATCCGAGAAAATAAAATTGTCATTAAGAACCTTATTCAGACTATAAGACAAAATCATGCCACAAATCCGTCCGCATGACTTTAGCCAACACATTGCAAACATTGATTGGCAAAGTTGACTCCGCAACAAACCAAATACATAGATGGAATACCTTTAGAGGTGATTGTAGGTGGTGGTATGCGGATAAATTATCCCATGTGGCCATAAAAGACAAAAAAATGGAAAAGACCTCATTTGTGCATTATTTACTAACCCGAGAACTAATGCCCCCGTAGCTACTTACAAACGGTTCCCAATCCATTGGTGCCACGATGAACAAATCAAAAACAATTTTTGGGACTGATGGTGGATGGTTTTGATTATCCACCATGCAACAAAAATGAGGTTTCTCTCTATCTTTTGAAGAAATTATATTGCGAGTTCGTGCTTAATGAGGTCCCGAATTATTTTGAATTTTCTGACTTTTTTGGTTGAGGAGGTGGCTCTACACAGAGTAGACTTAGTGCATGCGTAGGTCAACAAAGGAACCCCCATGCCCCAAAACCCCCACTTCCTTCAATTATTCCTCCTACAGTGAAGGAGGTTGTGGAGATTGACACACTGCATGCATTAAGGGAGCTCATTGACACTCTGACCCAACATAGTGACTAGATTGCATCTGGTGATGTTGGTGGAGGCGCCAGTTCTAGTGCACCAAACCACTGTGGATCATGTGGTACCGTATGCACTGCGGGTGAGACATCATTTTCTGGTTCACATGATTTCTTTTCTATAGATGAGATGTTGGGGGATGTTTTGGGCTGGTGCCCCTTGATATTGGTCTTTCACAATTAAATTTAAAATAAATATAAATTATACACACACACACACACAATAGTAATTCATGTTTGAGATTTTAATATATATGTATTTGATTGTATGTCATGTACATACATGTAAAAACTAATTTTTTTAATTTTATTTTAAATAGCAAGCGCGGTGAAAGAAACATCTAGCATCGACATGCTAGCTACTGCATTTGGGCGTGTTTCAAACGTAAGTTTCAAGTTGTACAAACTTACATTTGTAATAGATTATTATTATAATATTTCACGTGTATGTTGTACATATTAATATGTTTGTCTTTTATACATAGGAGCATAACGGGTCATCATCTCGCTCTGGGAACTAAGGCTACTCTTGGCATGCCTCACATGAGTTTTACGCGAGTTAGTTTCTCTTTACTCTTTGTTTCTAATTGTGGAAGTTCACGTGGATTACATGCTTTGGACCTCTGTTATGTGGTGCTAGTCATGTAGATTTTAATATTGATTTGTACATGTTTTTTGTATATCTTATGACTGCCAGAGAGACTCCTCCATATATGCAGATTGTGGAGGCTGCTGTAGATCTACGCCATAAGCATCTACGGATCCACTAACTAAGGTACAATTTTTCAAATTTGTTAAATTTTGGAGGTTAATTATTTCTTATTACTTAAATCTACAATATCAAATTTTGTATGTATGTGAAATATTTAATTTGAAAATTAATTATTTGTATGTAGCTTACCCCTCATGAGTCTATTATTGTCCCTGCGATGCGTCAATGACAAATTGATAGGGATCATGACATTGTGGTAAGATTTCACATGCATTTTAACTAAATTGTACGAGTTTCTAAATTTTGAATGTATTTTAAAATTTTGGGTGTTAAAAATTGTTTAAGAATGTGCAAGTTAAGTTCTGAGGACTGCTTAGAGACGCCTAGGATCACACAGATGAAATCCATAGTGACATCTCCTCCACTACATCCCTGTGTCGTGGACGTGCTATTTCTAGTAGGGCGAAGAGAGGGAAGATGTTTTATGAGTAGATTCATAGTCCACCTGGATGCACACACACACACACACATATATGGGCCATCTGGTCCTAGTGAACATGTTTCTTCATATAGTCCATTGTATATATATAGCCTTTTGCGACCACATGTGGTCCTATATGTATGACACACTTAGTTCGAGATGTACACATGTTATGAACTTACATATTTTCAGAGACGTGCGTCTGGAGCACACTTTGTTTGATTCTTATATATCCATGTGTGTTGGTTTTCATAACGATATTACTTTTATATGTTTGATTCGATTTCATTGCATGTATGATATCCTTCTATGTATGTTTTCATAACCATTTATTAGTTCTAGATATGTATGTTTGATTTAAAATTAAAAAACCATGTCTTGGAGCACTACATGGTACAATTGTTAAGCAAACCTATTCCATTAAGCAAAACCATGCTAGGTGAACTACAAAAGGGCAATACGTAATTACTTTTTTTTCTTTTAAAGCTAACACTCATCTATTGCATATCAACTAATGCAAACATTGATAGAAATAAGTGAGGTAGAGTTCATCTTGAACTATATGAATATAACGTTACTTATGGTGCAACATTGCATGGTACAATTGTTAGGAAATTAAGGGAAGCATTTACATTTTTAGAGAAATTAAGGGAATCAATAGATGTACACACCTTATCTCTTTATAATCTAGTGCTATATGCCAATCAACTAAGAAGTTAAACATTCAATTTGATTATTGTTTAAAGTAGAATCACTTCTCTCTTTCATTTTCATTTTTTGTCTCTTTCTTCTTGGACTTACCATCCTCTCTTTCCTTTTATTTGCTTGTATGTATTCAAGACTTCTTTCTTTCTCCTTCTTATTTTGCCATTGTTCACTCTTTTTTCTCTTGACTTGTCTCTTGTTGCTTTGAATATCCTGTCATAAATATCTCCTCAAGCCTTTATATTTCCTCATGTACAACAAGTATTCACTCTCTCCTTCACTTTCTTCATTTATTGATCACAACCATTACATGCTTGCCTCAAACTGAAATTTGACCTTTTCGTCACTTTCCTCTTGTTTCTCATTTCATATTGAATGAGTACCTATTTATTCTCTAAACATTTCATTTTGCACTTCCTTTCTCCTCCATTATTCTTCTTTTGTGCTATGTTCTCCATTATGAGAATTCTTTTCTCTTCTTCATGTTTCTCGTGCATGGAAACTATTTTCCTCTTATTCCTTCATAGGCTCTCACTTATTTGTTTCCTTCACTTCTTTTAGCATGCTTCATAAGTGACTTGATTGGCCACTTCACTCTCCTTCTAAAATTCCATCCAAATATGCAAACTTGAAGCTACTTGCCTTAGCATTTTATTGATAATCTTATTCATATGTTCACATTCTCACCATACTATTAGAAAAAATGAATAAATGCATTTTATTCCTTTAACATGACTTACCTTTACTAACCACTTTTCACTAGTTCTTGCTTCACTAACAATTATGGCTCATTTAATTTCAACTCCATTTAGTATTCTTGACCTATATTCAAATACTTAATCCACTATTAGAATAACAAGGGAATGCTTTATTCTTGTGAATCTTCAAAGCATGATAATTAGGGTATTAGATACCCATTAAGGAATGAAAAGTATGTAAAAAGTTTCAAGGTAGCCAAGAGCATGACCATATTACAATGCAAACATAATGAGCATGTAAGCACATAGTTGGGGCAGCAGAGGATGGAGAGAGATCACCACAACAACATAGCTCAAGAGAGAAAATAAAGGATAGTGATGAAGCACCTAAGAGGACAGAGGAAAGTACAAAGAGAACAAGAGAGATGGAAGGTAAACAAGTGACATTGAATGTTTTGAGTTCTAGGAAATGAACAAGCGAGGAGTGAGAAGTCATGCGTCGGACGTCGTGGCACCAAACCGACTATGACGAAATGTCTGGGTGGCTAGGTGAATGCTAGAGGAGGTGGTGTTTCAGTGCGCGACAAGGTCATTGCTTTCGGGCTACTTCGTTCGGGCGTAGTCCCTTAAGAGCCCTGAGACCAAAATATCATTCAACTTCGACGGGTGACTACTCAGACTCCATGGAACCTAGAGACATATCATCTGATCCAAAACCTCAGCATAGGGACCCTCTAAAAATAGCCTCTCTCAGTTTTTTCCTTCCCAGATCGGTGCTCTCGCTGCCCTATTGTTTGCAAATGTGTAAAATAGTGCGTTTGAGCGATATATAAGGTCACAAACGCTATATTTTACAAACGGTGGGTCATGGCACCAAATCGAATGTGACAACATGTCTAGGTGGCCGAGGTGAATACTAAAGGAGGTGGTGTTTCAGTGTGCGACAAGGTCGTTGCTTCCGGGCTACTTCGTTCGGGCGTAGTCCCTTAAGAGCTTTGAGACCAAAATATCATTCAACTTCGACAGGTGACTACTCAGAATCCGTGGCACCTAGAGACATCTCGCCCGATCCAAAACCTCAATGTAGGGATCCTTTATAATAGCCTCTCTCGGTTTTTTTCCTTCTCGATCGGTGCTCTCATTTGCCTTATTGTTTGCAAACACGTGAAATAGTGCAGTTTGAGCTAGTATAAGGTTGTCAAATGCTATATTTTGTAAACGATGGGTCGTGGCATCAAATTTAATGCGTCGACACATCCGGGTAGCTGGTGAATGCTATAGGAGGTGGTTTTTTGGTGCGCGACAAGGTCGTTGCTTCTTGGCTACTTCGTTCGGGCGTAGTCCCTTAAGAGCCCTAAGACCAAAATATCGTTCAACTTCGACAGGTGACTACTCAGACTCTGTGGCACCTAGAGATGTCTCTTCTGATCTAAAACCTCATTGTAGGGACCCTCTACAATAGAACCTCTCGGTTTTTTCCTTCTCAGATCGGTGCTCTCGCTACCCTATTGTTTGCAAACACACGAAATAATGTAGTTTGAGCCAATGTAAGGTTGTCAAATGCTATATTTTGCAAATGGTGGGTCATGACACCAAACCGAATGCATCGATACATCCGAGTGGCTAGGTGAACACTAGAGGAGGTACTTTTTTGGTGTGTGACAAGGTCGTTGCTTCCGGGCTACTTCGTTCGGGCGTAGTCCCTTAAGAGCCCTGAGACCAAAATATCGTTCAACTTCGACGGGTGATTACTCGGACTCCGTGGCACCTAGAGTCATCTCGTCTAATCCAAAACCTCAGAGTAGGGACCCTTTACAATAACCTCTCTTAGTTTTTTCCTTCTCAGATAGGTGCTCTTGCTGCCCTATTGTTTGCAAACACATGAAATAGTGCAGTTTAAGCCAGTGTAAGGTTGTCAAACGCTATATTTTACAAACGGTGGGTTGTGGCACCAAACCAAATACGTCGACATGTTTAGGTGGCTAGGTGAATGCTAGAGGAGGTGTTGTTTCGGTGCGTGACAAGGTCGTTGCTTTCGGGCTACTTCGTTCGAGCGTAGTCCCTTAAGAGCCTTGAGACCAAAATATCATTCAACTTTGACGGGTGACTACTGGACTTCGTGGCACCTAGAGATGTCTCGTCTAATCCAAAACCTTGGCGTAGGGACCCTCTACAATAGCCTCTCTCAGGTTTTTTCCTTCCCAGATCGGTGCTCTCGCTGCCCTATTGTTTGCAAATGCGTGAAATAGTGCAGTTTGAGCCAGTGTAAGGTTGTCAAATGATATATTTTGCAAACGGTGGGTTGTGACACTGAACCGACTACGTCGAAATGTCTAGGTGGCTAGGGGAACACTAGATTAGGTGGTGTTTTGGTGCATGATAAGGTCGTTGCTTCCGGGCTACTTCGTTCGGGCGTAGTCCCTTAAGAGCCCTGAGACCAAAATATCATTCAACTTCGACGGGTGACTACTTGGATTCCATGGAATCTAGAGACATCTCGTCTAATCTGACACCTCGACATAGGGACCCTCTACAATAGCCTCTCTTAGTTTTTTCCTTCCTAGATTGGTGCTCTCTTTGCCCTATTGTTTTGCAAACACGCGAAATATAGTGAAGTTTGAGCCAAACAAAGGTCACAAATGCTATATTTTGCAAATGGTGGGTCATGGCACCAAACGGATTGTGCACACACGTAGGTATGGTCTTGTAAACACTTGGGGAGGAGTTTTTGGTTCTCTAAGCATTAGGTGCTTCTGGGATACCTCCTCCGGAGCCAAGAACCCCCTCCATGGGTACATAAATTGTTGTTAATTGCTTCTCTTTTCTTGTAAAACAATGAAAGCTTCTCTTAGCTTCAAGAATTTAAAATTATCTACTAATAATGCCAACCATGTGAAGGTGGAAGCTTTTCTGGCACCACTAACCTGAACATAAAAGTGTTAGTCAAAGAAATTTAAGTTTCAAATCAAAACCATACTAGATATATATAAAATACACAAATTTAAAATAAAATATATGAACTTAAATCTATCTAACTAACAAATTTATATATATCAAAGAAATTATATATACCAGACATGAGCATTGTAAATTCATTCCAATGAACCATCAGGATCGGATCTACTCTGAATAGTGGACAAGATTACTTCATGATTTGACTCTCGAACCTTCCAAAGAATCTTGTTATTAGGCCTTCCTCAATATCTATACAACTGAATATTTGTCGCTAGAACTAGATGCGAATATAAGAGTATTTTCCTATGTGTCTCAAAGTCTTCAAACACCCAAATAGAGGAGTTTTTAATGGATACCGTCAAAGCCAAGTTCCAATAACTACCACTAACCCTGTAGGATACTCGATATCTTTGCCATCTAAAATAGGAGAAGTCAAATTCTTTCTTTCCTCGATGCAATGACATAAGAAATAGTATGTTCCTTCTTCATTGTCTTCATGTCGCAATAAGCGTAAACACAAGTCCTACAAAAAAACAAAGGTTGAACAACTATAATTTAAATTACATATTAAAATTTCAATGCACATAACTCAATACAAAAATTAAATAAATAACCATAAATACTTTGTCGCACCAAAATCAAAATTTCGTCAAAGTCCTTGGATGTTGCAACTTCATCTACAGAAACAAGTCATAATGCTTGTGGAGGTTGATAACTAGGAAGCGGAGTTAGAGACCTACAAATCCATCCATCAACCCATTCTTGTGATTCACACTCAGTTGTGACAAATTCGATACAAGATGCACAAAAACATGTCAAATTTCTTGTCCATGTGGCCCACGAAGTAGTGTTTGAGCTACAAAATGAGTGCATATTGCTTGGACCTAGTGAGTGTCATACAATCCTCATAGTTAGTAATTTTTGTTCCTCTATCAACCAAAAATATCTGCGAACCGTGGAAATTTATTAAGAACCTCGGGTCATGTTGTCACTACACCATTCCACTATGCTCTTTGCATCTTTCAATTTAGCACCATCTTTGTACTCAACTCTTCTCTTGCAAGAGCTCTTTTCACAAATACCCTTGCACCATCATGCTCTCCTTTTCCATGTCCCGGCCTTAGTGAAACTCCAAATATGTTGAACACCCATCTTGATGTGCATCCACGATCATCTAATAAAGCATTTGTGCATTCTTAAATTGAGACGTGTAATTATCGACCATATATAATGTTGTTTGAAGAGGATGTCCCTATCGGACAAGTTTCCATAAAATAATTGGAAACACCCTTGCACAAATTCAAGTAGAATGAGTACGATCATCACCGATATAAAAATAGTACTCTCTTAAAATTTTTGGTCATTCTCTGTACTATCGGAGAATGTATAAATGCTATATGCACGAAAATGGCAACTTTTACTAAGTTGTAATATTGTGATTGAACCTCCATTTGTGGTTCTGCAATGTGTAATTCTCTGCAAAATCAACCACCTTTGAAACAATAGTACCAATAAGAAATGTGTCCTTGCATATCTTGAACTATTCATCCAACCATTGAGCTCTATGTGTATGACTAGCATACTCATAAACAATTTCATCCTTAAATTTTCTCATAAATTGAAAAACAGGCATATGTTCTGTAACTAGCTCACACCATTTAGACTCTTTTCCATCTTTCAACTGGTATGCAACTGATTTATATTTATCAAACTCAACTAAATTATTTCCTATTGTACCTTCAATTTGCTCATGGATGCAAATTTCCAATTTAGGTAATCCACCACATGTACCACAACTTCCATCTAAACAATCCCAAATATAAAAAAATTGTCCAACTTCTTTTTCAAAAATATAGTAGGAATGAAATACCTGGAAGATATTAGTGGAACTTGAACACCACATTCGATAACATAGTTTCGAATGAAAAATAGAACGAATAAATAAAAATTTAGCATAATGCATCGCAAATGCAATATGTTGCCTACAACAACAAGTGGTACGAGCGTGGTTGATTTTCACATAGAATGGTTTCAACATTTCAAAAAAAAGTTGACTAATTTTAATTTCTAGATTCTCTTGTTCAAACTTATGAAAAATTGAGTTTGAGTCATATCTAAGAAATGCTTTGGATGTGGTTCACCATTAGTAGAGCCAACTATCCGTTTTATAACATCTCTTATATTAGGTGAAACTCTTGTGTTATCATGCCAAAATTTAATAACTTCTCTTATAGCATTAGAATTATTTTTTTCCTTACGCGATGCTCTAGCGAGAAAATGTCCAAAAATCGGCGTTATTGAGTGATTGAAGGATATTACGTCTTTCAATTACTTTCATTAGATTTTTCGATTAACTTGCAAAATTTTACTTGTTTGCGTAATCAAATGTTATTTTTTTATTGATTCACTTATAACACTAGTAGCAAGTACACGTACGACACACAATATTACTATCCATAGTGCGTCTCTTGACACCAACAAAGTGTGATATGCATCATGTAGGTTTTCAACAAATTGTAGAGGTTTGACCACGTACATTATATGTTGTCAATCCTAAGGTGTTTAATGTAGGTCTCATTTTAATCAATTTCATCAAACTAACCAACAACTGACATCTTTGGGAATCATTTAAAATTTCAAAATGATTATCCCAAATTTCAGTGGCTTTTCTTCTGATTTGTCATTTAGAAAGTTTGTCAGACATTGGTTTCAAAATATTTTCATCAATTTCAATAAAAAATTAGGTTTCTTACGTAAAATCCTAGGAGGTGTTTTTGTCAAATTTTGTCTGTCTATAGTTTCAACATGAATTTCCTTATTCACATTTTCATTGTCTCCTTCAATTTCAACATTTGCTACATCATGAGTATTTAATTCTTCTTCAACATTGACAGTAAAAACATCTTCATCACGAGTATTTAATTCAACTTCAACATTGACAGTAGAAACATTACTTGGTTCTTCATTGCTTACAATAGTTGGGGTTGAAGATGAACCTCTTCTTGATTCATGAAGTTTCCGCATTCGCTTGACATTTTAAATTTTGTCGGCCTCTAATTCGTTTAGTGTTTTTTTACTTAATGACTTCCTTTTTGACTTCGTTTCTTGTCTCCCATGATGTTTTGCTTAGATGATAAGAAAAACATGTAGACAAAGAAAAATTTCGCAGATAGTTCATACGGTAAGGTCAGAGAGTAAAAATTACATGGTAATTCAGACATTGGGATGTGTGTAAATATGATTTATGAACCGTGAGCACGCTTTATAAACCATGATCACGGTTTCTAAAGTACGCTCGCAGTTTGTGTTAAAAAAACCGTGATCGCGCTTTATAAACCGCGATCGTGCTTTATAAACCGTGATCGCAGATCTATCTACCGACCCTAAGCCTCGGGAAATCTTTGTTTTTCCCCAACCAAAGCTATGGAAGGTCATTATGAAGTGTAAAAGGTCAAAAAACCTCAAATTTGCTCTTCTAAAGACTTGAACCATGCTAAAAATTGAAAACATTTCACAAAAATGGTGCCATCGCATAGGGGAGACTGTTAGCTTCATAGAAATATTGATTTTAAAGTGAATAGAATAAGATAAATATCATTTTATAATTTTTTATTAACAATAGGTTTTTAAGACATATTTTCCGTGAATGTTCATGTCTACGTTTAAGACTGTAACTTTTGTTTTGCTTATCAAAATGTGATAAAACTTATACCATCCCAAGCGTGGAAAAATTCTATACACGTTAAAAAAATAAAATTATTTCGATATTTTTTGATATAGTTATGGCGGGCAAATGGAAAGTGCTCTGTTTTCTAAATATTTTTAGACCACTTTCACAGAAAAAATCATTAAAAAAATATTGCTCGAAAAAATACAAAATAAAATCCATCCCAAGATAGACAACTACATCTAACTTTTCACCAAATGAAAAAAAAATAACAAGATTTCGTCATCCAAATCGTGGGCAAACGGACTACAATCTTATAAGTTTAAAAAAAAAAAAAACCAAGTCATATAATTTTAAGTGTTTAATATAGCTAAACTTGTCCATTTTTTAAAAAATTAGTATTTTAGAAACTAGATTCGGATGCTACGATTCATATTTATATATTTTTTTCTAATTTTGAATGCACGTATTGCTAATAATCCCTACAAGTTGAGATTTCACTGTTTTTTGCAATATGATGTCCATGGATGACCCCATTTTTGTCCATCAACTTCCTGCACTTACCCACAACTATACAGGAAAAATTATAGAATAAGGTATTAAAGATTTGTGTTACATACTGTATGCTGGGTTGTCTCTCTCATATGGGAATCGTGTGACAAGTTTTTTAAGACTCAAGCTCTATGTATTGTTCAACATTGGGAATTCTATGTTGCTTTGTTAAAAGTTAGTTATTTCTCTTAACTTGGAATCCAAATTTTGTGTCAATGCAAGGGATCAAGTTTCATATGAGAAAAATGTGATGGGAAATCACATGGGAATTTTCATTTCTGCTTTGTTGGGCATAATTATACACGAAATTTTTAGCCAACAAATTACAAGATTTAAACACCCTTGTGCGTAATGAGGCATTTAAGCTACTCTACTACAAGAAAATTGTGATCCTATTCAATGTCCCTATGCCTCCACTCTATTATGGACGACAAAAAATTTAGAGTATTGTACTAATAGGAGGAGGTCCTTTAATGCTTTTATTTATCCTTTTAGAGATTAATTTACGGAGCTACAATTAATTTTTTTCTTTTTCATATCTTCACAACATATATTTATTTTATCCTTTCGGTTTAATATGCTTATATTCTATGCTACACCATACAAATATGAGACTTTTAGCACACAACCAAACCTTTATACAAATATAAATGTTTTTTTATTCACATTTATTCTTTGCATTAAAAATATAGATTGCCTCGTCAACACATTTCATTGTTCTTTATTTTTATTTTTATTTTTTCGAAACATATATTTTTAATTAACCAATAGACTTATACATTATTTCTTAAATTGATTACAAAACAATGACTTGAATACATTTCAATCATACAAAATCAAAGCACATGACATTTACGTCAACAGTTCCTATGCACCAAATAGACAAATAAACCAAGTACTTTTCTTCGCATTTCCATTTGTTCATTCATAATAAACTCGCCCCACACCATAAAGAAGGCATAACTATACTTTATAAATATGTTCATATTTTTAGTACACAAGTTGAGTGACTACGAATACATGTTCTACACTTTTCCTTTTAAATATGTTTTGTTTCATTTCCATACGTCTCTCGTGAGAAGCATTTTAAGCTAATCCATTTTTCCCATATAATGTACCCGTGGCATTTCATTACTTAACTTCGAGAATGAATTTAATTTAAATTCTTGAAGCCTCATCTCAAATGCCATTTTCATCACGTTTTGCAATCATCAGGCTCAACCAAAGCACAATTTGTCAAGCAATTCACATCCCCTCCCTTTGCTTCCACTTATCGTGTGCATGTTCCTTCATCTCTACATCTTTTCTATCTTTACATTCTCTTTTTCCTCTTTCACCAAGCACCGCAAATTAAGGGGGTTTATTTTGTTTCACATTTAGTTCTACAATTTGTCAATCTATTTATTTCACAAAACCACAAGTATAAATTTATTGTGCGTATCCAAGCTCGATACTATCTTTCGCAACAACATCATATTGCCTCAACCTCTATCCTGTTCGTGGAGGCTAAATTTCAAGAAAACCAATCATATGTCGTCAGCTTTAACCCCCTAGTGCAGCCGGGTGGTGGGGCCACCCCCTCGTTTTGTAGGACGAACCGTCGATAATGGTTTCTAGATACAATGTAATGCATGGATATGCACTTGTGAAACAGACAAAAAAACATTTAGTTATTTTTCTTCTATTTGAAAACTATATAACATTTTTTTGTTTGAATGTGTATTTTTTGCACGGGTGAGTTCCAAGGAATAAGGGGTTTCCATTCCGCCTAATTCGACCGGGGCACGATTCCAACCTCATCCCTTATTACAGTATCTCTGGGCCTTTGCACTCGGAAAGAATTGATGCCTAGTGGGTTGTTTGTGAGCCACACAACTTCACCAATGGGCAACGACCATTTGATATAATTTTTTTAATTTTTCTCAACTTAATATTTATTTTCCTATGAAAAATAACATGATTCTAAATAATCCTCTGATTATATCCACATTATGCTTAGAACACAACAATCATCTAAAAAAATTAATAACGCATAATTTCAAATATTGTGTTACACAACCCAAGAATTATAGAAACAACAAATCTTTCAAACTCAAAATGATATTTTTTTTCACACTCACAATGATAGAAGCTAAAACAAAGTACAATGACTCATACTCTTACAAAAGACGAGTTCATTTCTTCAACAAAATACAAACCCATTTTTTTCCCATTTATGCATCTTCCCAAATAGCCAATGGAATTGTACTCTGCTTTAATCAATTATTTCTTCGACAAAATTGAAAAAATTCTTTGTTCCCATTCATGCATCTTTTCAAAATACCAATGGACTTCTACACCTCTGGTTCAATCGACTACAAAATATGGACTTGTGCCCCACATGCCCTTCACTCATGCACTTTCAAACTGCATGTTACAAACATGTTTCATTAATCATTTCAACAACACAATGACCATTACAATGTCGACTCCCACACAACAAATATACAAACAAACCAACTTCTTTTAGCTTCTCCATTCTTAGCAATGTTAACTCCCACGTAACAAATATATAAACAAACCAACTTCTCTTAGCTTCTCCATTCTTAGCTTCATAACAAAGTCTTCCTCCACACCACAAAACTTCATCTTCGGCAGGATTTGCCATATCATGGCCTTCATTCTTATGAGTATCATGCTTTTAGAATAATGTAATGACTAGAATAAAATTAGATTGTGATGGATGTTGATATTCTTTTTCTTTTCTATAATAAAACACTTTAGTGTTTTACATAAGAAATTAATTTTTATGCCGAGAGGTGCTTTTACAAACAATGCCATCCAGGAATGTAATGAAGTGAGTTGTTCATTTTTATCCTTTACATTAAATTTGATGTCACTTAAAAGTTTTTGTTTTGTTTGGGAAGTCAATAAAAATAAGAATATTTAGACCATATGGTAGAATCTAGGACCCTTTTTTATTCCATTATTTTAAGACCAACACAAAAGCGTAACTAAATTAATATCATTTGTCAAAGACTCAATAGAAAATTGACAAATACAACATAATTATTATTAAATATGATATGTTAAAAATACAACTCAAAACTTTCAATTTAATATTTCTTCATATATTTTTAATAGATATATTTAAAATAGCTATACTAGTTTTACTCTATATTATCATTCGCCACTTATTTTACTCATAGTCATTTGTTTAATAAACAAACACGTCCTCTTAACATCCTTCAACAACCCACAATAGGGGGTAAAGATTGATATTAGTTGCAAAATTGTGAGAGCGATTTTCATGGAAATGAAATTTTGGGACCTACCACAATGGTCGACCAAACGCAAAGAAATGAAATTTTGGGACCTACCACGGTGGTCAAATAATTACGCCGTAAGGCGTTCTTGTAGTGAGATGAGACCTGTTGGGTCTGACATCTTTCAAAAATTGGAGGGCCAAGATTAGAATGTCAGAGTGTTCGTTGAAATCAGACGGTGACAATCTCGGCTTCTGATAGAGTGAACTGTTATACCCCTTACAATTTGGCATGTGTATCGGGTATTTTCTATTTTTCCCGCTTCTGTTCCTGCATGGTGGAGACAGGTGGCTGGCTGCATGCAATAGGGTTCTTGATGGTGAACCAGAAGAAGAAGAAGAAAAAGATTATTATCCAGGAGATGATTCTACCTGATAAAGTTGTGAGCTTTAACTGGAGCAAGGGAATCCTACTTTGCTACAACCCCCGGCGCCCCCCACCTCCCACCCCGATTTAATATTGTGGAATCCTGCTACGGGCACTTCCTGCAACCTCTCTCGCTGTCGCATCACAAAGAAGAAGTTTCCCCTTCCTATGTTTGAGGGATTCGGATTTAATTCTGATAACAATTTCGTGTTTGTCCAGGGCTACGCCCATGACCCTGAGCCCCCAGACCATGGCATCCCTGCGAATTTCATGCTCCATCTGCACGTTTATGTTTCCGTAGACCATAAATGGCATCAGCGCATCCTCGACTTCGACTTTTACCCTAAAGGTTCTGTTGTTTACTGCAACGGAAATTTCTACTGGAAATGCTTTGGGAAAATGGTCTTTGTATTGAAGCCGCCTTATGATGTAAATAGGTTGGAGAGTAAACCATTTCCGTGTTGTGGGCAAGGAATAGATCAGATGACAGGGTTTGATGGTGGTGCTGTTGCGATCAGACATTTAAGATACAATGGCGTTCTGTAGCTGATTTTCCGTGCACAAGAAGGAATTAATATTAGTTGTTTAACGGTCGGCCTGCACCGCTCCGGCCGCTTCAAAGAAGAAGAAGAGAATGCAGCACAGACGGAACAATAGTGGAGGCCATTGATTTTGCAGACAAGCTCCTCAGGCAGCCTCAACTTGTTATCGCCGACACTTTTCAAACAGATGTAACCAACTAGTTGTAAGTTTCGTAGAAAGAAAAATAAGAAATCTCTAAAATAGAATATAAACTCTGCATTTCTCTGCGATTATATAATTGTTTAACATCAACAAAATATGAAATAAGTTTAATTTTGGCTTGTTATGACAGATTTTGGGTGTGATCCTATGCAGCCCATGTTTCATTTCAGAATAGATTGTAATTACGCCGTAAGGCGTTCTTGTAGTGAGATGAAACCTGTTGGGTTTGACATCTTTCAAAAATTGGAGGGCCAAGATTAGAATGTTAGAGTGTTCGTTGAAATCAGACGGTGACAATCTCGGCTTCTGATAGAGTGAACTGTTATACCCCTTACAATTTGGCATGTGTATCGGGTATTTTCTATTTTTCCCGCTTATGTTCCTGCATGGTGGAGACAGGTGGCTGGCTGCATGCAATAGGGTTCTTGATGGTGGATCTGGCATACGATTTCTTCTCGAGGCTTTTGTAGCGGTGAAAATAGGGCATATAGAATTTATCAAGTGCGGACGTATCCTCTCATCAAGCACAACATGTTTTTTGTGGAATTTGGCCTCTTCGTTAGCGTGGACGATGAGATTCAGAAGGTAGAACTGTATCATCATTTCCACGACGTGTTATGGGAAATGATTCCGATTCCTCTCAACCTGCCTGGAACTCCGTATCGGAAAGGCAGAATCACCGGCGATCATATCCTCCGTATACTTGAAAATATTGTCAATCAGAGGAGAAAGGATATGGAAAACTGATGCTCTTCACACGATCAGGATGTGCGTTGTCTTACTTGGTTTGTAGCGCGGATGAGGTCAGAAATAAATTAACGAAAGAGGAGGTAAAAGACAACCTCTTACCATTGTTATTACTATTACTTTTCTCCTCAAGTATTTGGCTCTAAATCCCCCTGCTACCACCAAGTTCTACAATGTATTTTTTTAAATATGTTATTTTTAAATCGAACATGCATTTTTTTAATAAGTTTCTCTCTGCACTAAATTTAATGGAAGAATTGCAGAGCAAATGCAGATTTTCGATGAGATGGAGGAAAATAAGATACAACTTTTGGAATGGGAGGACATTCAAAAAATTAAATATTCATGGAGAGCTGCACAAGATGTTCACGATTTGGCCTACTTTGCATACATTCTATAAAAAATGTTACTTGTATAGGGTTTCGGTGTGTTAGCATTGTATTTTGGGGTTTGGTGTTTTGGAGGTCTCCGATCAATTTACATGTTTTTAAAAGAGAATTGTGCCGATTTTTTCCATACTTGCAGGAATGTTTGTGCTGTTGATCCAAGAATTTTTCCTTTTTTTTTGCACTCCATCAACTGGATGTTACAATTTTGCACTACTTTTTGGAAATTAAAAATATACATATTACACATAATGTATGCGTGTGCAATTTCTTGTGTTGGGGTAGTGTGTATACTTTCTGATGTTTATGTGTACTTCCTCTATGAGTCTGGATCTCTCAAGGTAGGGTTTTTAATTTAGGTTGTCTGATATCCTTTATAGTATAGACATTGTTTTCCTGTGAATTCTCAAATGCTGATAATTTGCATGAGGTTTTAATCAATGAGTTTTCGTGGTGTTTTTCGTTCAAGGATTTGTTGCTGAAGCCATTATTCTCGTCTCTTATATTTTACAACTATGTTGGTCATTGTTCAAGACACTCACATGTAACTTTGCATGTTGTGAGTACTTTTGTATAAAAGTAGTAAGGGAATTGTTAAATCATTTGATTTAACACCGCAGGAACACACACATCATACATGCATATCTAATTTAATCCTCATTGAGTGTTAGGTACAATATGTGTATGGCATCAAATTGATTGAACTATTTTTCAACTATAAAGCTGGAGTGGACAGTGCTTTCAGACTGCGTTGTGAAACAAATCCTGGATTAGGAAAGGTCATCAACAGATGTAATAATTGTTTTTAAAGACTTATTCTTGCATCGCCTAGCCTTATTTGTTTTTGGTCATATTTAGTAGCATATTTATACATAGAATATGCACTGTTTTTCAACTATATTGTTAGGCTGGAAAATACTCTTACACTGCATTTGTTTGACTCAAATTTGGAATTTGGAAAGGCCACTAGCAAATACAAGAATTATTTTTAAAGACTTAATCTATGTGTGTAGTACCCACATGTATGTCTTTTATATAGACAATAAAAAAATTTGGTCTTGGTATTTTAATTTAGATTTGGACTATATTGTTTTTTGTATTAATGTTTGTACATTTAATCTGCACTCTTGAAAAAAATTTGTTGGCAATATCTACTATTACGGTTTAGTCTATGGTTCTTCTTATCTCTTTCTAGCAATAACAAGTTTGTACATTTGATAGGTGTTTGTATTTTGTTTTCAAGTGGGATGGTCCTCGAAGTTCTATCCCATTAAGCATATATTACCACACTTCCAAGTCTTCTCAAGTTAATTTTGTATTGATATACTTTTGGGTCTACATTTTTCATACATTGATTGATACAAATAATCATTTTGCTTTGAATTTCTCGAGTTTCAGTGGAGTCATGAAGAGGTGAATTATGGTGAACTATAAAAAATATAGGGACATTTACCAATAGTGGGTTGTACTCTTGGGAAGAGTTGATTTGAGTTGTTTCTAAGATTGGGTTAAACTACCCGACTTGTTTCTGAAATTGGAATAGAGAGCCCAAATAGAGTCGAAGCCAAATTTCAACTCAATTTCTCATATTACTATTGATCCGATGCCCAACTTGGTTTGAGTTCGTACGAATAACCATCCCTTGATTTTTGAAGGTCCACATGACAGCCCTTTTATTAGTTTTATCCTTAAATATTGGTTCGGGGCAATCTCTCTATCCTATAGTAGAAAAAATGATGTACAAATCACTGTAAAAGAGAAATTGCAGAAATCATGTTTTCCACTAATTGGTTCTTAACCCCTCCAAACAGTAATGACATATAGATTTTTTTTTTTGTGATGGAATGCTAACTGATTTCAAGACTAGCTAAAGATTCATTATAATACATTCCTTGACAATATTTCCTTCAATCAAATTGCAATATTTCAGAAGCAATGTGATGCATACAAAGAAAGCATTACAAATTTACGAACAAATTCAAAGTATGGCAACAGGGTTCATTTTCAAAAATTCTGATCAAACCCTTTGGGTAAAATGTAGAAAATGTTTATTCTGGGAAAAAATTAGAGATCTCTCTCGGTGATATTTATATGCAGTTCTCAAAGACAAAAGATTTTTGATGTTCCAAGCTCCATGTTTGGTTGTGTCAGCGAGCATCTCAAATACTTGTACCTCAAAAATTTCATATGGAAGGAAATTTCGATGCCCATCGATTTTGGCAGCTTCAAATGCTTGAAGACATGTTATCTCGCATTGTGTTTTTATTAACAATGACGCGCTATTTGAGTGGTTCCTAGAACAGTGTTCGAACTTGGAAAAATTGAAGATGTCAAGTTATGATTGACTAACATTAAATTTTCTCGTTTTAAACTCTAAATAAATTATATCATAAGACTTAATTTAACACATCCACATTAAGTAGAAAAGGGTCCCAACAATATAAATTTTATAATTAAACTTTTAAAAAGGGTGTAAAGTGACGGCCCACCTAAATGGTGTCCCCACTTAATACTAACACACTAACAACCATTATAATTAAGAGGGAGAGATTACTTAAGTCATATAAATAAATGCAACCTAACCCTCATTTTGGAATAAAACACCCGCCCATCCCTTACGGCGTCAACATTGCACGCTTCATCGTGCGATTGCTAGTTTAGACACTCGAAGATTTTATTATTTTCATTTTCGCAAGACTAGTGTTTCTATTTTAGACATTGTTAACACGTGGCTACATCTCGAGCCGTCCACGTACCCGTGTAGAGAGAGCTGCCCCTGCCTTCGGTGCCTTCCACAAAGCTCGAATGGACTCCAGTGCCATCGTTCTACATATATATAAGATAACCACAAATTCTTGAGCTACGATGTCCACCATTTTCAATAAATGTATTAATAATTTTTGTAGATACCTCCATGTTCGTCTCCTTTACGAAACTTGTGAATATTTAAAAAAATAAATAAAATTGGTAAATGTTAATTTTAACGTTTGTTCACTTAACTTAAAAAAAAAAAAAAAGTGTATGGAGTAGTCTTAAAAAAATGACACCGGTGTTTTTAAGTGGTGTCAAAGGAAAATTGCATTTTAGTAATATTTTGGACTACCCGATGCAATGTCAAGTGCGTGCATATATGTGTGAGAGAGATGGTTATTGGGTATGAGAGAGATGGTTATTGGGTAGGAATTGTTAAGTGGTAGGTTTAAATCTTGAAGACACATAACAAGTGATAAAGAGTTTGTAGGTTCAACTCATGCAAAGCTTATTAGATGATAGGTGATAGAGAGATTGTAGGTTCAAATTTTAATGAGCTTCTAGATATCAAATGATGAAGACATTGCCAATTTGAATCTCGACGATTTTGCATATGAATGTGCATGTTTTTAATATATCACATTTTCTTGACTAATAATTACACTCCTCGTGTAATAATAAAGTTGATAAACCCACATATAAAGATGAATGTTTAATACGAAGGTTATCTTAACTAACTATTACATCTCTTAGTAAAGACAATACAATTATACAAAATTTTCGGTAACTATTAAATCTCAAATTTTTTTGCACGAAATAGTTTACCCCATTCAACTAAAGCCATCACAAGTAAATTCTAATCTAAATTTTTATAACTTCTCAATTTAAATTAGAAAAGAAATTCATCCGTTTACTCTACATGAACTGATTTCTAATAGATCCTATTTAACATTTTCAATTCAAGATTCATGTTAAATTGTTAGGTTATCAACATATTTTTAATTCAGAAAATATAATATGTATAAGAGTTAGCTCATAGTTTTCTTTCAATACATACGATCCTTACATAACTGATACAAAATAGTTCACTTATTTTGATTATAAGTATTACGTTTCTAGAATTAATTAACAATACCATGGATATCCGTGCATATACAATCATAATATCAATCCATCATTGCGATGTACCAATGTCGCATATCGCAAGAGATCCATCATGAAGTGACAAGTGTGGTAACTGAATTAGGAGTGTAATTCGGTTGCAAATAATATTTTAGTATTGGAGCTAAGAATGTAATAGATAGAAAACATAGTTTGTTGGAGATTTTAGGTATTGTTGCCAAATATTTCTTGTACAAAACAAAACAACAAGTAAAACAACTAATCTTATCTTAGATTCTTGAACTTTCTTAATAGTGTTAAATGGGACTTGTGTATACCTATCTCTTACTTATTATATTTTTGTTATTTTAAGTAAGTGTTATTGTTATAAATACATTTGGCTCTTTATTTGATGTTTGATCAACAAATAAAATATGTGTTTGTCATTTGTTAACATTATGATTAGTTTAGTATGCTCCTTAATCTTAGAAAAATGGTGTTGGCTTTAGATTCTTTAAAATAAATATTCTATGTTCTTTGAGTAACCTAGAGCTCAAGTGCAATGAAGACTTTTGGTTTAGGGAATTAATGTGTTTGAGGCATTTTACCTCCAACCACAAGCCTCATTGATCTCTCGCACACCTCTCCTTCACGAGAGTGGCCCTACCCTTCATGAGAAGGAAGATGCAACAATCAACAAGGCAAGAGAGAGAGAGAGAGAGAGAGAGAGAGAGAGAGAGAGAGAGAGAGAGAGAGAGAGAGAGAGAGAGAGAGAGAGAGAGAGAGAGAGAGAGAGAGAGAGAGAGAGAGAGAGAGAGAGAGAGAGAGAGAGAGAGAGAGAGAGAGAGAGAGAGAGAGAGAGAGAGAGAGAGAGAGAGAGAGAGAGAGAGAGAGAGAGAGAGAGAGAGAGAGAGAGAGAGAGAGAGAGAGAGAGAGAGAGAGAGAGAGAGAGAGAGAGAGAGAGAGAGAGAGAGAGAGAGAGAGAGAGAGAGAGAGAGAGAGAGAGAGAGAGAGAGAGAGAGAGAGAGAGAGAGAGAGAGAGAGAGAGAGAGAGAGAGAGAGAGAGAGAGAGAGAGAGAGAGAGAGAGAGAGAGAGAGAGAGAGAGAGAGAGAGAGAGAGAGAGAGAGAGAGAGAGAGAGAGAGAGAGAGAGAGAGAGAGAGAGAGAGAGAGAGAGAGAGAGAGAGAGAGAGAGAGAGAGAGAGAGAGAGAGAGAGAGAGAGAGAGAGAGAGAGAGAGAGAGAGAGAGAGAGAGAGAGAGAGAGAGAGAGAGAGAGAGAGAGAGAGAGAGAGAGAGAGAGAGAGAGAGAGAGAGAGAGAGAGAGAGAGAGAGAGAGAGAGAGAGAGAGAGAGAGAGAGAGAGAGAGAGAGAGAGAGAGAGAGAGAGAGAGAGAGAGAGAGAGAGAGAGAGAGAGTCATCATAAAATAATGATATAGCTTTTGGCCAAAAGACTTGAGATAACATGAGGAATTCACCTTATTGCTGAAATCAGACATTAGGTTAGAGCATGAGTAATCATTGATTATGTCTGCTTTATACCCTATTATGCTCTAGCAATTTTCGTAAGTGAACCATTATATTAGGTTGTCTATCCCTATCCACACATGTAACTCCCTAGTATTAATGTACATCTGTCAAACTATGCCCTTTTTCCAATATGATAATTTATAGTTAGGCATCTCAAATCAAGCTAACCCACTAGGAAAACTAAGATTAGAACACACATTAACATCTTGTTCTTGAATGTCCCATACCACTCATTTGTAAAATGTTAAAGGGGTTGTAGTCCTAGCTTGTTGTTTCTCTAAAACAATATGAGATGAACCATGGGTAGGATACAAGAAAATTCAACCTTTTAAGCACCCCACACCACCTAAGGAGGTTAATTTTACAAGAAACCCCAACCATGGGTTGCCCCTCTTACGAAGACTATAAAAGTTCTTGATATCCTAAAAAATTATGGTACACTATTATCATTTTCTCAAGTGTAACATAGCTCTTACATAGAGATATATAGAAATCATCATATAATTTATTTAAATATTTTATGGTGATAAGAAAAAGCATACTTCTTTATTATGCTCTATTTTATTTAAATGTTTTAAAGTTGATAAGAAAAAACATACTTCTTTATTATGCTCTATATCTTAACAGTGTAATCCTCATCAAAATCGATTTATATTTACTATATATAATCATTAAGATATGATTGAAATAGGTAATCAAAGTCTTATAGCTCATTTATTAATTTAGGTTATGCGTCAATTAACATATTAACACATTGTTCACAATACATAATCATATAATTCTTTTCATTCAGTCATTCAAAATTAATAGGTAACTTCATTACTATTTCCCACCTAAGTTCTCAATTAATGCCCTCAAGATAACAAGATTAATCATACCCTTATGCTATACTCAAAATGGTTTACAATTCATTCATAGTATGTTGAATATTTGATTGCATTTAAAAATGTGTCGAGTGAATTTTAATCGTTTTATTTGTTTTTAAACCCATACCTAACAATGTTGGATTTTGCAAGGCATTTAGACGTTTTTAATCATTTTAGATGTCAAAATAAAACCACTTTTGAAATATAACCATCATTATTGACATGCAAATATATAATTTAAATGTCAAATTTGATATATATATATATATATATATATATATATATATATATATATGAATATTACACTAGGTACACATTAAAATTTGTGAGATACTTTGACAAATACAACATAAATAAAAATAGAAATTTTGAATGTAAATAAAATCAAAATAATAAAATTATCTTAATATCTTATTAATGAAATATAAACATTTTCATATCTCATTGATAAAATAAAAACATCTATTAATTTTGATTTTTAATTAGTTTTGTTTGATTTATATTTTAGCTTTATTTGATTTGTTGTTTAACTTTATTTTATTGATTTTGATTTCTAATTGAGTTTTTAAATTTTGATTTGTTTGATTTCTTACAAATAAGGATTTGGGATTTTGCAAGAAAAGTGAAATTTGAAAATTGAACTTAAAGTCCTGGAAATTGAAAGTTGGAAGTTACAAGTTAACTCATTTTCTCTAGAATTGCAAATTTGCAGCATTGATTCTAAGTGAGTCATTTCTATCTTTTTCTTTATTTATTTTTTAAATTGTAAAACTTGATTTTATAAAGTTAAACACAATACTCTCCATTGTTAATCAAAACATTTCCCCTATTTCAATGTGCTATCTCACAAATGAGATCCATTTTGAATCTATTAATAATCTAAACATTTTTTATCTGTCACTAGACATTATTGTGCTTAAATTTTTGAAAAAGTAATCAAATTTTCTTGTGCCTAAGGTTAACCATTTTCCCCTCCAAAATAATAACATCGTTTCAGTTTTATCATAAACAAATAAATATGCAAATAATGATATAAAAACTTAATAGAATTCCTCTGCAGAAAAATTGGGAAAAAATAAATTTCATAGAGAGGCAACATGGAAAAAACATACTTCCTCATATTAGAAGCAACATGGAATAGAGGCACTGTTGTGATGAAATGGAACAAAAACAAGATTGTTTGATGTATGCAACCAAGGAAATGAAACAAAAAATAAAGTTATTTTATGTATGCAACCAAGGAAATGAAACAAAAAATAAAGTTGTTTGATGTATGCAATGAAGGCTAACCTGTTACAATTGGATCACATAGATAATGCTAAACAACCAAGAATTTAATTAACTTAGCATTAACTATGCCAATAAAAATCCAAATAGAATATAAATGGGAAGAATTTTAGACATAAATTTATTTTCAATCTTATGGACGTAAAATTTAATTTAATTTATGTATTTTATAAAAATTATTATAAAAACAAATTTGAACACCAAATGACATCCATATAATTTTTTAAATCGTCAAATAATTTTGGTAGTAAAAATAAACATGAGAGCTATAAATTCAATAAACATGAGAGCTATAAATATGGGATGAACCATGTTAAAACGCTTCATACCCGAGATTTACTTTCTCCATGCCTGTATAAACTTTGATTTATAAAATATTCGATCTATGAAGATTGGTTTTCGAAAAAAAATTCCCATTTGTAAAAATTATTTCCACATTCTCAGAACGACCCAAATATTCCGCATAAACACGAACAACACAGTAAAAGACAGGATATATATTTTTTTGACTTGCTTGACACATAACATGACGCAACATGTCGTCACCAAGGATACAACTAACTCTGTGAACAACTCGATACAAGGATGGCCATAAAAGCAGCACGGAAACGTTCACACCTATCAAGGACAATATACTTCTTTTTTTTTTTTTGACAGAACAACATAGAAGCCCAACCACATGACACTCTCACAGCTAGGGCAAGCCACAGTAAGAAATGATTGGAGGTTATTTATTTTGATAAGACACCCTTTAACTCATGACTTAAGTTTTCAGAAGGATTCAATATATGATTCGCACAAATTCATCTTACCAACTGAGTTATGTTCTTATACACTGTAGAGTAGTTCGCTTAAAGTCTTCTCCTTTATAACCATTATTTGTTTTATATATTTATTTGATAAAGATGGTAATTTAATTCCATAAGGCCATCTATTCACACTTACGTTACTAGAACTCATTCATGCCCTTATGACAACATCGGTTCACATTCAACAAACTTAAGAGAAAATTACAAGGTACCCTAGATAAAGCTAAAGGAAGAAGGTCAAATGAGTTCACCCTTAAGACGTCATTAGTTCTTACTAAGGTTTAATTGAAGCTTGAGGTTTTATATGTAGTTAAATAGCGCTCTTACTTAGTCTTCACCGAAAGAGCTTATCAAGAGGAAGCTACTTACTTTTAAATAGGCTGAGAGATAAATTGAGTGGTTTCAAAATTTTCTTCTCTTACTTGTTAAATCTTATTAGAAACTAACCATTGTTTTCCTTTAAGCTTGTCTTTAGCGTTCACCAAAAGAGTAGTGTTTACTAGTTTAGTTAGGGATAACACGTTATATAAAATAACTTTGCAAGGATAGTCTCACTCTTGATTACTTAAGGTATTGTTTGTTTACAAGGGGATCTAAACCACAACATATTTCTTTGAATAAAACTTTTAGGTAACTTCTGTAAGGAAAAGCCACCCCATTAAAGCTTACATATAACCCATCAATACAAAGTCTTAGAAAGATTTAAATTAACACTTAATTCTCAAGATCAAAGTTTTACAATGCTTATGCCAGTGAAGAGATTGAATATTATTTCTCACTAAGAAGAGTTACCAGCCAAAATACAAAAAAAGGACAAAACTACTACTTCACGTAATTCTCCGAACAATTCCAGGCAAGAGGTCATATAAACTCTCTTTACAAGCAATGTTACACAATTTACAACACATTGGACATTTTTACAAGGAACTTCATAAATTGTACAGATGAACCTTTAACACTCTTTTCCTCTAGTCTACTCACATAATCCATCTGCACAAATATTAACTAGAGTCAGTTCGCTAGAACTGAGCATGTTAAGACTACCCATTGCAACAGTAAGCTAACATTTTATAATATCATGAAAGTAAAATTCTAAACTCAAGAATGGATCAAATCACAAACCACTAATCAATATGTTTCACAAGATGAAGAGATTTATACCAGCCAACAAGGAGGAATCCCAATATTCAAGTGAGAGAAATATTCCAAAGATAATAAAGGGAGACCTTATTGGTGAAGACAACAAGGCTGAGAGTATTAAGATTTCAGTCATGTAATCCTACGGATTACGTGATTGAAATCTAACACCCAAACATCATTCTATTATTATTAACCAAAAGGATAAAGATCAGTCAAATGACTTAACATATTCAAAATTGCTTGGTAACAAGACTGCATTAACACACATCCTTGTTTTAGGAAGAATATAGGCCCCAACCATATATGAACACAAATCAGTCAAAGATTAAAGTTAACTTCACTCGACTGAATAAACCAACATACATATAATACTCACAACACAAAAACTGAATCTGAAGATTCAATATACCAAGTAATTCTCACCGAACCTAATTATTTTTCTTCAAGAAGTTAAATAAATTAGATTCTATCCAACTAAATTACATTCAACAACTATAGTTGGATTACACAAGCAAGAATCAAGAAGAAGTCTTTTCACCAAAGGTTGTTATTATCTTACATCACATAATCAGTAATAAACCCATAATCCACCACTCGTATGATCATTGTAAGAGTTAAGGACTTAGCTCACTAAAATATGTAACTGAGTCGATTCCTACCTTTTCCATTATCATACAAGTCTAACCCAATTCGAAGAAAGGTAACCATTCTATTTTCATACATGCCTCAGTCAACACTTACTCAGAAAGTCCCTACCTGAATTATTGAAGGTTTGCTAAGCTACAAAATGGATTTAATAGAAACCCATTTCATTCGATACTTGAATTTAAACAAGAAAGGGATAGTCTGTTGAAAATATAAGTGAATCGACACAAGATCCTCTACCGTGACCCAACTCGAGTCACCAATCACAAGGTTAACAGTCAGTGAAGGAGGAATACAAAGCAAAATACTCTTCCTATGAACTATGCCTTCTCTTCCGTCTCTAAAACAACATATGAATAGTTTGGGCATACCCATCTATTTCATGACAGTCTACTCGACCTATCCTCATAGTTGCTCCAAAGAAAACATCTGCTACTACAGAGTTCGATTGAACTCTTTTATCTTATGATACAGTGACTCACATCATAGGATCTATATTGAGCAGTCGATATTTCACTCACGTAGGCCTCTAAGAAAACATCATGCTCACTATGCGAGGTATACACACTGATGCAGCCCAAGAAAAGCTTTTACCAAGACAAAAACAAACATTTAGCCTAAAACTGGCCATGAGTCGACAAATCTACAAATATCCACTAATGTTATTCATGGCTCAAGTTTATATCTGCTACTGCTGGTTTAGAAATCGAACTCAACGGCCATTGTTCACTATCGTCTCTAAATGTCACCCGAATTTTAAGAATTAAGCAGGAAAGCACCCAGGTTAAAGATCTAACACCCACAGTATAAAACTTCAACCATTATTTTGCTATCACATAGCAGTTACTCTTTTATTTCGAAAAGAAAAAAAACGAGGCAGAAAGGAGTGTATACATGCTATCAC
Source organism: Taxus wallichiana var. yunnanensis (assembly GCA_018340775.1). Lineage (NCBI taxonomy): Eukaryota > Viridiplantae > Streptophyta > Pinopsida > Cupressales > Taxaceae > Taxus > Taxus wallichiana. The sequence continues at coordinate 759,063,247 of CM031237.1, forward strand.
AGTTGCTACCAGGGTATGAAAAAAACAAACAACTCCCAACAGTCCTTCCTTTCCTTCAATTTGGGTCGATTCACAAGGAAAAAGCAGAAGCCCATTCTAAAAACCATAACAGATAAAAAAAAGTAGAAGGACATTCAATTCATGACATAATAAAAGGGTAGCAGAAGATTGCAAGGGCAGGTTTAACATGCCTGGTTTAAAACGCCATCTCCATATGCATATGATTGTTTCAATGCAGCTGCTTGCCCTTAACCCAAAGTGCTCTGCGAGCTCGAGCTAGTGCCACATTCACGCGGTGAAAAACAGCTACAAACCAACCCCATGATTTGAAGCTCGGACACAAGACATAATGATTACATCACGCTCCTGGCTCTGGAAGGCATCTACCGTAATGATAAATAAACCTTTTCCTTCATCAGATTGGGGACAACATCAAACTCTCGGTGCAAACATTACAGTTGTAGCTTGTAAGGTGTGATAATTCCAACAGAAAACTTTATGCCTGCCAACTTGGTGACTCGTTGAAGAAACTCATATAATAGCAAAGCAAATTGTGTTTCATGAATATTCTGATATGAAATAGATCGGCCTCTATGAGGTTCTCTTCCATGGGTTACATCGTACAACAAGTAAGATCTCAATAGAGAATCTTTGTAAATAAATTTCATCAGGTCTGCTGGTAACACCCTCACTGTCACATAATCGATTTTGAAGAAACAACTCAGTACATGTTCTGGATCTGAAAAAAATATCCTGCTACCTTCATCTCCCAAGACATTTTCTCCAACATTGCATAGATCTCCTGTGCCCATGGGTGTGATCTGTCACCTTGAAGGAGAATCCCGAATTTGAGGATGTAGTCGATGCTGAACAGATAACAACGAAGTTGGACCACCTGCTTGTTGGAGCGCTCAAAAGGCTTCTACTATACTGCAACATGCCTGCTGCCTGGCTAATTACTGTTGCAGGTAGTTGCTGTGGATCCCCAACAAGAACACACCTCACAACACCCAATGAAAGTGGAGGTAACACGCCTACTTCCCTAGCTTGTAGCTTCATCTATAACCACCATATCAAACCCATGGGCTAGGCGCTGGAAAACTTCCGGTCAGAACTAGAAACAGTAGTGAACGCAATCTCAGCCTCACTTGCAAAACTTGCCTCAAGATTTGATCGAGCTTCTTCCATGTTAAATTCACCACCTGGACGGAAGCGACTTTCCAAAATGAAAAGGCAAGACAGCTCAACTAAAACTTTATCTCGTTCTTCTACTACAGCTGCAAGATTTTGCAACAACTGATCACGACTGTGGTCGCGTGCAACCAGAACATCAGGATCAACACCAACGGTTCCTTGGGATCACCCTGCATGGCAGCTGTCGCACTTAACTCTCTCTGGAGGCCACTGATTTTCTGAGATAAGTTTACTTCTCTACCCTGTAGCTGCTGCATATAGCCAATTACTTCCTCACGACACTTTCCTAGGAGAATTTCAGTTCTACGCTCCACTGATACTACCTGTGCAGCACGATTTTGAGAACCCACACCCACCCTCGCAACATCAGGGTGATAGACCTTCATTTCACCATCAATGAATCCACTATCCAGAACACGCTGTAGCAATTCATCTGTTGCAGCATTTGATGGAGCGCAAACAAGCATTCGTGGTTTAGGGCAGAAAACAACAGGTAGACCACGTGAGACAGCAGATGCAAGTCAACATTTTAATAAATGGGGCATGTGCGGCCACCAACCAGGAAGTTGAACATGCCAAGAAAGGTGCAGGGGTTTTTAATGCAATGGCAGGTGGCCATTAAAGCCACCCACCTCCAGCCGACCAAGGAAACAAGGTCAAAAAATCATTAACCTTTCCTTCCCCACGCCAAACGTGGTACACAAGGAGATCAAAAGGGAGAGACAAGGTAGGTTGGGGACATAAAAATCTATATTTAAAATTAGTAATTTAAAACAATTCTAAGATTGAGGGATCGGTCGACCCAGGAGGAGAACGGGGTTGAGTAATTAAATGAAATATTTACGCGAACGCCACTCCCAAACCGTGGCGCCACCACAAAACATACTCTTCCTCATTTGTGCAACGAGGCTCGATCAGCGGGAGTGACAAACAAATCAAAAAGATAGTTTAACGATAACAAAGGATGATATCGATAACAATCGATATAAAGAAGGTAATAATAAAATACAATCGTTGATCGATAATACAATCATAATGTCATTATTATTATTATTATTATTATCATTATTATCATTTTACAGCTTGTAAAATAATTATCAATTATAGTCATAATGGTCAGCAATCGAGGTCGACGAAGGCACAACGACACTCCATGCTTAGCACTCGATCGCCACATGATGAACAGGTGTAACGTAGAACGGGGGCATTACACATTCTCTTCCTATAGGGGTAGGGTATGTACGCCTCGTTTGTAGCAAAGTTAGTTGCCTCCCGCATGTGAGTGCGAGGTAGTTCCATATGCTATGCCGCCCGTAGACCCAAAGCAAAGCCGCCCTACCGACATCGTGGATTGTAAAAACCTATTATTATTATTATTCTTCTTCTTCTTCTTGCATTTCCTTCTTTCTTTTACCGTGTTTCCTTTGTCCTCTTTGCCGCATTTTTTTCTTACACTCGTGCATTTCTTTTCTTACACTAGTGCGTTTCTTTCCTCTTATTTTTTTTTCTTCCTTAATTTTGAGGCGTCTTTTTCTTTACTCCCATAATATTCTTGTTATCTTTAATTTTGATGAGATTTTCCATGCAAATTCTTGATTTAAAATATGCCCCGCCCAATTCTTTCCACGAGGGCAAGGTTGGGTTTAAAGATGTCTCTGCGTTAAGGTAAAACTAGTGGTTACTCCTTAAGGATCAAGTCTATGCCTAAAGAGATTTCAGCTTAGGGGTTTGTTTTTGTTGTTTTAGTTGTCTCTTTGGTTTTTAATATTGATGTAAATGAGCTATTTAGATAGGAACAAGAATATAAGTGAAGAAAAGTTTGGCATATAGTCAAAGTGGAGCTAATATATTGCCTTAGGTAATTTAAGGTGAGGGGTCCATTTTAGTGGGGTTGTTTCCTATGTAGGTATGGTGCCCTAATTTGGAATGTCTAGATAGGGATTTAACATTTGAGGATGAGAAACATATTTATATCTTCGCAAGCACATATACACACATATACTCACATTAGGATACATATATACACACATATATCTATATGTAGATATATCTCGTATATAGATATATCTTAATGCAAGTATATGTGTATTTATATATACGTATGTGCATATATATACACACACACACACATAAATATGTGTAAGTTTGGTACATAGAATTGTTATACATTAAAAGTAAGTGGTTGTAAAATGCCTTATGTATGGTGGTTAGGTTGCACCTCTATTAGCTATTTGTGTATGCTTTCTAATTGTAGGCATTGCATTTACAAGAAGTACAATTCTAGAAATATTTACACCATGGTATAGGTTTGGCAATGGGTATAGTTTTTTTGTATTTACAAGAGGGACATTATTGTAAATATGTACAATATATTACAAGGCCATGTTGCTATTTGGCATGTACATATATCTTGTAAGCACACACCGTATGATCTTATTCCGAGGATTCTAAAAATTTGTTAGCATTTCTGCATGGCTTCCATCCCTTTTGCTTACGACCGAGTTGAGTTGTGTACAATACATGATATTTGTTTTTTACCATTGTAGGTACATATCAAAACGAAAGGATGAATTTGAACCCATGGAAGAGCACTTGTTTGATAATGTACCACATAACATTGGTACATATATCTTTTTGTTTAAGAGCATCTCGCATGCCGACTCAAAGCAACACTTTAGTCACATCTTTGAAATCCATTGCACATATAATGTCATTTAGGTTTTCTAACATCATGTGCAATGCATATTTATATTCACATAAGGTTGAACCGAAGTTGCATTTTAAACAATGCCAAGAATCATATATATTTATAACCATTTTCTTGTGGCATTGTTTACCATTAACCACCCGAGAACAAGCCGGATAACAAAAGTTAGTCATGTTTATATGTATAATTATTGCAACAACTACAACCCGTTGGAATGGATTTGGTAAAGCGAATGCCTATATGTTAGCAATGGTTTTTTCAATCGTAGATTCTTGCACTCATTATAACTAAAACATCTAATGTTCTTTGTAGTAGCCAAGTGCCCACATACAAAGGGCTTCTACTTCCTCTACCATGGGTGCCGAAAATAATTATGTATTGGGTCATGTGGTTAAGCTTCTATGTTTGAATGTGATGACCTTGGCTTTTTTAATAGCCAATATCAATATGCGTATGTTGTCATCATCATGTGGTAATGGTAATTTATCTATACTCTCATTACGTAATGTTCCCCAAAACGTTATAACTATAATATATCTTGTGCGGTATTTTATGACAACGATACATCGTTGCGTACATTTGCCATCTTTTTAGGTAATGGTAGAAATGGAGGATGTAGAGGTTACCACACCAATAACATCAACTATAGAGGCAAGTGCTAGGTTTTGGATCACAACTATAATGGTGAAATGGAAATGGTAGAGTGGAATTTTGGTTGTAGGTTGTAGACATAGTTGGAAAATAGATTCCATATTCGGGATGAGGTCCCACAAATTATTAGTGTATTTATATTTTGGTTTTATATATTTTAAGGTACCTTTCAACTTGACATAAACCTCGCCAACTTGAACCGTTTTGTTGTAATAAGTAGTTGCATTTTCAAAGCAAATGACATTCATGTCATCACAGGGGGTATCAAATGCATTGAAATTCATAACCTTCCCCTCGCCTTATTTGTTGGTGTACGTGTGTACAGTTCCTTTACGAGTACAAATATTCCCTCAAACGCCCAATTCATATGGTATGGATACAATTTGTTAATGGTTATTATCACGTAAAGCTATAAGGACTGTTACTCTTGGCCATTTCTATGAGTATGCAACAATGTATGCAATGTAAGTAAGATGTATTATAGTAATATATAATGCACCTAGGTAGTTGTCAATCATGATGTTGATTTTAGAGATACAAGTAATGATCTAAACTACACTGTAATAAATAATCGATGCAATAGAACCCATGACATTAGTAATAAGAAACATGTGTAATACACAACATGGGTAGGTGTTGTCCACTCAAAATTCCCCTGCTCTTAAGGAAGTGAAAATTTTAAAAATTTGAGTTTGGGTGTCTTCTCTGTTGTACTCCATGTTAAAAGTCGAGAATTTGGGAAAATCTATGTTTTTTGGGTCATTCTGTGTGTTTTTCGGGCCTGTCGGACATTTTTGTCCCGCGTGTCCCAAGTTCAAACGGCGCTCTGTTCCCCGATCGGCCGGTTTCCCCGAAGTTTGTCTTTTTCGGGCCCGTCGCGCTTTCACGTCCCAAATGTCCCAAGTCCAATCGGGCAAGTTGTTCCATTTTCGGCCGAATCACCCGAACCGCGTACTTCGCGCTTTCACGTCCCAAATGTCCCAAGTTCAATTTGACAAGTTGTTCCATTTTCACCCGATCCGGCCGAGTCGCGTGTTTCGCGCACTTTTGTCCCGCACGTTCCAAAAGGCATTTGTGCATCTTTTCCCGCTTTGCCCGAATCGCCCGAGCCGCATGTTTCATGCATTCGCATCTCACTTGTCCCGCATGTCCCAATTTCAAATGGGCAAGTTGTTCCATTTTCGGCCGAATCGCCCGAGTCGCGTACTTCGCGCACTTTCGTTCCGCATGTCCCAAAAGACATTTGTGCGTCTTTTCCCCGCTTCGCCCGAATCACCCGAGCCGCGTGTTTCGCGCATTCGCGTCTCACATGTCCCAAATGAACCAAGTGCCATTCGTGCTTATTTTTCCCGCTCTACCCGAATATCTTGCTTATTCAAATTGGTAAATGCGCATTCATTATCTTTCTCTCTCCTAAACGGCTATATTATGAGCGAACCCCCTATGCATTTTTCACGCTGCTTCCATGCTATCCTTTGCTCGAGCCCTTGCAATCTAAAATCCTACGTGTGTATCCCTTCCCTCTGTAATTCCTTCCCGAGTTTAGTGTGCGGCTCTACCCTTCGAATTACTATCAATATGAAGATCAAATGTCGGGACAAGTGAAGCTCATCATCTTGATTTTGGTGACTTTTTGGTCGAGGATGGCTGATGCAGACTCTACACCAACGGCGCAGATGATTCTATCATACTCATGTCGATTTTGATAAGGAAATGGAGAAGTGCCCCGGATTTTGGGCTCAGTCTACAGCCAGCACGTTAGTCCCTCATGGCAGAGACATAGCCGAGGCATTGAAGAATTTCAGGCAGTGAATTTTGAAGTCAGTGGGTCCCTCCCATTCATAACCACCTGTCTTCTTCTCCTTTTTCTTCTCCTCTTTTCTAATTCTTTTTCTCGGATTCATTGTAATTAGTTGAGGTATTGCGATTGGAAATCCTTAACTAATCTTTAGTTAAAAGAAGTAGTTACAAAGAGTAACTGATTTGTAAGCTATATAATGGCCTCTTCACGCCATTTTGAAGGGAGGAAGAACTTGGTTTATTTTCTGAAAGTGTAAATAGATCATAAAGAAATCAATACAGAAGGGCTTTCCATTCTTTGTCTATCTGATCTCTGTTATCCCCAAGCTTTCATTTAATTTTTGTGAAGATCATTTGTCTGTGTTATGTTAAGAAACTTTGTGTTCTGGCAGATGTTATTTACAGAACTTTGTGTCTCTGAATTCCATCTTATTTATATGATACAAATGATCTTGTTTCAATTCACTGTAACTTCGCATACATAAAGAATTACTCTGTTATCTATAATTTTGCATGTTGCCTTTTCGCGCTCATTCTCGTTTTCTAATTCCTCATTCCTTTTGTAATTGATGATCTTTATAGAAAACCCTTTCGTAATATCCAAGTTCAACCGAAAATCATGTTTTGTATATTTGTAAATAAGTTCGTTTCGAATAAGGGAACCTCTCCCATTAAAGAGGAGGGACTTCTTGTCCCCTAATTGTTGCTCTTCGTAAAGTCCTATTTGATGACCAATAGTAGGCAAAAGAAAAACAAGTTGTCAACAATATAAACACAAAATTAGGTTTTTTTGCTCGCTACTAAACTTGATGTATAAAAGACCAGGTGAAGAGGAGAAGATGGTACAACATGTACATCATCTGTCACAAGTATGGGTTAGTAGCAAAGAAGAGTAAAGAAGGCAACAACCTAATGTATATGTCCGTAATAAGATGTTGCAGGTTTATGTTATGTTCGATAGTATTGGCGTAACTACTATACATGTATATGAAATGTGTAGTATATTTGTTTTTCTACCACTCGGCCTACGAAAGAGGGGATGACCTTGAATGTAGTTCCTATGAATTTTTAGTAAATAAAAACCATACCCATGGTTTTTTGAAAATCAATGTACCCATGCATACTTGTACCATACTTGTACTAGTATCCTGGAAATGTAGTATTTTCCTGAGTGAATGAGCAAGATGTTGTTATGTGCCAACTTTAGGTCACCATTCTGAGCCACATACTTTGATACCGTTGTGAATTGTCTAGCATTCATGCGACACACTACACACAACACCATTGCTTAAGATGATGAAGAATGGTAGAACCAGTAAGTTTTTTTTCCGAAAGATTAAATTTTATTAAGGAACAATTTGAAATTTTAAAGAGATGAATTAAAATGCTTGGATACGAAGCTCTTTGAAAGCAAATTAAGGAAACAAAAAAGAATATGAAAATGGAAAAGTTGAGATAGGGAAATTGTGAAGTCTGAATCAAAGTGTCTAAGAAGTTAAGATCTTGCAATTTCATTAAATGAACAAAGAAATACCAAAGAAGGATGCGGAAATAATGAAATTTAAATGTGCATCCAATTCAAGAAATTTGACCCATGTAGGTGAGATATCCAAAATTGAATATTTAACATAAAATGCATACGATACTAACAACATGTAGATGGAAATGACAAACAAAATGATAAATAGTAGACTGGAGAGGGAGATGAAAAATTTGGAGTCAATCTGTTATGATGACATCAAGAAGGAATAAACTAGATAGATATGCTCAAGCACTATAGGTTCTCAATCCAAAAATTAAACCTCATAAAACTAGGTTCAAATCAATATTTTAGATTGTACGATTTTATCAGTGAAAAGATAATTACACCAAAATGTGTAACTATTGAGGAGTTCCCCACTACTACCTCCTCATGTTTGAGGTGTTTGGGTGCCATGTAGCATGCACTTCGCACGCTCACCACTCCCTCACCACGCCTCGCTTTGTTTATTTTATTTTTTTGCTTGTTTTCTGATTCAAAGAGCATTTGGAGCCCCCGGGCCAAGAGCAAATTATATTTGTTATAACTCAGGCATCACTTCAAGTTAAGCTTGGAGAAGACAGACATGTATTACTTCATATCAAGTTCTCAACACTACCTTTTCTACCATAATGTAGGCCTTTTATATCGGAAAGGAAAGCTTCTCTCGGCATATAATGTGCCACTATTTCCACATTATGCAACGTATTATGGAGTTATTCTTGCATCTCAACATCCCTAAGACAATACATATGAAGCATAGAATTAATATAATTAGAGAAACAAAAACATAACTACACTATTACGTAAATGAAACACAAAATTATAATTTTAATAAAGACAACAAGAAATTTAATATAAACACAAAATTATTTTCATATAGATAAAGGATATATAGGAAACATAACCATGAATATATATATGCAACATAATATTGAAGTTAAAAATGTGTGTGAGCTTCATTCGACCTCACCACGAGCGAATGTGCACAACAAGCCTCGTTTTCTTCTTCCTTAGTCCATGCCCGTTTATATATGTGTGCTTTTTCATAGAAGGGAGATATTCATACCTTCAATACAATGGAATATGCAACTTTGTGTTGCAAACCAGGTGATGACCAAGTTTCACCATGTTAACACAAGGAGGAGAAGGGAAAATTGGTGGGCGAAATAGACATGCTCACCACATTTACTTTATGACAGCCGACCAAAGGTGTCATAGTGCAAGGGAAGGAGGATGGTGACACGTGTAATAAACACCTTAAGCAGCTAGCCGTTGTCGTCAAGCCGAAACCGTCGCCGTGTAACTTATTTGAGATCCGATTGAAGGGTAGTGGTTGCCCCTGGAGGATCAAGTCTAGGCCGATGGGGTCATTGATGGGGGTGTGATTTTATTTGAGTTTGGTAATTCAAGTACTTTGAGGATTGTTATGCATAGTCCAGTGAAAAATGTTGTCTTGTAGGGAGTTTCGTGTATTGATTTAAATAGTTTTGACCGCATGCACTTTCATTGTGAATCACTTTCTTGAATCGTGATTTGATGTAAACATCCTCAACTTGGTCACACTGCTCAAGGACCTTTACAATGTTGCAATGAAACATTAAACTTTAGAACATTAAGCTTATTACATTCATTATTTTTTGTGCCCAATTATAAATTTTTTCACCTTTTTATTGCATGTACAATTGTTAACATGACCTTGTCTATGTTATTTCATGTTGATTGAGCGGAGATCAAGGAGAAAAAGCGTGAGTATCAACAATGAGGTGGAGGTTGTTGAACGCCCCATAATGTAGGAGGTAGAGGAGGAAATCAGATTAAGTTTTGAGGATGCAATTGAGGAACAATTAGAAGAAGACATTCTCTCACTTGAAGAAAAGATGAGAATGATTGAGGAAATTTTTGTTAGTCGAGAGATTATTTTCTAATATTGTTGCATGTAGGAAACAAAGTGTGAAATAATGAATGAGATGCAAAGGAAAGTTTCCTAGTGAGAACCAAAACTTTGATAGACATCAGAAAAACTACGAAGGTAGATATGCCCGTAAAAGAGAATGAGGTCAAGAAAATTATAGAATTAACAATGGAGTAAAGCAGAGGTTAGTTTTGTAAAAGACATAGATCTAGAAATGAGGTTAAAACAAAGTACAAATAAATGCATTTGAAAAAGGTTATGAAGAGGTAAAATAAAAGACTCTTATGACTCAAAAGCTTAGAGATTTAGTGGTATCAATTACACAGAGAAGAAGGAAAAATAATGAAGGAAAGGAAAAATGGAAAAAGGGAGATGCTCGTGGGAATTTACTTTTGATTTTCATTTGGGTAGGGTTACTACTGTAGGTTGGTTTATGAGGCCATAAATGGATGAATTCCTCTATAGGATGACATGGATGTGTATAAACAACCATCCAATGTAGGAATTTTTTTGGGTGATATTAAATCCTCGTAGAAAGCCTTAAAAACATGACTTAGGTTCTCTAAGTAGAAAGATGCTTTGTCTTCCATGGAATTTTCAACAATCTATTTTGCAATGGCCCTCTTTCTTTTTAGTAGAGTTGTTGGCACCTCATGGTTCAGATCGATATATATATTTTAAAATGTAGAATGGAATAAGTAAAATATGTGAAATGAAAGTTATATAATAAATTCATCTAGACGTTTTGTATGGAAATAAATATTTTTAATGGTGTTGTGAAATCTAATTTTAGACTTGTTAATCAAACAATCTCATTATATAAATAAAATAAGTATGACATGTTGTGTATCTATACGCACAAAGCTCTTTGATTGTAAACAAATATCTATAATATATCATATTATAGAGTGTTAGTGCTTGAAAATAGGGCCCTAAAATCATTGGCATGCCCTGTTTGTACCATCTGTAACTTTGTATTCCCTCACCAACTGGTGTATGTGTCTTGTTTCTCCTACCTATGGAAATATTATGTTTTCTAACCTAGTTGGCAAAAAAGCATTTACTCCCAACAATTGGGGATAAGGCCAATCCTCCCGCATCTCTAAAACCTGAAGAAATATAATCTATATGGCATATATATGTAATTTTATAAATGTTGTGGTTGAAATTTAGGGGAGACAATCCTTTCCATGAAAGCATCAAGCTTGAGGCCGTAAAGTAGATCTATTTAGATAAGAATTTGATATAATTGTTGAGCTCTTTCCTAAGTTTGAACGAAACTTGTTAAATATTGAATGAGAAACTCGGAATGTTTTCCCATGATTAACGGAGCTAGAAATTGAACACAAGTTGTTATAGAAAAATCGAATACCGAAATTACATATTTCAGCCTAGACACCGAGAGATTCTCTATAAATATCACTTACAAAATACAAACCTCGTATAAATACGAATTAATATTATTTCAAGTTAGAATCTAAATTAGTTTTACCTAACATAAAGGGTTCTATATGAGCATAATGGTAGCTTTGGATGGTTATGCAAGTGCCTTTCCATATTAAGTGGTAGTTAGACTGATGTTGATTGTGTTGTTTGGGTAATGGTAGAGAAATGATGCCACCTCAATATCCAAATGTTTGGGAGTCTATTGTTTCACAAATGGACCCTTCGGGGCATAATAAATTATAGGCATGGAACATGAGTGACAAAGATAGTCTTTCGTTAGTTGTAGAAGGAAGAAATGTAGAGAGAGATGTTGTTCTCGCATTTCGTGGCTTATATTTCTAGGCTTTCTTCACAACAATTTTTAAGGTAACGATCTTTCTCAATACAACGAGGGTTCTAGGGTTTCGATCTGCTTTTAGACGGCTCTGGCCTGCAAGCACTAGAAATTACGAGAGGCTCTTGATTTGTGTAAATGACTGTAAAGATTGGAGCAACATTTTGAGTTACATAAGGGTTTCGTAAGGGAGGTGAACATGGTGCGCGAGGGGACAGTGTGCGCGCAGGGGGCAGGCTGCTGGGACAAGGCGCAAGGATTTCAAGACGCTGGGGTACAGAATGGCGCGGGACAGTCTGGCGCTGGGACAAAGGCGCGAGGGTTTTGCATGTGGGTCTGCGGGGCGGGCAGTGGATACAAAGCAGGGCTGTGTTTTTGCAAATGCGGGCGTGAATGCAGTCTGGATATAGTGCGGGCTGGGGATACAAGTGGGGCTGTGGAGGTGGGCTGTGGTCATGGGCAGGACAAAGCGGATATAAAAGGAGACAGGATGCGGGCAGGGCTGTGGTTATAGATAAGCCAGTTTCTCAGTTTCTCAGGTAGATCCACCAAACCTTATCATTCTTTGCAATATTCTTTAATATTTTCTGTCAAATCTGGTTTCAACAAGACATGCAAACCATGGTTAAGCATGAGGGTTTCAAAGACAACCCAAGTATGGCAACACAAGGATCTATTATCTCAGAAACTCATACAGCAATAGAAAACAAAATTTGGGGAAAGGCAGAAGTCTTCCAAAATCATACAGCGGGTATAGCTAAAAAGTTGGTATATGTGAATGCAAAACAATACAAAGGGATTTTACGGCGTAGGCAAGCTAAAAAACTAAGAAGAAACCAGAAGAAAAACCTCACTTTGATTCTACCGAAGACAACAAACAAACAAAAAATTTTTTTTTGTTTTCAGAGAACATAAAATGGAAGAAAAACAACCAAATCAGAAAGATAATAAAAAGGAACCAAAGATGAACAAAATCGACGGAAATGCAGCATACAGAGAGGAAAAGGAAGATGGAGTCCAGGACTCTAAATACCTATACAGTCCGACCTCAACCCCTCTTTTATGGTCTTCAGAACTATATGTGAAGGAACTCATGAACATGAAGGAAAGGCTTGGAATTTTAGAAAACCAGAAATTGAAAGAAAACAGTGAGAGGAAAGAGCTCACAGAAGTCAGATACAAGTTAGAAAGAGAAAATAAAATTCTCAAAGAACAGGTTCTAAATCTTCAAAACCTCATGGAAAGAGGGCAACAAGAGTTAATCATGATAAAACAAGATCTAGGACATATGAAAACAGGGGGAGAAAAAAGAACTGAAATGGTAGAAGAGAAGGAAACAATTCAGATAGATGAGATACAATCAGCGATTAAAGACATGGAAACAAAAGAAAATCAACTAAAGGATCGGATAGAAGAAGCTAAAACTTGGTCTCAATTAGTAAGTGGATCATCAAATGAACAAAGACAAGTCATGGAGAAACACATCAAAACACAGATAAGAGAAGAGAAAGATCAACAGAACAGAGCAGTAAATTTTATTATCAAGGGGCTAAAAGATTTTGGCGAAAATGAAAGAACTGACATATTGGCAAGAGACTTTCTTAAAGACGAATTGAAGTGGACAGGTTACATACAACAAGCAAACAGGATTGGCAGGAGAACAGAGGGAGGAAAGGACAGACACGTGCGAGTGGTTATGAGAAAAATAGAAGACAAATATGCTATCCTAAAAAACAGGGGACTCCTTAGAGGCACACACATATACCTAGATGAGGATTTGACATTCGCTCAACAAGAAGATCGAAGGAAAGAATGGGAAAAAGTGAGAAAAGCAAGGGAAGCAGGAAAATGGGCACAGATGAGAAATGGGAAAGCCCAAATCAGTGATCATTTATCAAACAGGAAATAGGAATTAGGGGCCCCACGGGAATTCATGCACATAGTAAGCTGGAATTGCAGAGGATATCCATGGAGAAGAGGACCGGGTTTGGGGCCCATAGCAGAAGGGAAAGATATTATCATCTTACGGAAACACATGAGCACGAAGGTTGCAAGGTTCCTGATTTTGAAGGCTACAAAAAAATTTCAGTTTGGAATAAAGGGAACGAAACAGGGAAAGGCCACGGCGGAATCACAGTGTTAATCAAGGAAATATGGCTCGAAAATGTCAAAGTTGAAAAAGAAGATCCAAATAAACAATACATATGGCTGAAAATAACAGATAGCAAGACAACAATCAGATTAGCTGCCTGTTACTTTGCACCGAAAGGGTCAAAGACATATAAGAGAAGAAAGCTAGATAGCGAAGATCCATACGCTTCAATAAAAAAAGACATTTCTGTTTTCAGTACATCCGGAGAAATAATTCTATTGGGTGATTTCAATGCAAGGACTGCCAATAATCAATCCCTTCAGTTGACCAGTTTAGAAGGAGGTGAAGACAATCCGTTGTGGCTTAAAGAAGAAGAGAACAAGTTTTGGGAAAGATTATCTCAGGATGGCAGTGGAGGGGTGTCACATTTTGGAGTTGAGCTTCTAGGCCTATGTAGCTTATACAACATGGTCATTTGCAATGGCATGAGAGCTTGGCCCAGGTCAGGCAACATCACTTGTAAAACATACAATGGACAAAGTGTAGTAGACTATGTAATTTGTTCTCAAAGTTTTATCCCCACGCTTCTGAGTTTGAAATTGGAGATTGTCCTATCGAATTAAAGTCAGATCATAGTCCTCTCTTGGTAAAGCTTGGGACCGTCTTCAATCAGCAACAAAGGAATCAAGCTCATCACACGCAAAAGGCATCTCAAAAACAGGGAAAAATCATTCTTAGTAAAGAGAATCAGGGAATATTTGTTGCAGCCCTTAAACAACAATTGCAAATAATGAGGAAAGACACAGAGAACACGGCGTCCAAGGGACCGAGTGGTTATATGTGTAGTAGTCTGCTGATATCTTTAATTAAAAAGGCTCTAACTGTATGTGAGAGATCTAAGCCTAGAAAGAGAGCGGCAAATACTTTTCCAACAAATCCGTGGTATGATGAAGAGTGTAAAGCTGCCAAGAGAGCTTTGAAAGAAAATGGGATGAACAAAGAAAATAAAAAGGTTTATGAGAGATTGGTACAACACAAAAAAGAAAGCTATGTGTGCAAGAGAAGGACAGAGCTAATTTCTCTTGGAAAACACAATCCCAAAGGTTTTTGGAAGGAGCTACAACAAAAGAAAAAATACATAGAAAATAATATCACAGGTGCGCATTGGTTAGAATACGCGAAGACCCTTTATGAGCGTCCTCAACAAAAAGATGTCCCTCCCATAATTGAGACTACGATTGAGCTTTTCTCGGTAGAAGATATCAAGCAGGGCATAAAGAATCTGGCAAGTGGTAAAGCTCAAGACATCGATGGTCTGCAAGCTGAATTTTTAAAATGGGGGGTTGAGGTCCTCACGCCGCACATCAGAAAAATATTCAATGATGTCAACCAGAATGGCTTTCCAACAGAGTGGACGACTAGCGTTGTTATTCCTCTATTTAAAAGTGGTGACGTTAATAACCCGTCCAATTATCGCACCATTATGATCAACCCTCTTCTTGGAAAATTATTTGGAGGCATGATAGAACGGAGAATCAGCAGCTGGGCCGAAAGAGAGGGTAAAAGAGCAAAAGGGCAAGCGGGTTTTCGACCTAAGCACTCAACAATTGATCATTGTATCACTCTTAGGCATTTGATTGAAAAAGTTTGGGACACCCAAGGAGAAGAAGCTTTTTGTTGTTTTGTTGATTTCAAGAAGGCTTTTGACACTGTGCCCAGAAAGAAGCTTTGGGATAGGATGGAGGAACTTGGGATTCCAGATGAGTTTAGAGCAGCAGTTCATAAATTGTATGAGCAGGTCAGAGCTAAAATTAGAACCAGAGAAGGTATGTCCGAGTGTTTCGGCAGCAACATAGGTGTCAAGCAAGGATGCCCTCTTTCTCCCACGTTATTTGGTTTATACATTGACAAGCTTGAAGATTGGTTAAACAAAACTGAGGGAGGAGGTATTCAGTTAGCAAGTTATGTGGTGAAGTTACTTCTTTATGCTGACGACCTTATCCTAATTTCAAAAACAGCCCAAGGTTTGAGGGAACAGTTAAAAGCGCTAGAGCTCTTTTGTCAAGAAGTCGGGATGCAAGTGAACACCAGCAAAACAAAAATCATGATTTTCACCTTGAAAAGGAATGAGAGACAAAACGTCTTCCTTTTTGAGGGGAGCCCTTTAGAAATAGTCAATGAATACAAGTATCTTGGGATTGACTTTCACCACAAACTTAGCTGGGAGACTTGTAAAGCAAAAAGGATTCAGGGAGGTTGGAAAGCTTCTTTCCTACTTCAAAACAGGTGCAGGAAAGCTGAACTTTGGGACTGGAAAACTAAAAAAACCCTTTTTGGTTTGTTGGTCACCCCGGTTGTTCTATATGGCTGCGAAGTTTGGGGAAGTAGCATGTCAAATCATGGGTGGAGACAGATAGAAAGAATCCAGAAACATCTAATCACAAGCTCGCTTAAAGTCAAATCAACTGTTCCTTATGAGATCTTGTTGGCGGAAGCGGGTTCTTTCTCGCTGGAAGCATCGGCAATAACTCGGATGATAAGCTATCTGAAAAAAGTTGAAAACATGGACAACCTTCGCTGGCCCAAAATGGTTGTAAACGACACTTTGGAACGCAGAAAGAAAACATGGATGAATCAGAATAATAAATGGATGTACAAATGGGGCATCAACATGCAGGAGTGTCCTAACAGCAACAAGGAAATAAAAAATTATGTGATAGAAAAGTTCAGGACTGCCATGTGGACAGTCAGATTGGTCGGAAGAAAGCGCATTATATTAGAGAATTCAATCTCACTGGGGAACATGATGAAAAAGCTTATCTAGGGACGGTTATCAAGGGTAAAGCAAAAATTCTAGTGGCGCAGTTAAGAACTGGATCACATCATCTTCGATGTGAAACTGGTAGATGGACTATTCCAAAGGAAGATTGGGAAAGGAGAATTTGTCTCTTCTGCAGCAAAGGGGTCGTCGAGACAGAATGGCATTTTGTCATGGAATGTTCTGCATATGATGATATCCGTATTCAGTATAAAAACAATCTAAAGGTGGACAGACTGGAGGAACTCTTCGAAGGAACAAAGCTTCCAGCGACAGCAGGCTTTATCTTCAAGATTCACAGCCGAAGAGCGGATATTGAAAAGAGTCTGAAATCTGATTAAATTACTGTTTCTGTGGTCCCATAGACTCTTTAGTCTCGTGGACGTCATTAAAATCTTTCATTTCATTTCGGGTTCTTTGCAAGCGTACACCTGTTGTGATGTCTTCTGTCATGTTTTCCTTTTGCAGCTCTTTATTGCTGCCTGTTCGAATGCATGTGAAGCTGCTGTAATTGACTGAACAAATGTATTAAATCTGCCAGAATATGAAAACAGTTTAATATGGGACCAGGAATTTTGGTGTTGGGACGGCACAATCAATACCGCCAATACCTACTCCGGCTTTGGCATCACTGGGTCCTTCGACGATGCCTTCTTCGCTCACGTCGACGCGATGGAACCATCTTCGACGCCTTCTTCCCTAACTAATGATGTTGTTGAGAGATTTCGACACCTTCTTCGCTCACGTCGTTGAGATGGAACCATCGTGGTATTCAATATCTGTGTGCTGCAAGGAAATGGATATTCAAGCAGTGGACGCATACAACCATCCTGGTATTCAAATCATCACTCGCCATGTTATTTTGTAATATCATCTTTATTTTCTTTTCGTTTCTTTATGGGATACGCATTATGTTGAACTAATATTTCAGGAACTTCAACAACAATCGGGCATGACAAGACATTGGAATGGACGGATTGGGCGAGTCCGAGAAGATAGGTCCAGACTCCACTCTTGTGTTTCCCACGGCGACGTGATTTTGGACGAAACAGAGAAACTGCCATACAACCATCACCTCTGGACAAATATTCAGAGCTGCCATCCAAGCTGTGAATAGTGCAGTCAAGTATAATGGTGGTGACCATATATTCTAATCTTGGGCGCTTTCTTCTTTCTCAAGGAACATTGCAAACTGGGTCTACATCAAATATTGAATAAAAACAAAGGAATAAATAAATAGAGGAAGCCCGGAAAAACAACGATGGTTACAGTGGTGTTGAGAGAGTATGTACTGGTTGCACAAATATATTTGAGGTGGAAGTAACCATCTTCTGGAGCCAATCGATGTTTAACGTGTGGCTGGTAACAACAGTGACAATGGCGGTGAGAAATGAAGCAAGTTACCAGGCGGAAGGCTAAGCAGTATTGTGACAAGTCCATAACTGTGACAAGCACCTGAAGCAGCTGTACGTCGTCGTCATGCTTATGGGAACAGTAGTCACCCCGCGTAATTAGGATCAAGGGATTTGTCGTATTATTATTATTATTCTTATTAGTACCGTCCAAGGTTATACTATAGATTTTGTTTAATTATTATTATTATTATTATTATTTTGGGTGTTTTTGATCAATTAGAAATTGTTATTATTTGCATAAATAAATATATAGTTCTCACAATAATAATAAATATTAGTAAACTTGCACATTTTTTAACAAAATAATTACAAAATTTCATTTATCTTCAATTTGATTGGCTTATAAATTGAGATGTTATTGGAGCCTTCAACATTTTCGAGGAAAAGATGATGTGATGTCATTTATTATAATTTATTTTAGGACTCGTGGTGAAGACTAGATGAAAAACCGTAAGATTTTTTTTTTTACAAACGTTGTTTTCGACAGACGAGGCCGTGGAGCAACATTATCCCCACAACCGGATTTTTTTACAAACGTTGTTTTCGACATGACGAGGTCGTGGAGCACCATTATCCCCACAACCCGACAAGGAAAGCGGCTATAACAGAGGTGAAGGAGAAGTAATAGATTTAATCGTGGCACAACCACAAACCCCGTTGAAATCATAACAACGCGAATTCCTCAACATTTATGCAGATGTTATGGCATATAAGTTTTTAATTTGGCTCATAATGATTTTCAAGGAGAGATCCCAAAGCAATTGGGAAATTTGATGACTCGTGTACACAATCTCCATGGCAACAATTTGCAAGGTACCATTCCAAAATCCATTAGAAATTGTACATATCTAGAAGTATTTGATATAGGAAATAAAAAAATAGGGATCATTCCAGTTTGATTGGAGAACTAACACGGCTCCAATTTCTAAGCTTGGCATCAAATAAATTCAAGTCAATGTTCCGACATGGTGATTAAGTCATGAGCAGCTCTACAAATTTTAGATTTATCCCATACCGGTTTCTTAGGACATATTCCTTCAAATATAGGAAAGTTACACGCTATGGTCAATCAATCACATAGTGTCCCATCAAATTTTGCTTGGAGATATGGATTTGTCGATGAATTTGTCTCCTTGGTCTTCATGGTATAGGACCAAGTCACACTTTGGGCTAAAGGGCGAGAAACCTTATATGAAAAAATATTCAGAGCAACTTGTCTCAAAATAACTTATCGTGTAAGATTCCGACTTAATTAGGTCTCCTCAAAAGTCCAATTTCTTTGAACGTTTCACAAAAAAATTTGAACGGTTTGAATTCCTCGCATCCCTAGGAGGCCGGATGGAACTCGAGTCTCTGGATATCTCATCAAACAAATTGTTTAGAACGATACCCTCGGATCTTCCGAAAGTCACAATCCTATCTGCTTTGAATCTTTATGACAACATGCTTTCTAGAATAATACCCAAGGGCAAGAAGTTTTCAACTTTTGAGGCTTCCTCTTTCATTGGAAATCCATATTTTCACATCCCTCCCCTTGAAAATAGAACCATTCATTTCAGTTTGGGTGGGAGAGATATGCAAGATGAATTACATAATAGAGTTTCGAGTCGAGGAAGAGGAATATGTAATGGATAAATTACGGGAAGTGGCGGCAGGATTGAGTTATGGAGTGAGATTTGGCGCTTTGTCATGGGCTATGCATGCACTCCCCACGATAGCTGCTAAACACAACTTTAAGGGGAATTTCAGGAAAAAATGACAGGAGGTTCACTTTAGAGCAAGGAAATGAAGTAGAATTTGGAGAGGGGATGTTGAATCTCTTCTGGCCCCCGGCCCTGCACCCACCCTAGTAAAGGTCTACAATGACCAGTGCCCCTAACCCGATTTAGGTGCCCCATTCCTAGCATTTATGATGCTTGCACAATTTTCTGGGCTCGATCGCAACAATATTCCTTCCCTGTTCCATTATTTTTCTCGGATCGGAACAACTTCAGGATTATTGCGAAATCAACTAAGTACTTTATCCCTTCTCTTGCATTTAGGGTTTCAAATTTTATTAGTTTATTTTATTGTGTCAAATCTATACTTCATTGCTATATCATTACTGGAACTTAATTAGGATTTAGCATTTTATATTTCAATATTTGTTAAATCACTCTCCTCGATGATACCCTTTCTCCCCTAAGAAAAAACCTACACATGCACAACAACAATACCCCGTGCATTAAATGTTTGATATAATAAATTGACTAAAAATAATTCATAACAATATTTTAATCCATAAAAATGATTAATAAATGTACTTTCACATCACTATTCCATTTGGTGAAAACCCATCATAAGATAATAATTGTTTTTAAACATGTCAAATGCCGACTAATCAAACCAAAATAGTAATAATATGATGCATCTAATGTGACCATCGCCACCTAGTTCTCGATTAATAAATGAATAGTTTTAGGGTCATGGAAACTACATGAGCCTTGATTCTTCTAATATGTAGTGAAGTAATTTACATAATCGGGAGTGGGAGGACTAAATAAGATTATAATAGGAAATATCTTCATATGTTATTTGAGTGATTCATAGTGCTTGAGAAAAGGAGAAACCAATTAGAGAGCATCACATGACATGCCTTACATTTTGAGATAGATTTGAGAAGAGTAGATATTGGTGAATGTAAACTAGGAAAAGTATGAGGTTTTATCCAAAAAAAGAAAGGTTCAATACCGATCCGAAGGGTTAAATTTGATTGGCCAACCCTACCCGCTAAGAAAATGTTTTGTGACAAATTTTTATTTAACATCACCTTACAAGTGACATTTATTTGTTAATTTCGACATTCATTATTTTCATATAAATATCAAAATGTATATTTTCACATAATAACAATATACGAAATAGAGATATTGAGAGGAAACGAAATCATATTCTATTATAAATATATATTAATATATCTAAGAAACACTAACATGTCATAATATTGTGGATGCATTTAATTAAAACTCATAATCATCTAATGAAATAATTTGGATAAAATGCATAGCTTAATTTAGGATTAAAAATTAAAATTTCAATATAATTGTTATAATAAAAATAGTATACATAAATTAAGAATTGATTTTTAAAATTAAATGATACTTGATGAAATATAATATATTATTTTCTAATAGTGAAGTCAATTAATGCAACATATTTGACAACATTTAGATTGGCTTCACTATAATATCATCCCCAATACACATTAATGTATATTCAAAAAATCAAATGTATGATATCATTTTTTAATTAAGAAAACAATTTAAATGAAGTATTATAGCATCCCCTAATAGACACTAACATATATTTGATAAATCTCAAACATATATCACACATATCTTCAAAAAAGATCAAATGTATATCATGGATTGACCACTTTTGACTTGAGAAAGTACCCTTAAACAATACACAAGTAGTGTAAACAAAACATCTAGTGTTCATTGGCTCATATGAAATACCCCATCATTACAAATATGTACACATAAAACATTCTAAGATATTTTAAATCCTTCTTTGTTTTTCATCTTTCAAAATTTCATAAACTCTATTCCAGTGGACACCTCTAATATATGAAGTCTTGTCAATGAAACTCACATCAAGGCATCCAATGTTTCAAAGTGACTGGTTTTTTCCTTCTTATATATTTTATTGTATTCTGTCTTGAAAATCCCTTCTCACATGCAACTCTACTTGCTGGAATGGTAAGTATTGCTTGCCATAGTTTTGTCATGTTTGGAAAGATTGTATGTGAATATGTTGCACAAAAACCCTCCAAGCCTCCTTCATGCGGAATCCTTCACAACTAAAGCGAAGACTATCGACAAAATTATACAACTCTTTTGAACAACCTTCAAAATCAAAAAAAGGCTTTTCTTCTCCCTCACACAAAGTATGTTACAAGTGTTCAATTTTTTTAAGAAGCCACCGCTTTGAATTGTCTTCTCTAGTACATGCATCCTCTAAATAATGACAAGGGATAAAAAAATTTATAGAATTGAAAAATGAAAGATCTGGGAATATTTCATTTAAACAATCTACAAGTTTTTGAACATATTCTTTTGCAAGTTTCTTACAACTCTCTAGTGACCCATCAATGCAAGGCTTCAATGTTTGTTTTGGTGCATCAACATTATCATCACACACATTTGGAATTGCCACAAATCACATTTCTTGCATATGAATTTTTCCATCTTTATAGATAATCTACGAATAACCATATTTAGAGATCTCTAAAAATTAGACATGTAACTTGTGCCATTTGTAAAGTTGTCGATCCTTAGAAACCACCTACTCAAAGTTTGTATGGTAGAATCTATGGTTGCCCCTAAAGATGTGACATTCACATTATCCTCTTGAATTTTTATTCAACTTGTTTAGCTCACACAATACACATGCAAGAAAAATTATACGAGATAAGATCCTAGCATTATCATACCACGAGTCTCTCTTCTCACTTTTCCACAAATTCAACAATGGAGACAACAACACAATAAGTCTTTCAATAGCCTATCCTCTTAAGAGCCATCTAACCCCATGAATTTGAAGAGATTGAACTTTTTCAAGTTACATGAGTTCTGAAGAACAATAAATTCATTATGACTTTTAATAGAATTGTTGACCCAAGAATATACCTTATTTTCCAGCCTTCTCAACAAACAACAATTCAAGTATTTTTTTTAAGACATCGATGCAAAGCTAAAGTCTCATGATAAATAATGCAATGAATGTTTATAAGATTGTCATCATATTCTTTAAAAGAGTAACAAATCCATTATCACTTCTCACCATTGATGAAGGACCATATGTAGAAACGTAATCAATATTTTATTTGAAAGACCCCTTTCTTTCTTCAAAACAAAAACTACATCATATATAGTTTTACCTCATCCATCAAACACATTTATGAGCTTTATGAATTGTGAAATTGACAGTCCAACCCTTTTGACTCTAGAAAAGTAGCATATACTAAAAGGTGTTTCTCCAGGATTTGATCAATACTTTCATCAAACATCATAGAAAACAATGGACTATCTAAAATTTTTGCACTTTGTCTCTCTTCATGGTACTTAGATATGGAAAATAGGAAAAATATATGATTTGTATATGATCTATAGTCCTTGTTTTTCAGCATGTTTGGTGTTTCTAAGTACATTTCAAGAGAGCAAAGGGACTCATATTTTGAGAGTGGTAAGTCTTTTTGCATTGCCCAATAAACTAATTTCATGGTTGTGATTATTCTTTCCTTATTAGTGTCATCAATAGTTGCAATGTGTTCTATAATTGATTTTGCTTTCCCTTCATTTCCACATATCCATTTTTCTTGTGAAATTTTGTGGTTGTTTGAATCAACATGAGTAACTATTGCATCATGTTGCAAAGTAGTACAACCAGTTCCAGTTCCCCATGGTCCAACAGACTTGTGCTCTTCACAATATATGCATTTCATGATTGTTTTCCCTTCATGCATTCCACACCTTAACCACTTAAATTTCACTTTCCATTCATCTCTAAACCCTCTTTTTGCTCTAGCTCTTTTTTTTGTTTTGTGTTGAAGCTTCTCCTCCTTCAAATTCCTCATCATACTCATCATTATACCCTAATATATCTAAGTCTTCATTTAAATCAAAATTATGATCATCTCATGATGAAGCTTGTGATGTGTTTGACCATGCAAAAACTTTTTGATTGAAGATTGGTTCTTTTTGCTTTGAGACATTTTAACTTATAATGTACCTATACAACCCAAATAAAAATAAAAATTAGATATAAATTCGATAGTAAGAAAAATAATAATATAATAATATCAACAAGATGATGATAGATTATTAATTGAACAAACAACAAAAATATTTAAATAGTTCTAAAAATTTGAGTAAACTAGAATATGTTGGATCACCATTTTTTTGTTTCAAAAACTATGATGTAATGACACGATCTTTCAATGCTTTCAATCTTTAATGGAATATATGTTTAACATCTTATACTTAAGTAATAGTACTTAGGATTATATTGTCTTATCCATACAAATTTTAAGTTTTCTTTCCAAGACAAATTAGAGGCTACTTAAATAGGCCAATATTTTAAAGTGAAGCATAAAAACCAAACAAGATATATTCTAACTTACTTAAGAACCTCTAAAGTGAACAAATGCATAAAAAAACAAAACAATAAAGCTATGTTTCCCTCTTGAGCTATGACTTGGGATATGTGGTTGAAATTAGCCAAACATTTACAAGAAGACAATCTTTCATGAAACACTTTATAGATCCTTGAAACTTTACACATGACCACTAAATTTACTTCTTAGTATTAAACTTGTTAAAAATATCTACGTGGAACGAGATGTCATAGTATAACAAATCTTGTAATTATATTCTGTCTCACTTGGGATTGCATGTATATATTGATATAGTCGATATTTACTTTGAGGTCACCACCGTGATAAAAGGTTGTATGGAGAACTATCATGATTCATAACAAAAATTTTCCTTCAATTTCTAAAAAGTTGCTTTAGGGTTTGGTCCTTGTGACATGTGGACTTGTTGGTTAAATGACGTGGAGTACAAACTATGTTGGAATAGTGGCAAATGAAATTGCGTAAAAATATGGTGCCACCTGAAGAAGCTCCTCCATTGTGGAACGATTATCATAGTGGGCCAATATTCAAGGACTATTTATTTATTAGGTCCTAGATGGGTCACAACTATAATGAAAAGGTTGTTGGTGACAAGGAGAATTATCGATATATAACAAAACACATCCTTCAATTTCTAAAAAGCTTCTTCAAAGTGGTCCGGTCCTAAGCGACATGTGGATTTGTTGGTTAAATGATGTGGAGTACAAACTATGTTTGAATAGTGGAAAAAGATAATGCCATGACTAAAGAAGCTCCTCCACTTTGGAACAATTGTCATTGTGGGCCAATATTGAAGCACCTTTGTGATTTATTAGGTTTTAGTTGCACACCATGCTTGTTAACGACAACCAAAATATTGGATAGATGTATGTATAAAGAATGACTTCAATCTAGTGTTGGTGAAGGAGATCCAACATAGTGTTTAATTGCTTCATCCATAATGAAGGAGATCAAAGATAAGTACATGAAGAAACCTAGTGAATGTGTAAGAAAAGAGAGAGCACTTACCATTAAATTTAATATGTTCTTAAGTGATTTTGAAGCTGTTGATTACCTCCTAACTCCAAATCAACCTTTAACTCCGGACTAACTTTTAACTATCAACCAACAAGAAAGTTAGATGTGTAGTATTATTGGTGTTCTCCCACACTTAAATTAATTAGGATTCTATTTCCTAGAATAAGTGAAAATAGACATTAAATTTTTTGTTTACTATCTTAGTTGGAGAATAATTTTGTTCATAATATATGTGCGTCGATGGAATCCTTAAAGATGTGTGGGGTTGTCTTACTATATTCCAAGTGGCCATGTAACTTGTTAGTGGACAACACTATATTTATAAAAAAATTGTGGTGGACTGCAAGGAATCATACATTCCATGGATCGAAGTGTTGTGGATTTTTTTGGTTGGACTAGCCTCAAATTGGATCAACGGTGGAAATTTATGGATGTTTTCTTTTGGCGTACGGGGTAGTGAAATGCTAGAATTTCCTATTAGTAGAGTCAATTTTAGGACATTTAAATCAGAAAAGAAAGAAAAAAGAGTTGGAAACTAATGACTTTTCTTACTCGGTATTATGTTGTAGAAGAAATTGATGTTTATCTCCCTGCTCCTCATCCAACTTGTTGGTTGAGCTCCATGAATTCATTTATATCAATCTAAACATAACCTTCAACCTTAGATCTTCAATGGTTTGACAATTCATCTGCATTCAGTCATGTAAATTTAACCCCTGCACATCTGCAACCTCCTTTACCCATAATATAAACGATGTAGAAATATGACATGCACAAATTCCAAGCCCTTTGCCGCCCAGCCTACTTAGGTGAATTTGATAGGTCCAAAATATTTTCAAATCTTCAAAACAGTGTAGTATTTAATATGATGGTTGAATATGGATCTAGGTAAAGTGTATAAAATATTATATTTGTTTGACGATGGAAGTTAGAATTATAAGTTTGGAAACTAAAATTAGAAGTTGTGAGTCTAACTTCTAGATTTGATTCATCAACATTCTTGTTGGTGTAAGCCAAACAAGTACACCGACAAATAAAGTGAAGTCAACCATCCCTTGTAGTTGCAGTCCCAAATTCCCAACTCTCTAGATATTCCAACACATAAGATACATTAGACAAGACATTTAAGATATAAAATATATATGCCTCTATATTTTGTAAAATGTTCGATTTTTTTAAGTCAATGTCAATGTGACAAGGTATATAAAAATTCGCCCTTCCATGGATACGATTGAGAATATAATCGACTTGTTTTTTACGGTTAAAAATATGAAAAACATTTAAACGAGAGTCAAATTTAACCCCGTCAATCCTAACCCAAACGATATTTTAGGAGGTCAAATTTATTGTTTCCAATTTTAAAAGAAGTTGGTTGATTCTTTCCTTATTTATACTCATGCATTTCTTTTAATATTTTAAATTGGTTATATTGCATATTTAACACTTTTTACGCTGAAGGTGTTCCCCTATGGTAAAGGACCTCCAGACATTTCTGCAACGATGTTAAATTTGACGGCCGTTTGCACGTCATTTTCACTTTTGCAGGCAATTTTTAACCGTGGCTTTTTAGTTTCTATTATTAACTACACCAAAGCAAACCCCAAGAAGAACCAGGGCAAGGAGTCAAATAGCCGTTGCCAAAGATGCAAAGAAAATCAAAAGAAACAAAAACCTCATACGCAGAACAAATCCATTCTTACCGCCAACTAAAATCTATGTTCAAACAACGATGGAGTTCACGGTCATGCCATACTTACGTGCACTGCAACTGTACCATACCAGATGCTATGGCGAATACCACTTCCCATGCTTTAATGTTGCAGTCCTACACAAATGTTCAAACTTTAAGCCAAATCCATGGCCGCATCCTCGTGGCTGGGATTAACATGAATAAGTTTTTAGGTGCTAAACTTGTTGAAAAATATGCCACTTTTGGTAACGTAGAGGATGCACGCCAAACGTTTGACACAATGTACGAGTGAAATGCCTTCTCGTGGACCACAATAATCAGAGGGTATGCCATGAATGGATATTTTGAGGAGGCTTTTTCCCTCTTTCACCAAATGCAGCTTGCCGGAATGCAGTCAAATAATTTCACCTTTCCCTTTGCAATCAAGGCATGCGCTGGCCTCTCGGCTCTGCAAGAGGGTAAACAGATACATTCTCGCATACTCGAGTTGGGTTGCAGTCGAATGTTTATGTTGCAGCTTTGCTTGTAGACATGTATACCAAATGTGGGCGATTAGAGTATGCGCGAAAAGTGTTTGACATAATGTCTAAAAGAGATGTTGTCTCGTGGACTACCATTATCGCTGGACATGCGCAAAATCGGTGTCTTAATGAGGCTCTGATTCTCTTTCATCAAATGCAATTGGAGCAGTTGAAGCCCGATCCTGTTGCTGTGATAAGCGTGTTGTCAGGATGCACTCAATTAGGAGCTCTGGAACAAGGCAGTTCTCTTCATAGTTTTATATTTAAGAGTGGGTTCGAGTCGGATGTTTCTATGATGAATTCCTTACTGGATATGTATGCAAACTGTGGCGAGATAGAGTTTGCATGGAAGGTGTTTGACAAAATGTGTAAAAGAGATGTGATCTCATGGAGCAGTATGGTTGTTGGGTGTGCCAAGAATGGAGCTTCCAGTAATGCCTTAAATCTCTTTAATCAAATGCTACTTACACACATAAAACCCAACTTTGTTACCATGGTGAGTGTGCTCCTTGCATGCACGCACTTGGGAGTTTGGCAGCTAGGAGAGGGGATGCACGGTTACATAATTAGAAGCGGATTGGAGTCCAATGTTTCTATGGTAGCTGGACTTATGGACATGTATGTTAAATGTGGAAATATGGATAGTGCTCACAAAATGTTTTACATAAATTCTAGAAATGATGTTGTCTCATGGAGTGTGATGATTGCAGGTTATGCCCAGAATAAACTTGCTTCTGAGGCATTGGCATTTTTTAGTCAAATGCAGCTGGCCAACATGAAACCAGACTCAGTTACCATTGTGAGTGTTCTCCAAGCATGTGCCCAAATAGGTGCCCTGCAACAAGCAAAGTGTTTGCACAATTACATAATTACAAGTGGACTGGGGTTAGATGCTTTTGTGGAAACTGGCCTCATAGACATGTATGGAAAATGTGGGAGCATAGAGATTGCACGCTACTTATTCAATAAAATGCCTTCTAGAGATGTTGTCTCATGGAGTGCTATAATTACAGTTTATGGAATCCATGGGCATGGGATTGACGCCCTTGATGTATTTACCCAAATGCAGCAAATGTCCACTCAACCTAACCACGTCACCTTTGTTTTGGTTTTATCAGCTTGCAGTCATGTAGGCCTTGTGAATGAAGGTTGGCATTACTTCAATTGCATGAGCCGAGATTATTACATCACACCAAGAGCTGAACATTATGCTTGTATGGTTGATCTGCTAGGCCGTGCTAGAAATCTGGATGAGGCAGAAGATTTTATCCTGAAGATGCCAATAGAGCCTGATACTGGTATATGGGGGGCATTGCTTGGTGCCTTCCGTATTCATTGTAACGTGACATTAGGAGAACGGGTAGCAAAACATTTGTTTAGCCTAAGTCCTGCAAATGCTGGATATTATATCTTGTTGTCGAACATATACGCCGCTGCAGGCAGGTGGGATGATGTAGCAAAGATGAGATTAATGATGAAAAAGATGGGGTTGACAAGGACACAGGATGTAGCTTTATTGAAGTAAACAACAAGGTCCATGCATTCCATATGGAAAACTACACACCTTTAGCCTGAAAAACCTTCCACACTGTTAGTACAATATTGGAGATACATGCCATATGTAGGTTTTACAGATGGCTATTGCTTTAGGTTTTCCAGCACAAGCCTAGGGTTCCCTATCCACTATGCTTAGAATCTTTTGTCTATGATAAGTGTTAATGGCACTCATACTTCTGCAAATAACGAGTCCACCAGGTACACGACTGTGGTTGAAAATCATAAATTCTGAGAGCTTGTCTAAGTTGTTCGTGCAAATGCATATTGACAAACTCCATGTACATCACGGTGTATCATAGGTTTTATATGACTCAAATTTGCACCAGTCAGAAATGGAGGAAAAGTGCAGGAGTCTTGCGTGCAGGTGGTCTTGAGTATGAGCCAAAAATAAATAAAATAATTCAAAGCTATATCATTTAATATCTTTGCTGAAAATTGAAATGAGGATTGTTTAGGTAGTGGCTCTGCATGCGAGTGTGGAATGTATGTTAGTAGCCGGTTGTGAAGAAAGCGTTGATTAAAACTGAGGTATGGTTCTGACTCTGGCTTTTCCTATGGCATTTTAAGGAGGTATGTTCTATTGCCTCTCAGATGAAGTGTTGTTAACCATCATGACAAAGCTTCCTCCTATCATTATTGTTTAATTTTGACGGTCGTTTGGACGTCATTTTCACTTTTGTTGGCTATTTTTAGGGATTGCTTTTTCGTGGCTATTTTTAACAGGTATTGTAAGGTCATTGGTTAGACCATTATGTGTGTTTTTGCAATGATTCTTTGCACATAATTTTTTTAAGGTTGGGAAGAATTTTATACAGAGCTTGGAACAACAAGGGCAAGAAAAACCTACACAATGCTTAGAACTGTAGGGAGTCTTGGTGTCATGGTCATTGCGATAAAGGATTTGTTTGTAAAGCTTGAAGAGTTGAGCTTTAATGGCGAACATGTTGTTTGGATCTCTTATCTTGAAGTGTACAATGAAGCTGTGAAGGATCTCCTATCACCTGACAAGGCTCTTATTCTTAGAGAGGATAAACAGGTGTGTTATATTCCCTCCCAAGATTTTTGTGTGAACACTTTCATTTCCTTTGTTGACCTAGATGAATTGATCTTGGACCTTTTTGTTCCCGGGTAATGTGTCTGCAGGGCTCGCTCAGCATAATGATTATTCAGCTGAAGAGGTATGATTTTATCATCGAATTCCAACCTCATTTTACTTTTATACACAATAATGAAGTCTCTCCATATGGAAGCTCTGCGATTACACTAAAAAGACCAAGACCAGAGATAGCAAGGTTCCCTGTATACCCCACTGAGTCTCCAAACTAGTATATTGAACTGTAACAATTACCTTTTTCATGAACTTTAACAATAATAGTTAAGGAACAGTACCAATTCTACTTCTGTACTCCAGATCTATAATATGAAAATGATCAATTTGTGGGTCTGTATTTATAGAGTTCAAACTTGTAGGTGGGTGTGTATTTATAACGATCCTCCAGTTGTAATCTCTGATATTTGTTTGCCATGCAGAAGCCTTGCCAATTGGGTACAATCCTCCTCTTTTTTGGGGGGAGTCTTCAGGATTCATTATTTTGGATCTATTCATGGTTATTGATGGACACATTTAATTTTCTCTACTTCCATAAAGGGTAGGTTCGCTGCTAGGATTCGGGAAGAGTCCAACCCTTATCCCTGTCTTTGCTTCTTTTTAATATTTCACTAAAGAAATTAAACATTCAAGGCTTTTACAAAAAAATATTTTTAGACGTTTCCATCATCAACATTTTCTTGATAATGGATGATTGGTAGTGATCTTCAAAGTGGGTTTTGCAAGTGTTGGTTGTTTAATTGGTGTCGATGATGGTTCCCTGCGTTTCTCTAAAAAGCACAAAGTGGTCTTGGGTCCATCTCTCTACTAATCATAAAAAAAATTATATTTACCATGCATTTTCTGATTGCTTGAAAGAATGAACTTCACTAAACTCTCTGATTTAATTTTTGTAATGGTCGGAGAATCGTACTCTTCTAAAATAAGTGCTTACATGGAATTTGCTATTTGAATTTCAGAATCTTGGAAGTCGTACTTATTTGTAAGTTATTTCATATTATATTTTTTGTTGTTGATCAATCATGTATATGATGATTGTGGAAGGGTTTTGTCAAGCACATTAAGCATGCATATATAATACACCCGTAGTCTAATGAGTCTAGCAATATTTTGTTATTGCTTTTACAGGAATCGTCCTCAAACAATATTAAGGGAGCAATTCGATAGAGCTGGGATATATTATAAATTTAGATACACTGTGAGTTCAGTTATTTTTTATTTTTTGGTTATACTTCCAATAGGCTATTAAGAATTGTGTTTGGAGTGAAATTTACTGTCTAGATGACAGCTGTGAAAGACTTCCAAATGTTTTGTTGATCACAGTTATCATTGAGATTTTTTCCTATTGCTTGGTCATTGTATACCACTTTGCCTTTGCATGAGAAGAATTGGGTGTGCAGTAGTTTCTAGATCAAGAAAATTTAAGTTGGTGTTGATTGGAATTTAGTTTTGTAAGATGAGAACCCTCCACATGCTTAAGTTTCTTTTATTAATAACACTTGCATGGTGCAGTAGTTGATGGTAACAGCCAAGATGGATGGAACTATCCTCACGCAACTTTCTACTTAGGTTCAGATGCTTCAGGCACAATGGGTAACCCTACCTTTCTTCAACTTTGTCATTTTTTTGCCAACTTATCATTTTGTAGTTTTTTTTTGTTCGTTTCTGTGGGAAACTGGTATAATAACCATTATGTCAAATGCACTTGCACCCAAAATCATTTTGCTCTGTTGTTTTGGTGAGGAAATGGGTAACTGATGCAGGAAAATGCTTCCAACCAGTGGTTCATCAAGTTGAATCCTGAAGCTCTAATCATAGTATATACACTCAAGTTTTTGGCCATTAGGGTATTTTGAGAAAAAAACATTAGGGTATCTTGAGAACAACCCTGATTGAAGGTGTAATCCATTAATTATTGTCTTGTTTTGTTCTTTGTTGCAGCTGGTGCTTGTGGATATGGGAACTTGTATTCTCAAGGATATGGTCTCACCACAACTGCATTGAGCACTACTTTGTTCAACAATGAAGAGGCTTGTGGTTCATGCTTTGAGATTAAGTGTGTGGATGATCCACAAGTGGTGTCTTTCAGGGAGTCCTCCTGTGATTGTCACAACCACCAACTTCTATGCCCTCCAAATTATACCTATACCTCTAAATCAAATAACATATATCATTCGGTGTTCACATTGCATTCAACACGTACATATCGCTAGTTTAATATATTGTAGATCTTACTATAACTGCCTTCTATTTAAACCTGAACTATACTTACTCATGCAAGCACCTAAATTTAGTCTTTTTAACACATTCGCAATATCAAATTGAACATATGTTGATACACACATACATACCTAGGAAAACCTATACCTATATTTGATTTTGTACACACTTTTCCTACCTTTTGGCAAATCTAAATTAATGCGGGGTCTTCCCAAGTTGAGTGAGCCGTGAGCAAGTTGAGATGTTGGGTTGCATCGGGTGCGCCGTGAGCAATTTGAGAAGTGAAATGGCTTTCCTCTTCGCTCGAGATGAACCCATCGACGTCACAGTTTGCAATATGGGAATGATGTTCTCCGCCAATTTGGTCACCGTCTCCTCCCGATTCGCAGGCGGATCGCTTTTACACATGGCTGCCAACACTGCGATGGCATTCTCTTTTCCTTTCTCAGACCCCACTTTAACCACGTCAATCAATGCTGGAACCAGCGCTCTCCCGGACCGCATAATCTCCTCCAATCCTCCCTCAAATCCAACCAGAACGGAAAGGAGGGCGAGAGCATCGGTTATTACACACGCCCCACACTCCATGTTTACAACCAGATCCACCAGCACACCAACCGTACCGCCCTTCAAAACGGCGGCTTTGTTGCCGTTGTACAGCGAGAGGTTGAAAAGAGCGGTGGCGGCATCCTTTTTACCTCTGGAGTTGCCCTCTCGAAGAAGACTCACCAGCGCCGGAATGGCCGCATCCTTCGCGCCGATGGCGATCTTGTAATCATCCACCAGAGACAGTCTGAAGAGCGTGGCGGCGGCGTTCTCTCGAGCAACCATGCTGTCGCTTTCCTGCAACACTCCAACAATACCATCCACGGCACCCGACGCCGCCATTATGAGAGCCTTGTTGTTGTCGTTGATTGACAGGTTCAGCAGCGCCGTCACAGCGTTTTCTTGAGCCTTGCCCTCTGAAGAAGGCGATAAGAGAGGGACCAGGAAAGGGATGGCCCCTGCCTCCGCTACGCACTTGCGATTCTCCTTCCCCGCTTCGCCAGGAGCCGGAGCTCGTAAGCCGCCTGTGTCTGTATTTCGCGAGACCCCGTGGCGAGCTTTCCTACCAAGAAAGCGGCAGTCATTTTGACCGCGTCCTCGTCGGCGGCGGCGGCGCTGGTTGCCAGGTGAAAAGGTAGCTTATGACGGTCGCACCACTGGCTGACCAGGCTGCAGAGTGCGTAGTTGGGAATGAGGGCCGGGTGGCGCGGGAGCTTCTGGCCGCTGAGCGGGCATGTGGAGTGACCCGAATCCAGCCATCCTGAGATGGAGGCGCGGTCGTATGTGTGTCCGGAGTCCACAATCACGGGGTCCCTCATCAGATCCAGCGAGATCGGGCACTTCAACTCGTCCGGGATAGACATATAATGTTTATCTTTCGATCCCGGGCCGGCAGCATCGCGGAAGGTCGGGGAACACGGCACCAGTTCAGTACAGTCTTCCTCTTCCTGTCCCTCTCCCTCTTCCGATTCCCCCTCTGAGTCGAATAACACGGATTTGGCATACAGCATAAGGCCGATCAAGCTCCGTAATCTGTCCATGACATCAATTGCGGCACCCTTGTCGGCCTGTACTGCGATCTCGTCCCGCAGTTTCTAATCTCGCCTCTACATTTGGAGAGGCTATCTAAACCCAGCTTTTGGAACAGTTCCCTCAGGCTCGCCCTCTGGAGATCCTTCTCCTTGGCCTCTAACCATGTCACGGCCTCCTCCAACTCACGTCGCAGGTTCGATTCCTCCTCGTCACGGTCAGGTTTGTAGCCGGCAGTGGCTCGAATCCTTACGAGGTCAACGTGCTCCCGCACCTCGTGCGAGACGGTCAAGAGCCCCAGCGGCAGCATCTCCAGCGCTCTGCCCATGTCTCGCGTGATCTCCTGTAACCCTCGCGAGACCGAGGAGCTCCCCATGAGGTCCCATGTGAAGCTGGTGGTCTTGTCCGCTAATATGACCTTGGTCTTGTGTATCACCACAAGGAGCTCTCTCAGACTCACAGTCGCTGAAGGAGGTATGATAACGTCTTTGTCGTGGAGCTCTTGGAAGAGTACCGAGAGAATTCTTATTCTTCGAACGATGCGAGCGACATGCTCAGTGTGAGTATGATGCCACAGTTTTGGCTTCTCTAAGGACTCCAATTCTTTGGAGGCGAGTAGCAAGGATCGAACCAGAGACGTAGACGAGGACGTGGATGGGTGATTATAGGTGGTTGCGATTTGGGGATTGGGAGGCAAAGTGTGGAGGAGAGGGAGCCTCAACAATCCATGTTTTGTTTCACTTTCCTTAGCCATTTGCTCTTGGTTATTATTATCGTTCCATAAGTAATTGGGCAGTGTAATATATGAGGGAGATGTTGAATGAAGTCAAGTGCATCAGTGCGAAAGAGTCATCATAAACATAAAAGACACGGTCATCGTTGTCGCACGAAAATGTAAACACACATGTGAGATAACTGTGTGTTGAAAATGACAACGCCGTGATCGATAATATTATGGCTATAAAGAAATCTCACTTGCCATGTTGGGTGTCATACACTCCCCATGTTAAAAACAAAAATAAGTGGAGGTGCAATAGGGAAGGGACCCTATAACCGTGTTCTATAACTTCGAGGGTGTCTATAGTCATGTAGGCATTTAGTTTAACCTCCAAAATATTATCAACAAATAGACATAGAATTTGTAAACATAAATATGTGTATTTTATAGATTATTCACATCTAATAAAATGTGTGGAAAATTTAATTTACAAAATGTAAAAAATGTTACATTTTCAACCACTGACCGATAAGTGTTAATTTTTAAAAGCACTTACTATTATTTTTATACCTATTAAATGCGTAAATATTTTGTAAACTGAGCCATTTAATTTTGCCGGTTGTGATGGATGGAATGAGTAAGTAGTCACACGACAACTTAATGCTGCAACATGCGGTCATTAATTGTCATAGTTGGATTGCATTAATTACATGCAATTACTACCTAAGCCAGTGCGCATTCTCAACTTGCTATTTTCACTAGCTTCTTTGGTTCCTTCTTCAACTAAACAAATGGATCTTACTATTTTCATCGCTACCGATGTTGTTGTTAGCGTGAGAGCCTCCAATGGATTTGAAAGTAGTCGAATAGAGAAAGAGACTCTTTTTCACAGTCGCAGAGAGGAAGAAGTGCCTTTTCTAGCTCAAGGAAAGTCGGATGTGGAAGGACATTTCCCCCTCCTTTCTATGAATGGTTTTAGTTTAATCAGTAAGTTTTCTTCTCTACCATACCTCAATGATGGATGATTTTGAGAGTTTCATTGTATGGCTCATGTATTGGGTGTCCTTGTTTTGTGTAGCTCTTTACATAATACCGAAACATGGATGAATGCCAGTCTTACATAGAAACTTATATGATAGAACATGGCCCTTTTGATGGCTTACACATAGTTTCTTAGGTATATTTGTTTGATGTGCAGCGTAGCCAAATGTGTTGGTCCTTTGTATATTGAAATTCAATGATTTATGTCTTTATTTTACTCAGGGTGCCATTCTATTGTCATTAGGCATTCCCTAAACAATGAAAATTCATCAAACAAAAGAGTGGATATTGCTTGAACAAAGCAATTCATCATTGAAATTGGATGCAAAACAAAAAATAACAGAGAGGGTATTTCCTAAAAATGGAATTCTTCTTACCATTTTACGGGCTTGAAACTTCTCCCAAACATGATTCGCAGAAGATGTTTATCTTTATTTCAAGCGGAATGGTTTTTGATTCTCTGTCTTGTATTCTCATTTGTAATGTAGAATAAAGACATCAAGACAACCAAGGGGTGACTTTGTTAGATACTTCTCTTAGTTTGTGTTTGGGATTTCATTTTATTTCTCATTTTCTATTTTTTAAAATTTGTGGGCTCACTTTGTTTTTTTAACTGTATATTTTGTGCAGATGGCTCACTTTGTTCTTTAACTTTAAACCATGTCTCCATCAAACACTACACAGCTAGCCCGTTTGGATCTTGACAAAACATTAAGGAAAATAAGTTTAGCAGCATCTCTGGTGGCTCTCATTTGGGAATCAATACAATAGGAAAGAGTTGTGCATAATCTTTGAAGATACCACAGGATGCAAAATTGTGTTTTTAAACACATCATATTTTCAGAAATTGAAAAAACTTCTTCAAACTGCGTTTTTAACAAGAACTATTATTTTGTTGATAATCATTTGTTTGCATGACTTTCATAAGTTTTGCATGGATTCAAACTATTTCCGTGTAAGGTCGAGTGTGACCTTGCTAAGGAAATGATCTATTTTAAAGAATTTAGATTGAATGGCATGTGGATATTCTCTACAATTGTTAGATTGAATGGCATAAATTTGAGTTCTTTCACATACTATTACAATATATTATTTTCCATTTCAAAAATTTACATACATTCTTCCAGAAAATTATAGCAAAGAAAACTTTCATAATTTTTACATATATAATATTTATGGATATTGAATAAAGTCTCGTTGTTAATGCATTGATTACATATTCGACAAAATATTTGCTTAAGACACGAGGACTTATATTGTGCATTTTACATATTCATGAAAATATGTGAAATCTTAGCTACCATTGGGGAATTTTGTTACAAGTTCGACAAAATTTGCTAATGCTTACTAAATAGCTAATGTAAACCAAATTTTGTACAACTTTTCACTTAATAGTTTGACCAAAATCCGGAAATGGTGGAGGTTCGCACTTCCTCACGATTCTCTGATGTGGTAGCATTCACATATTAAACTGCATTAGGTAGCATGGTAGGAGGTGTACCTTGAACATTTGCATTAGCTTCTGAAAGTTGGCCAATCTAACTAAGCAACACTTGATCTAAAATTCCAGAATTTGTAACATTGCTTGTGGGAGAAGATGGGCAACTAGATTGGTTATTAAAAATGGAAGAAAAAGTAGGCATGAATGTGTTATACATGCTCAACAAAATATGATGTTGATCAGGTAGGGGATTTGAGGGACTACTCAATCACCTATTTTGTCGGTCATAATCCTTTTGTCGTTGTTGCCATTCCTTCATCCTTTTATCATGCTCTTTGGAGAGTTTGGCCTGCTCCTTTTTCAACTCATTCTCCTTTTTTCATTGTAACTGGGCCTCTTCCTTTTTCTGCCTTTTCAATTCTCTTTCAATTTTAAGTTACCCCTTCTTTTCTTTTTCTATTAACCTTT
Source organism: Taxus wallichiana var. yunnanensis (assembly GCA_018340775.1). Classification (NCBI taxonomy): domain Eukaryota; kingdom Viridiplantae; phylum Streptophyta; class Pinopsida; order Cupressales; family Taxaceae; genus Taxus; species Taxus wallichiana. The sequence continues at coordinate 759,100,669 of CM031237.1, forward strand.
GTGCTTTCCTTTCATCTGCCTACTCCCTTTTACTTGCCTTCAAATCTTCAATTTCTCCTTTTCTTATCTCTTGTTCTTGAAGTAAATTCATGTAGTCATCAGAGGTTAGTATTTTAGATTGCCTTCCAATTCTAATTACATCATCATTTAGCCGTACATGGGTGTGAACCTTCTCAATCGCGCGAGTTTTAAGAATTTGCTTTATGGTTTATATGCTTGGTTGTTCTCATCTTTGTTGTAGGTCACCTCTTGGTTGTCTTGATTGGCTAAAAAGTCATCAACTTCAAAATTTCCTTTATCTAATCTTTGTGTGTATGAATTTGTGGCATCTTTTTGGTTTGCATAATGATCTTCACACTCCAATGTGTTAGCATAATAGTGCACCACCTCACTTGGAAGAGGTGAGGGAGGAGATGGCAAAGAAGTTAAAATTTCCTCATTGTTGAAATCAATTTGCATGCATAGGTTAGCAGCCCCTTCTTTAATCCATTGAGGTGCACTGAATTGTGTTGGTGAACTCATGTAATCAACAATATCTGCAGCTTCTTGTGTTTGGCTCACATGAGTTTTCGAGCTAAGGTGATCATCTTCTTTATTAAGTTTTGGGGCTGACGAAATATATGTAGACATGCCAAAACATGTAGACTCAACATGCTCTTCCCTTGTTTTTTGGTTTTCCTCATTACCTACCACATTTTTTTACAAGTTCTTCAAACAACGTTGCACATTTGCATCTTCCACTCCCACCATCCTCAATATGTTTTCAATAGCATCCACCTCATATTCTTCAACATCAAAGGCCTCACTTGGCCTCATATCTTTGAAAAGAGCATTCTGATCAAGTGGCCATATACCTATCCTTTGAAAACCTACCTTGATATTTTTAGGTGTAAGTGCAAGTTGGATAGCTTGACTACCAAGTTTTTCCAATTTTTCCTCCTTATTTCAAGACTGGGTTCCTTGCCATTCATTTAGACCTCATTGTTTTAAAGTAGTTATTGAATGGAGAGAACACACTAACATCTAATGGTGAAGCTTATGGATGGTATGTTTGGTAGAGTCACAAGGTCAATGCCTAAATCTCTAGCCTCTTGGATTGTGCTTAAAGCTACATGGCTGCCATGACCATCAAATATGAGAAGATGCCTATTTTTTGGTGAAACTCCACTAGAACGGATCTTGTAAAATGATGTAACCAATTCATAAAATAATCTTTTGTCATCTAAGCATGTGGTTGGGCTTGCCATGCACTGATGCCAGGTTCGCATCCAACTATATAGTTCTTGATTGTCTCTTAGCTTTTAAAAGATAAAATCCAACAATGCTTTATCCCGCTACATTAACATAACATAATATGGTAATCCATTTCCTATTTCTTGACATAATATGTGGAACACTTCTACATACCAACTTAGCAATGACACCCATGCCACAATTCCTACCGCTTGAACAACAATTTCATCACATTTCCATATTTTGTTTGGCCTATATTGATTTCGCAACATACATTTTTGCACGTTATCATAAAAAGCAACAACAATTCTTGGCCTTAACATGATTGCTCTATCTCAGTCAAGGCCTTCTACAGTTCTTATTGTCAAGTCAAGATGACTTCTTGAAGCCATGCCACCATGAATTTCTTGGAAGGTCATCTTGCAATGGATTTGGTCTACATTGGCACATGTGCACTACATAGGCCTTTCGGTGAATGAATTCAAGACCATGGCCAAGTTTAGCCATATCTTGGAACTAGGTAATAATTTATTTCTCTTCCTCATCATTAAAACAGTTGGAGGTCCCTTCCGTTAGTGGTTCTTTTTCCATACAACCAATCACCACATTTGTACTTGGGATTCCCACTTAGTTGTTGCTTATCACGTGGACATTCCATTTTCTTCCACGTCCCTTAAGGCATCTTTCATGTCAGCTTCTATCCATTGCCCTCTTATGTATACTTTCTTTGTTGTAGCAGTACTTCCAATTACTTCCACAGTTGGATTAGTAATGTTGATTTCAGGATCTTGGGCAGCTGTGATATTCTCATCAAAAGAAAATTCTTTACCTCTTGATGGATGCCTCATTTTATTGGAAGATGTTCTTTTCTTATGTATCTTAGCTGCATTAATGAAGGCATAATTTTGTGCTTTGGCTCTTGACTGATTCTTCCTTTGATTGGCTGTGGTGGATTTTTGAGGTTGTTTCTCAGCAATGTTATCCTCATCAGACGAAATATTTGTAAACTTCACTCCCCTCTGCAAGCTACTCCTCATCTTTCTAATCTGGTCTTTTTGCGACCGCTTTGACGTGCCATTATGAAATGCAAGAAACTCTGTTTTTCAATTAAACCTCTATCAGTATATTTGGCTACACTATTTAAATACATGTATATTTCTATCAAAACTTACAAGTAAAATTTCTAGCAAAACTGCAAATAAATGTTTAGCAAAAGCTGCAGTAAATTTTTAGTAAAAGCGCAGTAAATATTTTATTTCCGAGAAACTGCAAAGTTATCATTAAAACAAAAGTTATGAATAATGACAGATGATTAATTAAAAACATAGGATTCGTTACAAATTAGTGAGGTTATCGTTAAAATAGTTATGAATAATGATGAACTGCTCATTTGGAGATAGAATATAAACTCTGGATTTCTAGCAATAAAACAATTTATTGTTGATCATAAATCAAATCCAGTGTTGCTTATAAACTATCTAAATAAGCCATTATTGTTCATACCAATTTTAATGGTAAACTTTCTATTTTGAGATACAATTTATTTTACCAAAAAATATATGAAATAGAATTTTATACAATATAATTAATGAAGGATTAAACAAGATTACCAAGATGTAAATCAATAGAAAATGGAAGATATTGCACTTGGCTAGTTAGAAGCTTTTGCACAACATGAAAGAGATTGCACTGCTAGTAACAACCTTTGCACAACAAGAAGATGTAAATATCCAACAACACCAAGTTAGTGTTTACACTTCAAAATGTAAATCAATAAAAATCTATCTTCACTTTTTTTGAATGGGAAAGAAGTATTCGACTCAACTCTACTATTTATAGATTTTACTCACAAATTTGGATCCATGTTTGATACGTGTGTTTGATTTCTATTGGCCGAGGGAGTTTGACATGGATTGGTAATTTAAATAAAATAATTTCTTTGTTATATTTGACACTTTAGTTGATCCATGCACTCAAATTCTATTGGGGGAGAGAGTTAGGTGGAGATGGAGTGGGAAATACATCACTTTGATTTTGAAATTTTTAATTTTATTTTTGAAATCTTGTTCAATCCTTCATTAATTGTGATTTTTCTTGTAAATAGTGAGCCTTGCAACACTTTTCTTGTTTCTAGGTGCTTGCATTTAATATAGAAGATGACATTGGAGGTTGGGAGATTTTGGATGAATAAAATTTAGATATGGATTTGAATTTGTCAAAATCAAGTATAAATAGTTGGATAATCATGAACCCTTTATATTTGTTACTAGGGTAGATGTATGTACATAAACATATAATATGATGTAAGCAAGTGGATTTAGTATTGAAAGAAAATATATTTATTATTGCACAAATAATTTTTTAACATTGTACATGTTGGAGCCTTAAAAAACTTAAATGGCACCAGTAGTTGATGTTGAAATAACCTCTTTATATTAACATGTAATGTATTAATTTTCAGATGTGCACTTTATTTGGTGAGAATGGCATATATTTACACTTAAATATTGAAATAATAATATACATAATAAAGTTCACAATAACTAAAGAAATATTGAACATATTTATGTCATTTTTCATTTAATCTATGAGGAAATAAGTTTCTACCAATAGTTTAAAAATGTGCTAAAATACTCTCAATCATTGGACCCTACACGGTTATGGGGTCCCTTTCCTATAATGCGATAATAAAATATGATAGTTTTTGAGTGGTTTAAGTAATTTTAAGATTTATTGATAGTTAGGTATGTAAGATTTCTAGAGTCGGCCCAAGATGTATTGAAGTAGCAATATAACAAATATACGTATCCCACAACCAATTGGTAATTATGTTAATAAGAGGGCAACCTCTAATGCTACTATGCTCTTGTTAGCATAATAATTGTATGTCAATAAGAGGGCCACCTCTAGTGCTACTACGCTCCTATTAGCATCATAATTGTAATATATTACCACAAGCAAGGCAAGATTGATTTTCTAATTGAATGTAGATTGTTAGAGCCATAAAAGCAATTCCAAGATGCACTAAGCCCCTCATGTCCATTGGCGGCGGACACACCGACTAAGCAGTAAAATAAAGGAGGATGGGCTATATATGATCTAGCTCTTGCTTTTGTAAGCCAACTACGTGTTCGTGGGAAACATGGAGCAATAATAATATTTTGTGGGTAATTTCTTTGACAATTCGTAAAATAAATTATTTTGATTATTTTATTGGAGAATTATTATTTTGGTAATTGACCTATAATATTCTTACTATTTCCCTCCTTTTTAGCTTGCAAAAAGATTTTCTCGAAATAATTTTGTGAACCTTTCCTAATGATCGGTAGCTTTTACGGGTCGCAAATTGCAAATGTGGACAATACATGCCATAATGTCATGAAGTTGGCTTAAATATAGGGTCAATCCGCTTTCAGATGGAATTATATTTTCTCGGGCTAGGATTTGAACAAGCAAAATTATATTTTTGTTAGACATCCTTTTACGTAATCTTTGAGATCATTCACATTATTTCTCCGAGTATAATGCTTTTACAATAATGTAATGACTAGAATAAAATTAGATTATGATGGATGTTGATATTCTTTTTCTTTTCGATAATAAAATACTTTAATGTTTTACATAAGTAATTAATTTTTATGCCGAGAGGTGTTTTTACAAACAATGACATCCGGTAATGCAATGAAGTGAGTTGTTCATTTTTATTCTTTACATTAAATTTAATGTCACTTAAAAGTTTTTGTTTTGTTTGGGAAGTCAATAAAAATTAGGAATATCTAGGCCATATGGTAGAATCTAGGACCCTTTTTATTCCATTATTTCAAAATCAACACAATAGCGTAACTAGATTGATATCATTTGTCAAAGACTCACTAGAAAATTGACAAATACAACATAATTATTATTAAATATGGTACGTAAAAATACAACTCAAAACTTTCAATTTAATATTTCTTCATATATTTTTAATAGATATATTTAAAATAGCTATGCTAGTTTTACTCTATATTATCATTCGCCACCTATTTTACTCATAGTCATGTGTTTAATAAACAAACTTTTGTCCTCTTAACATCCCTCATTAACAACCCACAATAGGGGGTAAAGTTGCAAAATTGTGAGAGCGATTTTCATGGAAATGAAATTTTGGGACCTATCACAATGGTCGACCAAACGCAAAGAATATCCACCTGCTTTAAGTGGTCAAATAATGTTATACATTTAGACATTCAAAGATTTTATTTTTTCTTATTCGCCAGACCAATGTTTCTATTTTATTTTTTATTATTCCACAGAGCTACGATGTCCACCATTTTCAATAAATGTATCAATAATTTTTGTAGATACCTCCATGTTCGTTTCCCTTTACAAAAACTCGTGAATATTTTAAAAAATAAATAAAATGGGTAAATGTTAATTTTAACGTTTGTTCACTTAACTTTAGGAAAAAACTAAGTGTATGGAGTAGTGTTAAAAAAATGACACTAGTGTATGTAAGTGGTGTCAAAGGAAAATTGCATTTTATCAATATTATGGAATACGTGACCCAAAGTCAAGTGCGTGTATATATGTGTGTGAGAGATGGTTATTGGGTAGGGAATTGTTAAGTGGTAGGTTTAAATCTTGAAGTCACATAACAAGTGATGAAGAGTTTGTAGGTTCAACTCTGCAAAGTTTATTAGATGATAGGTGATAGAGAGATTGTAGGTTCAAATTTTAATGAGCTTGCTAGATATCGAATGATGAAGACATTGCCAATTTGAATCTCGATGACTTTGCATATGAATGTGCATGTTTTTAAAATACTACATTGTCTTGACTAATAATTACACTCCCTTGTCTAATAATAAAGTTGATAAACCCACATATAAACATGCATGTTTAATATGGAAGATCATCTTAACTAACTATTACATCTCTTAGTACAATACAATTATACACAATTTTCTAAGTAACTATTAAATCTCAAAATTTCACATGAAATAGTTTACCCCATTCAACTATTAAAGTCATCACAAAGAAATTCTAATCTAAATTTTTATAACTTCTCAATTTAAATTAGAAAAGAAATTCATCCATTTACTCTACATGAACCGATTTCTAATAGATCATATTTAACGTTTTCAATTCAAGATTCATGTTAAATTGTTAGGTTGTCAAAATATTTTTAATTCAAAAAATATAGTATGTATAAGAGTTAGCTCATAGTTTTCTTTCAATACATATGATCCTTACATAATCGATACAAAATAGTTTACTTATTTTGATTATAAGTATTACATTTCTAGAATGAATTATCAATAGCATGGATATCGTGCATATACAATCATAATATCAATCCATCACTGCGATACCAATGTCGCATATCGCAAGAGATCCATCATGAAGTAAACTACGCAGAGAGGCATTTTACCTCCAACCACAAGCCTCACCGATCTCCGCACACCTCTCCTTCATGAGAGTGGCCCTACCCTTCACGAGAAGGAAGATGCAACAATCAACAAAGCAAGAGAGAGAGAGAGTCCCATGTGTGTAATAGTCATCTTATCATCCGGAAGACTTAAGACAGGGTAGGATTAAAATACATCATATAATCATAAAATAATGATATAGCTTTTGGCCAAAAGAATTGAGATAACCCGGGAACTCCCCTTATTTCCGAAATCGACATTAGGCTAGAGCATGAGTGATCATTGATTATGTCTATTTTCTACCCTATTCCCCTCTAGAAATTGTCATATGTGAACCATTGTATTAGGTTGTCTATCCCTATCCATACATGTAACTCCCTAGTATTAACACATCTCTCAAACTATACCATTTTTCCGATCCGACAATTTATAGTTAGGCATCTCGAATCAAACTAAACCACTAGGAAAACTAAGATTAGAACACACATTAAGATATCATTCCCGAATGTCCCATACCACTCATTTGTAAAATGTTAAAGAAGTTGTAGTCCTAAGTTGTTGTTTCTCTAAAACAATATGAGATGAACCATGGGTAGGATACAAGAAAACTCAACTTTCTTAAGTGCCCCATACCAGCTAAAGAGGTTAATTTTACAAGAAACCCCAACCATGGGTTGCCCCTCTTACCAAGACTATAAAATTCATAATAGTCTAAAAATTATGGTATACCGTTATCATTTTCCAAAGTCTAACATAGCTCTTACATAGAAATATATATAAATTATCATATAATTTATTTAAATATTTTATGGTGATAAGAAAAATCACACTCCTTTTATTATGCTCTATTTTATTTAAATGTTTTACGGTGAAAAGAAAAAACATACTTTTTTATTATGCTTTATATCTTAACATGGGTATTCCTCATCAAAATTGATTTATATTTACGATATATAATCATTAAGATATGATTGAAATAGGTAATCAAAGTCTTATAGCTCATTTATTAATTTAGGTTACGTGTCAACTAACATATTAACACATTGTTCACAATACATAATCATATAATTCTTTTCATTCAGTAATTCTACATTAATAGGTAACTTCATTACTATTTTCCACCTAAGTACTTAAGTAATGCCCTTAAGATAACATGATTAATCGCACCCTTATGATATCCTCAAAATGATTATATTGCGAAATATAGTTCACAATTCATTTATAATATGTTGAATATTTGATTGCATTTAAAAATGTGTCGAATGAATTTTAATCGTTTCATTTGTTTTCAAACTCATATCTAACAACGTTGGATTTTGCAAGGTGTTTAGATATTTTTAATCATTTCAGATGTCAAAATACAACCACTTTTGAAATATGACTGTCATAATTGACAGGTAAATATATAATTTAAATGTCAAATTTGACCGTTATATATATATATATATATATATATATATATATATATATATGAAAGTTAATAAATTGAATATTACACTACGCATACATTAAAATTTGTGAGATTCTTGAGAAATACAACATAAATAAAAATGGAAACTTTGGAATGTAAATAAAATCAAAATAATAAAATTATCTTAATATCTTATTGATGAAATTTAAAATTTCTCATATCTCATTGATAAAATAGAAACATCTATTAATTTTGATTTTTAATTAGTTTTGTTTGATTTATATTTTAGCTTTATTTGATTTGTTGTTTAGCTTTATTTTATTGATTTTGATTTGTAATTGAGTTTTAAAATTTTGATTTCTTTGATTTCTTACAAGTAAAGATTTGGGATTTTGCATGAAAAATGAAATTTGAAAATTGAACTTACAAGTATGGAAATTGGAAATTGGAAGTTAGAAGTTAACTTATTTTTCTCTAGAATTGCAAATTTGCAGCATTGATTCTAAGTGAGTCATTTCTATCTTTTTCTTTATTTATTTTTAAAATTGTAAAGCTTGATTTTATAAAGTAAAACACAATACTCTCCATTGTTAATCAAAACATTTGCCCCTATTTCAATGTGCTATCTCAAAAATCTGATCCAACTTGAATCTATTAATAATCTAAACATTTTTTTATCCGTCACTAGACATTATTGTGCATAAATTTTTAAAAAAGTAATCAAATTTTTCTTTTGCCTAAGGTTAACCATTTCCCCCTCCAAAATAATAACATCATTTCAGTTTTATCATAAACAAATAAACATGCAAATAATTATGTAAAAACTTAATAGAATTCCTTTGTAGAAAAATTTGGAAAAAATAAATTTTATAGAAAAGCAACATGGAAAAAACATACTTTCTCATATTAGAAGCAACATGGAATAGAGGTAGTGTTGTGATGAAATGGAACAAAAAACAAAGTTGTTTGATGTATGCAACGAAGGAAATGAAACAAAAAATAAAGTTGTTTGATGTATGCAACAAAGGCTAACCTATTACAATTGGATCACATAGATAATACTAAACAACCAATAATTTAATTAAATTCGCGTTAACTATACCAATAGAAATTCAAATAAAATACAAATGGGAAGAATTTTAGACATAAATTTATTTTCAATCTTGTGAATGTAAAATTTAATTTAATTTTTAATTTATATAGTTTTATAAAAAGTTATTTAAACACCAAATGACATCCATATAATTTTTTAAACCGTCAAATAATTTTGGTTAGTTAAAATAAACATGATGGCTATAAATTAAATAAACATGAGATCTATAAATACGGGACGAACCATGTTAAAACCCTTCATAGCCGAGATTTACTTTTTCCATGCCTTGATAAACTTTGATTTATAAAATATTCGATCTGTGAAGATTGGTTTAAAAAAAAAGTTCCCATTTGTAAAAATTATTTCCTCCTATTCTACCCGCGTTCTCTTCCTGCATTTCCTTCTTTCTTTTTACCGTGCTTCCTTTGTCCTCCTGCCACATTTTTTTCTTACACTAGTGCGTTTCTTTCCTCCTTTTAATTTTTTTAACCTTAATTTTGAGGCGTCTTTTCCTTAACTCCCCGTAATATTCTTGTTATCTTTAATTTTGATGAGATTTTCCATGCAAATTCTTGATTTAAAAATATGCGCTGCCCAATTCTTTCCACGTGGGCAGGTTGGGTTTAAAGATGTTTGCGTTCAAGGTAAAACTAGTGGTTACTCTTTCAGGAGCAAGTCTACGCCTAAAGAGATTTCAGCATAGGGTTTGTTTTTATGTTTTAGTTGTGTGTTTGGTTTTTAATTATATTGATGTATGAGCTATTTAGATAAGAACAATAATAAGTGAAGAAATTTTTGGCACATATTCAAAGTGAAGCTAATAAATTGCCTTGCAGTAATTTAAGGTGAAGGGTCCATTTTAATGGGGTTATTTCCTATGTAGGTATGGCGTCCTAATTTAGAATGTGTAGATAGGGATTTAACATTTGAGACTGAGAAACATATTTATATCTTCGTAGACACATATACCCACATATACTCACTTTAGGATACATATATATACACATATATCTATATGTAGATATATGTGATATACATGTGTATATACATATATCCTAATGTGAGTATATGTGTATTTATATACATGTATGTGTACATATATACACATAAATATGTGTAAGTTTGGTACATAGGATTATTATAATTTAAAATAAATTTGTTGTAAAATGCCTTATGTATGGCGTTAGGTTGAACTTCTATTAGCTATTTGTGTATGATTTCTAATTCTAGGCATTGCATTTACAATAAGTACAATTTTAGAAACATTTACACCACGGTATAGGTTTGGCAGTGGGTATAGTTTTTCGTATTTAAATTAGTGACATTATTGCAAATACATACAATATATTACAAGGTGTTGCTTTATTTGGCGTGTACATATATCTTATAATCACACTCGTACAATCTTATTCTCGAGGATTCTAAAAAATTGTTAGCATTTCGCATGGCTTCCATCCTGTTTGCTTACAACAGAGTTGTGTACAACACATGATATTTGTTTTTTACCATTATAGGTACCTATCGAAATGGAAAGGATGAATTTGAACCCATGGAAGAGCACTTGTTTGATAATGTCCCACATAACATTGTTAGCTATATATTTTTTTTAAGAGCATCTGCATGCCGACCTAAGAACACTTTAGTCGCATCATCAAAATCAGTTGCACATATAATGTCATTTAGGTCCTCTAACATCATGTGGAATGAATATTTATATTCACATAAGGATGAACCAAAGTTACATTTTAAATAATGCCAAGAATCCTCTATATTTATAACCATTTTTTTGTGGCATTGTTTACCATTAACCACCCGATAACAAGCCGATAACAAAAGTTAGTCATGTTTATATTTATAATTATCAGCAACAACTACAACCTATTGGAATGGATTTGCTAAAGCAAACACCTATATGTCAAAGCAATGGTTTTTTCAACCGTAGATTCTTGCACTCATTATAATCTGAAACATCCGATGATCCTGTGGTAGCCAAGTGCCCACATACGGAGGGCTTCGCTTCCTCTACCATGAATGCCCAAAATAATTATGTATTAGGTCATGTGGTTAAGCTTCGTGTTTGAATGTGGTGACCTTGGCTTTCTTAATAGCCAATATCAGTATGCGTATGTTGTCATCATCATGTGGTGATGGTAATTGCTCTGTACTCTCATTACATAATGTTCCCCACAAGGTTATAACAATAGTATATCTTGTCGATGTTTTATGAAAATAATACGTCATTATACAAATTGTCATATTTTTAGGTAATGGTAGAAATGGAGCATGTAGAGGTTACCACACCAATAAAAATAATTATAGAGGCAAGTATCGTGTTTTGGATTCCGGCTATAATGGTGAAACGGAAATGGTAGAGTGGAATTTTGGTTAAAAGTGTAGACACGGTTGGAAAATAGATTCCATATTCGTGGATGAGGTCCCACAAACTATTAGTGTATTTATATTTTGGTTTGATATATTTTAAGGTACCTTTTGACTTGACATAAACCTAGCCAACTCGATCTGTTTTTTTGTAATAAGTAGTTGCATTTTTGAACCAAATGACATTCATGTCATCACGAGGGGTATCAAATGCATTGAAATTCATAACCTTCCCCTCGACTTATTCGTTGGTGTACGTGTGTACAGTTCCTTTACGAGTAAATCTTCCCTCAAGCATCCAATTCATATGGTATGGATACAATTTGTTAATGGTTGTTATAGCAAAAAGATATAAGGACTGTTACTCTTGGCCATTTCTATGAGGATGCAACAATGTATGCAACATAAGTAAGATGTATTATAGTAATATACAATGTAATTGGGCGATTGTATCAATCAATATGTTGATTTTAGAGATGCACATATTGATATAAAATACATTGTGATAAAGAACCAATGTTATAGAATCCATGACATTAGTAATAAGAAACGTGTGTGTTACACAACGTGGGTAGGCAAAAGCAAAACAAGTTGTCAACAATATAAACACACAATCAGGTTTTTTTGGCTCTGCTTACTAAACTTGAAGTATAAAAGACCTAGTGAAGAGGAGAAGGTGGTACAACATGTACATCATCTATCACAAGTTTGGGTCGTGCAGCTTGAGCAGGTAAAGAAGGTAGTAACCTAATGTATATGTCTCTGTAATAAGATGTTGCAGTTTATGTTATGTTCGATACTATCAAGCGTAGCTAATATATATTTATATGAAATGTGTAGTATATATGTTTTTACCACTCAGCCTTACGCAAGAGGGGATGACCTTGAATGTAGTTCCTATACATTTCCATTAAATAAAAATCATAACCATGGTTTTTTTAAAATCAACTTACCTATGCACTCTTGTACCATACTCGTACTAGTGTCCTGGAAACGTAGTCTATTTCTGAGTGAATGAGTAAGTTGTTGTTATGTGCTAACTTTATGTCACAATTTGAGCCACATACTATGATACTACGTGGAATTGTCTAGCATTCATGCAACACACAACACACAACACCATCAATAAAGATGACGAAGAATTGTAGAACCAGTAAGTTTTTTTTTCCGAACACATTAAATTTTAGTAAGGAACAATTTGAAATTTTAAAGAATTAAATCGCTTGATACGAAGCTCTTCGAAAGAAAATTAAGGAAACAAAAAGACTATGAAAATGGAAAAGGTGAGATAGGGAAATTGTGAAGTGTGAATCAAAGTGCCTAAGAAGTTAAGATCTTGCAATTTCATTAAATGAACAAAGAAATACCAAAGAAGCATGAGGAAATAATGAAATTTACATGTGCATCCATCCAATTCAAGAAATTTGACCCATGTAGGTGAGATATCCAAATTTGAATATTTAACATAATATACATACGATACTAACAACACGTAGATGGAAATGGCAGACAAAATGATAGATAGTAGACTGAATAGGAAGATGAAGAATTTGGAGTCAATCGCCACGATGGCATCAAGAAGGAACAAACCAGATATATATGCTCAAGCATTACCTTATAGGTTCTCAATCCAAAAATTAAACCTCGAAAAGTAGGTTCAAATTAATATTTTAGATTATATGATTTTATCAGTGAAAAGGTAATTACACCAAAGTGTGTAACTATTGAGGAGTTCCCCCACTACTACCTCCTCATGTTTGAGGTGTTTGGATTTTTGGTGCCATGTAGCATGCAATTGACGCTCACCACTCCCTCACCACATCTCGCTTTGTTTATTTTATTTTTGCTTGTTTTCTCGATTGAAAGAGCATTTGAAGTCCCGGGCCAAGAGCAAATTAGATTTGTTATAGCTCGGGCATCACTTCAAGTTATGCTTGGAGAAGACAGACATATATTTTTCATATCAAGCGCCAACACTTCCTTTTCTACCATAATGTAGGCCTTCCATATCAGAAAGGAAAGCTTCCTCGGCATATAATGTGCCACTATTTCCACATTATGCAGAGTATTCTGGAGCTCTTCCTGCCTCTCAGCATCCCTAAGACAATACATATGAAGCATAGAATTAATATTATTAGAGAAACAAAAACCTAACTACACTGTCACAGAAATGAAACACGAAATTATAATTTTAATAAAGATAATAAGAAATTTAATATAAACACAGAATTATTTTTACATAGAGAAAGGATATATAGGAAACATAACCATGAATATATATATGAAACATAATAATGAAATTAAAAACCTGCATGAGCTTCATCCGACCTCACCATGAGCACGAATGTGCACAACGAGCTTGTTGTCTTCTTCCTTATGCCATGCCCCTTTATCCATATGTGCTTTTTCATAGCAGGGAGATATTCGTACCTTCAATACAATGGAATATGCAACTTTGTGCTACAAACCAGGGTGATGACCAAGTTGCACCGTGTCAACACAAGGAGGAGAAGGGAAAATTGGTGGGCAGAAATAGACATGCTCACCACATTTACTTTATGACAGGCCGACCGTTGTAACAGTGCTAGGGAAGGAGGATGGTGACATGTGTAACAAACACCTTAAATAGCTAGCCGTCATCGTCAAGATGGAAACCATCGTCGTGCAACTTATTTGAGATTTGACCGAAGGGTAGTGGTTTCTCTTAGAGGAGCAAGTCTAGGCCGATGGGGTCAATGATGGGGGTGTGATTTTATTCAAGTTTGGTAATTCAAGTACATTGAGGATTTTTATGCATGGTCCAGAGTGAAAAAATTGTTGTTTTGTAGGGAGTTTCTATGTATTGATTTATACAGTTTTGACTGCATGCGCTTTCATTGTGAATCATTTTCTTGAATTGTGATTTGACGTAAACATCCTTAACTTGGTCACAATGTTCAAGGTCCTTTACAATGTTGCAATGGAACACTAAACTTTAGAACATTAAACTTATTCCATTCATTATTTTTTGTGCCCAATTACAATTGTTTTTTCACCTTTTTATTGAATGTACAGTTGTTAACGTGGTTGTCTATGTTATTTCATGTTCTGATTGAGCAAAGATCAAGTAGAAGAAGCAGTAGCATTAACAACAGAGGTGGAGGTTGTTGAACACCCTATAATTCATGAGGTAGAGGATGAAATCAGACTAAGTTTTGAGAATCCAACTGAGGAGCAGTTAGAAGAAGACATTCTCTCACTTGAAGAAAAGATGAGAATGATTGAGGAAATGTTTGTTAGTCAGAGATTATTTTCTAATATTGTTGCATGTAGGAAGCAATGTGAAATAAAGGACAAGATTGCAAAGGGAAAGTTTCCTAGTGAGAACCCAAACTTTGATAGACGTGTGCAAAGCTACGGAAGGTAGATATGCTCATAAAAGAGAATGAGGCTGAAGAAAATTATGGCATTAACAATGGAGTAGCAGAGGTTTGTTTTGTAAAAGAAATTAAGCTAGAAATGAGGTTGAAACAAAGCATAAACAAATGCATTTGAAAAAGGTTATGAAGAGGTAAAGTAAAAGACTCTTATGACTAAAGAGCTGAGAGATTTTGTGATATCAATTACGCAAGAGTAAAAGGAAAAATAATGGAGGAAAGGATAAAAGGTAAAATGGAAATCCTTGGGTGAATTTACTTTTGCTTTTCATTTGGGTAGGATTACTACCTGTAGGTTGTTGGTTTATGAGGCCATAAATGGATGAATTCCTCTATAGGATGACATGGATGTGTATAAACAACCATCCAATTTAGGAATTTATTTTGGTGATATTAAAGCTTGTAGAAAGCCTTCACAACATGTCTTAGGTTCTCTAAGTAGAAAGAGGCTTTGTCTTCCATGGAAGTTTCAAAGCACTATTCAAAGAATGTCCATCTTTCTTTTTAGTAGAGTTGTTGCAACTCATGGTTCAGATCCGATATATTTTTAAAAATGTAGAATTGAATAAGTAAAATATGTGAAATGAAAGTTATATAATAAATTTATCTAGACGTTTTGTATGGAAATAAATGTTTTTAATGGTGTTGTGGAGCCTAATTTTAGACTTGTTAATCAAAAACAGCTCATTATATAAATAAAATAAGTATGACATGTGTATCTATACACACAAAGCTCTTTGATTGTAAATAAATATCTATAATATATCATATTATAAAATGTCAGTGCTTGAAAATGAGGCCCTAACATCGGTTCATAAGCCCTGTTTGTACCATCTATAACTTTGTATTCCCTCACCAACTAGTGTACGTGTCCTGTTCCTCCTACCTATGGAAATATTAACGTTTTCTAACCTAGATGGCAAGAAAGCATTTACTCCCAACAATCGGGGATAAGGCCAATCCTCCCGCATCTCTAAAACTTGAAGAAATAAAATCTATATGGCATAAATATGTAATTTTATAAATGTTGCGGTTGAAATTCAGGGGAGACAATTCTTTCCATGAAAGCATCAAGCTTGAGGCCAAAAAGTAGGTCTATTTAGATAAGGATTTGATATAATTGTTGAGCTCTTTCCTAAGTTTGAACGAAACTTGTTAAATATTGAATGAGGCACTTGAAATGTTTTCCCATAATTAATGGGGCAAAAAATATAACACAAGTTGAGATAGAAAATCGAATACCAAAATTACATATTTGAGCTAGACACAGAGAGACTCTCTATAAATATCACTTATAGACTACAAACCTCATACAAATACGAATTAATATTACTTCAAGTTGGAATGCAAATTAGTTTTACCTAACATAAAGAGTTCAATATGAACATAATTGTAGCTTTGGATGGTTATGCAAGTGCCTTTCCATATTAAGTGGTAGTTAGACTTAAGTTGATTGTGTTGTTTGGGTAATGGTAGAGAAATGATGTCACTTCAATATCTAAATGTTTGGGAGTCTATTGGTGCACAAATGGAGCCTTTGGGCATAATAAATTATAGGACCATGAGTGACAAAGATAGTCTTTAGTTAGTTGTAGAAGGAAGATATGCCAGTTCATGTGCACTCTAATAAGACCTTTGCACTAAGTAGGCATTAGCATTATTTCGTGCCTAGAAAAGTGAGACATAGAGTAGGGTTCTTCTTCCCGCCTGTGAGTCAAGACCGCCTTCATTGGGTTCTTCTTTGCAAGCGTACACCTGTTGTGATGTCTTCGTCATGTTTTCCTTTGCAGCTCTTTATTCACGCTCTGCTCGAATGCATGTGAAGTCTGCTTGTGATTGATGAACAAATGTATTAAATCTGCGAGAATATGAAAACAGCTTTAAGATGGGACCAAGAATTTTGGTGTTGGGACGGCGAGTAATCAATACCGCCAATACCTACTCGGCTTTGGCATCACCGGGTCCTTCGACGATGCCTTCTTCGCTCACGTCGACGCGATGGAACCATCTTCGACGCCTTCTTCCCTAATTAATGATATTGTTGAGAGATTTCGACGCCTTCTTCGCTCACGTCGTTGCGATGGAACCATCCCGGCATTCAATATCTCGTGTCCGCAATGAAATGGCTATTCAAGCAGAGGATGAATACAACCATCCCGGTATTCAAATCATCACCGCCATGTTATTTTGTAATATCATCTTTATTTTCTTTTCGTTTCTTTATGGGATACGTATTATGTTGAACTAATATTTCAGAACTTCAACAACAATCGGGCATGACAAGACATTGGAATGGACGGATTGGGTGAGTCCGAGAAGATTGGAATGCGACGTGATTTTGGACGAAACAGAGAAACCGCCATACAACCATCACCTCGGACAAATATTCAGAGCCGCCATCCAAGTTGTGAATAGTGTAGTCAAGTATAATGGCGGTGACCATATATTCTCATCTTGGGTGCTTTCTTCTTTCTCAAGGAACATTGCAAACTCATTTACATCAAATATTGAATGAAAACAAAGGAATACATAAATAAAGGAAAGGACAATTTACTTTTCTTTTTGACAAGACAACATAGAAGTCCAATCACGTAACACACTTACGAGTTAGGGCAACCCACAATGAGATATTCTTGAGGTTATTTATTTTAAAAGGACATCTTGCAATTCTTAGCTTACGTTTTCAAGGAGGCTCAAGATATGATTCATACAATTCATCTTACCAAGTTAAGTTTATTCTTTTGACACTGAGTAATTATCTTTAAATCTTCTCTATTATGACATTTATTTGCTTAACTTGTTTATCAAGAAAAAGGAGTATTTAAATTCCACAAGGCCATCTGCTCACCACTAACGCTACTAAGATTCATTCTTGCCCACAAGACAACATGGTTTTAAGTTCAACACACTTAAGAGAAGAGATACAAGGTGCCTTGGAAAAGGGTTAGAGGGAGAAGGTCGAGATGAAACATCTTTAGGGCCTCATTAGTTATTGTCAGTATTTAATTGAAGCTAGGGCTCTTAACAGAATTATCAACAACTTTACTTAGGCTTCGCTAAAAGTATTAACAAGGAGTAAAAATTTACTTTCCAAATGGCGGTGAGAAAGATGGTGAGGTCTCCAATTTGTTTTCTCTGGCTTATTAAATCTTATCATCTTCAAACAACTAACAGTTCATTTCACCTTAGGGTCATTTTACAAATTTCACCGTAAAAGGAATAATGTTCACTAGAGGAGCTAGGGTTATCATGTTATAAAGTTTACCTGCAATGATAGTCTTGCCCTTGATTACTTAAAGAATTTCTTGCTCTCAAGTTGGTGACCCCTACGTTACTTTATTTGAATACAACTTTTAATTTAACTTCCAGAAGTATTAAACAATCCCATGTTAGTTTACTTATGACACTTTATTACTAAGTCATATCAAGGTTTAACTCAAAATTTATTCTCAAGGCAAAGTTGAAAGCAACACTCATTTACAAGAACAAAACAAGATTACATCAATTCTTAAAATACTGATACTCCAACAAAGTCACTCAACAACAATAACCAAATTTTCTTATAATTTCAATGATGGTCAAACAATACAAGGTTTCCAAAGTTCAGATGACAAAGTCCACAATACTTTATACTAAGACATTAATCCTCTTTTAAACTTTCCACTGGACGTTAACAATAGTTGAACAACATAAAAAGGTTTCGAGCAAAGGATCTTCTCAACTGAGGTTGATGACAAAAAGTCTACAAATCTATCCCTCATCTACATGCAAAATCCATCTGCAGCAAATTTTCTACAAGAGTCAGTTCACGAGAACTGAGCAAGATAAGGCTACACAAAACCACCATAACTATTATCTAACAATACCACGAAAAGGAAGCACTTTATTACAAGAATTGGTTCAAACCTCTAAACACTATCAACACATCAAGTTATAATAAAGTCTTCATCATGCCAATCAAAGAAGGAGAAGACCTTGTACTTCAGTTAGGAGTAAAAACAACGAAAGTATAGCAATCGTAAGAGAATGGCCCTTGGCCCTATAAGGAGAAAACAAATAATCTAGCAAAAACAGAATTCCCATCAAGTAAGTAATTAAACCATAATTACAAGATTAAGATTTGATATATACACCAACCATCTAGAAATTTATCAAAGGTACCAAACGCATAGACTAAATTAATATATTTCTAAAAGAACAAGAGTTGATCGGCCCAAGAAAGGGGAACCACGGGTTTCAAAAATTAACACAAAAAGCCATGTATAATCGAGTTTCAAACCGAAATCAAATAAAGTATACACACAACATAAGTTTCGAGGCGAAAGCAAAGTATATTAGTTTTGACCATTAACTACAAAGATTTTCCAATCATCCAAGAAGGGTCAAAGTCTTACAGGCTAGTAGCAAACACGCGAGAGAAGAAGGGGGTTCCGTCCAACAAGAGTATATAATAATGTCATCAAAATTTTTTATAACACTAAAGATTTGCAAACCTCCACTACAATACTAATGTTTGGTTAACTTAAAATAAATTACCCATATCCCAAAACAACCATATTTTTTAAAGCAACCCTTGGTAACACAAATCAACCGTCGCACAAATAGATACAAACATAATTTCTAAGTGACATTATCAAAACAAAACCTTCCGCTATGAATCCATAAGATTATCAAATGAAAGCTGAGTTTTTCCCGAAGATTAATCACATTTAAGGAAATTTCCATCACAAACTATTACGGTAATTACGTGCATAAAAACCGACCAATATTAATTAATAGCGTTAACATTACAAGGGAGAAAATAATGCAAGTTAGGAAAAAATAGAAGAGCGCCATCAGCAATAATTCTGAGAGGGGGATTAGACCAAGCTATTCTAGTGTCAACGAGGTACTGGATTCGCACAATGAAACCTCGAGCTTAGTTGATCCGAAAAGCTAGTTATGGTTCAAGTTGATAGGGATGGTCAAGGTACTTCTTGAGGATGGCCTTAAAAGTCTAAACAAGATGAGATAGTATAAGAAGACATGGCAAAACAATGCACACAAACCTTTTCATTCCACCAGTTTTAATACCAAAACTCTAAGCTGGCTAGCCCACGCATTGCTCACACAATCCTACAACATTTCTCTCTCGATGCCAAAAGGTTATCAAAGGGACTTGCGAAGGGGCTAACAAAAGCATCAAAAGACAACTTGGGTGCTAGGGAGGAGCTTCATAGTTATCGTAAACTTACTTCCATAATATCGAAAATACTAGTTGATCAACATATAACTTGCAACTCAATCGCGCAGAGAAGAATAATACATAAACAAACAAGACGAAGGTCTATCACTCGAGCAAGAGAAACATAACACTTAGAGGAGAAGGCACACGCATCCTTTCGACCAACATACTGACAACGATAAAAGAAAAAACAAGAAGAGACAAGCAGAAAGGGGAAATCTCCCATCATGACATCCAACTGACAAATCAATGCAAGGAAAAAGTGGTTCGATTTCACAATAATTGTAAATATAATAGTAGTAGAAAAGTGTAGAAATATCTTGCTTTTTCTCTCAGATTCAGCTTCGCCCTCCTGCCTCTTCCATTGCTTTGGATGAAAACTTGAGCTTTTCGTCGGCGAGCTTCACGCCGGGAGTAACTCTGTGCCAGACGGAGCGTTTGGGCTCATCTCTGGCAAGTTGTTTGACGTCCTTGACGCTGTGAAAAGAAAATGACCGGTCTAGCGTTCGATCCACATATTTCTTCATGGCAATCTCGTTAACCACAACCAAAGGACTGCTTCCAGTATTATCTTCTAACCCTTCCATGAGCTCCCATGTATTGATCGTCTCAAGCTGCCCTTCTTCCTGCGACGGAGATTGCTGTGGTTTGGAGCAGATTTGAAGGGCGTGTAATTCTGGATGAGATTGTTGACCTCGGACCATGTTTTTGCAGCCATTTCTGAAGAACGGTTTAAACTCAAGGATGTGGAAACCCCAACCAAAAATGGGCACATTACGCACACTGCTCTTGAGTATATATTTGATGTAACCCAGGCTATTCTTGCGTAATGCAAGGTCCCATAAGTACATCCAATCTACCTCTGTTCGGTGGTTGCAAATTAGCAAAATGCGTTCACCTGGAGGAACACTATGTCCAGAAAATATAACCTTTGTCCTGTTTATCTTTTCAAAAAGAACGGCCACATTGCTAACCACTGACCAAATAAGAAGGATGTTGCCTCCCTACTATAATGTATGCTAAACAGCCGAAGCATCAGGAATGAAACAGGGGCCAGAAAAATCAAGGCCATAAACGCCGTAGAAACAAGAACTACCAAACACAATACTCCACTTATTACCCTGAAAACTGTTAAGGGCCTATGAGCTTTAACCTCTCGATTCTCCAAAGATCTCTTTTTCTCTGTACAGCTTTGACTTTTGTTTAAGCCATTTAGTTCACCATTAGTTTGGGAATCTCGAGTTTCCTTCATTTTGAGATTTCTGAAACAAAGTGACTATCACTCACAATTTCAGAGATTGCACCTGGATGTTTATTATTCATCTTCCAGTTAGGAATGACTCCAGCAATCCGTAAATTTCAATAGAAAATTTTACAGGTCTAACTTTAAAATATTATCTCCAATACACAGAACCTAGTCAGCTCATGGTTAATCGTATTCTGCAATCCTGGAGAATCTTTCACGAATTGATAAATGTGAACCATCATAAGCAAAACCATGGCCTGGAACGAAATCCTTTTTCTCCTTCCTGTACCTTCTCTTTCCTTTCACCCCCCGCCGGAAACAACCATCAATGGAGTTTTCAGGCACTGCATATGCCAGGGCTCACGCAGCTATTGCACAGTAAAACAAGTAAGATCTCAATAGAGAATCCTTGTAATAAATTTTCATCAGGTCTCCTGGTAACACTCTCACTGTCACATAATCGATTTTGAAGATACAAACTCAGTACATGTTCTAGATCTGAAAAAATATCCTGCTACCTTCATCTCCCAAGACATTTTCTCCAACATTGCATAGATCTCCTGTGCCCGTGGGTGTGATCTGTCACCTTGAAGGAGAATCCCAAATTTGAGGATGCATTCGATACAGAGACAGATAACAACATAGCTGGACAACCTACTACACTAGCTTGTAGCTTCATCTAACCACCATGTCAAACCAGACTGCGCCCAATGCATTGAATAACAGAATCAAAAGGAGATCCTGGTGAAGAAAAATAGGCCTCCACCGACTCCCATCTCCCTCACGCAACGTAGAAAAACGTGACAGTCAAACAAAACAAAGAAGATTTGTAAATCAGGGTTAATAAATGTAGTGCAGCCACCAGCCAGAAGACTCCAACACGTCTAGATTCTAATAACTCCACCCTCCACGCAGTCAGTCCGCACAAAGAGGCCCCTAACAACAACAATAAAAACAAGAATTCCCTCCAGCCCATGCCAAGCAGGAGATAAAGCTGACCGAGACAAGGTAGGTTGGGGACATAAAATTCCATATTTAAAATTAGCAATTTAAAACAATTCTAGGATTGCGGGATCGGTCGACCAGGAGGAGAACGGGGTTGAGTATTTAAATGAAATATTTACGCGAACGCCACTCCCAAACCGTGGCGCCACCACAAAACATGCTCTTCCTCATTTGCGCAACGAGGCTCGATCAGCGGGAGCGACAAACAAATCAAAAGGATAGTTTAACGATAACAGAGGATGATATCGATAACAATCGATATAAAGAAAGTAATAATAAAATACAATCGTTGATCGATAATACAATCATAATGTCATTATTATTATTATTATTATCATTATTATCATTTTACAGCTTGTAAAATAATTATCAATTATAGTCATAATGGTCAGCAATCGAGGTCGACGAAGGCACAAAGACACTCCATGCTTAGCACTCGATCGCCGCAGGAAGAACAGGGCATTACATTCTCCTCCCCTTAAGGAAGCATCATCCTCGATGTGACATTACACAGAGGGAATGAAATGGCACGTAACCAAGAACAGGTAAAGGAGAAATTACACCCTATGGTTTAAAATTTTAGTCGATTTAAAGCACGGCCACAGGGTAGCCTTAGGAACATTTGGTAGAAATTTTAACTTTCAAGGTTCTGTGAAGATTGGATCCCTCTTATTTATTATTTCATTAGTTCCTTTCCATTAACATTTTTCTTAGTTTAATTTCTTTTAAAAATTTCATCATTGAAGAGTTTTGGTTTATTCTTATTGTGGGTGCCCAACATGAACTGCTAACACAACACCCTATCAGGTTCACAAGACACTACAGATTCACAAGCACGCAAGTATATACTTCAAGATTGTATTACACCACAAAAGGTTACTCAAATACGGAATAGAATAGGCACAGTCCACATAACATAGTACTCGACACACATCAATGACTGACATACCAAAATACTCAAACAAAAGAGTACTACAATCCACCAGACATTTCCTCAATTTGCATCAATGAAAAAAATTCACATAACACCAAACCATGCTACAGGTACATAGTGTCCACAAGGGAATCAATGACATATCCACAACATCACAACACATATCCATCTGACATGAGTAACACATACATCAAAATACCACTACAAAACATCACAATAACTCAACATATATCCTGAAACATCAACCATACACACAAATATCATATGCCTCCCTCAAACTCTTATGCCTCCCTCAAGTCTCTTATGCCTCCCTCAAGTCTCTTATGCCTCCCTCAAACTCTTATGCCTCCCTCAAGTCTCTTATGCCTCCTCAAACTCTTATGCCTCCCTCTTATGCCTCCTCAAACTCTTATGCCTCCCTCAAGGAGGCCGGTTGACCCTATGGTCCAAGACACATAGAGTTCGAACACTCCTAACCCAAGTGACATAATAACGCGTGGTTCAACAACCCGCTAGTTATCTGTAACTCCTTGGGGCGTACCCCTATACAACGAAGCGGGTCCATAGGTCCAACCATTTCATGGTGCATCCCATGACCCTATTCCACACATCACGACAATAGAACCAGCACAACAATCCAATCAAAGTGCCAAGTGGCAAAGTACAAGCCTTGGGCAAGGCGGTAAAAATTCCAAATTTAAAAGAAGACCCAAAATCAAGCAAAATAAATGGCCAAATAGCCATAGTTAGTATCAAAATCCCCATGTTAGTGCCACAAACCAAGGAAATGCCCAAAATTGTAAAGCATGGCAATCAAGAAAAAGCGTTGGTCCTTACAAAATAAAGTAAAAAGCTCAATTTACGAATAAAATCAACTTATAATAATGTCACATTATGATAACTGTGTGGCCTTATCTGGCCACCAAGGGGTACTCAACGAGTTGCTAGCACTCGGAACATCGAGCCTCAGCTCGTAAAATACATATCAATAATACAACTGTCATCACCTCCATCTGAATCATCCCGCCACCACTTCGACAAGGCTAAACATAGTCATAGTTGCACTTAGGTTGCATACATACAACCACATAGGGAGAGAGGAAAGAATCACATGTTATCTACTAAACCGAAGTTTTGGCTCGAGTTATTGACCCATGGTACACCATTCCTCACTCTCAACATACACTTCTACCGATTACCCTCAGGGTCGGTTAGCGTAAGGTTCACAACATAACATACAACAACATCACTAACATAATGGTGGCACACACATAACTACCATAACATCTTACATATGGTACATATACAGGTAGATCACGATCATACATTCACCGAGTGTAACACATCACTTTACCACATTCTGCACCCAAAGTGCAATCACCATACGATAGGGTTCATACACTCACCGTATGACCCCAAATCACAACATGAAGCATTACATATTTGCACAAATCATACATACGATGAACATAGTACATCACAACATAACATCCATTGCTACATAACAAGGTGGTACACACATTTCTTCAAAACATGGTAAAAACATCATGATACAACTCATTTCTTTTAACATCAATCTAGTCATACAACACATTGATACACCTACATATCACAATATGTCACAATGCTCCAACACTATGTCATCCACATTATAATTCTTTTCACATGCCACAAACAGTAATTCACACGTGAACTCTTCATAGAATCCACAAGAAGGAGAGAGAATACTCCCATCCCCAACATATCAACATGATCACAAACACGCACAAAGTGACATACACATCACGTGCGTTCACAATATCACAATTACGACATAATCACATCACGCTAAGCACATTACTCTTCCAATATACCACCACCATCATGCATCAACATCATCATCATCATCATAACATCATCATGTAACACCACCACCATCATGTAACATCACCATACAACACCAATCCGGCCCATAGGTTCGAGAGCATGAACCTACGCTCTGATACCAAGTGTAACGACCCAAAAAAATCCACACACACATGAACAACACAGTGAAATACAGGATAATTTTTTTTTTTGACTTGCTTGACACATAACATGACGCAACATGTCGTCACCAAGGATACAACTAACACTGTGAACAACTTGATACAAGGATGGCCATAAAGGCAGCACGGAAACGTTCACACCTATCAAGGACAATTTACTTTTCTTTTTGACAAGACAACATAGAAGTCCAATCACAGAACACACTTACAGTTAGGGCCAACCACAATGAGATATTCTTGAGGTTATTTATTTTTAAAGGACATCTTGCAATTCTTAGCTTACGTTTTCAAGGAGGCTCAAGATATGATTCATACAATTCATCTTACCAAGTTAAGTTTATTCTTTTGACACAGAGTAATTATCTTTAAATCTTCTCTATTATGACATTTATTTGCTTAATTCATTTATCAAGAAAAAGGAGTATTTAAATTCCACAAGGCCATCTGCTCACCACTAACGCTACTAAGATTCATTCTTGCCCACAAGACAACATGGTTTTAAGTTCAACACACTTAAGAGAAGAGATACAAGGTGCCTTGGAAAAGGGTTAGAGGGAGAAGGTCGAGATGAAACATCTTTAGGACCTCATTAGTTATTGCCAGTATTTAATTGAAGCTAGGGCTCTTAACCAGAATTATCAACAACTTTACTTAGGCTTCGCTAAAAGTATTAACAAGGAGTAAAAATTTACTTTCCAAATGGCGGTGAGAAAGATGGTGAGGTCTCCAATTTGTTTTCTCTGGCTTATTAAATCTTATCATCTTCAGACAACTAGCAGTTCATTTCACCTTAGGGTCATTTTACAAATTTCACCGTAAAAGGGAATAATGTTCACTAGAGGAGCTAGGGTTATCATGATATAAAGTTTACCTGCAATGATAGTCTTGCCCTTGATTACTTAAAGAATTTCTTGCTCTCAAGTTGGTGACCCCTACGTTACTTTATTTGAATACAACTTTTAATTTAACTTCCAGAAGTATTAAACAATCCCATGTTAGTTTACTTATGACACTTTATTACTAAGTCATGGCAAGGTTTAACTCAAAATTTATTCTCAAGGCAAAGTTGTAGCAACACTCATTTACAAGAACAAAACAAGATTACATCAATTCTTAAAATACTGATACTCCAACAAAGTCACTCAACAACAATAACCAAATTTTCTTATAATTTCAATGATGGTCAAACAATACAAGGTTTCCAAAGTTCAGATGACAAAGTCCACAATACTTTATACTAAGACATTAATCCTCTTTTAAACTTTCCACTGGACGTTAACAATAGTTGAACAACATAAAAAGGTTTCGAGCAAAGGATCTTCTCAACTGAGGTTGATGACAAAAGTCTACAAATCTATCCCTCATCTACACGCAAAATCCATCTGCAGCAAATTTTCTACAAGAGTCAGTTCACGAGAACTGAGCAAGATAAGGCTACACAAAACCACCATAACTATTATCTAACAATACCACGAAAAGGAAGCACTTTATTACAAGAATTGGTTCAAACCTCTAAACACTATCAACACATCAAGTTATAATAAAGTCTTCATCATGCCAATCAAAGAAGGAGAAGACCTTGTACTTCAGTTAGGAGTAAAAGCAACGAAAGTATAGCAATCGTAAGAGAATGGCCCTTGGCCCTATAAGGAGAAAACAAATAATCTAGCAAAAATAGAATTCCCATCAAGTAAGTAATTAAACCATAATTACAAGATTAAGATTTGATATATACACCAACCATCTAGAAATTTATCAAAGGTACCAAACGCATAGACTAAATTAATATATTTCTAAAAGAACAAGAGTTGATCGGCCCAAGAAAGGGGAACCACGGGTTTCAAAAATTAACACAAAAAGCCATGTATAATCGAGTTTCAAACCTAGAAATCAAATAAAGTATACACACAACATAAGTTTCGAGGTGAAAGCAAAGTATATTAGTTTTGACCATTAACTACAAAGATTTTCCAATCATCCAAGAAGGGTCAAAGTCTTACAGGCTAGTAGTAAACACGCGAGAGAAGAAGGGGGTTCCGTCCAACAAGAGTATATAATAATGTCATCAACAAATTTTTATAACACTAAAGATTTGCAAACCTCCACTACAATACTAATGTTTGGTTAATTTAAAATAAATTACCCATATCCCAAAACAACCATATTTTACGGCAACCCTTGGTAACACAGTCAACCGTCGCACAAATAGATACAAACATAATTTCTAAGTGACATTATCAAAACAAAACCTTCCGCTATGAATCCATAAGATTATCAAATGAAAGCTGAGTTTTTCCCAAAGATTAATCACATTTAAGGAAATTTCCATCACAAACTATTACGGTAATTACGTGCATAAAAACCGACCAATATTAATTAATAGCGTTAACATTACAAGGGAGAAAATAATGCAAGTTAGGAAAAATAGAAGAGCGCCATCAGCAATAATTCTGAGAGGGGGATTAGACCAAACTATTCTAGTGTCAACGAGGTACTGGATTCGCACAATGAAACCTCCAGCTTAGTTGATCCGAAAAGCTAGTTATGGTTCAAGTTGATAGGGATGGTCAAGGTACTTCTTGAGGATGGCCTTAAAAGTCTAAACAAGATGAAAGATAGTATAAGAGTCTAAACACGTGAGATGGGAAAACACACAATGCACACAAACCTTTTCATTCCACCAGTTTTAATACCAAAACTCTAAGCTGGCTAGCCCACGCATTGCTCACACAATCCTACAACATTTCTTTCTCGATGCCAAAAGGTTATCAAAGGGACTTGCGAAGGGGCTAACAAAAAAAAGCGTCAAAAGACAACTTGGGTGCTAGGGAGGAGCTTCATAGTTATCGTAAACTTACTTCCATGATATCGAAAATACTAGTTTGATCAACATAATAACTGCAACTCAAACGCAGAGAAGAATAAATACATAAACCGACAGACGAAGGTCTATCACTCGAGCAAGAGAAACATAACACCCAGAGGAGAAAGCACACGCATCCTTTCGACCAACATACTGACAACGATAAAAGCAAAAACAAGAAGAGACAAGCAGAAAGGGGAAATCTCCCATCATGACATCCAACTGACAAATCAATGCAAGGAAAAAGTGGTTCGATTTCACAATAATTGTAAAAATATAATAGTAGAAAGGTGTAGAGATATCTTGCCTTTTTCTCCAGATTCAGCTTCGCCCTCCTGCCTCTTCCATTGCTTTGGACGAAAACTTGAGCTTTTCGTCGGCGAGCTTCACGCCGGGAGTAACTCTGTGCCAGACGGAGCGTTTGGGCTCGTCTCGCAAGCAAAAGCGTTCGACGTCCTTGACGCTGTGAAAAGAAAATGACCGGTCTAGCATTCGATCCACAGATTTCTTCATGGCAATCTCGTTAACCACAACCAAAGGACTGCTTCCAGTATTATCTTCTAACCCTTCCATGAGCTCCCATGTATTGATCGTCTCAAGCTGCCCTTCTTCTTCCTGCGATGGAGATTTGCTATGGTTTGAAGCAGATTTGAAGGGCGTGTAATTCTGGATGAGATTGTTGACCTCGGACCATGTTTTTGCAGCCATTTCTGAAGAACGGTTTAAACTCAAGGATGTGGAAACCCCAACCAAAAATGGGCACATTACGCACACTGCTCTTGAGTATATATTTGATGTAACCCATGCTATTCTTGCGTAATGCAAGGTCCCATAAGTACATCCAATCTACCTCTGTTCGGTGGTTGCAAATTAGCAAAATGCGTTCACCTGGAGGAACACTATGTCCAGAAAATATAACCTTTGTCCTGTTTATCTTTTCAAATAAGAACGGCCACATTGCTAACCACTGACCAAATAAGAAGGATGTTGCCTCCCTACTATAATGTATGCTAAACAGACGAAGCATCAGGAATGAAATGAGGGGCATAGGGGAAAATCAAGGCCATAAACACCCGTAGAAACAAGAACTACCAAACACAATACTCCACTTATTACCCTGAAAACTGTTAAGGGCCTATGAGCTTTAACCTCTCGATTCTCCAAAGATCTCTTTTTTTTTCTCTGTACAGCTTTGACTTTTGTTTAAGCCATTTAGTTCACCATTAGTTTGGGAATCTCGAGTTTCCTTCATTTTGAGATTTTTGAAACAAAGTGACTATCACTCACAATTTCAGAGATTGCACCTGGATGTTTATTATTCATCTTCCAGTTAGGAATGACTCCAGCAATCCGTAAATTTCAATAGAAAATTTTACAGGTCTAACTTTAAAATATTATCTCCAATACACAGAACCTAGTCAGCTCATGGTTAATCGTATTCTGCAATCCTGGAGAATCTTTCACGAATTGATAAATGTGAACCATCATAAGCAAAACCATGGCCTGGAATGAAATCCTTTTTTCCTTCTTGTACCTTCTCTTTCCTTTCACCCCTCGCCAGCGGAAACAACCGTCAATGGAGTTTTCAGGCACTGCATATGCCAGGGCTCACGCAGCTATTGCACAGTAAAACAAGTAAGATCTCAATAGAGAATCCTTGTAATAAATTTTCATCAGGTCTCCTGGTAACACTCTCACTGTCACATAATCGATTTTGAAGATACAAACTCAGTACATGTTCTGGATCTGAAAAATATCCTGCTACCTTCATCTCCCAAGACATTTTCTCCAACATTGCATAGATCTCCTGTGCCCGTGGGTGTGATCTGTCACCTTGAAGGAGAATCCCAAATTTGAGGATGCATTCGATACAGAACAGATAACAACATAGCTGGACAACCTGCTACACTAGCTTGTAGCTTCATCTAACCACCACGTCAAACCAAGCATCGCACCCAATGCATTGAATAATGTAATCAAAAGGAGATCCTGGTGAAGAAAACAGGCCTCCACCGACTCCCATCTCCCTCACGCAACGTAGAAAAACGTGATAGTCAAACAGAACAAAGAAGATTTGCAAATCAGGGTTAATAAATGCAGTGCAGCCACCAGCCAGAAGACTCCAACACGTCTAGATTCTAATAACTCCACCCTCCACGCAGTCAGTCCGCACAAAGAGGCCCCTAACAACAATAAAAACAAGAATTCCCTCCAGCCCACGCCAAGCAGGAGATAAAGCTGACCGAGACAAGGTAGGTTGGGGATTTAAAATTCCATATTTAAAATTAGCAATTTAAAACAATTCTAGGATTGCGGGATCGGTCGACCCAGGAGGAGAACGGGGTTGAGTATTTAAATGAAATATTTACGCGAACGCCACTCCCAAACCGTGGCGCCACCACAAAACATGCTCTTCCTCATTTGCGCAACGAGGCTCGATCAGCGGGAGCGACAAACAAATCAAAAGGATAGTTTAACGATAACAGAGGATGATATCGATAACAATCGATATAAAGAAAGTAATAATAAAATACAATCGTTGATCGATAATACAATCATAATGTCATTATTATTATTATTATTATCATTATTATCATTTTACAGCTTGTAAAATAATTATCAATTATAGTCATAATGGTCGTAGCACCGTGATTGAGACGACAGTAATATTGGTGGTATTTCCACCTCTATATTATTTGATTCTAGTTCTTCGATTTTTTATGCACCATCCTTAGTAGAGCGTCAGAGGCTGGTGGCGCTTAGCGGTAGCAGGCCGTAGTTGGGACGTTGAGATGGCTTCTGGAGCCAAAATTTCGCAGAACTCCTTAGTTAAGGAGTGTGTAGTGGATTTGGGACCCTTCACCACTACTTCGATCTTCGGATCCTTCCATTAGGATCTTATGGCATCATTTTAGGCATGGAATGGTTGTCGCCACTGTGAGCTAGAGTGGATTGTTACCATAAGACTATAGTTTGCATAGATGATCTTGGAGTAGAGTCAAGTGATATCGGGAGTTAGGAGGGCCGTATCCATTCGCACCATCTCCACTATGCAGCTTAAGCAGTGTGCACGACTGGGTTGTCGCGTTGTTTTGCTATTACATCGGTAAGTGAGATCGAGGATGAGTCAAGAGGACCTTCCCTCGATGATCAGCTCATCTTATCAAAGTTTTCTGATGTGTTCCCAGGGGAGCTACCGGGGTTACCTCCCCCACGTGAGATAGATTTCCATATAGATTTAGTTCGCGCAGAGCCTATCTCACGAGCACCCTATCGGATGACTACTCCTGAGTTATGTGAGCTCAAGTTGCAGCTTGAGGACCTTCTGGAGAAGGGCCTAATCCATCCTAGTGTATCCCCTTCAAAGTGCATTGAGTGATCTTCGTAAAGAAGAAGGATGGATCTCTTCGGTTGTGTATTGACTACCATCAGCTGAATAAAGTAACGATCAAGAATCGTTACCCCCTTCCACGCATTGATGATTTATTTGATCAGATGAAGGGGGCTACAGTTTTCTCTAAGATAGATCTTAAGTCAGGGTACCATCAGCTCAGGATTGCGGAGGCGGATATTCACAAGACAAAGATTCCGCACGAGATATGGCCACTACGAGTTCATAAAGTGGTACCTTTCGGTTTGACGAATGCCCCTCGGTGTTTATGAGTTTGATGAATGGGGTATTGGGACCTTCCTTGATCGCCGTGCTCATCTTCCTTGATGACATTCCGATTTACTCACGCACAAGTGAGGAGCACGAGGAGCACCTTCGCCAGGTTCTTCAGTGTCTTCGCGAACAACGCCTTTACGGGAACTTGGAGAAGTGTGCGTTCTTTCACTGAGGTGCAGATTTGGGCCACATCATTTCTGGGGAAGGTATCGCCGTCGATCCTTCCAAGATTCAAGCCATCATGGATCGGCCCAAGACCACTAGTGTGACCGAGGTGTGTAGTTTCATGGGTCTAGCAGGGTATTACAGGAGGTTTGTTCAGGACTTTTCTCGGATTGCGCACCCTATCACTTCTCTTCAGCGGAAAGGGAAGAAGTTTTTATGGTCAAATAGATGTGAGCAAGCCTTCAGTACACTGAAGGAGTGCCTCACGAGAGCACCTATTCTTGTAGTGCCGGATCCTCAGGGCGAGTTCTACGTTTGCACAGATGCTTCCTTGGCAGGACTTGGAGGTGTGTTAATGCAGGAGGGTAGAGTAGTTGCCTTTGAGTCTCGCAAACTCAAAGATTATGAGCTCAATTATCTGACCCATGACCTTGAGCTTGCAGCAGTGGTACATGCCTTAGTGCGGTGGAGACATTTTCTTCTTAGCCGGAGATTTACACTCAGGACTGATCACTTGAGTCTTCGCCACCTCTTCACGCAGCTCCTAATCTCAACGCTCATCGGCGGCGTTGGATGGAGTTACTCTGTGAGTATGACATGGAGATAGAGCATGTGAAAGGGAAGGAGAATGTGGTTGCAGATGCCTTGAGTAGGCAGAGACATGTGGCTATGGCCACCTCAGTGGGCACAGATTTGCGGAGTAGGATCTTATAGCAGCTTCCACAGGATAGTTTCTACCTTGCAGCCAGAGCAGAGATTGAGTCTCAAAGACCCCTTGAGGGGAGGTTTGATGGATTTTCATTAGAGGAAAATGGTCTTCTCAGACACAGAGGTCAGATATATGTTCCTAGAGATGGAGGCTTGAGACATGACATTTTGACAGAGGCTCATCGTGCACCTTATTCATCCCATCCCGGGGTGAAGAAGATGCACGCCACCTTGAGACAGTTGTATTTTTGGAGAGGACTTCGGAGAGACGTGGCCTCATTTGTGTCCCGCTATTTAGAGTGCCAGAGGGTGAAGGCCGAGCATCAGCATCCAGCTGGCCTTCTCTATCCTCACGCCATACCGGAGTGGAAGTGGGACACCATTTCCATGGACTTCATCGTTGGGTTACCTACGTCGAGATACCATCACGATGCCATCATGGTCACGGTGGATAAACCGATTTAAAGTAGCTCATTTTTCTCAGTGAAGAGCACCTATACAAAGCAAGTGTTGTGGCACGAGTATACCTTGATGAGATTGTCGACACATGGGATTCCGCAGAAGATCATTTCGACCGCAACCCTTGTACACTTCCCATTTCGGACCACCCATGCAAAGTATGTTCTCTGGACGAGGATTAATTTCAGCACATCTTATCACCCCGAGATAGATGGATGAGACAGAGAGGGTGAATTAGATTTTGGAGGATATGCTCATGATGTACGTGATGGATCATCGGTCGAGATGGGAGGAGTATCTCGTATTTGGTGGAGTTTACCTACAATAATAGTTTTCGAGTTCTATAGGCATGGCTCCTTTTCGGGCATTATATGGCAGAGAGTGCAGACACCTCTTAGTTGGGATAGGATTGAGGAGATGAGTTTCCCTGCTAACATTATTACAAGACATGGAGCGAAGAGTTACCTTGATCAGCAGAGATCGCAGAAGGCACAGGATAGAGAGAAAAAAGTATGCAGACAAAGATAGACGAGTATCATAGTTTTGAGGTAGGCACGAAGGTGTTTCTTCGTGTCGCACCACATAAGAGCCCTATCCGTTACGGAAAAGTTTCTAACTGCTCCTAGGTTTGTGGGTCCCTTTGAGATCTTGGAGCACCTCGGTCCCTTGGCCTATCGCCTAGCATTGCCATTGCCACCTAGCTTATCTCGCGTCAAGGCCCATGATGTGTTTCACGTTTCTGTGCTTAGGAGATATATTTCTGATCCTTCTCATGTGCTAGATTGGACCGCATTGCAGGTGCAGGATCAAGGGCAGGTGATGGTGGAGCCCGTATGCATTATAGAGCGTAGGACCCTGGGCCTTCGCGGCAGAGAGATTGATCAGGTTCGGGTCCAATGGGACAGGTATGATGAGACTGCAGCTACTTGGGAGGATGCTACTTTGCTACGAGGATAGTTTCCACACCTTTTCCAGTGACTTCCAGGAGGAAGTCGAGTCTAAGGGGAGGGGGATGTAGTGCCCACTTCCCTTCGACACCATTTTGTTTTGTTGTTTTCGAGACTGATTACTTCACTATGGATTTATTATGGCTTCTTGATTTAGCATGCTAGTAGATATCATGTACATTGACTCATTATTGATTTGATCTTTATATGATGCATATGGTTTACTGGTGGACATTTGATGACGATATTTGTATACTTTTGACAGGGTTATTTATCTTAATTATGACATGTGATATATTTAATCATATTGAGTAGAACTTGATAATTTGACTAATGTGATGATCGTTTTGACATAAATGAAATGTGGAATAGAAATGTGCTAGAAAGTGTAAGTGATATCGTACTTGCATAGATGATAGTAAATCATGTGTCGTTTATTTTAGATTATATTGTATATTTGGCATGAATGTTTTAATGCGGCCAACAGGCCGAAGGAGGTATTCTCTGTTCTGCAGGTATATTATATTCACAACAATATTGGGGAGTGGAGACCAACCACATTGGAATTTGAGAAGAATCCAGCTAAGGTCACCATGGCAACAAGTAATTGTGTGTGTGTTAGAATTATTTGGTTAGGGAAAAATTGTGACCTAGGGGTCATGTGTTGTTTTGTTTTAATTTTCCCTTTTTATTATGTTAGTATGTGTTGCTCTTAGTAAGTGAAATTTTACTTGTGTTATTATTCATATTCTTTGGATTGGTGTTACCCCTTTATTAGTCATGGGTTGTAGTGTCTTAATTAAACTAATTTGAATTTGTCCTAAACTAATTAAAGGATATGACCAAAGAGAGTTCATTTATTAGGCTTGATTTACTTTGGATTTTGTGTGGATTGATGTGTGTTTGAGTTTTGAGTGTAGCACACTCTACCCCACATGGGAAACTCGAATTTGGCCTTGGAGGCCAAATTTCAAAGCTTATGGGACAAGTCAAACTTGTCCCACACCTCTTAAAACCCCATGCCAACCCTACCTATGGGTTGGAAGGCCAAATTTAGGGTCTTTTAGGTGTTTTGGGGGGATAAAAGGGTAAAAATATTAATTGCACTTTCTTTCAAAATTTAATTTTGTCCTTTGGGGAGTGGGCTTAGTTGGAGTGTGTAAGGTGCTTGCCTTTCTTTCAACCACTTATTAATGGTGCATTGGAATTTGATGTTGACCAAATGATGTGGAGTGGAGGGAAAAGGAGGTGGCATCCTACTTGGAGCCACATCATCCCTCCCTCTCTTCTCTCTATTTATTTGATCCTCTTGTTTGTTTTGGGGGTTGGAAGTTTCATTTTTTTAGTCTTTTGTATTTTGGAGAGGAGAGGATTTTGAAGGAGTTTGTGGATTTTTGGAGCTTGTTGATACTTGTGGGAATTTTTTTGGAGCTTGTGGATGATTGTTTGGTCTTTGGAGGGATTGAGACTTCATACTTGGAGCAAGCTCTACCATGGAAAGGTAGGAGCTTCACCTTTGTTTGCATTATGTTTCCTTTTTGTTATGTGAATGTATATTTATGTTGTGTTGAATGTTGTTGTTTGAAATGCTTGTTGGGAATGGGTAGAATGCCTAAGTTGGGAGTGGGAGGAGACTATGGGGAGTTTTATTTGAGGGAGGCATAAGAGATCATTTTCTTGAGGAGGGAGTTTGGGTTGGGTGCCCACCTTGTAAGAGAAATGCTTGCATTTTCTTCTTATTTTACTTGAGGGAGCCATAAGAGTTGAGGGAGGCATAAGAGTGGATGGAGGGATAAGGGGTACTTGAGGGAGGCATAAGAGTTGTTAGGGGTATTGTGTTTTGCATTGGAGGCTTTTAGGTGGCACCCATTCCCATTGGGAGGCATAAGTGGCCTCCCCATAGGTCTTACTCTTATGGCTTTCTTGATAAGCCTTGTGACTTGTTGTTGTGATTGTTTTCCCTCTTGTTGTGTTGTAGATCTTGTTTTGAAGGATTATGGAATGAATGTGAAATTTTATGTTGAGTTATGTGGAAGCTAGTAGTTGCCATGAGTTGGATTTTCTCCCATTGTAATGTGGTTGGGGCTCGGGGGCCAATGGAGAGGATGGCTTCTCTTCTCCATTGGGTATCTTGGTTGGGAGGAGAGCATTGCCTCTCCCCTTACTTTGTTGTGAATCAAGAAAACTATGGAGGAGCCACCTTGTTGATATTTGGAGCATTGGAACCTTGTTGATGACAATGTGAAACCACCATGTATTTTTACCCACCTTGAGTGGAGGAAAAGTGTAATATTGCTTTGTATTTTAGCTTCCATTATTGTAAAATGATCCCACATTAAGTGGAAAATGTTGTAACAAGTTTTTGAAGGAAAGTTGTATTGAACTTCATTAGTAAGGTTGTAATGTGGATGGAATTAAAAGTTGAAAGAAAGACAATCTATTTATTCTCCTTTAACTTGGCTTGGAACCTCTTATGAATGTGTTGATCTTGTTGAAATGTTAGTAGTTCTTGTTTTAAAACTTAATGGGAATATTGTTGAAAACCTCTTGAGGAATGTTGGGAAATTTAAATATATATATATATATATATATATATATATATATATATATATATATATATATATATATATATTGAATTTCATTTTGTTACTTAAAAAGATGTATTGAAAAGTTGGAATATTAGTGCATTTTCTATTCTTGTATTGTTGATGGAATGACTTAAGTTTTTAGATAGTTTTCATTATGCCAATGAAGTAATCTAAGTCCTAGCTCTATTATGTGTTCCTCATTTAAGAATTTATTGTAAATCTATTTGCAAATTGTTAAGGGAAAGGAAATCAAATCTAATTGAAAACCCGTACCATGCCTATTAAAATGTGTAGAAAGAGATTTTAATGCAAAAGTTCTAAGCTTAATTAGTTCATTACCCACATTTCAATAATAAGGAAACTAATATTTTAAATATTATTCCTATTTAAGTATTATTAAAACTAATGGATTTACTATTATTAAATCCTATTTATAGCAATATACTATTAATATTCCCTTTTATTAACAAAGTATATTATTAAAACTACAGCCAAGAAATGATATTAATTAAATATATGCAAATAAACCTACGTGTCTTTAAGTAATATTTTTTTTAAGCCTCCCAAGACCTGGACACGCCAAATCGGTGAACAGCAAAGCTTGCATGAGCTCATTCTATGCAAAGTCTGCTCTGTGCTTCATGAATTTTCTGACGTGAAACAGACCCCCTCTACACTGAGGCGTTCGCACTAATTTGCTGAGCAAACTGCTTCATGAACATTATGATATGGAACAGATCCGCCTATATGAGATTCTCCTCCTCGAGCTACACCGTATAACTGGTAAGTCTCCATAGAGAATCATGTAGTAAACTCCATCAGGTCTCCTCGCAACACTCTCTCACTTTCCTTGATCGGTTTTGATAAAATATCTTGAAGGCGAGTCCCGAATTTGAAAATGCATTCGATACTGAATAGATAGCAACATAGTTTGACAACGTGCTTGGTTTAAGTGCTCAAAAAGGGGCGGGGTTTGTTTTATTCTTCTTTGCGCCTCGGCCGTTTTCGTAGGCCGCGGCCAGGGACTCACGCCAGAGCACTCCTCGCAGCACCCTTTGGAAGTGGAGGTAATACGCCTGCCCCGCTAGCTGTAGCTTCATCTTTAACCACCACGACTTCATCCACGTGGCTAGGGCAGGGTATAATGGCGAATCGACCCACAGGAAGCTTAAGATTTGTAAATCTAAGTTATTAAATGAAATATGCGGCCCAGGAGTTGGTCAACACGCATGTTCCCAGCGGTAGCTTCATCTTTAATCGCCTCATTAAATCCACGTGGCTCGGGATGATTATAACACCAATGACCGATGTGTAGAGTGTAAGACTTGCAAAATTCAAAGTGAAATAATTGGGAAAAAGTATGCGGCCAGGTTGGGTAGTCTACACGCAAGGGATGGAGTGTTTATGGAGCCACCCACCCCCAACCATAATCTTTTTCAAACATATTTTTGGAATTTGAATCCACCCGTTTCCTTTTTGTATTTTCTGATATTGGCTCTATTTATCATTGTTGGAATATTATGGTTAATCAATGCAAAAAAAAAAATAAGACTTACATGTATTTATATAGTCCCCTTCTTAATCATTCATATTTTGGAGCCTTAATTCAGAATTAGTTCGCCTAACCTTCTTGCACCTCCTCTATATCTTTGATTACTATTCCTTCTTGCCCATTTGAAATTTGTTTTTACTCTTCTTGGGATGATTCGGTTCTGTCAAGCCCAACCTTCTCCAACTAACTTTCTTATCTTGGCGAAGCTCAAGAATCTATGCCTTATATAACGAAACAAACTTATCTTCTCCTCCTACGTGGAAAATTTCTTTAGAGGATTCTGCTAAGCGACCCGATTTAAATGTATTGCAATTAATCTGGTTCTCTTAATCTCGATCTTAAAAAAAAAAAAAAAAAAATTGTCGCATTTTCGGGTTGAATGTTTGTGGGAGCAAGCTCTTGGTCGCCGCGTTCGTTCGTTTTCAAGCGTTACATTAGGTCTCCTCAAAAGTCCAATTTCTTTCAACGTTTCACAAAACAATTTGAGTGGTTCAATTCCTGCATCCCTGGGAGGCCGGATGAAACTCGAGTCTCTGGATCTCTCATCAAACAAATTGTTTAGAATGATTCCTCGGATCTTCTAAAAGTCACATTCCTAGCTACTTTGAATCTTTATAACGACATGCTTTTGAGAATAATACCCAAGGCAAGAATTTTTAACTTTTGAGGCTTCTTCTTTCACTGGAAATCCATATTTTCACAGCCCTCCCTTGAAAATAGAACCATTCATTTTAGTTTGGGTGGAGGGGATATGCAAGATTAATTGCATAATGTAGTTTGAGTCGAGGAAGAGGAATATGTAATGGATAAATTGTGGGAAGTGGCAAAGTGGGATTGAGTTATGGAGTGAGATTTGGTGTTGTCATTGGTTATGCATGCACGCCCAATGATAATGCTAAACGAAACTCTAAGGGAAATTTCCAAGGAAAAATGGCAGGAGGGTGACTTTAGAGAAAGTAAATCAAGTAGAATTTGGAGAGGGGATGTTGATTCTCTCTTGGCCCCTAGCCCACAGACTCCCACCATAAAGCAAAGGTCTACAATGCCCAGTGCCCCAATCCTAGCATTTATGATGCTTGAACAATTTTCTAGGCTCGGTTGCGATAGTATTCCTTCCTGTTCCATTAATTTTCCGGATCGGAACAACTTGGGATTATTGCGAAATCAACTAAGTACTTTATCCCTTCTCTTGCACTTAGGGTTTCAAATTTTATTAGTTTATTTTCTTGTGTCAAATCTATACTTCATCGCAATATCATCAGACCTGAAATTAATTAGGATTTAGCATTTTATATTTCAATATTTTTAAATCTCTCTCCTCGATGATACCCTTTCTCCCCTTAGAAAAACCCTAAACATGCATAACAACCATACCCGTGCATCAATGTTTGATATAATAAATCAACTAAAAATAATTCATAATAATATTTTAATTCATAACAAATGATTAATAAATGTACTTGCACATCACTATTCCATTTGGTGAAAAACCATCATAAGATAATAATTGTTTTTAAACATGTCAAACGTTGACTAATCAAATGAAAATAGTAATAATATGATGCATCTAATGTGATCATCGCCACCTAGTTCTCATATTAATAAATGAATAGTTTTAGGTCGTGGAAACTACACGAGCCTTGATTCTGTAATATGTAGTGACGTAATTTACATAATTGGGAGTGGGAGGACTAAATAAGATTATAATAGGAAATATCTTCATATGTTGCTTGAGTGATTCGTAGTGCTTGAGAAAAGGAAAAACCAATTAGAGAGCATCACATCACATGCCTTAAATTTTGAGCTAGATTTGAGAAGAGTAGAGATTGGTGAATGTAAACTAGGAAAAGTATGAGGTCTTATCCCAAAAAAAGAAAGGTTCAATATTGATCCTTAAGGGTTAAATTTGATGGTCAACCCTACCCACCAAGAAAATATTTTTGACGGTTTTGTAATTAACATCACCTCAAGACGTGACATTTATTTTTAATTTCAACTTTCATTATTTTTATATAAATATCAAAATGTATATTTTCACATAATAACACTATATGAAATAGAGATATAGTAGACAAAGTTGAAATCATATTCTATTCTAAATATATATTAATATATCTAAGAAACACTAACATGTCATAAGATGTATTTAATTAAAACTCATAATCATCCAATGAAATAATTTGGATAAAATGAATAGCCTAATTTAGCATTAAAAACTAAATTTTCAATATAATTGTTATACTAAAAATAGTATACATAAATTAACAATTGATTTTTAAAATTAAATGATACTTGATGAAAGATAATATATTCTTTTCTAATAGTGAAGTCAATTAATGCAACATATTTGACAACATTTAGATGGGCTTCACTATAATATCATCCCCAATACACATTAATGTATATTCAAAAAAATCAAATGTATAATATCATTTTTTAAGTAATAAAAAATTTAAACAAAGTATTATAGCATCCTCAATACACACTAACATATATTTGATAAATCTCAAACACATATCACACATATCTTCAAAAAAGATCAAATGTATATCATGGATTCACCACTTTTGACTTGAGAAAGTACCCTTAAACAATACACAAGTAGTGTAAACAAAAGATCTAGTGTTCATTGGCTCATATGAAATACCCCATCATTACAAATATGTCAACATAAAACATTCTAAGATATTTTAAATCCTTCTTTGTTTTCCATCTTTCCAAATTTCATAAACTCTATTCCGGTGGAGACATCTAATATATGAAGTCCTGTCAATGAAACTTGCATCAAGGCATCCAATGTTTCCAATGAGAGTTTTGTTCTTCATATATCTTTTATTATATTTTGTCTTGAAAATCCTCTCTCACATGCCATTGTACTTGTTGGAATGGTAAGTATTGTTTGCCATAGTTTTGTCATATTTGGAAAGATTGTATGTGAATATGTGGCACAAAAACCCTCCAAGCCTCCTTCATGTGTAATCCTTCACAATTAAAGCGAAGAGTATCAAAAAATTATACAACTCTTTTGAACAACCTTCAAAATCAAATAAAAAAGGCTTTTCTTCTCCCTCACACAAAGTATGTTGCAAGTGTTCAAAATTTTTAAGAAGTTGTCACATTGAATTGTCTTCTCTAGTACATGCCTCTAAATAATGACAAGGGCCAAAGAAATTTATAGAATTGAAAAATGAAAGATTTGGGAATCTTTGTTTTAAACAATCTAATTTTTTTTTAACATATTATTTTGCAAGTTTCTTACAACTCTCTAGTGACCCATCAATGCAAGGCTTCAATGTTTGTTTTGGTGCATCAACATAATCATCACACACATTTGGAATTTCCACAAATCACAATTCATGCCTATGAATTTGTCCATCTTTATCAATAATCTCTAAATAACCATATTTAGAGGTCTCTAAAAATTTAGACAAGTAACTTGTGCCATTTGCAAAGTTGTCGATCCTTAGAAACCACCTACTCAAAGTTTGTATGGTAGAATCTATGGTTGCCCCTAAAGATGTTGGATTCACATTATCCTCTTGAATTTTTAATTCAAATTTTTTAACTCATATAATACATTTTACACATATGCAAGAAAAATTATACTAATAAGATCCTATAATTATCATACCACGAGTCTCTCTTCTCACTTTTCCACAAAGTTAACAATGAAGGCATCAACACAAGAAGTCTTTCAATAACCTTTCCTCTTAAGAGCCATCTAACCCCATGAATTTGAAGAGCTTGAAGTGTTTCAAGTTACATGAGTTCTTGAAGAGCAATAAATTCATTATGTCTTTTAGTAGAATTTTGGACCCAAGAATATACCTTATTTGCCAACTTCTCAACAAACAACAATCCGGTATTTTTTTAGCAGCATCTGATGCAGCTAAAGTCTCACGATAAGCAATGCAATGAATTCTTATAATATTGTCATCATATTCTTTAAAAGAGTAACAAATCCATTTTCACTCCCCACCATTGATGAAGCACCATATGTAGAAACTGCAATCAATCTTTTATTTGAAAGACCCCTTTCTTTCTTCAAAACACAAATTGCATCGTATATAGTTTTCCCTCTTCCATCGACTCATTTATGAGCTTTAGGAATTGTGAAATCGAGTGGCCAACCCTTTTGATTCTAGAAAAGTAGCATAAACTACAAGGTGTATCTCCAGGATTTGATCAATACTTTCATCCAACATCAAAGAAAACAATGGTCTATCTAACATTTTTACACTTTGTCTCTCTTCAAGGTACTTAGATATGGAAAATAGGAAATCATTTGCAGCCATATGATTTGTATATGATCTATAGTCCTTGTTTCTCAACATGTTTCATGTTTCTAAGTACATTTCAAGAGAGAAAAGAGACTCATATTTTGAGAGTGGTAAGTCTTTTGCACTTGCCCAATAAATTAATTTCATGGTTGTGATTATTCTTTCCTTATGGTGTCATCAATGTTTGCAATGTGTTTTGGAATTGATTTTCTTTCCCTTCATTTCCACATATCCATTTTGCTTGTGAAATTTTGTGGTTGTTTGAATCAACATGAGTAACTATTGCATTATGTTACAAATTAGTACAACCAGTCCAATTCACCATGGTCCAATAGACTTAGTGCTCTTCACAATATATATATTTCATGATTTTTTTTCCCTTCATGCATTGCACACCTTAACCACTTGAATTTCACTTTCCATTAATCTCTAAATCCTCTTTTAACTCTAGCTCATTTTTTTGTTTTGTGTTGAAGTTGCTTCTCCTTCAAATGCCTCATCTTACTCATCATCATACCCTAATATATTTAAGTATTCATTTAAATCAAAATTATGATCATCTCTTGATGAAGCTTGTGATGTGTTTGACCATGCAAAAAACTTTTGATTGAAGATTGATTCTTTTTGCTTTGAGACATTTTAACTTATCATGTACCTATATAACCCAAATAAAA
Organism: Taxus wallichiana var. yunnanensis; assembly: GCA_018340775.1. Classification (NCBI taxonomy): domain Eukaryota; kingdom Viridiplantae; phylum Streptophyta; class Pinopsida; order Cupressales; family Taxaceae; genus Taxus; species Taxus wallichiana. The sequence continues at coordinate 759,143,951 of CM031237.1, forward strand.
AAATAATTAGATATACATTTGATAGTAAGAAAAATAGTAATATAATAATATCAACAACATGATGATAGATTATTAATTGAACAAACAACAAAAATATTTAAATAGTTCTACAAATTTGAGTAAACTAGAATATGTTGGATCACCATTTTTTTGTTTCAAAAACTATGATGTAACGACATGATATTTCAATGCTTTCAATCTTTAATGGAATATATGTTTAGCATCTTAAAATTAAGTAATACTAGTTAAGATTATATTGTCTTATACATATAATTTTTAAGTGTTCCTTCCAAGAAAACTTAGAGGCTGCAAAATAGGCCAATCTTTTAAAGTGTAGCATAGAAACCAAACAAGATATATTTTAACTTACTTAATAACCTCTAAATTGAGCAAATGCGTCAAAAAAATAACAATAAAGCTATGTTTCCCTCGAGCTATGGCTTGGGATATGTGGTTGAAATTAGCCAAACATTTACAAGAAGAAAATCTTTCATGAAACACCTCATAAATCCTCAAAATTTACACATGACCACTAAATTTACTTCGAGTATTAAACTTGTTAAAATATCTACGTGAACGAGATGTCATAGTCTAACAAATCTTGTAATTATATTCTTGGCTCACTTGGGATTGCATGCATATATTGATATAGTCGATATTTACTTTGAGGTCACCACTATAATGAAAAGGTTGTCAGGAGAACTATCACATATCCATTACAAACCACATCCTTGATTTCTAAAAATTTCTTCAGGTTTGGTCCTTGTGACATGTGGACTTGTTGTTTAAATGATGTAAGTACAAACTATGTTTGAATAGTGGCAAATGAAATTTCGTAAAAGAGGATGCCATCAAGAAGCTCCTCCATTGTGGAACGATTATAGGCCAATATCAAGCAATATTAATTTATTAGTCCTAGATGGGTCACAATTATAACGAAAAGGTTGTTGGTGACAAGGGAGAATTATCACATATAATAAAAAGCACATCCTTAAATGTCTAAAAACCCAAATATTCTGGTAAAGTGACATGTGGATTTGTTGGATCACAAACTATGTTTGAATAGTGGCAAATGAAATTGTGGAAAAGATAATGCCATGACTAAAGAATCTCCTCCATTTTGGAATAGTTGTCATTGTGGGCCAATATTAAAGCACTGTGATTTATTAGGTTTTAGTTGAACACCATGCTTGTTAACGACAACCAAAATATTGGATAGATATATGTCTAAAGAACGACTTCAATCTAGTGCTGGTGAAGGAGATCCAACATAGTGTTGAATCGCTTTATCCACAATGAAGGAGATGAGAGTTAAGTACATGAAGAAACCTAGTGAATGTGTAAAGAGTAGAGGGAGTGCTTACCATTAAATTTAATATGTTCTTAATTGATTTTGAAACTGTTGATTGCCTCCTAACTACCAATCAACCTTTAACTCGACTAAATTTTAACTATCAACCAACAAGAAAGTTAGATGTGTAGTATTGTTGGTGTTCTCCCACACTCAAATTAATTAGGATTATGTTTCCTAGAATAAGTGAAAATAGACATTAAAAATTTTGTTTCCTATCTTAGTTGGAGATTAATTTTGTTCATAATATATGTGCGTTTAAAACGATGGAATTGTTAAATATGTGTAGGGTTGTCTTACCATATTCCAAGTGGCCATGTAACTTATAAGTGGACAACATTGCATTCATAAAAATTGTGGTACCGACTGCAAGGGAATCATACATTCCACAACTTAAGTGTTGGGGATTTTTTGGTTAGATGAGCCTCACATTGGATTGAATGGTGGAAATTTATGGATGTTTTATTTTGGCGTATAGGGTAGTGAAATGATAGAATTTCCTATTAGTAGAGTTGATCTTAGGATATTTAAATCAGAAAAGAAAGAAAGAAAGAGTAGGAAACTAATGACTTTTTATTATTCGGTATTATGCTATAGAAGAAATTGATGTTTATCTCCCTACTCCTCATCCAACTTGGTGGTTGACCTCCATGAATTCATTTGTATCAATCTAAACAAAACCTTCAACCTCACATCTTCAATGGTTTGTGTAACACCCGTAGAAACTACTCGCATGAGGCCAAAACCAAAACAGGTTTAGAGAGAGAAAATTATGAAATAATTTTTTTTTATTAGGTTCAGGTTACAAGAGGACATCTGCATGAGGCGTTGGAGAAGATTATCGATCTATTAAAATCGCCTCATATTACAAATTTAACTACATCTTCGTTACTTTCCTCAACAAGGTCCTAGAGTTCTTGTTTAAGAAGTTTCATTAGCTTATCGAATGTGACCCCGTTAATCCCCGGTTACAAAAAGAAAATAATTAAGGACCCTTAAAATGATTAAAACCCCTTTTCTTCTATTTAACACAACATTTTAATAATACAAGGCTCACACTTTGTAATTCAGGTCATAAATAAATGATGATTAGTCATTGTTAGAAGGGGTCAAGTGCACTCTATATTCCTAGTTTTCCATCCCCTTTTTCTCTTTATTTCAAATTGCCAATCTACAAATAAATTAATTCCCATCACTTAAGTGATGTAGGGTGCATTCCCACCCTTGGATCTAATTTTTTTAACCCTTAGATTTAGGTTTGTGCAAAGAAACCCTAGAAATCTCTATGGATCGCCATAATTTTATTTTACTTTTTTTGTTTATTTTCTTTTCTACACCCAAAGCCCTCATTTCTTTTGTTCTTTGTTTGCAGGTTAAAGGAGACAAGGAGGAGAAACCAAGCTATGGAGGCCATTACAAAGCCAAGGAGCTTAACTCAACAATTTTCTTGGCTCGGATCTTTGATGTATGGATTCTTGTCAAGGTCCGCTCCGATTTTGGGTTGTTTGGGTTGCCCCAAAACCCTAAAGCGCATGGATTTAATATAAATCTATATATATATATATCTATATGAGAAAATGGGTCTGGCCGTAGAAGGGCCGAGGAAGGGCCGCTTGCACAAGCCGCGCGGTGTAAAACATGGCCGATCTTTTTTTTTTGTTTAGTTTTTTTTCTTTGTATTTTGGTAGGGGACAGCAGTGTATATATGGGGGAAGGGCGCCGCCCCAACCCCACCCCATATACGAATATGGGTTGGGGTTGTCGGCGGCGCCTCCCCCAACCACTCTAAACCTAAACACAGCGCGGCTGCGCATGTGCCCGACCAAACACATTTTTTTTTTGTTTTTGTTTTTTTATATAAAAAAAACGTATTTAATAATCACCGTTTAAATTTGTATTATAATTCGTATTTACACACACACACACACACACACACACACACACACACACACACACACACACACACATATATATACACACACACACCCACACACATAGTTTGTAAAAAAATAAGTAAAAGAAAAAAAAATACGGTTTGTTAAAATATATTTTAACAATAACTCATCTTTTTTTTTTTTTTTATAAAATATTTTCATTATTGAGATTACTAAATATTTTTATTTTTTTCTTATCAATTTTTTTAAAAAAAAAAGAAAAACACATAGAAGGAGATATTGGTAAGTTAAAAATTTCCTTTCTATTTATCCTCTCTCTTCTTACGTTTTGATAGTTGTTGTTTGTAAGATAGAACCAAGTAATATTCATTTCTTTAAACAATGTTGGTATGATTTACAACAAGTCCCAATTAAGCAATTCTTATTACAATGCAATATTTAGACTACTTGTTACCCAATTTAAAAGTAATGGTGCTTCAAATTGCTATCTATCCACAAGAAGGAAAACTAGCTTTTACCACTCATTTCATTTGATTAAAACAATGAAATAAAAACAACATTTCACAAGAAAGTGTTTGCAACCATTTTCCTCATTAGTATATTCACCAATTTATCACAAGCTTCCTTGCACACAACCTTTCTTTATTATCCTACAATCCTTTTAATAATATACATCTTGCAAGTAAAATGAAGCATTCAACCATGTGACCTTTGATACAATATGGATTACAATGTCCTTTATTTTCAAGGAAAAACAAGATGATACAACTCTCTTTCTTCTACAAATTTACAACAAAATAAAATATAGAAGGTAAATGGAGAGAGTCTTCACAAGCTCCAAAGTGCTCTTCATCCATGCTCCAAGTTCCAAGTATTTCATTCACAACCAAGATAGGGGGAGAGGCAACACTCTCCTCCCAACCAAAACTCAATGGAGAAGAGAAGCAATCTCCTCCATTGACCCCCGAGCCCCAAACACAACACAATGAAAGGGTGGTCTCCAACTCAAGGCAACAATACATGCTTCCACAATACAATTTCTTCACAACATTCAAGTTAAAATAGAAGAACAAAGAGACACAAATAACACCAAACATTTCACAACAAGGCTTGCATCCAAGCCAACAAGAGAAGGAACTATGGGAATGTTTTTCCTTATGCCTCCCAATTGAGATGAGATGCCCATCCAAAACCCTCCACAATAAAACTCCATCCCCTATGACTCTTATGCCTCCCTCAAGTACCCCTTTTTCCTCCCATACTCTTATGCCTCCCTCCTCTTATGGCTCCCTCAAGAACAAGGTAAGAATGTAAACATTCTTACCCAAGATGGGCATCCCTCTCAAGCTCCCTCCACAATATCCTAATCTACTCTTATGCCTCCCTCATGAGTATTCCCATAGACCTCTCCTATACTACACAATAAGCATTCTATCCATTTTTCCACAATACACAAAAACAACATGCATTTTCTACAATTTTAAGCACAAAAGCAACAACAAAAGAAAGCACAAAGAGAGAAGTTTTCCTACCTCTCCATTGGAGAAGCCTAAACCAAGAAGCTTTTTCCAAGCTCCCTCCAAAGCAATCCAAGCATGCAAGTCCAAGCTCTTTCTTTTTTTTTTCTCCCAAATCTCTCCTCTCCCAAAATAACAAAAGAACTTTCAACAAAAAACTCCAACCCCCTCAACAAGAGAGGAAGTTTCAATAAATAGACAAGAGGAAGAGTGAGGGTGATGTGGCTCCTTGTAGGATGCCACATCACACATCCTCAAGACCACCTCCCTTTAGTCAACTCCATTCCCAAAACACCATAAATGGGTGGTTGCGTTGAATGAAAACTCTCTTCCACATCCATCCCTTCCCATGTGTCTAAAAGCACAAATAAATGCAAAATGAAGAAAAATGCACTCCAAAGTCATATTTCTCTTCCCAAAACAATAAATAACCCCTGTTTGGCTTCCCAACCCATAGATATGGTTGGTAAGGGGTTTTGGGAAGTGTGGGACAAGTTCAACTTATCCCACAAGTCCCCTAAAATTGCCCTAAATCCCAAATTCGAGTTTCAAAGGGTTTGGAGTGGTCAACACTCAAAACAAGCATTCAATACAAGAGGCCAACACAAGGCTCAAGGAGCCAACCATCAAAATTAATTACACCCACTTGACTTCCCTCCAAAACTTAAAAATTAAAACAAGATATTAAATTAATCTAAACATACTTAGCAAAAGTAATAAAAAAAAAACATCACAAATGAAATCACCTACTAAAGTAAATAAAAACAATTAAATAAAATTCTTAACCCCATGGTCACATTAGAACATTTCCCCCTCATGAAAATTTTCTCAACACATAAAAAAAAACAAAGGTAACACAATACAATTTACTAGTTGCCTTGACGACCAATTGTTGTAACCACCCGACATTCTGTTGTGTTTGGTTCCCAATCCCCCTCATGGTTGTGATCATGTTGTGTTTCCTGCAAAATACAAAATACCTCCTTCGGCCTTGCGGCCATGTCAAAATATCCAAAATAACCATATGCATGAAATTTATTAACATCTATACGTAATTCAATCAATCATATTTCTAGGCCTAAATCACAACTTAATTATGCATTTCATCATTATCCAAAATTATAGTAATGTAAATTCAACAACTACATTCTACTCATCATGGCGAAGAAATCAATGTTAGAACACATGCAATATATCCATATAAAAATAATATCGTATCAATAGTCGTCCATGAGTGTAGATCATCTCGAAAACAAAATCCAATCCTAATCCAAATGCATCTAGTCACAAAACATCATGCTAATCAACATAAGTATAAGTCATGTCCATATCCAAAGTCTCGCATAACTCAAAATGATAAACAACTAAGTGTCGTAGGGAAGTGGGCATTACATCCCCCTCCCTTAGACTAGACTTCCTCCTGGAAGTCACTGAAATAAGTGTGGAAACTAAGCTCGCAATGATGTAGCATCCTCCCAAGTAAGAAGCAGCCTCATCGCACTGTCCATTGGACCCGAACTCGATCAATCTTTCGCCGCGAAGGCCCTGTGGTCCTGCGATCTAAAATGCGCACGGGCTCCACCATTACTCGCACTGCAATGCAGTCCAATCTAGCACATGAGAAGGATCAGAAACATATCTCCTAAGCACAGAAACGTGAAATACATCATGGACGCGAGACAAGCTAGGTGGCAATGCTAGGCGATAGGCCAAGGGACCGAGGCGCTCCAAGATCTCGAAGGGACCCACAAACCTAGGAGCAAGCTTAGAACCTTTTCCATAACGGATAGGGCTCTTATGCGGTCTGACACGAAGAAACACCTTCGTGCCTACCTCAAAACTGCGATCACCCTATGTTGGTCTCGCATACTTCTTCTATCTATCCTCGTGCCTCCCGTAAATCTCTCCGTCCAATCGGGTAACTCTTTGCTCCATGTCCTGCAATAATGCTGGCCCAAGGGAAACCCCTGTCTCAATCCTATCCCAACTAAGAGGTGTCCCGCACTCTTTACCATATAATGCCCGAAAAGGAGCCATGCCTATAGAACTGGAAACTATTATGTAGGCAAACTCCACCAAAAAGCAGATACTCCTCCCATCTCGATTGGTGATCCATCACGTACATCCCGAGCATGTCCTCCAAAATTTGATTCACCCTCTCTGCCTGTCCATCTGTCTTGGGGTGATAAGTCGTGTTGAAATTAATCCTCGTCCCGAGGGCATACCGCATGGTGGTCCAAATGGGAAGTGTACAAAGGGTCGTGCGGTCATGAAATGATCTTCCGCGAATCCCATGTAACCCGACAATCTCATCAAGGTATACTCGTCTTCCGCACTAGCCTTGTAGGTAGTCTTCACTGGGAAAAATGAGCTACCTTCTCGCCAATTTATCCATCCATTGTGACCATGATGGCATCGTGGTGGTATCTCGACGTCGCAACCCAACAATGAAATCCATAGAAATGGTGTCCCACTTCCACTCTGGTATGGCGTGAGGATAGAGAAGGCCGGCTGGATGCTGATGCTCGGCCTTCACCCTCTGACACTCTAAACAATGGGATACAAAAGAAGCTATGTCTCTCCGAAGTCCTCTCCAAAAGTACAACTGTCTCAAGGTGGCGTGCATCTTCTTCACCCCGGGATGGGCTGAATACGGTGCACGATGAGCCTCTGTCAAAATGTCATGTCTCAAGCCTCCATCTCTAGGAACATATATCCGACCTCTGTGTCTGAGAAGACCATCTGCCTCTAGTGAAAATCCATCAAACCTCCCCTCAAGAGGTCTCTGAGACTCAATCTCTGCTTTGGCTGCAAGGTAGAAACTATCCTGAGGAAGCTGCTGCAAGATCCTACTCCGCAAATCTGTGCCCACTGAGGTGGCCATAGCCACATGTCTCCGTCTACTCAAGGCATCTGCAACCACATTCTCCTTCCCTTTCACATGCTCTATCTCCATGTCATACTCACAGAGTAACTCCATCCAATGCCGCTGACGAGCGTTGAGATTGGGCTGCGTGAAGAGGTGGCGAAGTCTCAAGTGATCAGTCCTGAGTGTAAATCTCCGGCCAAGGAGAAAATGTCTCCACCGCACTAAGGCATGTACTACTGCTGCAAGCTCAAGGTCATGGGTCGGATAATTGAGCTCATAATCTTTGAGTTTACGAGACTCAAAGGCAACTACTCTACCCTCCTGCATTAACACTCCTCCAAGTCCTGCCAAGGAAGCATCTGTGCAAACGAAAAACTCTCCATGAGGATCTGGCACTGCAAGGATAGGTGCTCTCGTAAGGCATTCCTTCAGTGTACTGAAGGCCTACTCACATCTATCTAACCATAAAAACTTCTTCCCTTTCCGCTGAAGAGAAGTGATGGGGTGTGCAATCCGGGAAAAATCTCGAACAAACCTCCCGTAGTATCGCTAGACCCATGAAACTACGCACCTCGGTCACACTAGTGGGTTTGGCCAATCCATGATGGCTCGAATCTTGGAAGGATTGATGCGATACCTTCCCGGAAATAACGTGGCCCAAATATCGCACCTCATGCCTTTGAAGAACGCACACTTCTCCAAGTTCCCGTAAAGGCGCTTCGCGAAGACACCGAAGAACCCGCGAAGGTGCTCTCATGCTCCTCACGAGTGCGTGAGTAAACTAGAATGTCATCAAGGAAGATGAGCACGGCGATCAAGGAAGGTCCTGAATACCCCATTCATCAAGCTCATAAACATCTGCGGGGCATTCGTCAAACCGAAAGGTACCACTATAAACTCGTAGTGGCCATATCTCGTGAGGAAAGTTGTCTTGTGAATATCTCGTCTCTCGCAATCCCGAAAGTGATGGTACCCTGACTTAAGATCTATCTTGGAGAAAATGGTAGCCCCCTTCATCTCGATCAAACAAATCAATGATCAATGGAAGGGGGTAACGATTCTTGATCGTTACCTTATTCAAATTGACGGTAATCAATGCACAACCGAAGAGATCCATCCTTCTTCTATACGAAGATAATGGTGCACCCCAAGGGGATACGCTAGGACGGATTAGGCCTTTCTCCAGAAGGCCCTCAAGCTGCAACTTGAGCTCACATAACTCAGGAGTAGTCATCCGATAGGGTGCTCGTGAGATAGGCTCTGTGCCTGGAACTAGATCTATATGGAATTCGATCTCACGTGGGGGAGGTAATCCCGTAGCTCCTCCCGAAACACATCGGCGAATCCGATAAGATGGGATGATCATCAAGGGAAGGTCCCCCTGACTCATCCTCTGATCTGTCACTAATTGAACAACATACAACTGGCAACCCCGTCGCACACTACTTACTTAAGGTGCATAGCGGAGATGGTGCGAATAGAAGCAGGTCTCTTAACCCCGATATCACTAACTCCGTCCCAAGATCATCAAAGCAAGCAATAGTCTTATGGTAATAAAGTCCACTCTAGCTCGTGGAGAAGACAACCAGTCCATACCCAAAATGATGCCATAAGATCCTAATGGAAGGATCCGAAGATCAGAAGTAGTGGTGAAGGGTCCCAAATCCACTACACACTCCTCGACTAAGGAGTCTACAAATCTTGGCCCGAAGCCATCTCAACGTCCCAACTACGGCCTCGCCGCTATCGCCGCCACCCTCTACAACACTCTACTAAGGATGGCGCAATGAATGAATCAGAAGAACGAGAATCAATAATATAGAGGTGGAAATACCACCAATACTACTGTCGTCTCAATCACAATGACTACGATGCTCACCTGGCGGTTCTCGACGCTGCGTAAATCCGATGACTCCGTGCCATATCTCCAAAGAGGGCTCGCCTGTCTTGTGGTCTTCACCCGCTAGGGTTATGTGGGCAATCTCTCCAAATATGTCCAACGACACCGCAACCATAACAGCTGCCTGGTCCTCTCCAGTGGGAAGCAGCTCCAGCTGGTACTCTAGATGACTGAGATGCCGATCTTGATGATCCGGCATGGATCGAATCGCTGACACGAGGTCTTCTTTGATGAGCTCCTCTACCGATCGAGCTCTCGGTGCCCTGTGTCCTGATGGGACCCCTAGGAGGAGGCCCCATACTACGTCCTCTCTGTGCATCAAATCTCTGAGGAGGTCGGTAAGGTGGGCGGGTCTGCTGCTGCTGCTGCTGCTGTGGTGGCCTAAATGAAACTTGCCCTGAACTCTGTCCACCCCGTGGAGGAGGAACTGACCCCTTCGACTCTTATCCGCATCTTGGATACGGCTCCGAACTCGTCTCAGCCTCACATTGTGTCTTCCCCGTGTCTCTCTCTGCAATATAGGCCTTCTCCACGGCCTCTGCTAATGTCTCGTAGGCGTGAATGCGCCCGCTGCGCCACCTAAATCTAAATTCGGGCCCGAGGATGAAACCGTGAATCCGTACCTTCTCATCCTGTATATAGCCAACGTATTATAATTCGTATTTTTGGAGTACATCATTTTTAAAAAAAAAATCGTAAATCGACTCTCTCTCGGCTCACATCGATCGACCTCGACGGAGGTCATGAAACTCGCCTATCCGCTACTTGAATAAACCTCCCGGGTAAATACTACTTCTTAAACGCTCCTCAAATAACTCCTGTGTAACTGCCTCTCGAGTCAACATGGAGCTTCGCTCCTCGGTCCTCCACCGGACTCCTGCTCCATCCCTCGGGAAGGTGAATCGCTACACGAGCCTTCGTGTTGCATTACTGAGTAAATGACAGAGCAAGCATCCGCTCAAGCTCACCAACCAGCCTCTGCCTCGAAAACCGCCTGTATCACCGGAATACCGAGAGGGTCGCAGCCTTCAGGATCTCCCGATATGGTCTCTGAGCTGATGTAGTACGAATCCTAGGTCTCTCTCGTATGCTCCTCCCTGCTTGTCTAGGGCTCAGAGACTGTCCCTATGTCCGAGATCTCGTCCCCATATCCCTCTCGTGGTGACTCTCGCCCTAACCGACTCTTCCATTTTTCAAGGCGCGGAAGTTTTCGCGCCTATGTGCTCTCGCTGTGTCGAGGGATGCTCGGGCCTCTCGCCGATGGCTCCGGACTACATCTAACATCTCCTCTCACAACATCAAGTCGTCCTCCCAAGGCTCTCTCTGCGATAGCGGCATTGACATCCCTGAGCGTCCCTGGAAGATCCGAGGTAGGAGATTGCTACGGCCTACTGCGGCGGTGGTATGTCTAGGTCTATATGAAGAGACCCCTCGCCCAATCCGCGCCTCCTGCATAGATCAAGGCGAGAGTTAGTTCGTTGTTCTAGGTCTTGTGTCAGTTTTCTAAATTTGTTGTTTTCTATAATTATCAACATTGTGGTTTTATATTTTAAAAGAATCAGCTCTGTACTAAGTTAAATGTTTTTGTTTCGTGTGTTCTGCGTGTGCCCAAGGGTCCAAGCTTCGAACCCCTGGCTCTGATACCAAAATGTAACACCCGTAGGAACTACTCGCATGAGGCCAAAAACAAAACAGGTTTAGAGAGAGAAAAATTATGAAATAATTTTTTTATTAGGTTCAAAGTTACAAGAGGACATCTCATGAGGCGTTGGAGAAGATTATCGATCTATTAAAATCACCTCATATTACAAATTTAACTACATCTTCGTTACTTTCCTCAACAAGGTCCTAGAGTTCTTGTTTAAGAAGTTTCATTAGCTTATCGAATGTGACCGTTAATCCCCACAGTTACAAAAAGAAAATAATTAAGGACCCTTAAAATGATTAAAACCCCTTTTCTTTTATTTAACACAACATTTTAATAATACAAGGCTCACACTTTGTAATCGTGAAGTGGTCATAAATAAATGATGATTAGTTCTTGTTAGAAGGGGTCAAGTGCACTCTATATTACTAGTTTTCCATCCCCTTTTTCTCTTTATTTCAAATTGCCAATCTACTGAATAAATTAATTCCCATCACTTAAGTGATGTAGGGTGCATTCCCACCCTTGGATCTAATTTTTTTTTTTAACCCTTAGATTTAGGTTTGCAAAGAAACCCTAGAAATCTCTATGGATTGCCATAATTTTATTTTACTCTTTTATTTATTTTCTTTCCTACACCCAAAGCCCTCATTTCTTTTGTTCTTTGTTTGCAGGTTAAAGGAGACAAGGAGGAGAAAACCAAGCTATGGAGGCCATTACAAAATGAAGTCCCAAGGAGCTTAACTCAACAATTTTCTTGGCTCGGATCTTTGATGTATGGATTCTTGTCAAGGTCTCGCTCATCCGATTTTGGGTTGTTTGGGTTGCCCAAAACCCTAAGGCGCGCGGATTTAATATAAATCTATATATATATCTATATGAGAAAATGGGTCTGTGGTCGTAGAAGGGCCGAGGGAGGGCTGCTTGCAGTACGCCAAAGAAACGCGGAATATACTTTGCGCAGATCATGCGGAGAATTTATGTAAAAACATGGCCGATCTTTTTTTTTGTTTAGTTTTTTTTGCTATTGTATTTTGGTAGGGGACAATGTATATATGGGGAAGGCGCGTCCCAACCCCGACCCCATATACGAATATGGGTTGGGGTTGGGGCGGCACCCCCCTCCTCCCCCAACCACTCTAAACCTAAACACAAAGCCGCAGCCTACGCACGAGCCCGACCAAACACATTTTTTTCTTTTTTTTTTCATTTTTTTTTATATAAAAAAAAACGTATTTAATAATCAACTTTGTTTAAATTTGTATTATAATTCGTATTTACATATATACGCTATATATATATATATATATATAGACACACACACACACACACACACCACAGTTTGTAAAAAAAAAGTAAAAGAAAAAAATACAGTTTGTTAAAATATATTTTAACAATAACTCATCTTATTTTTTTTTTTTTAAATATTTTCATTATTGAGATTACTAAAAATATATATATTTTTTTTTCTTATCAATTTTTTTAAAAAAATACACTAGAAGGAGATATTGGTAAGTTAAAAATTTCCTTTTTATTTATCCTCTCTTCTTACGTTTTGATAGTTATCTTTGCTTGTAAGATAGAACCAAGTAATATTCATTTCTTTAAACAATGTTGGTATGATTTACAACAAGTCCCAATTAAGCAATTTTTTATTACAAGGTAATATTTAGTCTACTTGTTAACCAAATTAAAATAATGGTGTTTCAAATTTCTATCTAACCACAAGAAGGAAAACTAGCTTTTACTACACATATCATTTGATTAAAACAATGAAATAAAAACAACATTTCACAAGAAAGTGTTTCAACCATTTTCCTCATTAGTATATTCACCAATTTATCACAAGCTTCCTTCAAAACTGCACACAACCTTTCTTTATTATCCTACAATCCTTTTAATAATATACATCTTTGCAAGTAAAATGAAGCATTCAACCATGTGACCTTTGCATCGGATGTTAACAATTGTGAAGCCACCGTAAGCTTATCCTAGAGTGCAAGCATCACTCTACCACAATATGGATTACAATATCCTTTATTTTCAAGGAAAAACAAGATGATACAACTCTCTTTCTTCTACAAATTTACAACAAAATAAAATATAGAAGGTAAATGGAGAGAGTCTTCACAAGCTCCAAAGTGCTCTTCATTCATGCTCCAAGTTCCAAGTAGTTCATTCACAACCAAGATAGGGGAGAGGCAACACTCTCCTCCCAACCAAAACTCAATGGAGAAGAGAAGCAATCTCCTCCATTGACCTTGCCGAGCCCCAAACACAACACAATGAAAGGGTGGTCTCCAACTCAAGGAAACAATACGTGCTTCCACAATACAATTTCTTCACAACATTCAAGTTAAAATAGAAGAACAAAGAGACACAAATAACACCAAACATTTCACAACAAGGCTTGCATCCAAGCCAACAAGAGAAGGAACTATGGGAATGTTTTCCTTATGCCTCCCAATTGAGATGAGATGCCCATCCAAAACCCTCCACAATAAAACTCCATCCCCTATGACTCTTATGTCTCCCTCAAGTACCCCTTTTTCCTCCCATACTCTTATGTCTCCCTCCTCTTATGGCTCCCTCAAGAACAAGGTAAGAATGTAAACATTCTTACCCAAGATGGGCATCCCTCTCAAGCTCCCTCCACAATATCCTAATCTACTCTTATGCCTCCCTCATGAGTATTCCCATAGACCTCTCCTATACTACACAATAAGCATTCTATCCATTTTTCCACAATACACAAAAACAACATGCATTTTCTACAATTTTAAGCACAAAAGCAATAACAAAAGAAAGCACAAAGAGAGAAGTTTTCCTACCTCTCCATTGGAGAAGCCTAAACCAAGAAGCTTTTTCCAAGCTCCCTCCAAAGCAATCCAAGCATGCAAGTCCAAGCTCTTTCTTTTTTTTTTCTCCCAAATCTCTCCTCTCCCAAAATAACAAAAGAACTTTAAAAAAAAACCTCCAACCCCCTCAACAAGAGAGGAAGTTTCAATAAATAGACAAAAGGAAGAGTGAGGGTGATGTGGCTCCTAGTTGGATGCCACATCACACATCCTCAAGACCACCTCCCTTTAGTCAACTCAAATCCCAAAACACCATAAATGGGTGGTTGGGTTGAATGACAACTCTCTTCCACATCCATCCCTTCCCATGTGTCTTAAGGCACAAATAAATGCAAAATGAAGAAAAGTGCACTCCAAAGTCATATTTCTCTTCCCAAAACAATAAATAACCCCCTTTTTGGCTTCCCAACCCATAGATATGGTTGGTAAGGGGTTTTGGAAGTGTGGGACAAGTTCAACTTATCCCACAAGTCCCCTAAAATTGCCCTAAATCCCAAATTCGAGTTTCAAGGGATTTGGAGTGGTCAACACTCAAAACAAGCATTCAATACATGAGGAACACAAGGCTCAAGGAGCCAACCATCAAAATTACTTACCCCCACTTGACTTCCCTCCAAAACTTAAAAAAATTAAAACAAGATATTAAATTAATCTAAACATACTTAGCAAAAAAGTAATAACAAAAAAACATCACAAATGAAATCACCTACTTAAAGTAAATAAAAACAATTAAATAAAATTCTTAACCCCATGGTCACATTAGAACATTTCCCCCTCATGAAAATTTTCTCAACACATAATAAAAAAACAAAGGTAACACAATACAATTTACTAGTTGCCTTGACGACCAATTGTCAGAACCAACCACATTCATTATATAGGCGCATTCTGTTGTGTTTGGTTCCCAATCCTCCCTCATGGTTGTGATCATGCATTTGTGTTTCTATGGGTTGCAAAATACAAAATACCTCCTTAGGCCTTGCGGCCATGTCAAAATATCTAAAATAACCATATGCATGAAATTTATTAACATCTATACGTAATTCAATCAATCATATTTCTAGGCCTAAATCACAACTTAATTATGCATTTCATCATTATCCAAAATTATAGTAATGTAAATTCAACAACTACATTCTACTCATCATGGTGAAGAAATCCAATGTTAGAACACATGCAATATATCCATATAAAAATAATATCGGTATCGATAGTGCCGTCCATGAGTCGATTGTAGATCATACACGAAAACAAAATCCAATCCTAATCCAAATGCATCTAGTCACAAAACATCATGCTAATCAACATAAGTATAAGTCATGTCCATATCCAAAGTCTGCATAACTCAAAATGATAAACAACTAAGTGTCGTAGGGAAGTGGGCATTACAGGGTTTGACACTTCATCTGTTTAGGTTGTAAATTTAACCCCTGCATTGCGACCTCCTTTACCCATAATATAAACGATGTAGAAACATGACATGCACAAATTCCAAGCCCACCGCCTAGATGCCCTACTCAAGTGACACCGATAGGTCCAAAATATTTTCAAATCTTCAAAAAAGTGTGTATTTAATATGATGGTTGAATATGGATCTGGTAAAGTGTATAAAAATTATATTTGTTGGACGGTGGAAGTTGGAATTAGAAGTTTGGAAACGAAAATTGGAAGTTGTGAGCCTAACTTCTAGATTTGATTCATCAACATTAATGTTGGTGTAAACCAAACAAGTACTTTGGAATGTGACAAATAAAGTGAAGTCGGTGATCCCTTGCGATCATGTTATGATAATCCCAAATTCCCAACTCTCAGTGGATATACCAAAGACATAAGATACATTAGACAAGACATTTAAGATATAAAATATATATACCTCTATATTTTGTAAAATGTTTGATTTTTTTAAGTCAACGTCAATGTGACAAGGTATATAAAAATTCGTCCTTCTATTGATATGATTGAGAATATAATCTACTTGTTTTTTACGGTTAAAAATCCGAAAAATATTTAAACGGGCATCAAATTTAACCCTTGTCAATCCTAACCCAAACGATATTTTAGGAGGTCAAATTTATTGTTTCAATTTTAAGAGAAGTTGGTTGATTCTTTCCTTATTTATAGTCATGCATTTCTTTTAATATTTTAAATTGGTTATATTGCATATTTAACACTTTTTTAATATATTGTAGATCTTACTATAACTGCCTTCTATTTAAACCTGAATTATACATACTTATGCAAGCACCTAAATTTAGTCTTTTAACACTATCGCAATATCAAATTGACCATATGTTGATACACACATACATACCTAGGAAAACCTATAACTATATTTGATTTTGCACACACTTTTCCTACCTTTTGGCAAATCTAAATTAATGCGGGGTCTTCCCAAGTTGAGTGAGCCGTGAGCAAGTTGAGATGTTAGGTTGCATCGGGTGCGCCGTGAGCAATTTAAGAAGCGAAATGGCTTTCCTCTTCGCTCGAGATGAACCCATCGACGTCACAGTTTGCAATATGGGAATGATGTTCTCCGCCAGTTTGCTCACCGTCTCCTCCCGATTCGCAGGCGCATCGCTTTTACACATGGCTGCCAACACTGTGATGGCATTCTCTTTTCCTTTCTCAGACCCCACTTTAACCACGTCAATCAATGCTGGAACCAGCGCTCTCCCGGACCGCATAATCTCCTCCAATCCTCCCTCAAATCCAGCCAGAACGGAAAGGAGGGCGAGAGCATCGGTTATTACACCCGCCTCACACTCCATGTTTACAACCAGATCCACCAGCACACCAACCGTACCGCCCTTCAAAACGGCGGCTTTGTTGTCGTTGTAAACCGAGAGGTTGAAAAGAGCGGTGGCGGCATCCTTTACCTCTGGAGTTGCCCTCTCGAAGAAGACTCACCAGCGCCGGAATGGCCGCATCCTTCGCGCCGATGACGATCTTGTAATTATCCACCAGAGACAGACTGAAGAGCGTGGCGGCGGCGTTCTCTCGAGCAACCATGCTGTCGCTTTCCTGCAACACTCCAACAATACCATCCACGGCGCCCGACGCCGCCATTATGAGAGCCTTGTTGTTGTCGTTGATTGACAGGTTCAGCAGCGCCGTCACAGCGTTTTCTTGAGCCTTGCCCTCTGAAGAAGGCGATAAGAGAGGGACCAGGAAAGGGATGGCCCCTGCCTCCGCTACGCACTTGCGATTCTCCGTCCCCCGCTTCGCCAGGAGCCGGAGCTCGTAAGCCGCCTGTGTCTGTATTTCGCGAGACCCCGTGGCGAGCTTTCCTACCAAGAAAGCGGCAGTCATTTTGACCGCGTCCTCGTCGGCGGCGGCGGCGGCCGAGGCGGCGCTGGTTGCCAGGTGAAAAGGTAGCTTATGACGGTCGCACCACTGGCTGACCAGGCTGCGTAGTGCGTAGTTGGGAATGAGGGCCGGGTGGCGCGGGAGCTTCTGGCCGCTGAGCGGGCAGGTGGAGTGACCGAATCCAGCCATCCGGAGATGGAGGCGCGGTCGTATGTGTGTCCGGAGTCCACAATCACGGGGTCCCTCATCAGATCCAGTGAGATCGGGCACTTCAACTCGTCCGGGATAGACATATAATGTTTATCTTTCGATCCCGAGCCGGCAGCATCGCGGAAGGTCGGGGAACACGGCACCAGTTCAGTACAGTCTTCCTCTTCCTCTCCCTCTTCCGATTCCTCCTCTGCGTCGAATAACACGGATTTGGCATACAGCATAAGGCCGATCAAGCTCCGTAATCTGTCCATGACATCAATTGCGGCACCCTTGTCGGCCTGTACTGCGATCTCGTCCCGCAGTTTGCTAATCTCGCCTCTACATTTGGAGAGGCTATCTAAACCCAGCTTTTGGAACAGTTCCTCAGGCTCGCCCTCTGGAGATCCTTCTCCTTGGCCTCTAACCGTGTCACGGCCTCCTCCAACTCACGTCGCAGGTTCGATTCCTCCTCGTCACGGTCAGGTTTGTAGCCGGCAGTGGCTCGAATCCTTACGAGGTCAACGTGCTCCCGCACCTCGTGCGAGACTGTCAAGAGCCCCAGTGGCAGCATCTCCAGCGCCCTGCCCATGTCTCGCGTGATCTCCTCTAACCCTCGCGAGACGGAGCAGCTCCCCATGAGGTCCCATGTGTAGCTGGTGGTCTTGTCCGCTAATATGACCTTGGTCTTGTGTATCACCACGAGGAGCTCTCTCAGACTCACAGTCGCTGAAGGAGGTATGATAACGTCTTTATCGTGGAGCTCTTGGAAGAGCACAGAGAGAATTCTTATTCTTCGAACGATGCGAGCGACATGCTCACTGTGAGTATGATGCCACAGTTTTGGCTTCTCTAAGGACTCCAATTCTTTGGAGGCGAGTAGCAAGGATCGAACCAGAGACGTAGACGAGGACGTGGATGGGTGATTATAGGTGGTTGCGATTTGGGGATTGGGAGGCAAAGTGTGGAGGAGAGGGAGCCTCAACAATCCATGTTTTGTTTCACTTTCCTTAGCCATTTGCTCTTGGTTATTATTATCGTTCCATAAGTAATTGGGCAGTGTAATATATGAGGGAGATGTTGAATGAAGTCAAGTGGATCAGTGCGAAAGAGTCATCATAAACATAAAAGACATGGTCATCGTTGTCGCACGAAAATGTAAACGAAAGAATCTTGTCAACAAACATGTGAGACAACTGTGTGTTGAAAATGACAACGCCGTGATCGATAATATTATGGCTAAAAAGAAATCTCACTTGCTCATCCAAAATTCATTTTTGTAATTTATTATTCACATTTGTTTTTTGGGTAACAAGAAAAGTCAAGCTTGGTTCAGCCTTTTAAAATTAATAAACTTTAACATAGGCCGTCAATTTATACTACGGATTAATTATGGTATTACTAATAATATTCTAATAATGTCATATAAGACTAAGTAGTTTATGAGATTAAAGATGTTTTCCACGGACTAAAGACTATACAAAGATAATGTTCTATCTTTTATAAATTTTTATATTTTTAAAGTTAATTTGTCTAGTCTACTTTTTTGGAAAAGGCGGCCAAGAAGTTGTCATCTGATAAGATGTTATTATAAAAGTGGAAATAAGAATGATTGTAGTTTTTAATATAAATTTTAATATTTGTTGAAATTAATTTGTCTACTTTATTTTTGGCCGAAAAAGTTGAGGTTTTCATTGAATTAGATATTATTATAAACTTGGACAAGTCAATGACTTAAAAGTTATTTTGTCTCTATGTGTAGATGTAGAAAGTGTTTTTCACTAATAATATAATTTAATTAATTATATCTAATTATTATTTTTGTTAATTCAAAGGAATTGAGGTCTAGTTGAGTAAACATGGTCCATGGAGTTGCAAAGCTCTAACACAAGGCAAGTCCCTCTATAACCTCTAAGTGAAGTATAGTGAACCACTCACCACCCCCATATATAAATCAAGAATTAAACCCACAACTTAAGCTATCAAAGTGATAGTCGAGACCAAGTGAGCTAATCTGGCAAAGTGTAACCACACCTAATTTTAATTGTGGAAAAATAGATCTAACACATTAAATCAATCCTAATTATGAAAATAAAGACAACTAAAAAGTATAATAATTGAAATGCTTGAAAAAGAATAAAGAATAAGGTTATTAGAATGATACACAATTTTTCTCAAATCTAGAGGTAACCATCAATAACATGTTGTAAAAACAAGTCCAAACAATAGGGTGAACTATACCCAAACAAATAAGAAAGAATTGAGCACCTTGCCAAGATTTTAATGGTTCTTAAGTTTCATAGCCATAAATGTAGTGGTATGGTTCTAGCAATTATAACAAACCACAAAGATATGACGAACTTGATCTTGTTTTTTTATGCAACAAAAACCTTGCTCGCTTTTCTAAATTTTATTGTGAGCCATTGGGAATTGACTCTCCTTCCTCTAAACCTTGATGATCCCATTACAGATTGAAAAATAGTAAAAATTAGGGGTGGATTTGGGGTATGTCTCAATTAGACTGTTTGGAAAACAAAGCACACAATGTAATTAAATAGGTAATGCGGATTTGGTGGTCTATCTTGTGGAGGCCATAAATTTTGATTCGAGAAATGAAACAAATCCTTTTTTGATGGAAAGCTCTTGAAAAGCTCTATCTTTGTGTTAAGTAGCTCATCAATCACTTACATCTTGTTTCGACAATTTTCAGAGACCAAAATTATCCATATAGGGCCCAAAAATTGGGTTTGAATTTTTTTCCTTTTTTAAAATTTCAAAATATTGTATCTTTGTAATTGTGAGTCAACTTGAGTTGCAACTCAAGAAATAAATTAGTTTAGGCGCGTGGTTAATGTGTGAAAGTTCGTAGGATCTAGAAAGCTAAATTTAAAACTTATTAAAAATAGCTATTGCTATAAATAGTAAGTTTTCTAAAGATAGTAAGTCTAGTCAAGTTTGGATTAGAAGTCAAGTTTAATTAGGAGTCTTTTGGAATTCAAATAAGAGGACATCTAATGTAATTGAAACAACAAAGAATAAGGAGAAAAATGGAGTTTTGTTTAAGAATTTCACTTTACCTATTATAATTTGGTTGTTGTTTATTTGGCCTCATCATTTGGTATCAAAGCATATGTTTAAGATACAATGACAAAAGGTTGAGGGGGTTATGCATAATTGCTTCAAAATCTACAACAATTTCAAAGGAAAGTAGAGGAGTTATTATGCATCCAAGGAGAAGGTGTGGAGGAGATGATACAAAAGAATATTTGAATTAAGAAGAAGAAACACATAATGAAGAAGGAGAAGAGAAGCCAAAACTATTTAAGAAAGGTTGATTTAAACTCTTGAAGGAAGGAATGATGGAATTGAGGTAGATGTTCTGAATATGATGAGATTTTATAACCATAGGAGTTAATAGGTGGTTAAATAACATGATTTTTTTTTTGGAATGGAATCCTATGACAAAAGAGAAGAAGGTCAAATTTGCATGCACAAATTTGAAGGGCCATGCAATGATATGGTGGGATCACTTGCAAAAGGAGTGACAATGAAAAGAAAAAGAGAAGATCAAGAGTTGGAGCAAGATGGAGAAGAAGCTACAGAAAAAGTTTTTACCTATGGATTATGCTCAAAATTTATACAAAATATTTCAAAATTTGAGGAAAAAATATTACAGTGTCCAAGATTATATTGATGAATTTTACAAGTGTCTATTTGAGTAGAGCATGATGAGACATAAGAGAAAATGGATGAAAGGTATGTAAATGGTTTGAAATTTTCTATTTAAGATTAAATAAATATGTTTAGGAAGAATAACATGGAAGACGCTTACTAATTAGCTTTGAAGCGCGTAAGAAAACCAGATTAGACTAGGTTTTAGGAGAATCAAGGACCAAAGAGAGGATAATCATTTCCAATAAGAGGACGAGGCGGGTATAATAACACAAGAGGAGAAACATATCGCAATCGAAAGAGAAAAACATGGAAGGTTTTCAGATTTAGCAAAGAGGAAGAGGGACTAAGAAAGGAGAGATTATGGAAATAATAATTATGGTAGTTGAAGAGGATGTGATGGCCCACGTACACCTTATGTTTGCTATAGGTGTGGTGAAGAAGGGCATATGACATTCAAATGTCCATAATACCACACACAAGAGAGGAAAATAGAGGATCATCCTAGAGTAAATTTAATATAGGATGATGTTGAAGAATAAGACAAAGAAGTTATGCTAGATGTGGAGAGAATCTCATGATGAGAAGAAAAATATTTCCCCAAGGAGAAAACACTCTCAAGGTGGTGAATCATGGTTGCAGACACATATTTTTCAAACAAGGTGCACATCTGGAGGAAAGGTATGTAACATTATCATTAATGGTGGAAGTTGTGAAAATATGGTTTCTAAAGAAATGGTAGATAAGTTAGGGTTGTAATGTGAAAAATATCCTTTTCCCTACAGGTCTCATGGTTTAAGAAAGGGAATGAAGTTACTGATAGATAAGAGATGTCTGATTAATTTTTCTATAGGAAATACTTATAAGGATGATATTTGGTGTGATGTCATTCCAATGGATGCATGTCATGTTTTATTGGGGAGACCATGGAAATTTGATAGAAAGGTAATTCATGATGGGGAAAAGAATACCCATAACTTTTGGAAAGATGGAGTAAAGGTGGTTTTGTTGCCACTTAAAGAAGAAAAATACATAGAGCATGTTGTCCACAAAATATTTTATCATAGAGATGAAGATGATAGGGTTTTGCTATGCATTAATGGTAAAGAAAGAAGATGCAGAGGTGGTACCCATACCAATTGAAGCAAAAAAGGTACTAGAAGAATTTTTAGATGTAATACTAGAAGAGTTACTAGATGGGTTGCCACCCAAGAGGGATATTCAACATCACATTGATTTGATTCTAGGATCATCCCTACCAAATCAAGTTGCATATAGGATGAGCCCAACATTACATGCAAAATTAAATAGACATGTATAAGAGAAAGTATGATCCCATGTGCAACTCCAACGCTATGAATCCCAAGAAAGATGGGATGTGGAGGATGTGTACATATAATAGAGATACAAAAAAAGTTACCCTCAAATAGACATTTCCTATACCCCACTTGGATGACATGATGGATGTGCTTGTAGGAGATTTTTTTCAAAATTTGATCTAAGGAGTGGATACTATCAAATACGGATCCGGGAAGGGGATGAATGGAAGACAACATTCAAAATCAGGTATGATCTATATGAGTGGTTAGTAATGTCATTCAAATTATCTAATGCACCCAATACATTTATGAGGATGGCGATTCAAGTTCTAAGAGATTACATTGGTAAGTTTGTGGTAATATATTTTGATGACATATTGATATTCATTATAACTAAAGAGGATAATTTATTGCATTTGAAGATGGTGTTATAAGTATTAAGGAAAGAGAAGTTATATGTGGGTAAGTGCACGAAGATGGGTAACAAAAAGTGGATAAAAATGCAAATTTGATAATAATGCGTACTTAGTTCTTAAAAATGCATTTGCATTTTCATTTGCAGTTGACTTGGGTATATGGGTAAAGGTATAAAGGTTTTAACAAATATATAAGGGGTAGGTTATGTGGAGTGATAGGAGTGAGGACGAGTAGTTATGGGGTAGATGAAGAATCCCCAAATTCAGATCATTTTCATTGTGTGTTTTTCAAAGTAATAATACATTTTTAGAGAAGCAACTTACTTTTTAAAGGTAACGAATGTAACATCCCCATTTTAAGATACCAGAACAAGGGAAAATTTATTTTTTATTTTTTTGATAACGTTCTCTGTTATGAATTATAAAAATTCAAACACACGTTCAAGTTTTAATAATTGTTCTCTGCCCAAACAACACAGTTTGGATCACACAATTTCTTTTAAAACGAATGTTCCCTGTTCGCATATTTACAATATGGAACACACATTCAATGCCATTCAATCTTATAACAGATTCTATATGCTGCTGTAAATGACTCGAGGAACTGCCGATCTTCCATTTTCATGGCTCGGAGTTTCAACGATCCTTCATTTCATGACTCGGCAACAACCGATCCTTCATGTTCGTTTATGCATAGTATATTATATATACCTGTTCTCATAACCGTTTCCGGTTATCGAAGTGATCCATTTAAGAAGCCTATCTGAATATCTGTTACTGATATTCATCTGACATCCTGCATCTTAAATTAAGTGATAAGGACAACGCAACCAACAATTGCGATACTTTGGCCAAAGATTTTCACATGCTTTGCATGATCATATTCCTGAATGTGATACACATCAATGAATACGTCCTTCACCTCACTTCACCTGTTATCTAGAATGGTCTTTCCTGGTTCCTACCAGTCCTCTTCGTTTAAGGTCAGTTTTAAACTTCCAATTCCAACTAGTAATATGAACGGGTATAGGAAGGCACTCTTGGTAACTAAAGATACGTAGACATACGGTGTCGTTTCCCCACGACTCCGTGTGTCTAGTTATCTTTAGTATTCCAGAGTCACTCCGTATACCTGATCATACCCTATCCCCTGCTAAGAGCTACACATTCAGCCTATGTATTCTTGATGTTTTAATTCGGGAGGGCATTGCAATATGTCAGCTGCAACATTGTGTCGTCATGAAGACCCCGTCTTCATGGAGACACCTTCACGTAGCCGGGTGTATGCCAATGTCCTGCTGCAATTCTCCCATCGAGAATACACACCCGCTCAAGTGATTTGGATACGATTTAATAATTAAAATCAACTTTCAGCATCCACGTTGATCCCTTGATCCTCATTTCCGTTACAGTTGTATAGGGCTAAGAGGGACTAAATCCGTCCATTATCTTGCTATGCATCTTCTCCTTCGTGTCGAAGGGCTGCATTTCCCTACTTGGTTCTCTTCTTAATCATTGGATTAAGCGGTCCGTACCGACGGACGTGATAAGTTTAACCTATTAAACTTAGCCAAGATTTTCTCAACTGCAACTAAATTCAGAATACTAACTTATTAGACGTCATTCATACGAGGTCTAAATTCCGAGAAATGTATTCATTTGTTCTCCTTAACGTCATATAGTTAAGGTCCATTAGTTATGGATATACTTATCCTATATCCTTTATTCTGAATTTAACCCACGAGATCATTAATGGAGATCGAAAGCGAAGTTCGATTACTCCGAAAGTTAATTGATATTCCTTAGCTCCTAAGCTAATCCTGAATACCTTTCGATTATGGAATCATATTCTTCCTAATCCTGTTTAATGTCAATTAAAAATTCATCTTTACCCAAGTATGAACTAATTGCATTTTCAACTTAAAAGTTGCATTTAGGTAAGAATAGATATCAGTTTCCATTTAACATCCATCCAAGGACAATTAAACAAATCCAAATCAAGAAATAACATTATATTTCCAATTTAGACAACAAATCAAACTGATATAATTATTAAAATAACACACATGTAATTGTATTCAACATTTCATGTCATAATCTGTACATTTGCCAATCCAACTGAATGGACAAGGTTTACATAAACATCAATACAACTCATAGATAGAAGAATATACTTTCTTCTTTTCACAATTCCTCGAAGAGGAATAAAAGCAACAATTACAATTCATCTTTCAACTAATCAAGAAGCATCAGAAAACAGCCATGTCTTCATTCTAATCAAATTCCATCTGCAAAATGATTTGCACGGGTCAGTTCAATGAACTGAGCATATTAAGCACTTATCCTTAAAATAAGGTGCTTCAACTAACTGTCTCAATAAAAGAACCCTGCTTTTATGAAACGACAAGTAAAACATCAATCACGAAATGGGCACAAAAGAAAGATCAGCATAACAACTGAGCTATCAAAATATCATCACAATCAGCCAAAGAACTGCTGTCCCGTTTCCACATAACCGTTACAAATCTTAATTCACAATATTTGCACAGTTAAAAATATAAATAGCTTACTGCTGATATAACACACTGTTATCTTTTCCACGCCTTTCAATAACAATAAATGCAAAGGATGAAACTAACTGAAATGTAAATCCATTACTTTCCTTTCAGTTCATGCATCCTATCTAAGCACTACAAAATTCATTATTCACGAATTACAGCTTTCCAATTGAATGAAAGAAGAAAAGGTTATTTTTCCAAGTCATTCATCCATATCTCTATTTCTTTCCACATGACTGTCCTAACAATGGAATCCGAACGAGAGACAAATCAAGATAACAGTTCAGAGTGAAACTTACAAAATCCATTCGGAATTCACTTTCCGGCAACAAGAATAATTTCATTTATAATCCGCTTTAAACGAAAACAAGGAAGAATTCATCATCCATTTTCATATTTCATTTGAATCAGGCTCATATGAAAATCCGAAACAGGTTAGTACAACCTTATGTTCATCCTAGATCAAACAGTATAAGGATGCAGACCATATATTTACCATACTAAAAGAAACCATATTTCTTTCACTGTAAGTTAAACAGATAAACAGTTATACGTTCATGCAGTCAATAAATCACATGATTTCCTAATCCTGTGAACGTATCCCATTCAAAATAACATATTATTCATTGTTGTTACCTACAGCAAGTCCAATAATCACATGAATATGAATTTCACCAAGTTAGAACAGCAGGCAGAAGAAGGATTCCCTTCCAATAAATGATTCTACCCAGTCCATTTTCCAAGTTCCTAATAGTATGCAGAACTCCAGAATGCAAAATCAGATGTCATTACCTTTAGCAAAGTAAACCGTACAGGGTGTCAATACATGAATCTAGTACAGTCAAGACAACCCACACAGCAAGACTAACTTTCTATGCATTTATTCTTTGTACAGCAATCCAAGATTAAGTCATAATCACCAAAACAATTCGATCTTAAAGGACCGATCAGCATTAATAAACACAACTAATCATCATACCTTCCTAGCAAGAAACAATATATTTCTCTATGAGTTCAGAAGGAAAAACTATTCCTTTTCCAACTCTCACGAACATTCATATAAAATTCTAATGCCCATTCCTTTAAAATACAAGATGCCATTTCCTCATAATCCCGAAACAGCAGAAGGAAGAGAAAAGTCTTATCTCTTTTAAGCAAGAAAGGAAAGAACAGCCAAAAACGTGTTATCTTTTCTTTCCCCAAGGCAATTCGTATGCTCATACAAAAAAAAACAATGTTGTATTCATCATAATCAACACAAGAGAGAGAAAGAAACTATTTCCTTTTCAAAAGAAGTTTCAGTATAGAAACGACCTTAAGCAACTCGTACATCCTGTACCATTATATCACGAAAGCCCATATAACAAAGATCATTCACACAGTAGTGAAAACAACCCACACTGTCTACCAGCTCCTTATGTAATACTTAAACAGTGAAGTAATCATTCCTTAGAATTCGAAAGGAAATGCCATGCCTTTAAATCCCGAAACAGCAGATAGTAAACAAACAAAAGATCTTATTTCCTCAATGAAACTTTAGCACAGAAACGACATCAAGCCGCGCACACAACCTTCACCATCTTATCACCAAAGTTCATGTGACAAAAGACAATCATACAACAATAAGATGACCAACACTACCTGTACAGTTCCTTATCATCATTTTTTTTTTTAAGAAAACCAGTTCGAAACTCCGTCTAACGTCAACAACCAACACAGCATGGAGGTATTCCATTCAAAGAAGTGCAAGACAGATAAACACAGCAACAGGGAAATGATTTTCCTATCATTTCCAAAAATGACAGCAAGGGTCGACGAACCCAAGTCATAGCAACACTTCACAACTGTATTCTACTTCCATTTACATGCAAGGACAGTTCCCAACACAACAGCAAAGAAACGATTACATATAAGGAAACGATTACACAGTCTATTCCAATTTCAAACAACACGATCAGAGAAAGAGAATACTTATTTCAAACCACCATACTGTCACAACCGATACAGTAATTCATTTCCAACTCGATTCGTGCAAAAACAAATCAAGACCGAGCAACCAGAAACGATTCATCATATCATTTTCCAAAAAAGAAGCAAGAATCGACGAAACCCAATTCAAATCGACTCGACAACAGTCACAAAATCAAAACCCAAGAGCAGGGTTGTTTTAATGAGACACTTAAACAAAGCAAGAATTTTTAAAGAGAAGGGCTTAACATGCCTGTAATCTTTTTTTTCCAGAACTCGAAGAAAGCTTCGTTTGTCACGCGTTATTTCCTTCCACGGTGACAGCACAAACTTCCCAGCACTCCTTTCTTCTTCAGGCTTAGCAACAGCCTTAAAAATCTCCAAGAACAGTGTCAAATTCTAAGAGCTGGTTCGACTGAACCAGGCCAGAAAAACCAAATGCAGAGCAACTTTGCAAAGGCTCGAATCGACCAAATGAAAAACAAAATTTCCTCATACACTTTCCAAGGCGAACTGGTCGCGAGGACCAAGAACAATCAATGCAATTAAGGCTCTGCCTTTTCCTAGCTTCCCACGCCACCGCCAACTTGAGTTGGCGAACTCAATTTTCAAATTTCCCATGCAAAACCGAATTTGGCTCTATCTCCAAATAGATGCCTCCATTTCTTACCTGCCCCGCCAAAACTGGCGCTGTCCACGTATGGACTTTTTATTAAATGCCAATGAATGCCCTTCCCTCATCCTTATCCTCTCCTTCCAAGGGTCTGCGCGCCCCTTTTGATTAGGATTAGTTTAGGTTGCATATAGTGTTCAACCTAGGTCTTAGTTTAGCCTTAGGTTATTAGAACTTAGGTTTATTTTTCCCCTTTTTTTTTTGAATTTAAAAATCCACTTAGGATAGTAGTGTAGGATGCATGTTAGGACTTAGGATTAGTTTAGGTTTTTAATTCCTACTAACCACTAACACCAAACAACCTCCATCCTACCTTCCTACAGACATTCACATCAATGCAGAGCAGGACGTTCCGTCCTTTGGATCACGTGTCGAGGCCACCCGTGTCCAGGCATTTCTTGCCTCACGAGGTTCCAAGTTCGACAGTACAGGGCTCAAGAATCGAACCCCTGTCGTTGGCATTTACGTGCCAGCTGCTCATACCTGCGATCAGGCGCTGCACGTTCATGACAACCTCGGGTTCGGTTCAAGAGTAAATCAATACAGAAATCACCAGAAGCCCTCAGCATACTTGGATCAATGAAATTGATTCAAGGTGTGCTGTCAATCAGTAACGAGAGTATAGCAAGTATACGACAATTTGTCGTCACATTAACAAACACACAAGTACAATAACTGCTGTCCTATACAATAGATCACAGCATGCAAGAATCCAAGTCAGCAACACATTCTTTTAAGATCAGAGTTTATCTTAACATGTTTGCCTTCATTCCAGCAGTTATAACAGTATGTAAAACATTCACCAAGATAACATACAAAATCAGAGCGTTACAACGAAACTATAATAACTCTCAATAGCTATAACATCCCTCATAACATTATTACTATGGTATTTTTTTCATTTGATTTGATTTTTTTGGAGGATCGAATTCATAAATATTAATAAATTTAACTCATAATATTTCAACCACACATGACCCTTCACATTACTATACAAAATTCGATTAGTGTGACAAATGTATATAGAAAAGAAAGGAAGAAGAACATTAAATTATTAATATTGAGGTTTTTAATTTTCAAGTCCAATAGGAATATCATCAAGGTTATATGTGGAAATAAATCAAATAATATGAAAATGAAAGATATTGAATCCAAGAGGTGGAAATAAAAATTATACTAAAAATTTCAAAGGAAAAATGGGTAGTTTGGATATATACTAAAATAACACGTATTTTATAGTTAAAAACTTTATATTAGGAGGGGGTATCATTAAACAAATATTTTATATGTATATTTGAAAATATAGATATTGTTTATTATCCTATGGACATGCGTGATAGGCCATAAGTTTACATAGTAAATTCCCTTGACATTTCCCCTTATGATTGCTTGTGCATCACCTCAATCACTTCTATCTAGCTTATTCACACATTGGATTGTTTCTAGTTTTATTATGAATCTTAGTGTACATGTACCTTTATAGACACCTCTCCATTTTTAGTTCCTTATATTTTGACCCCTAGGTTAGGTTTGGTACACATGGATAAATTTGATACCAAACTTGTCCACCCCGATTGGAAATATTTTTTTATTTACAATAGTCAATTTTTGAATCGGGAACTTTCATCAAGCTATCCTAACATGATTTTAGATTGATTTGCACAAAAATTAAATGTAAAAGTCTTATATATAAACAAATACTCTTTTAGGTCCTTTATAATCTAATACATACTCGGACACCTTAAAGATATCATTACACACAAATGTTGTACACCTCTTAAATCTTCCAAGAGTAAATTCTATGAGTTGAATTCGAATTTGAAGTACATCCAAATATAATTTGCATGGTGGCAAGTGTCTAATGCCAAGAGAAGGATCATATTTCTTGCATATTGATTTCATAGTTACATCGATTGAGCATATAAGATCACAAGTGGAGTACAAAAATTTCACTCGCATGGGGAGAACTACATGAGCATTGATTCTTCTAATATGCAATTAAATAATTTTACATAGTTGAGTGTGGGAGGACTATTCAATATTATAATAGGAATTATCTTCATATATTGTTTGAGTGATTCATAGTGCTTGAGACAAGGAGAAGTGAATTACTGAGCATCACATCACATCACATAAATTATGATCTAGATTTTAATAGAGTAGAGAATATGAATGCACACTAGGAAAAGTGAAAGGGTTTATCCAAAAAGGATATACATTCGAGTTGATATTGACCCAAATGATATTTTAGGAGGTCAAATTTACTCGATTCTATAAATAGATTCTTTTGATCATGTTCCCATATTTATAGTTTCTAGCTCGGTCAAATATTTAACAGAACTAGGTTGGTGTATCCACGAAGTCACTCACTTTCTATATACATCACACCTCTATGTATGTAATTATATGTATGATTCGTAAGTAATAAAACTAGACATTAACAACACTTGTTTTTCTTTTACATTACTTTATCCCTTTTGACACTTTTGACATTTATTTTTCTTGAATGATCACTTTACTTGTAGACATTGGACAACATATGACCCAACTTTGTATTTTCTGTTATATCCTCTGAGCATCCCAGATAGTACCACCGATTAGGGACATGAGCGTTCAGTGCTCGCCCCCTTTAGGTGATTTTGTTCGTTTCCCTCCTTTTCTCGTTTGAAATGCCACATAATTTTTTATCTTTTTAAAAAGTACTACTTATCACTTTGGGCCACTTTTTGGTTGTTAATGACAAAATTTAAACAAGGAAATCATATATATGAATTATTCACTATAATTAAGGGATGGAAAACTTTGTGGCTAATACTTACTATCTACTACTTGGGAAAAAAGAAATATTCAAGGACTGCATTTGGGCTACATTATTCATTGCATAAGATGGGCTATTTATGAATTTCATCTCACACATTCATCTTGGGGGAAAAGTAGTTATAGCTCACTATCTTGGTGCGATTGACACAAGGGAAACCTAGCTTCAAGGGACACAATTCAATCACATACACACTAGAACTACATAGATTTTGAAATGTAGTGCAATGCTCGGTGACAATCACATTGGGGTAACCTCGAGGTCATTCCGACTCAAACATATGCATTATTTGTTTCATCTAATGTTTGTTTGAGCTTTGTGTAGGTAGCTAGAGTTCATTTTATAGGTTCAGGTGTGATAGTGAAATCCTACAACGAAGTAGGTGTGAAAAATAGTGAAAGGAAGAAACAAGTTCAGACCTTGAAAAGATGACAAATAGAGCCACTTTTGTCGAACACTAACACCCAATTCAAACACTAGTGCTCGGGTGGTCCTGTCCTCATATGGGAGGCCCCTGTTTGAAGAGGTTACGGATCCCAATTTCTCAAATAGAGCATACACAAGTTTTATCCATCCTTCTTAGTCCGTTTCCCAACACAAAATCAACTCAAATCTCCTGATACAAGCTAAATAATTCTTATCTCACTATTGCTTACACTTGTTTGTTTCTTGCATAATATATCTTTCTTATTATTGTTATATTCATTTGATCTTAGTCTTCTAATAACAAATAAAATTTATTTAAATCATTTGGTGAACTAGATCCTTGCATGCCCATTATTCGGATCTATTCTTCTCCAAACACAAACCCTAGTTGAATTAGGGTTTATATATGCATATTATTTTCATATTCACACTTGATTTTCATCTATTATCTTCAATAACTTTGATCTGCAAAAATTTTCCTAGGGTTTCATGATTGGTCCTACCCTTTGGGTCACTTTCTAGGGCTCCTAATTTTCAAATCATTATTGTTTCATATCTTGAGCATAACGACTCTATTTTCAAATTCCTTTGAGGTTATTTTTAATTTTTACATATGTAACAAAAACCTCTTTTTGTTTTCCCTAATTTTTTACAAAATTTTCAGAAATTCAAAATTACACTTTTTGGTAATCAAGGCATAATTAAAAAAATACACACTTTTGATAAAATCCATATGAGATATTTTTATTTTACATCATTAGATTAAAAAAAATCCTCTTTTTCTTTTGTAAAATTCAAATTATATTTTAAGATATGGTCATTTTATTCATTTGACGACAATCACTTTTTTATCAACATCACTTTAAATACAAATCTATCTATTTGTTTAGCTTGCTTAGTGTAAAATTTTCGATGACCTACTATATAATTGATGAAAATGCTTCCCCATTCTATATTCAAGTTCAAATTTAGTAATGTGCTTCTTAAGTGTTCTTTAGTTGATAATGGATTTGGTCTTAATATATGCAACATTTCCTTTCTCCATCAAATAGGATTTTCTGTTGTTATCTAACTCCATCTACTCTATGTATCCATGGATTTTGATAACACACCTAAGAAAGTGTTGGGAGAAATCACTCTACCCATTACTGTAGGCCCTTGCACTCTTAATGTTCTATTTCATGTTATGCCTCATAATCTTAATTATAATATCCTTCTAGGTCATCCTTGGTTACATATTATGCATGCATGCAACTCTTTCTACCCATGCCATAACACACAATTCCCTTGCCACACCTTCTTCCATGGATAACACTACAATAGATTCCACACCTCATGTTGCTACTCTTTGTGATATCCCTCTCATACATGATGATGAAGTTACTACTTACATTGCACATCATTCTTCTCCTATGATGGACTATAGTGCTATTGATTTACATGATGAAATTTCTATTGGCACCCATGATACTCCTCCCACTATGTCTCATTCTCATCCACATGATGCTCGATCCCTAATGCATATTGTTGCACACTTACCTATATCTAGAAATTTGTTCCCCTATGATGGTTGCTACATCTACAATACCTAAGGTGTTGGGAGACACTCATTTACCCTTCAAAATGTCACCATGACCATGGATTTAAAATTTGTTACTTGGAAAAAACTTTATGCACTTCTAATGATCATATGCTTACTAATTCCAATGTTACATCACTCTCTACACCTTCCTCATCACAAGTTAGAACACAATGTGCTGATTTGATAATGATTCATAATGCTCTCACTTTCCAAGCTTCTATGCATGACTCATTTACTATGGCTACACCTCATCTTGTTACATCCATGGGGGAAATCAATTCCCCTCTTTCCACATTTATGTCTATGGTCATAGGGCTAGTTCATACAACTTTAATGCTTCCAATCTTCCCAAATTGCACCTATTTCTTATGATGAGTCTTGTGTCTCTCCTCCATTATTTGTGGTTGATATTGATGAGCCTCATAACACTATATATGTTACACATATCTTGACTCACACATTGATCCTTATGTTTGCACTTACTTTTTCCACTATTGCCAATAAGCCCAATGTTTCACCTATTCTAGTTTCTCCTAATGGACACAATCTTATTGTTTATACACTTCCTACTCATGCAATTGGGATCTTGAACTCTATAGGATTTTCCCTCACTATGTTGACAATGTTCTTTGGTAGCTCTTGTGTTATCACACCCCATCCCCCTACCCGATGACGCACTCTTGTTCTAGGTTCAAACATGACTGTTTGAGGGTGCAATTACCTACATGGACCTCACTTGCACACATACAATGGGGGAAACCTTTCTCCCCTCCTTAGATATTCTATTTCATGTTCACATATTTGCAAAAATTCAAAAACATTAGCCTAGATCTTGATTGGATGTATCCTTGTTTGCTCATACTATTCTATGTTGCACATTGCTTATCATGTTACTTGATTCATAGTATGCTCTATCATTTTTCCATACACACATGCATTCACATGGTACTTTTTGAGGTGAATGCAAATCACTTACATGTTTCTACATGATGTATGATACTTGGCACTATTCCTTACCAGTCCCCAGGGATCTCCTGGGGCATCTACCTTTACTATTTCTCTATATTCAAGTTATATCATGGCAATATATCTACTACTTTCATTCCTATTTTTAGTTGTATACATTGTGGCATACTATCATTTTTTCTAACATGCTAATGGGTGCTTCATGTGTAACATTTGTCTTGCAAGTACTTCCAACCATGGTTATCTGATTTGCTTATATATTCTTTTATCTTGTGTCTTGATTTTCATTGTTTGTGGGTTATGCCCTATGCTTGATTGTGTGTGTTTGATTCTATAGCCTTGATGGCTTTGAGTGTCTTATGACATCTTGAGTGGTGTCCTATGTTTTCAACCAACCTACTCACCGTGTTTTTCCATTTTATTGTGTGTTTTGACTAGTTTTTATTGCATCATACCATGCTTGTTTGTGACTAACACTTTTGGCTAGCCTTTTTCATTATTTTGCATACATGTCATGGTTATTACCATGTGTATTCCATATTCCTCCTTATAGGAGTTCTATTTTAGATATGTGCACATCAGTTTCAACTTTCCTTGTTTGGGTTGCACTCACTTTGGTTCATCTCACACACCCCAAATGAGTGGGGGAAATCATCGAGTGACTATTTCACCCTCTCAACAGATTCCGAGATTAGACACACATAATGGTACACAAAAAAATCAGAATAAACAAGAGATAAGAAACATGTTCAAAATCAAACTTGAGCTAAAATAAGTGCAGGGACAAAAATTCCCAATATAGGAAAAAATGGTGGGCGCTAGTGTCCCACCTGGGTGGTTATGTCCTGGGGGTAGATACATGTACATTACAGGATCAAAATATTTCCAGTGACAATATTTTCTAATTTCCAGCATCACATACTCATTAGTTACAGGTTATTATTAGGAACAACAAGAAAAAATCAATGGTGAGTTACACACTTTGAGCAAGGGAACTAATTACTTTAATTTCTCATGATCATCCGTGACCAATTTCTATTGAGTTTATGACCATTGTAGTGACACTTATCGATGGGGAAGTGTTAATGGTTGGAGGCAAAATCCTACAACTCTCTCAATACTCTTCCTTGGTGATGAGACGCCTAAATGGGTTTAGGGAAAAAGATGCTTAAATCCTTAATTTGGCGACAAGATGCCTAAATCCTCAGTTTGGTGACATGACACTTAAATACTCTATTTGTGACAAGGTGCATAAATCCTTAGTACTATTCCAACCATCTCTCAAGGAATAAACATACATAAACAAAATTCTATCTCTTCTCTCACGACACACATGTGTACTTCTATCCTTGATTCACTTATTTTTCAATAAACATTTCTATTTTCACATTTACTAAGTTAAAGTTCAATTTCATTTATCATGAGCATTGACTACACTTATCTTATTTTGTAGGTTCGACCTTACTCTAACAAAAGGCAACACACAAATGGAACAAGAACAATCTTAAGCACAAAATGCTCCGGAAAAGGCAATATCCAAGGAACAAATGCATACATCATTTCTACTACAAACATAAGGTCACCCCTAGATCCTTATCATTAATTCCATGATACACATTTATAATCTCCATTTGACATGATATCAAGTACAATCCTCATTTCGACACGCTATTGGTTACAACTCCCTTTGACTCTCCACAAGGTACACTTTTCTTATCTACTTTATGCTACCAAATATTCATTCACCAGCATAAAGTGGGGCAAATGTAGTCATGAAATCACACTCTTTCTATTACATCATGCCTCTAAGTATGTCATTATATACATGATTCTTAAGTAAGAAAACTAGACATTAACAACACTTGTTTTGATTTTACATTACTTTATCCCTTTTGATACTTTTGACATTTGCTTTTCTCGAATGATCACTTTACTTTTGACATTAGACAACATATGACCCAACTCTATATTTTTTGTTATATCCTTCGAGGATCCCGACATTACCGCCCATTAGGGACAGGAGCGCCTAGGCGCTATTATCCCCTTTGGGAACTTCTATCCTTTTCCCTCCTTTTCTCAAGTTTGAAATGCCATGTTGTTTGTTATCTTTTCCAAATTATTTTATCACTTTTGGTCAAATTTTTGGTTATTAATGAAAAATTCAAACACATGAATCATATACACACACATGACTTATTCACTATTATTGGGGGTTGGACTACTTTGGGGCTAATACTTACTATCTACTACTTGGGTGAATAACAATATTCGAGGACTACATTTGGGATGCATTATTCACTGCATAGGAGGATCTATTTCTGAATTCCATCTTACACATTCATCTTGGGGAAAAATAGGTTTAAATCACTTTCTTGGTGTGACTGGCACAAGGGTAACCTAGCTTCAAGGGACATAATTCAATCACACACACACTAGAACTACATAAAGTTTGAAATGTAGTGCAACACTCGGTGAAAATCACATTGGGGTGACCGCCGAGGTTAGTCCGACTTAAACATATGCATTATTTGTTTCATCTAATATTTTTTTGAGCTTTGTGCAGGTAGCTAGGGTTTGTTTTGCAGGTTCATGTGTGATAGTGAAAGCCTACAACGAAGTAGGTACGGGAGCGAGTGAAAGGAAGAAGCTAAGTTCAAACCTTGAAAATATCATAAGCAGAGTCTGTTGCCAAGACACAAGCACCCAATTCAAACACTAGCACCCATGCAATCTTGTCCTCATATGGGTGGTCATGTCTGAAGAGGTTCTAGATCCCAGTTTCTTGGACAGAGCATACGCAGATTCAGATCTAGCCTTCTCAACCTATTTCCCGGCCTAGGATCAACCCAGATCTCCTCCCCAACACCACTTTTACACATGACTACCAACACCTGCAATGACATCATCATTTCCTATCTCAGACCTCACTTTAACCAAATCAATCAATGCAAGATTGAGTGCTTTATCGTGCTCGAGAATGGAAAGAAGGGTGAGAACATCAACTCTTATGCTCTAATTCCACTCCTTTTTAACAAACCAGATCCACCAACACACCAACTCTATCGCCCTTCGAAATAGTGGCCTTGTTTCCGTCGTACAACGAGAGGTTGAAAAGAGCGACGACGACATCATTTTACCTCTTGATTTGACTTATCAAAGGAGACTCACCAGCGCCGGAATGGACACATACTTAACGCCAATGGTGATGTAGTACTTGTAATCATACACCAGATACATATTGAAAAGCGTGGTGGAGGTGTTCTCTGCAACAACCATATTACTGCCGCCATTATCAGAGCCTTGTTATTGTCGTTGATTGATAGGTGCGTTAACCAGCATGCACAAAGTGATTCCCGAACAGAAATGACAAAGAAATTCAGGTACCCGTCGAAACTACACATTTTAAATAACACCAGAGTCTATTTACATTCATATCATTCTCACAGGCGGGTCGATTAAGATGCCGTAGTCGAATTTTGGAGGTTCCAGAGTCGAGTCCCGGCAGCAAAAAGTGGTTACGCTCAGCTGTTCAGCAATGCCGTCACAATGTTTTCTTGAGCATTACAGTCTGAAGAAGGATCCTCATTAGATACAGCGAGATCTAGCACAATTCGTCTGTGATAGACAGAGAAAGATTATCTTCGTCCCCGAGCCGACAACATTGTGGAAGGTTGGGGAACACAACATCAGGTCACAGTCTTCTTATTCCTCTTCTGATTCCCCTTCACCTCAAATAAGATGGATTTGGCATAGAGCACAAGGCTGATTAAGATTCGTAATTAAGATTCGTAATCTATGCATGACATTAATTGCTAGTGCAATGTTATTATTGTTGTTCATTCCATATTCCACATTCCCCTACTAACAATTGCACAATGGATGCAAAATGTAAAGTTATTTTGAAAATGTTTGTTGATGTTATATACTTTATTTAACACTGCACATTTCACACGGTGCGCCTTGTTATAATGCCATCCTATGTCTACAATTTCTTTTAGATATTTTCCGGGGTCCTTAGTCTTAAAGTTCTCCCTTGGTTGCTTTGGTTATAAGACAGTTATGCACTTTTTCTCACCAACCTCTTATATCATGGTCATAGAGTTTCCTATTTAGGAGCGCCCTTTCCACTATTGAGTGAAACATATGAAGAATTTTCTTAAGAAAGAAGAAAATTTAATGAATATTCCATACATTTTTGACGAATGCAATGGTAGGTTAGATTTTCATTATCCCACAATATATTTATGTTCCTGTTTGTAGGAGAAGTTCCTCACATGGTGTAGTTAAAGGTGAAGGAGAATGAAGTGCATCTCCATTCCTTGATCAATGGGCACATCCTAGAATTTTACGCCAAACTTTGTGCCTATGTA
The DNA here is from genome assembly GCA_018340775.1 of Taxus wallichiana var. yunnanensis. Classification (NCBI taxonomy): domain Eukaryota; kingdom Viridiplantae; phylum Streptophyta; class Pinopsida; order Cupressales; family Taxaceae; genus Taxus; species Taxus wallichiana. Next base: position 759,182,249 of record CM031237.1, read on the forward strand.
TTCCCTAAACGCTTGAGCACCCGCACATTAATAATACACAAATACAAACATATTAAACTTTATCATGATCAACAATCAAATATTGCAGCTCTTGTACCAATCTTGAAGATAAACTTGGTTGTAGAGTGGTAGTCAACACATACATGAGGATTCTCGATAAATCCAATAGTTTCCTCCGGGGGCATGTTTAACAATCCAAACACAACTACTACCTTCTCTCTATCGGGGTAGAGGAATGATTATTTTTCCTCTTTGTCCATGTCACTCAATAAATGTCCCTGAATTAAAAAAAAATTGTTGTATTTCCCATTTTCTACCTATCATTCCATCATATCGGGTTTTATTGGAATTTTAGGGATAAATTCTAGAGATTTCTCAAATATTCTTTGATTTATATGCATACTTTGTTCCAAAGCTCCCAATTGTGAACACCATAATGAGCATATTAGGGAATCATCATGGTCCATGATACCTCATTTGAATTATGTATTTTGTTAAACAATTGGTGTACCTTTGAATGCTTCTAGATTTTAAATACATGTTTTTTAATGCATTCACAACTACAACATCCGACTACAAAAAGATTTCAATAAGCCACTACTATCATATTCCACAAGAACATATTTAGGCACAATATTTCTTTTAAACACTTTGCAAGTGTATAGAAAACTTATAGGTATAATTCAATTTCATAAATTATTTGATGGATTTGTATACTTTGTTCCAAAGCTCCCATTTTTTAGCACCATTATGAGCATATCGGGTAATCATCACGGTCCATGACACCTCATTTAAATTATGCATTTCGTTAAATAATTGTTGTGCCTTCTCGAATGTTTCCATATTTTGAATACATGTTTTTAAGGACATTTACAACTACAACATATGACAACAAAAGGATATCATTTAGTTTTTGATGGATTTTCATCTCTTGTCCCAATGCTCCCCATTTGGCACAATCTAAAAGAAATTCAATAAAACCATTTTGTGCATGTTCCACAGAATTGCAATCCATGAGACTACATTTCCTATAGGCATTTATTCGAACAATTCACATGCCCTATGCACGCTTCCACATTTTACATACATAAACCATTAGTTGTTGCATTTATAAAAATGCAAAGGCTAGCTTTGTTGGGTGGTCGGGCAATGCCCTAAAAGATTAAATTTCCAATATAAATTCCTTTTTAGGATCCAAAATATAATTTGAAATAACATTTGTATCATGATTGAAGACTCCATTAAACTTGGCAATGGTTATAATCGCTCCAACTTCAATAAAATCATTTTGTGCATATCTTGCAATCATAACAATCCTTGAGATCTCATTTCCTCTAGTCATTTAGCCAAATAGTTCACATGCCCCGTGCATGCTTCCACATTTTGCAATCATATCTCCCATGGAAACCGCTAACTACATCGTTGAAAGTCCCTTCTCCATGTCGATGCCCTACTTCAAAACTCCAATTTTCACACAGGATACTAACATGCTATAAAATGTACCTTGATGACATAAAACAAATATTGTCTTTAGTCATTGAAACAATGTTAATGCTCCTTGAGGAACTGATCATGTTGGACACCTAGTGATTGCATTTGGTGCAACAATGTCAATGTTGTGTGAGGGTGCCAATTTCTTCCGTGATCAATGACATCTCGCTCAAGCATTTGGTCAAACACCTCACAAGAAACTACTAAATGCATCCAAAAACATGCTGAGTTTTTTAATGCCACAAAATGTGGACTTGTCAAAAAAACCTCTCGTTAGAAATACAAATTTTTCCAATAAGTGCTTCAATGTTAGACATCTCTCACATAATTAAGTAGAAGACTCACCGCCATCTTTTCCAAATGAAATATGGGATATATGGAATAAGATACGTAAATATTTTTGTTATGAAAGGTTATTATTATGTCAAGGACATTCTTGCATCAATCATGGCCAATTTGAATGTTGCAGAAAATATAGTCTCTCCCCTAATTGCAAGAGTATATCTACAATATTCTTGGAATAAGTTGTTGGGTAAAGTGGTCTTTAAGGAAGGTACAACTATTGATACAAATCAATTTGGTGATATTTTAACTTAATTATAAAACCATATGCTAAAAACGTTACAATATTTTTTGCCAAAATATATTTCTTGAGGAAATTTATCTCTATAACTTTGTTAAAGTAGTAAATTTGTTGAATGACATGTTGAAACAAGCACCCAAAGTTCAAGGTAATATTAAGCTAAGTGTGCCTTTGAACAAGAAACAAACTATTTCTCCCCCACCACTTGAGATTCCAAATTACTCTGGATTTCTAAGAGGCGGGGTAAAAGGCATATTACTTTAATGAACTATGATTTGAATAACTGATCCTTGGAGAAGCAAACATATAACATGGTTAAATATTAGAAAATAAAAGAATGCAATTTTTCCTCATGTGACCAATCTTCCACCAAAGCATATGAAAGAATAATGTCATAAATGCATCTATCTAAAACACAAAAAGTGCATCTTCCTTATGTGACCAAAGCATAATATACAAATTTATACATATGAAAAAACAATCTCTTAAACACATCTATAGAAAACCACATACCACATTGACCACATTGATTAATGAAAATGAGTTCTAAACTCCTCCAAACTCTAATATATGGCCAAGATGTTACAAAATTTCAATTACCTTTCTCGTTAAAAATAGAAAAAATCAATGACAACCAACCTGACCATCAAATTTAAGGTTTAAGTTCCTCATAGTAAATAAAGTTTAAAGAATCATAAAATTATTTAAAATCCAATCATATAAAAATCCCAAACTATTTCACAAAAATAATATGAAATTTCACATATTGAAATATTATTAAAATTTTGTTGTCTAATTAAAACATAAAAAGTAAACCATAAAAATGTATACATTCTGGTACAACTTAGGCTCATATATCTAGAGATCAAACTATATAAATAAACAATTTCACAAAATTAAAGTAAAAACACTATAGAGAATAAGAAAAGTATTTGAGAACTTTTGCAGAAGGTAATATTCATTACAATGTTTTACGAATGTTTGATAGGATTATGGAGATTTCTGCACAAAACAATCATAAAACACAGAAACAAAAGAAAACACCAAATTTACTTTTCAAGAATTTGATCCATTAGATACGATTTCAGAAAACTAACATTAAATAAATAAAACGTAAAGTATCACTTATGTAGATCCATTTAAATAAACATTTTCAATGGTAAGAAAATGTCAAAATTAGTGGTGATCTTGGGCACATAAAAGTAGTCAACTGCATCATTGCTGTATACTAACTCAGTCATAAAAGCGTGTCACATTAGTAATGAAAGAGTCCATATATAAAGAAGACATGGTCATCGTCGTCACAAGAAACTTGATTTAAAACACTTGGGAGACCAAGTCTGATGCTTCACTCTTCACCTTCCCAACCTCCCCATCCTGAAAACAAATAATCCTTTTTAATTTAAAACTGACGTCTGATTTTAGATTTGCTACAGATTGAGTAACATTGTAAACACAAATTCCACTTTATATTTCTCAAAGCATTTCAATTTTTATGTGTTTGTACACGGTTTGTAAAAATTGGAGTACATCTTTATTAATCCAAAAAAAAATCAGATCGTTACAATTAAAAAAATAGCAGGGGCCCACAAAACCGCTCAAAGGAAATTAGGAGTCCACAAAGCTGGAGAACACACGAAACAAACAACACTGAACAAAAGCAAAGAAGAGACTAGGCGCAAGCCGCCATAACACTCGGGGTGGAGGTGGATCACGGCGCGGCAAAGCAGAGAACCCAAACTATCTCGGGGCCATGTTATCAAGAGACAACGGAACCATAATTCCCCATCCAAGAGGGGGAGAAGCCACTAAATTGAAGGACTAGGAGCAATTACATGAGACGACCAATAGTTTTATGACCACAAGGAGGATTCCAACCATCCTACCGAGGTGACAAACTCCAATAATCCCGCCGAGGTGGCAGAGAGCAGAGTGCGACCGCATGTCGGGAAGGACATCGGTTATGAGAGCAACTCCTATGCCGTCAAAGCCGCCGGGGTGGGGAATCCAACTATGGGGCCTCTAGAGTTTTTCTCATAGAGCAAGGCATGCTTCCCCAAATGATCAAGAAGCTCCTGTAGATATTGAAACTCAAGGGCCACCTTCTCGTGCTCGACCCTAAATATGAAAACATACATCATATACCACAACATTTTTTTCATTAATACTAAATTGTTGTGATATTTCATTAGTTTTGAAAATAACTACATTTCTAATTTTCAATAATTGAAATAAAAAGATAGCTCTAATTTTTTTTTCCAAATTTCAGCTATGTGTGCAGGCCAATGGATCAATCACCAAAGAAATCCATCCACTAGGTAAAGGGTTCTAGATGGAAACGCTGAAATAGGCTATGAATCCATTGCAAGCGGATTGGGCATGAGGGCAAAACCAGAAGGTGTGTTTCGTGTCAAGTAAGACTAGGAATACCAATGTGGGCAAGTCATTCTCCCTGAGGAAGCCCTCAAACACAAAACACCATAAAAATGACTAACTTTGGGTTCCATGCGGTCTGTTCCACACTCGATTGTGTCTAGCAAGCCATGGCTAAATTTTTTAAAGGAAGTGTCATAGTTCCATCGTTAATCTCTCCACAAAGGCTAGAGAGGGCTTCAAGCCAAATATGTGAAGCATAACATCAGGCATAAGCATCTCGAATCTTGAGAATTGAAGGAAAATATGAATTGAGTAGTTAGAACTTTCACTTTAAGTCGGGCCAAAGAGTCCAGTCTCCGGAAGTGACTAAATCCGAAATACTGGATATACCTTTAAGAAATAGCGTAAAGATTTGATGTCAATAATATCTACTAGAGGGATAGAATCCCGAGTAACCAATGGAGACCACCAAAGGTTATGGTTATTGAAAGAAACGACCAATGTGAAATCTATCTCTAATCCATTTAAAGAAGGGCTTAACAACCTCAAATGCTTTCTAAATTATTTTGGCAATGAAGGAACCAATAATTTCGAATTGAGCCGTGGTGTCCAAAAGGTTTTGAAAGTTGTTATTATTCCAACATTTTTACCATAGGGGCACCGGTTGAAATGTAGCGATGAAGCAAAATATTTCATGCTTCTTACCCTTCGACAAACTTAACCACCCACTTGGCTCAAAGGGAAAACTTTGCAGTACACATCAATAATTTTCGTACCACCCTTTTCACATGGAAGACAACAAACTTCCTAGTGAAATGGTGAAAACCATGAGTTTGGTTAGTATTAGCCCATAATCCCGAACAAATTTTTCCAATTTTCCATATGCAGCTTTGGAAGGGCACCAACAAGAAGAATAATACACATGGGTGGCAACCAAAACTTTAGTGCAAACCTGAAACTTGCCCACCAAGGAGAGGGGTTTGGAAAGCCATAAAGAAAGCTTTCTTTTGGTCCTGTCGAGAACATACTTCCAGAGCTCAGCTGGAAGTGCTATTGAAGGTGAAGGGAATGCCTAGGAATTTGAATTGCTCCCATTGGAGATCCATCTCCAAGAGAAAGACTTCAACCAATCTGGTATAGGCCGGAGTTTTGTCGAAAGTAAGAGTCTTGACCAATGGAGATTGTTTCCCAAAGCTTTACGAAAATATTAATACAATCCATGGCCTATAGAATAGACTGCTCATTCTCAACAATAGTAAGAAAGAAATGGTTAGTGAAGTGACAATTGATGAGATGGGAAGAGTGATCAGGGAGAGAGATCCCTCTTATTTGTCCTCGAGCAACACGATGGGTAAAAAGGTAACCGACCCGTTAACATCAAGCACAAAAAGAGTATGAGCCAATGGACATCCTTTTCGAATGGATATGTAAATACCAAAAGAGTAATATTGGCTCCCATTAATTGCCAAACAAGTATATGCATAAGAGAACAAGGTCTAGACATATCACAAGAAAAGGGACCAAAGCCCTAGGCATTGAGCATGGCCAAGATGAAAGGCCACTTGATTCGATCGTAGGATTTTTCAAAATGGAACAACTCCCAAATGAAATGCATATGTATCTCAATGTGCTTTGTCCTTTGATGTTGAACCAACTTTTGACAAATCGAGATGGTGCTCATGTTGTCGCAGTAGATGATAATATGCCGTTGATAGTGAATACCAAACTATGTCAAGATACCCTGTAACCAAATAACTTATGGGGCAACGTTAATCTGCTCCTCTCAGTACTATGCCTCGTGTAGAAGATATCACAATTGTGTTCTACTTCTTGCTAGACCAACTAACAGGACCCAAACTAAGAGAAAAATTGTATCCTGAGGTAGATTTCTAATGATCTAAATCACCGGCCCAATCAGAATCAATAAACCCAATCAATTCAATAGCCACTCCTCTAAGATAGTAAATGCCATCAGTGTAAGTGTAAGTGCCATGAACGTAATCAATGCAACTCATGTGGCTCTTGCATGAATCTAGACACGATCCCAATGACATATGATAGATCCAGACATGTGTGAGTAAGGTAAATCAAGCTCCCCACCAATTGCCGATAGAGGGTACCATCAACTAAGGGAGTAGATCAATCGAAACCAACTTAACCCTAGAAAGGAAAGGAGTAGGAGAAGGTTTACAATCAAACATATTAAACCTAAGCAAGCAAATCAAGAGAATACTTAGGTTACGAAATCAAAATACTTGATTCAGATTGTGAAATCTAAATCCTAAGAAAGTAATGAAGCAATCGTAAGTCGGTCATGGAAAACTTGTTGGATAAGGCAATCTTCACAGGATTGATGATAGAGGGATAAATTCCCATGATCAACAAGTCATCGACATATAAAATAAGGATGAGTATGGAGTCATCTTTCCATAGAATGTAAACATTTGGGTCAGAGTGACACTAGGTGAACCCTGATGTAAGTAGAAAGGAGTCCATCTAGGCATACTAAGCCCGAGGGGCTTATTTAAGGCCATAACGATACTTATTTAACTTACAAATGAGAGAGGGATCATAGGCATAACCCGAGAGGTTATTCCATATAGATATCTCCTCTAGGTCCCCATGAAGGAAGGAACTCTTAATGTCCATTTGATGGAATTCCCATTCGTAATATGCCACAACGATGATGAGGGTCATCGAATATAAGCCATCTTTGCAACTAAAGCAAAGGTTTCGGTGTAATCAACCCCAGCTACCTGAGAGAAACCCTTAGCTACTAGTTGCGCTTTAAACTTTTTGACATCTCCATTTGCTCCATACTTTTTTTGGAACACCCACTTACATCGAACTATTTTTATTCCTTTTAGAAGAGATGTGAGATCCCAAGTATCATTCTTCATGAGTGAGGAATAATCCTCATCCATGGAAGAATCCCACTCAGGAATACGAGAAGCCTCTTGGAAAGATTGAGGGTCAAAAGCAGAGGCGAAGAAAGAGTGAGGTCCAACAAACTCGAGTGAGTCCATCTCCTATATGAAGGATCTCCCATCCACTCTCCAACACTCAGAAAGTTTTCCTAGCCCAATGAGGACTAGGAGGATCAGGCTTAGAGTCGGAAGATTCTTCACTCAAGTGAGAAGGAACAAGGTTCCACTCAACACTACCGTGAGAATTACAAGACTCTGAAACATGAGGGTCGAGAGGTGAAGGAGGATAATGAGGAGGGGGATGGGCATGCTCAACAACATCATCATCTTGAAGATTAGATTTAGAATAAAAATCATAAGAACCTTAGAAGGTAGAGAAGTAGAAGTCGAAAGAAATCATCAAATTTCACACTTCTCTCAATATAAATCTCATGAGTAGTAGGGTTCAACAATCAATATCCCTTCACACTATATGGATACCCAAAAAAGATACAAGGTTTGGATTTTGGTTCCAAAGCCTTGCATTTCTTCTTGGGAATCCGACCCATAGCCTTGGATCCAAAGACTCGAAAGTTCTTAACATCAAGCTTGTGTCCAAACCAGGCTTCAAAGGGTGTCATCCCTCTTACTGCCTTGTGTGGAACAAGATTTTGAATGTAACAAGCAAAATTCACTACTTGCCCAATACTACGGGGAGGAAGGGACTTTGAGTGAACCATATAAGTGGCCATCTCCTTAAGCATTCGGTTCTTTCTTTTCGCAACTCCATTTTGCGAAGGGCTATAAGAAATTGTATGCTACAAAGAAATCCCTTCGAAGTGCGTAAATCCTCAAACCTATTGCTCACATAATCACCTCCATTATCAGTTCAAAGAACCTTGATACCATTTTTGCTGTTTATAAGCAAGATCCTTAAAGTCCTAAAAATATTCGAAGACTTTAGGCTTAAGCTTAAGAAAATATACCCAAGTATATTGTGAATAGTCATAAATGAAGGTAAGTATATAAAGAGCTATAGTAAATGAAGGATATAAAAACGGGCCAGAGATGTCACTATGAACAAGATCCAAAAGATGAGTAGCTCTCTAGGATTTTCCTTTGTCAAAACTCTTTTAGGGTGCTTCCCAAGGGCACAACCCTCACAAAGACCCTTAGAAAATATGACGCGGGGTAACTGTTGACCATTTCATTTTGGCTTAATTGTTCAAGGTAACAAAAATTTAGATGCTCGAAATGCTCATGCCATAGCTTACTAACCTCATCTGCATGAGTGAGAAAGGAAGTGGGTGTCAAATCATAAGTAAAGTGGGAAAAGGTATACAACCGTGAATGGTGATCCCTCTTCCCTCAGCCACTATAGTGTCATGTATGAAGTTCGTGAATAATCATCGAGTTAGGACCAAATTCCACTCGCATTCCTTCACCAAGATGAGTTATTTGGTAAACCAATAGGAGATTGGTAGAGAGATCAGAACACTCAACACTTGGTTAAATGTTCCATCCATCTCTACCGATCCACTATCGACAACCGACACTTTCGTGTCATCACCCAACGTGATTTGGGACATACCAAAAGGTTCGATGTTGGAGAACTCAACATGTGAAGAAGCCATGTGGTGCAAGGCACCATAATCTATAATCCACGTCAATGAAGGAATAAATTGGGCTACAAGGGCCTTTCCTTTCTTCTTAACAGATTTAGACTCTCTTGTAGTAGAAGAATCAACTTTAGAGCATTTTTTTTGATAGACTTAGGAACACCTATATGATTTTCTCAAGTAAATGAGTAAGGTGATCAATTTGATTTTCTCATACATTGATGCTCTTCATGACCAATCTTCTTACAATATGAACACTTACACTTTTCTTTCTTCGCTTTAGGCTTAGAAGTCAAAGCGTTCATGTTAGATTTGGGTTTGGCTTGGTTGGTCTTGGTTTCTTTCTTAGGTTGATCCTTTTTCTCTTTCTTCTTTTTAGTCTTCTTTCCCTTACCAGTACTTGCTATAAGGGCATGTGACTTGGACTTGAGAGACCCCATTTGAATGAGTTTTTCCTGTTCTTGAATGAGTTGGGATGAAAAAATATCGAAGGAGGGAATTTTCCAAGTATTATGATAAATACGAACTTAGAGAGAATCGACAAGATCAACTAGGAATATTTCTTCTCCACTTTACATTCATTTAACAACAATCTAGTGTGGACAAACTTCGAGAAGAATGTTGGTAGGTTTTCAAAGTCACTAGGATTTAATCCTAGTAGTTTGTTTTCCAACTCATGCACTTTCATGTCATCTTGTTGTCCAAACATATCATCTAACATTTTCCATGCAGATTTAGGTGTTTTAGACGACTCAATGTGAAAGAGCAAGTCTATAGAGAAATAAACATGCAAAGTAGACCTATGACTTTTTTACTAAGGTTTAACCACTTATATTTTAAAGGTTCATCGTCAGTTCAGTCTTAGCTCCCATGGTGATGCAAAATAACCCTTTACCCCTTAATTTTATTACCATTTTCGATCTCCATTTGAAGAATTTGAACGACGTAAGTAAAGGAATTGAAAGTGCATCCATAGTGAAGAGAGAGAAAGAAGGAATGCAGAAAAGAAAAACAAGCAACACAACCACCCATGACAATATTATAACCCCTGCTTTTCGGCACTTTATAGTTTAGTGCATTGGATACAATATGGTGCGAGTGTGCGTCATGAAACAATTGGTCACTCACCTTACAATCAACGTAATAATGTGCAAGAGAGGAAACCACAATCAAGTTTCATGGAACACAATGAATCATCGTAAATAAAAAACAACAAGCTAAAAACAAAGAAATGGGTGAAATCAAGTCTTGTTGTGAGAAAACACATCTCACGTTGTAGCATAAACTCCCTTGTTGCAAGACTATGGTGGACGCGCTCACTAGTCCTTAAGCAATAAAAAAGTGATTACAATGCTCAAAATTGGCTCAAGAGGAGTCACAAGGACCTGCCAGGATGTCGAAAAAGCTCTCGGAAGGCAAAAAAAAGGCTAGAAATGGCGTTGCACACCTTAGCACACAATTAGTTAAAAAATAGAAAATAACGCTAGAAATTACGTGTTTGAAACATCCAATTTAACTATATTTAGAGCTTTTAAAGACTTAAAAAGATAATTTTACTTTTAAAAATGTTGATTTAAATTTATACTAATAAGAATATAAAAGAGCTTAAGTTAATTAATTAGATTCCTTAACCATTAAAGATCTTCTAAAAAATTGAAAGTAATTACCCCCACCTAAAGAAGACAAATTAAAACCCAAGAGTAAGAATTAGCACACCTCCAATTAATCACCCAAATTTTCATATAACAAGCGCCACCCAACTTACAAGACCCCGTTTTTTAATATGCCACCGTGGAAATTAAAAAAATGACCCTAAGTTCAACAAACCCACAATTTATGAAAAACAAGGATGGTTGAATTGTTAAAAAAAAGGGTCGATGAATGCTCGGTCAAAGGAGAAACTCAAGGAGGGACGAGAAGGACGAATGAAAGAGTGAGAATCAAGCGGGTTAATGGTGCGCAATGCGAGTGAACTCGTGAGACAAATCGACGCGTTGGATGGAAAAAGGAAGGGCAGGTCGATGAAACCAAGGTGGTCTTAGAGATAGGTGAGTCGACCCAGAGGTTGGAGACAAAAACCGTCCCAAATCAATGACGAAATTATCAAGAGGCCAGAGCACAAGGGATCACGGAGGGCAGGATCACACATACATGCCGAGGGAGGTAAATAATCGAGAGCCGAGAACACATGAACACAAAAGCAAGGTCAAAGAGCTCTGAACAACTCGTTGAAAATAAGAGATAGCCCGATGCTAAGGTAGAAACGCAGGAAGGGAAACAAGCACTCAATAAAAGAAAAATGCCCGACAAAGCCAAAGGACCCAAGCAAACAAAACAAAAAAACCGCAACAAACAAAAACAAGAGCCCAACCACAGACAAACACGACCTAAAAACCAACTCACTAGGAGCTGGAGCAGAGCCAACTCACCGAGCTCGGGGAGGTAAGAAGAGCAAGTTGAAGGAGGCAAGGGGAAGGAAGAGCAAACCAAAAATAACAGATTAAAAAATAAATTCACTTTTAATTGAAAAAACCAAACTAAAAAAACAGAATTTTAAAAAATTCACTTGCTTTTCAATAAATAATTTTAATAAAAACTAGAAGTTCCTACCTCTAAATTTGGCGTGTGCCTCCAAAGTTGGCTATAACTAGCTAAAAAAACCTAAAACCTACACATGCACCGAAAGACATGCACAAACTTCCAAGAAACCAGATTATCAAATCTATATTAGTGAGATTCCAAAAGTGATTGAAAAATAACTTGTAAGAAACTATAAATCCAAGAATGAAGTAAACAACAACCGATTTCAAACAAATGCATGTATACCGAACATCCACTCTAATACCATAACAAATTGTTCTATGAGGATCAATGTTGGAACCTCGTGCACATCAAAGATGAGTTGCAGTTCCAATGGAGATGAGAACGCTTCGTAATTAATAAGAGCACAAATCACAAGGAAAATCAAGTACAGAAAAGACAACTTGGAGTGTCTGGCATGCTCATAAATCAGAATGAAAGGGTACATATAGGAGTGTTGTGTAACTCCTGTGCATGACACATGTACACTAGCCTATGACCTATTCAACTATGACCAAATCAACTATGACCTATTCTCACTAAGTGAGATGACTAACCAACTAGGTGGACAAGACGTTGAATGACGACAAGTCTAGTCACATACACCAACAATTTCATAGTGGATGCGGTTGACGGAGAGACCACGCACCGTCTGTTGCCTCTTCTCACAAAATCTACCGTAGGGAAGAGTCACTTGATATGTAGGACATGCTCAAGAGATTCATGTTTGATAATATATGTAAGGTGGACTTCGGCATGGACCCCAGATGCCTTGATGTTTCACTTCATGTCTTAGAGTTTATAGAGGCCTTTGATACTTCCATAGATTTGATCACACAAAGGTTCTTCGCTTCTATGTCGCTCTTATGGAAAATCGTAGGGTTCATGGGAGAAGTGCTTATAGAAAGCAATCCGAGCCATTCAAAATTTACGAGAAGAGGTTACCTATTCAAAAAAGGAAGAAGGAAATTTACCCGGATTCCCGCACACTAGCGCATCAAGATCTATTGTCTTGATTTCTATCACTTCATGGTAGTGCTATACCTGTTATAAAAAATGGCTCATATGAAAATTTTGTGAGAGATATTGTCATAAGTTTTATCCTCGCGCAGTAGAGACACAACTTCCTCCGTGCTAACTTGGGTTTTTTTGTTATCTTTTCATCCCCATATCAAACAACAAATTGAATTGGAAATTACACAAGTTATTTCTTCTCAATAAGAAGTGAAGGCACATGATCATATTCTCATCTTGCCCACAAACTTCCCAAACCGCACGCTTTCCTTCAAACCTGTGGTGGGTAGAGCTACAAAATTGCCTTCCATTCGATAATTTGATAGAATGGTTCTCCAACAAACTCCCCATTTCATTGTATAGTGATCTTAGATTTCATAATCCAAAATTGAGTAGAACCAAAATATTGTGTTTCAACATTCAAAATAGCTCTAAGTAAATTTGACAAGTAAAAACCATGGCTATGTGTAATGCCTTGATTTTTGTAAGTTATCATGGTGATTACTTTTCATAATGTTGTAACTGCTGAAATGAAGACAAACATGTTAAGATATATTTTTGATCTTAAAGGAATGTGTTGCTAATCAGACCCTTGTATGCTGTAATTTGTTTACTTGGGACAGCAGTTATTATTGCTTGTATGTTTGCTAATGTGACAACAGATTTGTCGTATGCTTGATGAACTCTATTCGCTGATTGACAACACACCTTGAATCAATTCCATTGATCCAAGGTATGCTGTGGCCTTCTTGTAATCGCTTTGTCGATTTACTTTTAAACCAGACTGAAGGTTGATATAAATGTTGCAGCACCTAGTTTGTGTATGAATATCTGGCACGTAGATGCCAATGGAAAAGGTTCGATTCTCGAACCATACACTGTTGTAACGCTAGACAACGTAAGACGATAAGGGAGTTTGGATGCAAGTGGCTCAGGTATGTGGAACGTGGGACGAAATGTCCTGCTTAATGTTAATATAATGGTCAGGCGGAAAGATCTGGTATGGAAATTGATTAATTAAGTATTAGGGGCTTAGACCCTAATCTACCCCTAAGTTCTACCTTATACCCTAACTACTATCCTATGTGGATTTTTAAATTCTATAAGGGTGAAAATAGATCTAAATCCTATTAACCTATGAACTAGGCGAATGACCTAGATATGGACACTATTAAAAATCCTAAACTAATCCTAACCTAAGGAAGGGGACGCACAGACCCATGTGGATGGAAAGGATAAGGAGGGAAGGTAAGAATTTATTGGACAATGAATGAGGTCCCTGGCATGTGCAATGCCAAGTTTGGCGGGAACATGGAAAAGTTAGAGGCATCCGGTTAGCCATGAGACTAAACTTTGATTTCATGCAAAATTTGAAATTTGGAACTCGCCAACCCGAGTCGGCGGTGGCGTGAGGAAAAAGGAAAAAGGCAGTGCCTTCAATGCATTAATTGTCTTGGTCTTCGCGACCAGCCCGCCTTGGAAAGAGGATAGAGGAAATTTTGTTGGTCATTGTGTTCTTTCGGGTTTTTGAAGTTGCTCTGCATTTGGTTTTTTTTTTTCATGGTTCTGTCGAACCAGCTGAGTTTGATTATTATCTCTGTCTTCTTTGGAAAATCTAAGGTGATTTTGAGCCTGTAGAGGTAGGTGATTGTTTGGGAAGCTTTACTATTGTCGCCGTGGAAGGAAACAACTCCAGTAGGCATGGTTTTCTTCGAGCTTCAAGAAAAATTTCAGGCATGTTAAGCCCTTCTCCTTAAACTGCTTGCTTTTGCTTAATCGTCTCATTAAAACAACCCTGCTCTTCTGATGGGGGTTTTGGGTTTATTCGATTTTTTGTTATGATTGAGATGATTTTGGGTAGAGTCGTTTTTTTTTTGTTGACTTAAACTTTCTTCGCATAATTATTGAGTTGAAAATACAGCCCATGTTGTGTTGATTTGTTCGACAATATTGGGGATTCGTTCTTTATATTATGAAATTGTGCTTATGAATACTTAGCTGTGCGTGAATCATTTCTGAGTTCTATGCATCATTGTGAAATAGGAGAATGAGGTTTTCGGGTTGAAATGTCTGTTGAGAAAGAACTCGAACTGGGTATTTCTTGTAAATGGGTACATTGAATGAAATTGTACATGCTGTGTGAGTTTGTTTGACATTGTTGAACAATCGTTCTATTGTCAATATGGGTTTGAGTCATTAGCTGTCATTAAAACAAACAAACACAACTTGGGTGTTCTTATTACATTTTGAAGAAAATGATTGTTTCTTTACTGAAATTATAAGGAAACGAGTTCTTCTTCTTTCTGTTGTTTTAAATTTGAAAGAAATGGTAATTGGGTTTCATTGAGCATTATAGGTTCGGCTTGATGGAAGTGACAGTGATATTTAGATTGTTTTCTGAGTGTTGTGTTTTTTTGTACAAACGGAAGAATGAAATGATTCGTGTGATCTCTGATTTTGCACTGTCATTCAAAAACGAACTCGACTTGAGTGATTCTTGTTGTGTTTGAAGAAAATGGGTGTTTTCTTATTGAAATAATTAAAGGAATGAATTTTTCTCTTCTTGTTGTTTGAATTCTGGAAATAGCAACAATAGAGCTTCACTGCAATACGGGTTGGACTTGCTGTAGGTAACAACAAAGTGCAAATTGTTATTTATGAACTGTGTGTGTTCATGGGTATAGAAAGCCGTGTAAATATTTGACAAAGCGGCTGTATAACTATTCATTTGGTTATAATACAGTGAAAGAAGTATGAATTCTTCTAGTACAGTAAGAGCATAGTAGCTTCCTTACATTGTTTACTCTATGATGGATACGATGTTTTACCTACATGTTTTGGTATTCGTATGTGCCTGATTGAAAGGAAGTTTTGATATGGATGTTAAATTCTTCCTTGTTTTCATTAAAAGCAGAATATGAATGGATTTATTCCTTGCTGTTGGAAAATGAATTCTCTCATTATTAGGATGAAAATGTGACTTGTTGTGGTTGTTGTACACTCTATATGTTGTAAAGACGTAAATGTCTGTTGAATGAATTATTTAAAAAGGGAATTATATTATGCGGAATGAATCATAATGTTGGATCATGCCTATGCTAAATAAGCGGATATTTGGTTGTCTCAATGAGAAGAGGTAATATGAGCCATCTTTCTTGTATTCGGGTATTAATTTCTTAAGTTTCACTCGAATCAAGTTATCTTGATTGGTGTCTCATTTGGATTAAATTTTCAGTACAATCATGAGGAAAGGAAAAGGAGTGTGGATGGATAACTTGGAATAATGATCATTTCTTCTCTCATACAGTTGGAAATCTGTAATCGTTAAGGAACGAATTTTGTATTGCTTTGGTTTAAGCATCTACATTTTATTGTTGTTTGCTTTTTTTCTCATCAAGATTTGATTGCTTGAAATCAAATGAGTTGCATGAATGAAAGGAAAGTAATTCGGTTTATATTTCAGTCAAATTTTATCCTTGAAAATTATAACTAATGAAAGGGAATGAAATTGATAGCATTTATGTTATTACAGCAGTATACATACTTGTGTTCCTAGTTCTTACAGATGTTGTAATCTGAACTGTTTGAAGGAAATTACTTTTGTAATGATCATTTGGGGAAAGAGGGCATGTAAGTCCTTTGATTGATTGGGATGGTAATTAGATGATTCAGTTGTTATGTTGTTCATTCTTTTGATACTTAATTCTTGGTTGATGTTCATAGTAACGCTTCATAAAAGCAGGTTCTTTTATCGAGACAGCTTAATTAAAAGCACCTCATTTTAATGACAAGTGCTTAATATGCTCGGCCAATGAACTGACCCTGCAAGTAATTTAACAGATGGAACTTGAGTATAAACGAAGACATGGTTGTTTTTCGATACTTCTTTTGATCGATCAAGATGGATTGTATTGATAATTTATTACTCCTCTACGAGGAATTGAGAAAAGAAGAAATTACATTCTTCTATCGATGTGTTGTAATGTTGTTTAATATAAACAAAGTCTAGTCATTTCGACTAGCAAATGTATGGATTATAAAACGGATGGATGAATACAAATACAAGTGTGATATTTTAATGATCAGATCAATTTGATATTGTTGAATAAGTTGAGAATATAACATTATTCCTTGATTTGGAATTATTCAAATGTTCATGGATGGATTTAAAAGGAAATGATATCTATTCTTACCTAAATGTAACTTTTACGTTGAAATGTGCAATTAGTTCATACTTGGGTTAAGATGAATTTTTAATTGACATTAAAAAGGATTAGGAAGAACATGATCTCTTAATTGAAAGGTATTCGGGATTAGCTTGAAAGCTAAGGAATATCAAATAACTTAGGAGCAGCCGAACCTCGTATTCGGACTCCATTAATAGCCTCGAATGTTAAATTTAGAAAATAAGGATATGGGAAAAACATATCCATGGTTAACAGACCTTAACTATGTAAGGTTAAGGAGAATAAATGAATAAATTCATTTAGAATTAGACCTCGTTTAAATGACGTCTAATAAGATGGAATTCTGAATTTGTTTACAGTTGTGGAAAAACTTGGTTAAGTTTAATAGGTTAAACTTATTAAGTTTATCGGTAATGGGCTGCTTAGTCCAAGGATTAAGAAAAGAACCAAGTAGAGAAAATGGAACCCTTCGGTATTTAAGGAGGAGATGCGTAGTAAGTAAGCTAGAAGACGGATTAAGTCTCTCTTAGCTACATACAACTGTAACAAGAACGAGGATAAAGGATCAAAGCATGGTGCTGAAAGTTGATCTTAAATATTAAGATCATAACCAAATCACACTTTAGCCTGGATGTGTACTCGATGAGAGGATTCCGTAGGACATTGACATACGCCAGCTACAACATGGTGTCTTCATGAAAGGGGGCCTTCATGATGACACAATGTTATAGCTGACATATTACAATGCCCTCCCGAATTAAATCATCAAGATTACATAGGCTAGATACTAAGTTCTTGGCTGGGGATAGGAATGTGATCACATATACGGAGTGACTCCGGAGGACTAAAGGTAACTAGACACACGGAGTCGTCTAGGGATGACACCGTATGTCTGCGTATCTTTAGTTACCATGAGTAACTTCCTATACTCGTTCATATTGCTAGTTGGGATTAGAGTTTGACCTTAATTGGAAGGACTGGTAGAGACCAGGAAAGACCATTCTAGATAATGATTTGAAGTGAGGTGAAGGATGTATTCCATTGGTGTGTATCACATCCTAGAATATGATCATGCAAAGCATGTGAAAATCTTTGGCCAAAGTATCGCAAGTGTTGGTTGCGTTGTCCTAATCACCTAGTTTAAGATGCAGGATGTCAGATGAATATCAGTAACAGATATTCAGATAGGCTTCTTAAATGGATCACTTCGATAACCGGAAACGGTAAGAGAACCTTGTATATACATTATACTATGCATGAATTAACATGAAGGATCGGTAAGTCGCCGAGTCATGAAATGAGAGATCGCTGAAACTCCGAGCCATAAAATGGGAGATCGGTAGTTCTTCGAGTCATTTACAAAGCAGATATGGAATCTGTTATATGATTGAATGGCACTGAATGTGTGTTCCATATTGCAAATATGTGAATAGAGAACATTAGTTTTAAAAGGAAATTGTGTGATCCAAACTGCATTATTTGGACAGAGAACAATTATTAAAACTTGAACGTGTGTTTGAATTATATAATTCATAACAGGGAACGTTGTATAAAAAAAAATTCCCTTGTTCTAGTATCTTAAAATGGGGATGTTACATCTTGGTATCAGAGCTGAAGGTTGCAGCTCTTGGACCTAATGAGTCCACAATATTAATAAGGTTTACATTTTCTTATTGAATAGAAAATGGTCAGAACAAGAGGGAATGCTGCGAACAACCCGCTACCGGGTGGAGAAGCAACTATTGCTCAAACTGGATGAAATCCTTGCTGCCCTACTAGATACGAGAGATCGTTTGACTGTTCTGGAACAACAGTCAATGGGCAATGAAGAGGAGGAAGAAGAAGCTGATATAAATGATCAGCCACCTCCTGTGGACAACACCAATGGAGGGAATCCGGGTGTTGATAATAATAATGTGAATGCTCCTAATCATCCTGAAAATAAAAGGGCAAGATTAGCAGATGAACTTACAAATGACATAAAGAGAATAAGTCCTCCAAAGTTTGATGGAACAACCCTTGGGGACGGAGCTGAGAATTGGCTCAGTGAAATGGAGAAATACTTTGTAATAAGAAACTTCTCCAAGGAGACCAAAGTGATATGGGGAGCATATCAACTTTCTCATGAAGCATCATCATGGTGGGACAACCATAAGGTTGAGTTGAATATTGTCGAATCAGACATAACTTGGGATCAATTTAAGGGTTACTTTAGGCAACGATGGCTGCCTCAACTCTATTTTGATAGGAAAATGACTCGAATTTTAATCGGTCGCAAGGAAGGCCGACGGTGCGATGAATCATCGGGAAGGGTTTACTAAACTCCTTAAGTATGTGCCGCAGTACCAAGCTGACGAGAAGTTCAGAATATGGAAGTTCATAATGGGACTGAATCCCATCATTGGTGGCGAAGTGGATGTCCACGGCCCAACCACCATGGAAGGAGTTGTTGAAAAGGCAATAAGACAGGAACAGAAATTGAGAGCAATTTCTGCTCATAGGGAAGAGATAAGGAAGAAGATTCCCAATTCTTCTTCATCTCTCGCACCAAAAAGGGGCCCTGGAAAAGGTTTGGTGTGAAAAAAAAATTTTTAGATAACAACAAGAAATCTGTAATGAAAAAACCTATAAATAGTGTGTAAACAGCTTCGCAAAAGTTAGTGGCAATGGACAAAAGTCCTATGGAAGCCAAAATGATAACTTCAAAGCTGGTAACAAATTTGAGCCTAGGAAAGGGCCAGTTGGAGGATGCTTCAACTGTGGAAAGGACCACTACGTGAGTCACTGTCCTCTGAAGAAGGATGATCACGATCAGCAACATAGATACACCGCAGTGGCTAACAGACAAGTTGAAAAGCAAGTTACGCCTATAGAAGTTCCAGGTAAGTTATTCGTACACCGTAGTCATACTTTTGATACCGGAGCTACCGAATGCTTTATTTCTACTAAACTTGCAATGAAATTAAAAAGAAAGGCTAAACGAATGGATAAAACATGGACAGTGCATTATGGGAATAATGTTGTCCATACAGTCGAAATGTGCCTTTTTGGGGCAATTCTTGACTTGCCCAATTTCTCCACCAAAGTTGACTCGTATGTCACTCCTTTAGGATCATATGATATCATTATCGAGTTAATCGGTTGGCGTAACATAAGGCAAAAGTCGATGTTATGAAAAACAAATTTGTTGTTTTGATGACTCGTAAAAAAGCAAGCATCATTCAAGGTGTAAACGTGAAGTCAGTAGTTAGGAAACCGACAGCTATGCAACTAAAAAGGGCTAAAAATAGAGGTCGCACTTGTATGCAGTAAAAATGATAGAAAATGCTGAGGAAGATAATGATTTCATGGAAAGATATCCATTGTTAAGGGATTTCAGTGATGTGTTTCCTGAGGAATTACCAGGTCTTCCACCCAAACGAGAGTTTGACTTTGCAATAGAAATCATACCAGAACTCGAACCCATATCTAAGGCACCTTATAGAATGACCACCCTCGAGTTGGTAGAGCTAAAGGCTCAATTACAGAACTTTTGACTAAGGGGCTGATAAGACCGAGCGTCTCACCATGGGGAGCGCCGGTAATTTTTGTAAAGAAAAAGGATGGCACATTCGAGGTCATGTGCATGACTATGAATGTTGAACAAGGCAACTATTAAGAATCGATACCCACTTCCTAGGATTGATGATCTGTTCGACCAGATGCGAGGAGCATCATCTATTCAAAAATAGATCTTCGATTTGGGGGTATCATCACCGAGAATAAAGGAAGAAGATATTCATAAAACAACTTTTTAGAACAAGGTACGGCATTATGAATTCACGGTGTTACCTTTGGGTTGACCAATGCACCGCCGCCTTCATGAATCTCGATGAACAATATTTTTCAAGAATACCTAGACAAGTTTGTGCTTAGATTCTTAGACGACATTCTTATATACTCTAAAATGTCGAAGAGCACCAAGAACATTTAAGGATAGTGCTGGAAGTTTTAAGAAAGAGGAAGTTATATGGTAAACTATCTAAATGTTCCTTTTATGATGCAGAGGTGCATTATTTGGGACACGTTATAAGCAAGAATGGAATAGTCAGAGACCCTTCAAAGATCACAAGCTTATAACCGAGTGGCCTGCGCCTAAGAACGTGCATGAAGTAAGAAGCTTCATGGGCTTGGCAGGATATTATAGAAAGTTTGTTAAGGACTTTTCAAAAATTGCTGCCCCAATCACTTCACTGCAAAAGAAGGATAAGAAATTTGTCTGGACTGACAAATGTGAATCGCTTTTAAAAATTTAAAGGAATAGTTAACTACAAGACCTATTTTAACTGTACTGCACTCCAAATGGAAATTTTATGGTTGTAACGGATGCATCAGAGAAGGCCTCTGGAGGTATTCTCACATGTAATAACCATGTCATAGCTTATGAAAGGAGAAAGCTTAAGTTACATGAAAAGAATTATGCTCCACATGACCTAGAGCTCACTTCCATTGTTCATGCACTTCAAATGTGGAGGCATTACCTTTAGGAAAACCTTTGAGTTAAAACTGACCTATGGGGTCAAGTATATTTTTACTCACCAAATCTGAATGCAAGGCAACGAAGATGGTTAGAATTTATGTCTCAAGATGATTTTGATATAAGCTACATCAAAGGCAAGGAAAATAGAGTGGCAGATGCTCGAGTCGAAGGAAGCATATCTCTCGCTCTTATAACATTAAGAACTCGGTTTAAGGATGAGGTGAAAGATGCCTTGAATCGATCCTTATTTCCAAAGAAGTCAAAACAACACTTGTTGCAGATCCAAAGGATGTCAGGTATAAAGGATTTCGTTTCGACAATGAAGGAATTCTGAGGTTCGAAAACAGGGTATATATACCTTTGGCAAATGACTTAAGAAGGAAATTGTTAATTGAATTTCATAATTCACCTTTTTCTGGACACCCTGGCATTACGAAAATGCTTGCTGATCTTAAGCAACAATACTTCTGGAAGGGAATGAAAAAGGATGTGGTGGAATTTGTAACACACTGCTTAGAATGTCAGCGTGTTAAGGTGAACATATGCATCCCGCTGGATTATTGTATCCCCACAGATTCCACAAAGACAAATGGCAAGTGATAACGATGGATTTCGTTCAAGGATTGCCTATGTCAAGAAATAAGCATGATATTATCCTGGTTGTTGTCGTCGACAAATTAACCAAAGTGGCACACTTCATTGCTGGTAATTTGAAAGACGATGCACCAGTGTTAGCAAGAAGATTTGTACATGAAATTTTCAGATTGCATGGAATACCCGAATTAATCATATCGGACAGAGATCCGAGGATGACATCAAGGTTTTGGCAAACGCTTAATGCGGCCTTGGGAACTAAATTAAACTTCAGCTCTGCATATCATCGGAGATGGATGGACAGACCGAGAGAGTTAATCAAGTTTTAGAGGACATGTTAAGGATGTATTGCATGGACCAGCAGTATAAATGGGAGGAATACCTTCCGCTGGTAGAATTTGCCTATAATAATACATACCATGCCTCTTTAAAAATGGCACCCTTTGAAGCATTGTATGGAAGAAAATGCGAACCCCCGTCACCGGGACAACGAGAGGAGAGAGGTAATTGGGCCAGAAATCCTTATGGAAATGGAACAACAAATCAAAATGATTCGGGAACATCTTAAGGAGGCTGCCAATAGGCAAAAGAGTTATGCAGACTTAAAGTGGGTTGATAGGAATTATAAATTGGGAGAGAAGGTCTTTCTTCGGGTTAAGCCGAAAAAGAGCTCAATAACTTTTGGCAAGGTTGCCAAGTTGTCGCCACGATACGTGGGACCTTTTGAAATTGTTGAAATAATCAACCCTGTAGCTTATCGTCTAGCATTACCTCCTGCTTTATCACAAATGCATGATGTTTTTCATATTTCTTTGCTTAAGAAATACGTAACAGATTTATCACATGTGCTGAATTGGAATTCCTTGCAGGTCCAAGACCCAGGAATAATCGTGGTTAAGCCCATTCGAGTGCTGGGAACTCGCCAGTTGTACTTAAGAAATCGCAAAGTGAATCAATGTAAGGTCCAATGGGACCAGTTTAGCGAAGAAAGTGCAACTTGGGAAAATCTCGAAGAAATGAGATCTGCTTTTCCATACTTGTTTGATCGAAATTGAAATTCAAAAAACTGATAATTCTACCAAATTTAGACAATTATTGGTCTATTTTACAGTTGTCTTAAAACACTGTTTTAAAGAGTGAATCTGTTTTTGGTATGAACTTATGAATGGAAGGACAATAACTGAATTTTGTCCTAGAAACTCCTTGAATTGGTTAATTTGATCATCGGGACGATGATTCTTTAAGAAGGGAGGAATGTAACGCCTTGATTTTTGTAAGTTATCATGGTGATTACTTTTCATAATGTTGTAACTGCTGAAATGAAGACAAACATGTTAAGATATATTTTTGATCTTAAAGGAATGTGTTGCTAATCAGACCCTTGTATGCTGTAATTTGTTTACTTGGGACAACAATTATTATTGCTTGTATGTTTGCTGATGTGACAACAGATTTGTCGTATGCTTGATGAACTCTATTCGCTGATTGACAGCACACCTTGAATCAATTCCATTGATCCAAGGTATGTTGTGGCCTTCTTGTAATCGCTTTGTCGATTTACTTTTAAACCAGACTGAAGGTTGATATAAATGTTGCAGCACCTGATTTTAGGTATGAATATCTGGCACGTAGATGCCAATGGAAAAAGGTTCGATTCTCGAACCATACACTGTTGTAACACTAGACAACGTAAGACGATAAGGGGGTTTGGATGCAAGTGGCACAGGTATGTGGAACGTGGGACGAAATGTCCTGCTTAATGTTAATATAACGGTCAGGTGGAAAGATCTGGTATGGAAATTGATTAATTAAGTATTAGGGGCTTAGACCCTAACCTACCCCTAAGTTCTACCTTATACCCTAACTACTATCCTATATGGATTTTTAAATTTATAAGGGTGAAAATAGATCTAAATCCTATTAACCTATGAACTAGGCGAATGACCTAGATATGGACACTATTAAAAATCCTAAACTAATCCTAACCTAAGGAAGGGGACGCACAGACCCATGTGGATGGAAAGGATAAGGAAGGATGGTAGGAAATTTAATAGGGCAATGAATGAGGTCCTGGCATGTGCAGCGCCAAGTTTGGCGGGAACATGGAAAAGTTAGAGGCATCCAGTTAGCCATGAGACTAAACTTTGATTTCATGCAAAATTTGAAATTTGGAACTCGCCAACCCGAGTCGGTGGTGGCGTGAGGAAAAAGGAAAAAGGCAGTGCCTTCAATGCATTAATTGTCTTGGTCTTCGCGACCAGCCCGCCTTGGAAAGAGGATAGAGGAAATTTTGTTGGTCATTGTGTTCTTTCGGGTTTTGAAGTTGCTCTGCATTTGGTTTCTTCACGGTTCTGTCGAACCAGCTGTGTTTGATTATTATCTCTATTTTCTTTGGAAAATCTAAGGCTATTTTTGAGCCTGTAGAGGTAGGTGATTGTTTGGGAAGCTTTACTACTGTCGCCGTGGAAGGAAACAACTCCAGTAGGCGTGGTTTTCTTCGAGCTTCAAGAAAAATTTCAGGCATGTTAAGCCCTTCTCCTTAAACTGCTTGCTTTTGCTTAATCGTCTCATTAAAACAACCCTGCTCTTCTGATGGGGGTTTTGTTTATTCGATTTTGCTGTTATGATTGAGATGATTTTGGGTAGAGTCGTTTTTCTTTGCTGTTGCGACTTAAACTTTCTTTGCATAATTATTGAGTTGAAAATACAGCCCATGCTGTGTTGATTTGTTCGACAATATTGGGGATTCGTTCTTTATATTATGAAATTGTGCTTATGAATACTTAGTTGTGTGTGAATCATTTCTGAGTTCTACGCATCATTGTGAAATAGGAGAATGAGGTTTTCGGGTTGAAATGTCTGTTGAGAAAGAACTCGAACTGGGTATTTTTTGTAAATGGGTACATTGAATGAAATTGTACATGCTGTGTGAGTTTGTTTTGACATTGTTGAACAATCGTTCTATTGTCAATATGGGTTTGAGCTGTCATTATAAAACAAACACAACTTGGGTGTTCTTATTACATTTTGAAGAAAATGATTGTTTCTTTACTGAAATTATTAAGGAAACGAGTTCTTCTTCTTTTTCATTGTTTTAAATTTTGAAAGAAATGGTAATTGGGTTTCATTGAGCATTATGGGTTCGGTTTGATGGAAGTGATAGTGATATTTAGATTGTTTTCTGAGTGCTGTGTTTTTTTTTGTACAAACGGAAGGATGAAATGATTCGTGTGATCTCTGATTTTGCACTGTCATTCAAAAAAACGAACTCGACTTGAGTGATTCTTGTTGTGTTTGAAGAAAATGGGTGTTTTCTTATTGAAATAATTAAAGGAATGAATTTTTCTCTTCTTGCTGTTTGAATTCTGGAAATAGCAACAATAGAGCTTCACTGTACATTACGGGTTGGACTTGTTGTAGGTAACAACAAAGTGCAAATTGTTATTTATGAACTGTGTGCGTTCATGGGTATAGAAAGTCATGTGAATATTCGACAAAGCGGCTGTATAACTGTTCAGTTGGTTATAATACAGTGAAAGAAGTATGAATTCTTCCAGTACAGTAAGAGCATAGTAGCTTCTTTACATTGTTTGCTCTATGATGGATACGATGTTTTACCTACTTGTTTTTGGTATTCGTATGTGCCTGATTGAAAGGAAGTATTGATATGGATGTTAAATTCTTCCTTGTTTTCATTAAAAGCAGAATATGAATGGATTTATTCCTTGCTGTTGGAAAATGAATTCTCTCATTATTAGGATGAAAATGTGACTTGTTGTGGTTGTTGTACATTCTATATGTTGTAAAGACGTAAATGTCTGTAGAATGAATTATTTAAAAAGGGAATTATATTATGCGGAATGAATCATAATGTTGGATCATGCCTGTGCTAAATAAGCGGATATTTGGTTGTCTCAATGAGAAGAGGTAATATGAGCCATCTTCCTTGTATTCGGTTATTGATTTCTTAAGTTTCACTCTGAACTGTTATCTTTGATTGGTGTCTCGTTTGGATTAAATTTTCAGTACAGTCATGAGGAAAGGAAAAGGAGTGTGGATGGATAACTTGGAATAATGATCATTTCTTCTCTCATACAGTTGGAAATCTGTAATCGTTAAGGAACGAATTTTGTATTGCTTTGGTTTAAGCATCTACATTTTATTGTTTTTTTTTTTCTCATCAGTATTTGATTGCTTGAAATCAAATGAGTTGCATGAACTGAAAGGAAAGTAAATTGGTTTATATTTCAGTCAAATTTTATCCTTTGAAATTATAACTAATGAAAGGGAAAGAAATTGATAGCATTTATGTTATAACAACAGTATACATACTTGTGTTCCTAGTTTTTAGATGTTGTAACTGAATCTGTTTCAAGGAAATTACTTTTGTAATGATTATTTGGGAAAGAGGGCAGTAGTCCTTTGATTGATTGGGATGGTAATTAGATGATTCAATTGTTATGTTGTTCATTCTTTTTGATACTTAATTCTTGAATGATGTTCATAGTAACGTTTCATAAAAGCAGGGTTCTTTTATTGAGACAGTTAATTAAAAGCACCTCATTTTAATGACAAGTGCTTAATATGCTCAGTTCAATGAACTGACCCGTGCAAGTAATTTTACAGATGGAACTTGAGTTATAAACGAAGACATGGTTGTTTTCTGATACTTCTTTTGATTGACTGAAGATGGATTGTAATTGATAGCTATTACTCCTCTACGAGGAATTGAGAAAAGAAGAAATTACATTCTTCTATCTTATGTGTTGTAATGTTGTTTAATATAAACAAAGTCCAGTCATTTGGACTGGCAAATGTATAGATTATAAAATGGATGGATGAATACAAATACAAGTGTGATATTTTAATGATCAGTATCGCTTTGATATTGTTGAATAAGTTGGGAATATAACATTATTCCTTGATTTGGAATTATTCAAATGTTCATGGATGGATTTAAAAGGAAATGACATCTATTCTTACCTAAATGCAACTTTTACGTTGAAATGTGCAATTAGTTCATACTTGGGTTAAGATGAATTTTTAATTGACATTAAAAAGGATTTAGGAAGAACATGATCTCTTAATTGAAAGGTATTCAGGATTAGCTTGAAAGCTAAGGAATATCAAATAACTTAGGAGCAGCCAAACCTCGTATTCGGACTCCATTAATAGCCTCGAATGTTAAATTCAGAAAATAAGGATATGGGAAAAACATATCCATGGTTAACAGACCTTAACTATGTAAGGTTAAGGAGAATAAATGAATAAATTCATTTAGAATTAGACCTCGTTTAAATGACGTCTAATAAGATGGAATTCTGAATTTGTTTACAGTTGTGGAAAAACTTGGTTAAGTTTAATAGGTTAAACTTATTAAGTTTATCGGTAATGGGCTGCTTAGTCCAAGGATTAAGAAAAGAACCAAGTAGAGAAAATGCAACCCTTCGGTACGAAGGAGGAGATGCGTAGTAAGCTAGAAGATGGATTAAGTCTCTCTTAGCTACATACAACTGTAACAAGAACGAGGATAAAGGATCAGCATGGTGCTTGAAAGTTGATCTTAAATATTAAGATCATAACCAAATCACACTTGATGGATGTGTACTCGATGGGAGGATTCCGTAGGACATCGATTGACATACGCCGCCTACAACATGGTGTCTTCATGAAGGTGGGGCCTTCATGACGACACAATGTTATAGCCGACATATTACAATGCCCTCCCGAATTAAATCATCAAGATTACATAAGCTCGGATACTAAGTTCTTGGGGGATAGGAATGTGATCACGTATACGGAGTGACTCTCGTGAGGACTAAAGGTAACTAGACACACGGAGTCATCTAGGATGACACCGTATGTCTCGCGTATCTTTAGTTACCATGAGTAACTTCCTATACTCGTTCATATTGCTAGTTGGGGTTAGAGTTTGACCTTAATTGGAAGGACTGGTAGAGACCAGGAAAGACCATTCTAGATAACAGACGAAGTGAGGTGAAGGACGTATTCCATTGGTGTGTATCACATCCAGGAATATGATCATGCAAAGCATGTGAAAATCTTTGGCCAAAGTATCGCAAGTGGTTGCATGTTGTCCTAATCACCTAGTTTAAGATGCAGGATGTCAGATGAATATCAGTAACAGATATTCAGATAGGCTTCTTAAATGGATCACTTTGATAACCGGAAATGGTAAGAGAACCTTGTATATACATTATACTATGCATGAATTAACATGAAGGATCGGTAAGTCACCGAAGTCATGAAATGAGAGATCGCTGAAACTCGAGCCATAAAATGGGAGATCGGTAGTTCTTCGAGTCATTTACAAGAAAGATATGGAATCAAGTTATATGATTGAATGGCATCAATGTGTGTTCCATATTGCAAATATGTGAACAGAGAACATTAGTTTTAAAAGGAAATTGTGTGATCCAAATTACATTAATTGGACAGAGAACAATTATTAAAACTTGAACGTGTGTTTGAATTATATAATTCATAACAGGAACGTTGTAAAAAAAAAAAAAATTCCCTTGTTCTAGTATCTTAAAATGGGGATGTTACATCTTGGTATCAGAGTTGAAGGTTACAGCTCTTGGACCTAATGAGTCCACAATATTAATAAGGTTTACATTTTCTTATTGAATGTAAAATGGTCGAACAAGAGGGAATGCGCGAACAACCCATTATCGGGTGGAGAAGCAGCCATCGCTCAAAAGTTGGATGAAATCCTTCACGCCCTACTAGATACGAGAGATCGCTTGACTGCTCTAGAACAAAAATCAATGGGCAATGAAGAGGAGGAAGAAGAAGCGATATAAATGATCAGCCATCTCTCGTGGACAACACCAATGGAGGGAATCCGGTGTTGATAATAATAATGTGAATGCTCCTAATCATCTTGAAAATAAAAGGGCAAGATTAGCAATTGAACTTACAAATGACATAAAGAGAATAAGTCCTCCAAAGTTTGATGGAACAACCCTTGGGGATGGAGCTGAGAATTGGCTCAGTGAAATGGAGAAATACTTTGCAATAAGAAACTTCTCCGAGGAGACCAAAGTGATATGGGGAGCATATCAGCTTTCTCATGAAGCATCATCATGGTGGGACATCCATAAGGTTGAGTTGAATATTGTCGAATATACATAACTTGGGATCAATTTAAGGGTTACTTTAGGCAATGATGGCTGCCTCAACTCTATTTTGATAGGAAAATGACTGAATTTCAGAACTGGTCGCAAGGAAGGCTGACGGTGACAAAATACTGGGAAGGGTTTACTAAACTCCTTAAGTATGTGCCGCAGCATCAAGCCGACGAGAAGTTCGAATACGGAAGTTCATAATGGGACCGAATCCCATCATCATTGGTGGGTGAAGTGGATGTCCATGGCCCAACCACCATGGAAGGAGTTGTTAAAAGGCAATAAGACAGAATGAAATTGAGAGCAATTTCGCTCATAGGAAGAGATAAGGAAGAAGATTCCCAATTCTTATTCATCTCTCGCACCCAAAAGGGGGCCTTGGAAAAGGTTTGGTGTGAAAAAAAATTGTTGTGTAGATAACAACAAGAAATCAGAATGAACAAACCTCAGTAAATAGTGTGTGAAATGACTTTTTGCAAAAGTTAGTGGCAATGGACAAAAGTCCTATGGAAGCTAGAATGATAACTTCAAAGCTGGTAACAAATTTGAGCCTAGGAAAGGGCCAGTTGGAGGATGCTTCAACTGTGGAAAGGACCACTACGTGAGTCACTGTCCTCTGAAGAAGGATGATCACGATCAACAAAGATAGATACACGCCGCTAAGTTGGCTAATGCAGACAAGTGAAAAGCAAGTTACGCCTATAGAAGTTCCGGGTAAGTTATTCGGTACACCTGTAGTCATACTTTTTGATACTGGAGCTACTGAATGCTTTATTTCTACTAAACTTGCAATGAAATTAAAAAGAAAAGCTAAACAAATGGATAAGACATGGACAGTGCATTATGGGAATAATGTTGTCCATACAAATGAAATGTGCCTTTTTGGGGCAATTCTTGACTTGCCCAGTTTCTCCACCAAAGTTGACCGTATGTCACTCCTTTAGGATCATATGATATCATTATTGGAGTTAATCTGGTTGGCGTAACATAAGGCAAAATCGATCATTATATAAAAACAAATTTGTTGTTTTGATGACTCGCAGTAAAGCAAAGCAATCATTCAAGGTGTAAAACGTGAAGTCAGCAGTTAGGAAACCGATAGCTATGCAACTAAAAAGGGCTAAAAATAGAGGCGCACTTGTATGCGGTAAAAATGATAGAAAATGCCGAGGAAGATAATGATTTCATGGAAAGATATCCATTATTAAGGGATTTTAGTGATGTGTTTCGAGGAATTACTGTGTCTTCCACCCAAACGAGTTTGACTTTGCAATAGAAATCAACCAGGAACTGAACCCATATCTAAGGCACCTTATAGAATGACCACCCTCGAGTTGGTAGAGCTAAAGGCTCAATTACAGGAACTTTTGACTAAGGGGCTGATAAGACCGAGCGCCTCACCATGGGGAGGAGCACCGGTAATTTTGTAAAGAAAAAGGATGGCACATCGAGGTGTGCATCGACTATAGAATGTCAACAAGGCAACTATTAAGAATCGATACCCACTTCCTAGGATTGATGATCTATTCGACCATGATGCGAGGAGCATCATCTATTCAAAAATAGATCTTCGATCCGGGTATCATCACCGAGAATAAAGGAAGAAGATATTTAAAACAACTTTTAGAACAAGGTACGGGCATTATGAATTCACGGTGTTACCTTTGGGTTGACCAATGCACCGCCGCCTTCATGAACTCGATGAACAATATTTTTCAAGAATACCTAGACAAGTTTGTGCTTCAGATTCTTAGACGACATTCTTATATACTCTAAAAATGTCGAAGAGCACCAAGAACATTTAAGGATAGTTTGGAAGTTTTAAGAAAGAGGAAGTCAGATGGTAAACTATCTAAATGTTCCTTTTTGATGATGCAGAGGTGCATTATTTGGGACATGTTATAAGCAAGAATGGAATAGCTGTAGACCCTTCAAAGATCACAGCTATAACCGAGTGGCCTGCGCCTAAGAACGTGCATGAAGTGAGAAGCTTCATGGGCTCGGGCAGATATTATAGAAAGTTTGTTAAGGACTTTTCAAAAATTGCTGCCCCAATCACTTCACTGCAAAAGAAGGATAAGAAATTTGTCTGGACGGACAAATGTGAATCGCCTTTAAAAATTTAAAGGAATAGTTAACTACAACACCTATTTTAACCGTACTGCACCCAAATGGAAATTTTATGGTTGTAACGGATGCATGCAGAGAAGGCCTGGAGGTATTCTCATTATGTAATAACCATGTCATAGCTTATGAAAGGAGAAAGCTTAAGTTACATGAAAAGAATTATGCTCCACATGACCTAGAGCTCACTTCCATTGTTCATGCACTTCAAATGTGGAGGCATTACCTTTTAGGCAAACCTTTGAGTTAAAAACCCACCATATGGGGTCAAGTATATTTTTACTCACCAAATCTGAATGCAAGGCAACGAAGATGGTTAGAATTTATGTCTCAAGATGATTTTGATATAAGCTACATCAAAGGCAAGGAAAATAGAGTGGCAGATGCTCGAGTCGAAGGAAGCATATCTCTCGCTCTTATAACATTAAGAACTCGTTTAAGGATGAGGTGAAAGATGCCTGAATAAGATCCTTATTTCAAAGAAGTCAAAACAACACTTGTTGCGCAGATCCAAAGGATGTCAGGTATAAAGGATTTCATTTCGACAATGAAGGAATTTTGAGGTTTGAAAACAGGGTATATATACCTTTGGCAAATGACTTAAGAAGGAAATTGTTAACTGAATTTCATAATTCACCTTTTTCTGGACACCCTGGCATTACGAAAATGCTTGCTGATCTTAAGCAACAATACTTCTGGAAGGGAATGAAAAAGGATGTGGTGGAATTTGTAACACACTGCTTAGAATGTCAGCGTGTTAAGGCGGAACATATGCATCCCGCTGGATTATTGTATCCCCACAGCATTCCACAGTACAAATGGCAAGTGATAACGATGGATTTCGTTCAAGGATTGCCTATGTCAAGAAATAAGCATGATATTATCCCGTTGTCGCATCGACAAATTAACCAAAGTGGCACACTTCATCATTGTAATTTGAAAGACGATGCACAAAGTTGTTAGCAAGAAGATTTGTACATGAAATTTTCAGATTGCATGGAATACCCGAATTAATCATATCGGACAGAGATCCGAGGATGACATCAAGGTTTTGGCAAATGCTTAATGCGGCCTTGGGAACTAAATTAAACTTCAGCTCTGCATATCATCCTAGAGATGGATGGACAGACTCAAGAGAGTTAATCAAGTTTTAGAGGACATGTTAAGGATGTATTGCATGGACCAGCAAAGATATAAATGGGAGGAATACCTTCCTGGTAGAATTTGCCTATAATAATACATACCATGCCTCTTAAAAATGATGCCTTTGAAGCATCAGATGGAAGAAAATGCAGAACCCCCTGTCACTGGGACAACAGTAGAGGACAGAGAGGTAATTGGGCCAGAAATCCTTATGGAAATGGAACAACAAATCAAAATGATTCGGGAACATCTTAAGGAGGCTGCCAATAGGCAAAAGAGTTATGCAGACTTAAAGTGGGTTGATAGGAATTATAAACTGGGAGAGAAGGTCTTTCTTCGGGTTAAGCCGAAAAAGAGCTCAATAACTTTTGGCAAGGCTGCCAAGTTGTCGCCACGATACGTGGGACCGTTTGAAATTGTTGAAATAATCAACCTTGTAGCTTATCGTCTAGCATTACCTCCTGCTTTATCACAAATGCATGATGTTTTTCATATTTCTTTGCTTAAGAAATATGTAACAGATTTATCACATGTGCTGAATTGGAATTCCTTGCAGGTCCAAGACCCAGGAATAATCGTGGTTAAGCCCATTCGAGTGCTGGGAACTCGCCAGTTGTACTTAAGAAATCGCGAAGTGAATCAATGTAAGGTCCAGTGGGACCAGTTTAGCGAAGAAAGTGCAACTTGGGAAAATATCGAAGAAATGAGATCTGCTTTTCCATACTTGTTTGATCGAAATTGAAATTCAAAAAACTGATAATTCTACCAAATTTAGACAATTATTGGTCTATTTTACAGTTGTCTTAAAACACTGTTTTAAAGAGTGAATCTGTTTTTGGTATGAACTTATGAATGGAAGGACAATAACTGAATTTTGTCCTAGAAACTCCTTGAATTGGTTAATTTGATCATCGGGACGATGATTCTTTAAGAAGGGAGGAATGTAACGCCTTGATTTTTGTAAGTTATCATGGTGATTACTTTTCATAATGTCAGAATCGCTGAAATGAAGACAAACATGTTAAGATATATTTTTGATCTTAAAGGAATGTGTGCTAATCTGACCCTCAGATGTCATGCCGTAATTTGTTTACTGGGACAACAAGATTATTATTGCTTGTATGTTTGATGATGTGACAACAGATTTGTCGTATGCTTGATGAACTCTATTCGTTGATTGACAAGACACCTGAATCAATTCCATTGATCCAAGGTATGTTGGCCTTCAGTAATCGCTTTGTCGATTTACTTTTAAACCAGATCAAGGTTGATATAAATGTCAGCAACACGGTTTTAGGTATGAATATTGGCACGTAGATGCCAATGGAAAAGGTTCGATTCTCGAACCATACACTGTTGTAACACTAGACAGCGTAAGACAATAAGGAGTTTGGATGCAAGTGGCTCTGTATGTGGAACGGGACGAAATGTCCCGCTTAATGTTAATATAACGGTCAGGCGGAAAGATCTGGTATGGAAATTGATTAATTAAGTATTAGGGGCTTAGACCCTAATCTACCCCTAAGTTCTACCTTATACCCTAACTAATATCCTATGTGGATTTTTAAATTCTATAAGGGTGAAAATAGATCTAAATCCTATTAACCTATGAACTAGGCGAATGACCTAGATATGGACACTATTAAAAATCCTAAACTAATCCTAACCTAAGGAAGGGGACGCACAGACCCATGTGGATGGAAAGGATAAGGAGGGAAGGTAAGAATTTAATGGACAATGAATGAGGTCCTGGCATGTGCAACGCCAAGTTTGGTGGGAACATGGAAAAGTAAGAGGCATCCAGTTAGCCATGAGACTAAACTTTGATTTCATGCAAAATTTGAAATTTGGAACTCACCAACCCGAGTTGGCGTGGTGTGAGGAAAAAGAAAAAAGGGCAGTGCCTTCAATGCATTAATTTTCTTGGTCTTCGTGACCAGCCCGCTTTGGAAAGAGGATAGAGGAAATTTTGTTGGTCATTGTGTTCTTTCGGTTTTGAAGTTGCTCGCATTTGCACATTTGGTTTTTTTCATGGTTCTCACGAACCAGCTGAGTTTGATTATTATCTCTGTCTTCTTTGGAAAATCTAAGGCGATTTTGAGCCTGTAGAGGTAGGTGATTGTTTGGGAAGCTTTACTACTGTCGCCGTGGAAGGAAACAACTCCAGTAGGCGCGGTTTTCTTCGAGCTTCAAGAAAAATTTTAGGCATGTTAAGCCCTTCTCCTTAAACTACTTGCTTTTGCTTAATCATCTCATTAAAACAACCCTGCTCTTCTGATGGGGGTTTTGTTTATTCGATTTTGTTGTTATGATTGAGATGATTTTGGGTAGAGTCATTTTTCTTTGCTGTTGCGACTTAAACTTTCTTTGCATAATTATTGAGTTGAAAATACAGCCCATGTTGTGTTGATTTGTTCGACAATATTGGGGATTCGTTCTTTATATTATGAAATTGTGCTTATGAATACTTAGATGTGTGTGAATCATTTCTGAGTTCTACGCATCATTGTGAAATAGGAGAATGAGGTTTTCGGGTTGAAATGTCTATTAAGAAAGAACTCAAACTGGGTATTTCTTGTAAATGGGTACATTCAATGAAATTGTACATGCTGTGTGAGTTTGTTTGACATTGTTGAACAATCATTCTATTGTCAATATGGGTTTGAGCTGTCATTAAAAAAACAAACACAACTTGGGTGTTCTTATTACTTTTTGAAGAAAATGATTGTTTCTTTACTGAAATTATAAGGAAACGAAGTTCTTCTTCTTTCTGCTGTTTTAAATTTTGAAAGAAATGGTAATTGGGTTTCATTGAGCATTATGGGTTCGGCTTGATGGAAGTGACAGTGATATTTAGATTGTTTTCTGAGTGTTGTGTTTTTTTGTACAAACGGAAGAATGAAATGATTCGTGTGATCTCGATCTTGAGCGTTTCATTCAAAAAAAAAAAAAACGAACTTGACTTGAGTGATTCTTGTTGTGTTTGAAGAAAATGGGTGTTTTCTTATTGAAATAATTACAGGAATGAATTTTTCTCTTCTTGCTGTTTGAATTCTGGAAATAAAAACAATAGAGCTTCACCGCATACATGTGGGTTTGACTTGCTGTAGGTAAACAAAGAAAGTGCAAATTGTTATTTATGAACCGTGTGTGTTCATGGGTATAGAAAGCCGTAAGAATATTCGACAAAGCGGTCGTATAACTATTCAATTGGTTATAATATAGTGAAAGAAGTATGAATTCTTCCAAGATAGAAGAGCATAGTAGTTTCTTTACATTGTTTGCTCTATGATGGGTATGATGTTTTACCTACTTGCTTTTGGTATTCGTATGTGCCCGATTGAAAGGAAGTATTGATATGGATGTTAAATTCTTCCTTGTTTTCAAAGAAAAGTAGAATATGAATGGATTTATTCCTCATTGTTGGAAAATGAATTCTCTCATTATTAGGATGAAAATGTGACTTTTGTGGTTGTTATACATTCTATATGTTGTAAAGACGTAAATGTCTCAGAGAATGAATTATTTAAAAAGGAATTATATTATGCGGAATGAATCATAATGTTGGATCATGCCTATGCTAAATAAGCGGATATTTGGTGTCTCAATGAGAAGAGGTAATATGAGCCATCTTTCTTGTATTCGGGTATTAATTTCTTAAGTTTCACTCGAATCTGTTATCTTGATTGGTGTCTCATTTGGATTAAATTTTCAAGATAAGTCATGAGGAAAGGAATAGGAGTGTGGAAGGTTAACTTGGAATAATGATCATTTCTTCTCTCATACGCTTGAAATATGTAATCGTGAAGGAACGAATTTTGTATTGCTTTGGTTTAAGCATCTACATTTTATTGTTGTTTGCTTTTCTCATCAAAAGATTTGATGCTTGAAATCAAATGAGTTGCATGAACCTGAAAGGAAAGTAAATAGGTTTATATTTCAGTCAAATTTTATCCTTTGAAATGATAACTAATGAAAGGGAAAGAAATTGATAGCATTTATGTTATAACAAAAGAGAGTATACATACTTATGTTCCTAGTCTTTATAGATGTTGTAACTGAACTGTTTGAAGGAAATTACTTTTGTAATGATCATTTGGGGAAGAGGGCAGTAGTCCTTTGATTGATTGGGATGGTAATTAGATGATTCAATTGTTATGTTGTTCATTCTTTTGATACTTAATTCTTGGTTGATGTTCATAGTAACGCTTCATAAAAGCAGGTTCTTTTATTGAGACAGCTTAATTAAAAGCACCTCATTTTAATGACAAGTGCTTAATATGCTCGCCAATGAACCAACCCATGCAAGTAATTTTGCAGAAATTATAAGGAAACAAGTTCTTC
Source organism: Taxus wallichiana var. yunnanensis (assembly GCA_018340775.1). Taxonomy (NCBI): domain Eukaryota; kingdom Viridiplantae; phylum Streptophyta; class Pinopsida; order Cupressales; family Taxaceae; genus Taxus; species Taxus wallichiana. The sequence goes on from CM031237.1 coordinate 759,218,880, forward strand.
TTCTTTCTACTGCTTTTTTTAAATTAAGAAAGAAATGGTAATTGGGTTTCATTGAGCATTATGTGTTCGGTTTGATGGAAGTGACAAAGTGATATTTAGATTGTTTTCTAAGTGTGTTTTTTTTTTTTACAAACGGAAGAATGAAATGATTCGTGTGATCTCGATCTTAGCGTCATTCAAAACGAACTTGACTTGAGTGATTCTTGTTGTGTTTGAAGAAAATGGGTGTTTTCTTATTGAAATAATTACATGAATGAATTTTTCTCTTCTTGTTGTTTGAATTCTGGAAATAACAACAATAGAGCTTCACTGTACAATGTGGGTTGGACTTGCTGTAGGTAACAGCAAAGTGCAAATTGTTATTTATGAACCTGTGTGTTCATGGGTATAGAAAGCCGTGAGAATATTCGAAAACGCGGCTATATAACTATTCAATTGGTTATAATATAGTGAAAGAAGTATGAATTCTTCCAAAGACAAGAAGAGCATAAAGCTTCTTTACATTGTTTGCTCTATGATGGGTACGATGTTTTACCTACTTGTTTTTGGTATTCGATGTGCCGATTGAAAGGAAGTATTGATATGGATGTTAAATTCTTCCTTGTTTTCATTAAAAGGAGAATATGAATGGATTTATTCCTTGCTGTTGGAAAATGAATTCTCTCATTATTACGATGAAAATGTGACTTTTTGTGGTTGTTGTACATTCTATATGTCAGAAAGACGTAAATGTTTGTAGAATGAATTATTTAAAAAGGGAATTATATTATGCGGAATGAATCATAATGTTGGATCATGCCTATGCTAAATAAACGGATATTTGGTTGTCTCAATGAGAAGAGGTAATATGAGCCATCTTTCTTGTATTCGGGTATTAATTTCTTGAGTTTCACTCGAATCAAGTATTATCTTGATTGGTGTCTCATTTGGATTAAATTTTCAGTACAGTCATGAGGAAAGGAATAGGAGTGTGGATGGATAACTTGGAATAATGATCATTTCTTCTCTCATACAGTTGGAAATCTGTAATCGTTAAGGAACGAATTTTGTATTGCTTTGGTTTAAGCATCTACATTTTATTGTTGTTTGCTTTTCTCATCAGTATTTGATTGCTTGAAATCAAATGAGTTGCATGAACTGAAAGGAAAGTAAATTGGTTTATATTTCAGTCAAATTTTATCCTTTGAAATTATAACTAATGAAAGGGAAAGAAATTGATAGCATTTATGTTATAACAACAGTATACATACTTGTGTTCCTAGTTTTTACAGATGTTGTAATCTGGAACTGTTTGAAGGAAATTACTTTTTGTAATGATCATTTGGGAAAGAGGGCAGTAGTCCTTTGATTGATTGGGATGGTAATTAGATGATTCAGTTGTTATGTTGTTCATTCTTTTTGATACTTAATTCTTGATTGATGTTCATAGTAACGTTTCATAAAAGCAGGGTTCTTTTATTGAGACAGTTAATTAAAAGCACCTCATTTTAATGACAAGTGCTTAATATGCTCAGTTCAATGAACTGACCCGTGCAAGTAATTTTGTAGATGGAACTTGAGTATAAACGAAGACATGGTTGTTTTCTGATACTTTTGATTGATTGAAGATGGATTGTAATTGATAGTTATTACTCCTCTACGAGGAATTGAGAAAAGAAGAAATTACATTCTTCTATCTCGATGTGTCAGAATGTTGTTTAATATAAACAAAGTCCAGTCATTTGGACTGGCAAGTGTATGGATTATAAAACGGATGGATGAATACAAATACATGTGTGATATTTTAATGACTGTATCAGTTTGATATTGTTGATTAAGTTGAGAATATAACATTATTCCTTGATTTGGAATTATTCAAATGTTCTTGGATGGATTTAAAAGGAAATGATATCTATTCTTACCTAAATGTAACTTTTACGTTGAATTGTGCAATTAGTTCATACTTGATTAAGATGAATTTTTAATTGACATTAAAAAGGATTAGGAAGAACATGATCTCTTAATCGAAAGGTATTCGGATTAGCTTGAAAGCTAAGGAATATAAAATAACTTAGGAGCAAATAACCTCGTATTTGGACTCGTTAATAGCCTCGAATTTTAAATTTAGAAAATAAGCATATGGGAAAAATATATCCATGGTTAACCGACCTTAACATTGTAAGGTTAAGGAGAATAAATGAATCAATTCATTTAGAATTAGACCTCGTTTAAATCGACGTCTAATAAGATGGAATTCTAAATTTTGTTTACAGTTGTGGAAAAACTTGGTTAAGTTTAATAGGTTAAACTTATTAAGTTTATCGGTAATGGGCTGCTTAGTCCAAGGATTAAGAAAAGAACCAAGTAGAGAAAATGCAACCCTTCGGTACGAAGGAGGAGATGCGTAGTAAGCTAGAAGACGGATTAAGTCTCTCTTAGCTACATACAATTGTAACAAGAACGAGGATAAAGGATCAGCATGGCTGCTGAAAGTTGATCTTAAATATTAAGATCATAACCAAATCACACTTTAGCTGGATGTGTACTCTCGATGGGAGGAATTCCGTAGGACATTGACATACGCTAGCTACAACATGGTGTTTTCATGAAGGCGGGGCCTTCATGATGACACAATGTTATAGCCGACATCTTACAATGCCCTCCCGAATTAAATCATCAAGATTACATAGGTGGATACTAAGTTCTCGGGTCAGGGATAGGAATGTGATCACATATACGAGTGACTCAGAAGGACTAAAGGTAACTAGACACACGGAGTCATCTAGGGATGACACCGTATGTCTGCGTATCTTTAGTTACCATGAGTAACTTCCTATACTCGCTCATATTGCTAGTTGGGATTAGATCTTGACCTTAATTGGAAGGACCTGGTAGGGACCAGGAAAGACCATTCTAGATAACAGATGCGAAGTGAGGTGAAGGATGTATTCCATTGGTGTGTATCACATCCAAGAATACGATCATGCAAAGCATGTGAAAATCTTTGGCCAAAGTATCGCAAGTGTTGGTTGTGTTGTCCTAATCACCTAGTTTAAGATGCAGGATGTCGATGAATATCGCAATGATATTCATATAGGCTTCTTAAATGGATCACTTCGATAATCGGAAACGGTAAGAGAACCTTCAGATATACCTTATTATACTGTGCATGAATTAACATGAAGGATCGGTAAGTCGCGAGTCATGAAATGAGAGATGCTGAAACTCCGAGCCATAAAGTGGGAGATCGGTAGTTCTTCGAGTCATTTACAGTAGCATATGGAATCTGTTATGTGATTGAATGGCATTGAATGTGTGTTCCATATTGCAAATATGTGAACAGAGAACATTAGTTTTAAAAGAAAATTGTGTGATCCAAACTGCATTGTTTGGGTAGAGAACAATTATTAAAACTTGAACGTGTGTTTGAATTATATAATTCATAACAGGGAACGTTGTATAATTTTTTTTTCCCTTGTTCTAGTATCTTAAAATGGGGATGTTACACCGTGGGTCAATGATTTAAAGCTTATTGTTACTCTAGAAGCCATCATGTCTGCTTTTTTGTTTGTTTTCCTGTTTGGTCGAGATAATGAGATGAAGATGGAAAAGTTGAATTTTTCTATGCAGTGTATGTTGTGAATTGAGGAAGGCATAGATGATGATATAACAAATACATGGCGGGGTGGGATAGGAATTTATAAACTTACACTTGTTATTTCAATAATCTGCCACCTCCCAAGAGCACCCATTAGGCCGCCACATGATATTTTGGGGAAAGCATCATATTTTTATATGTATCAAATATGTTATCTTAAGTCAATGATATCAACACCCATCAAATATGAGTGTGTATCATCAAATGAGATACTACTGCTATGAACTAACAAGAAAGAGAAATCCAAAAATTCCCCTACCATTGAGATTAAGAAATCCCGTATTAAATGTCAAAATTATTTACTAGCAATCATTTATGATTAATGTAATGGAGATGTTGATAGGGATGCGTCCAAAAAATTAAAGTCAAATCGGTGAAATATTATAGAAGGGAGAGGAGTGGTGAAGAATTGGATTGAGGGATGAGTCATCCAAGAGTGGGGAAAACATTTGGGGAATGTATGTGAAACTCTTCTTTCTTCCGAGAAGAAATACGAACCACATACTATTTTTTTCAATGAAAATGAAAATGAACCTACCTAAGTTTAGGATCACGTCCCTCATGATCCTTTCTTTTCAAGATATCTCGAACTATATTGCCAACATGCCCTCCACAATTTACCCCCTTTTCCAATCACACATTCAACAACAAATACACATGTTACATATGTCCCTCATCATAAAGACAAATGACTTCCACAAAATGGTTCCACCCAATATTTTCCTCTCGATTGCTTCTCCTCCCTCCAACCCCAATATTTAATACTTTTACTCCAAGTGTCATCTTTTACATATTAATATGTTTCAGACGGTGAAAATTCTAAACATAGAATTTAGTGGAGGAAGTAATAAAAACTTGTTTAAGTTCAATGTATTTAAAACCTAATATATAGATCCATCCCCCTGTATTAGGATTACAAATGAAAATAAAAATGAAACCAGGAGAAGACCATAAATAACAATGGGGGTGGAACTGGAGGTGATCCAAAATAGTAGAGGTGACATGATCGATTTTTCCTTTGTTCAAAGTGAAGAGCATCATCCTAACTCGAAACTTTACTCCTCATCCAATGGCGATGATGGCATGGATATCCCCATAATCAACCTAGATAAATCAATAAACCAGGCTTAATTAATAATTCTAACTATTATAGAATAGAAAAAGTAATATCTTTAGTTTATGATTATTTGATTATATCTTGAGATTTGATGTTAATCGTTTAAATTTGATAGTGAAATATACATTTTTTTGGCAACACAATAATTTTCAATTTTATAGAGTGGATGTGAATATGACAGTTTGAGAAAAAAATTCCCCATCCTTTGATACGGTTAACAAATAATTTGGCTATTTTTTGCATTTAAGAACAAAAAACATCTAAATAGACATCAAATTTATTCCCTAATCGTGTGCTTGCAATCCCTGTACATCGTGGGATCATATATTCGCCATCAATGGTAGCATAGATGTTTTATATATTTATGTCGAAAGGCGTGTTTATAGGTAGAAAGCCCGGGGCTCTAACAACATATTGTAATTGACACCATCCATATGATAGACCACATAAACAATTATGTTAGTAATTTGAACCGTGCAATGGGATTCTTTCTATCCGCTGGGCATGACATTTATGACATCGACTCGTCAAAGGAAATCGTGGGATTGGATATTTTAGTCATCAGCGAGTAAGTGGATGTTTTGGATGTCTTTTTTATTTCGTTCTTTTCCATTCAATAAAAGAACCAAAATTGATTAGACTTAAAAGAAATGATTCAAAAGAAAGAAATAAATAACACTCCTTAGGCAGATCCATGCGATCATAATATTTATTAGAGTTTAGCCCTTGGTTATCACCCCTTCTCCATGGAAATTCTACAAGAAGCTTTGATTTTCATCTATAATTGCTCCCACAAATGGCATGTTTGAGAAAAGTTCGTCAAAGGACATATTGGGATAAAACATCCTGGTCATCAGTGTCGGCTCAAATGTTTTATCTGTCTTATGCTTCCATTCTATTCCATTCAATAAAAGAACCAAAATCGATTAGACATAAAAGAAATGATTCAAAAGAAACAAAGAAATAACACTCAAAGGCCAAGCCATGCGATCGTAAGCTTTATTCAAGTTTAGCCCTTGGTTCTCACTCCCCCAATGGAAATTCTACAAGAAGCTTTGATTTTCATCTACAATTGCTCACAGAAAGGTGGCTAGGCCTCCGTAATATTGCTTCAAATCTCTTCAAGCCCCGAGTGTGTGTGGATCCAAACCAGACCAAATCGAAGGGGCACAATCCTCTGATAAACGTGAACCAGGTTGGAGACTTTTTTACTTTTCATTTTCTATTTTAGACGCTATTTTTTCTGGTTCAACCACTTAAAATTTTGAGTTTCCCAATATTTTATTGTGTCCTCTTTGTGAGCTCAAAGTGCTTAAGTGGAACATAGATAAAAAATATTAATTGGGCAGGAACAATATGATTTTGGAAAACGTGCGGGGTATGCAATCCATAACATTAATATGCCTTTGACTCATATGACCAATCATTGGAAGGTGTTAATTACAAATACATGGACATGCATCTGGTCCCTAATATTACTTGACCCTACAGTGCATACTGAGAGGCTAGAAATTTTTGCACCAAGTACTTATTGTGGTCAAGTTCTGAAGTTGGAACATGTTGAATTTTTGCTTTTTTATTTTTCCCCTATGGGCAAAAATTACACTTGCGTGAATACTTCACTACCCTCATTGCTAACGTGGGTACTCCATGTCTTCATGTCCCTATCATGTCTCATACAACATGCATTAAAATTCCCCTCACTTTTACATTTCCTCTAACTACCCAATAAAGTCAAGATATGATAATTCAATCAAGTATTCACCTCGACAACATTTTCCATCTGCTTCTTAAATTTTCATATATCTTCCTCTACATTTTCGCCGATGTCTACCATAACACAAATTTAATCCTTTTTCGATTAAAAACATGTTGTGTTGTTTGTATTTTGTATACATTCACATTGTTTCCTCCATTCTTATTTACTTTCCCATCCACTTCGCCACCCTTACACGCTATTTTCTAAACCCCTCTTCCTTTTCCTTCATTTCTCTTCAATTGGTTTCCCTTCTTCACTATATCCCTTTCGTTCACATTGTACATTTAATGTATGATTGCTAGTGTTAATCACTATCACAAAATTGTATATTTCTCTAAGTAGTGATGTCTTAAAATGGAAGCAATTTTTGCCATGAACCTTTCCCCTTCTTGAATTTTTTTACACATATTTTACAAATAGCTTGATGAAAGTTTGCACAACTTCCCCATCTAGTTCCTACGCACTATCACACTATTTGTGTCTGATAACTCATTTTTTAATTCTATGGACCTAATAACCTAATTATGATTTCACCTGTTATATCTATTATGTATCTTATGACACAATATCATTTCATAACTCAGATGTGTTAGGATAATTATCTTATTCTAAATTTTCTTATATAACTAGCAATAAATAATTAGGCACATAAACCTAATTTCCATATTACATTTTGATGAATGGATAAGTTTTATGTAAAATTTAGGAACTTGAAATAAGTGCAAGACAAGGGTTTTGGGTAGGGGAACAAGTTCATGGATAAGCCTATTTAGGAAGTTAAAAATATATCCTATGGGGATTTGAGTTACACTATGATTTTGGGATCTAATTTTCCTATATCTTTAAAATTGTTCCTTGTATTTAATCCATGTGAAGATAATGTTGTAATAGATATTTATTCACTTCAATCATTAAAATGAAAAATATTTAGTCATCATTTGCGCTCAATAGACCTCACCACACCCCTATTGATGTGATGAGTGTTGTATTACATATCAATACTCAGTAGAGATATTGAGTCACACCGAGTTCTATCAATCCTATGATGAGATGGAGAACAATAGAGAATGTAAACAAGGTAGCCATCAATCTAAACCTTACACTTTCTCAACCTCACAACCTCACATGCATTAAAATGAGGTTTTCATTGCTAGTTACTTTTTTATGGAGTATTAACCGCAAGGGCCCACACGATGTTGTGCAGAGAGTTGAAGATAGGGTTTCATTTATTTGTGACCGCCAATAATTTTTATTGCAATTAGAATCACTTTCCTATGATTTTGATGCCAACAATAATATGCAGACATGGTTTTCTTTCTTAATTTTTGAGAAACACTAAAGATTCATTTTTCCTATGGTATTTTTACATTTTTTCTTTTCAGAATAACTATAACATTTTTGATTGGTTGTGTCTTGGGATTTAATGTCGAGTTAATGTCTGCAACCTATATTTTATTAATTATATTTAATGTTTTCAAATTTACTTTGTCCCTTACAATATGTGTCAAAATGTATTCTTAATATACCATGTTTTATTGGTTTTAAAGTATTTTCTATTTTCAATGCTTATGTTATTAAAACATGTAATAATGTAAGATTTTGTTAGTTTTATTAGTTCAACATTTATGTTATATAAACACATGATAATATAATTATAGTGATCCCCAAAAGTTACAATTTTTTTCAAAAGGCACAAATATGTCTCCCATAGCTTTGTTGTGTTCTCACCTAACATAATAATTGGTTGACCAAACATTTTTACTATTGACATTTTGGGAAAAAAATACTTGTGTGAAATACCCCACTATAAAATTTTAGGTCCCCCATTGAAATGTGAACTCCATACAGTTTCAAGTCCATTATCAAAAATATCATCCTAACAAGATCGCATGGTTTGAGCACACTTGATTCCACATACCACATTTTTTAAAGAGAAAAATTGAGTAGGGAATCAAAGTTGTGTAATGATGGTAGATAATGATAATGACGTTGAGCCTCTCAATGTCACATTTTTATGAATCCCACTCAAACAAGAGATGAATTCTCTAGTGTTTGCATTTTCATTTCAATTCGGTGATAGATATGATGACACAACATCCCCCTCCAAAATTCATGACCCACACCACCACAACTAGAATAAAATTCTTAAACAAGTAGAACACACCATGACAAATAAACTAAATTATAATCTTCAAATTGATCAACATAATTATAATCTTCAAATTGAAGCATTCCTTATATATAACCTCCGATGAGATAGAGAATTGAAGGAAGACCCACGATAGCACACAAAAAATAATTTTCCAATATCTCAAACACTAACTATGTAGATATGCATTTCCAAATGGGATTCTTAGTGGTTTTGTCTGACATGCATTGGGGAAATGGATAGTTGAGGTGGGGAAATAGATGGTTGAGGTTTTGTGTCAATGGTTATGTGAGATGATGTCATCAAAACCATTGACAAGGGAAAGCCTAATCTCTACCTTTATTGCTAAAGAGAAACCCTAATCAAAATAAGAGCAAATCTAGGTTGCATGTTCAAACTTTAATGATAACATTGCTAGCAAAGGAAAAGTTGACATAAAAGTGTCAATCATGAAAACCTTTCCGATACATATATACATGACAATACTTTGAATTTAATGAGTTTTAAAAACCTTGAATTTTGAGGACACAATGTCAATTACAAATCGACAATGAAAAATCTTGCGGTTAATATATGTTGTTGCATGACCAAGTTTAAGGAATGTCTTGAGATAATATTCTATAAAGATGGTGTAAAACCACCCGATCAAATATATTTTTGGTCTGTCAAATTCAAATACAAAATTGACTTGACATGGGATGTTGAGTCTACTTCACATATCCCTATCTCTAAAGTGTCCTAGAGCACACATAAATGAATTCCCCTTAAATTGATGCATGTTCTAAATACCCACAAATCACAAGGGTTGACATTGTAAATAATTAATTACTCTACAACCCTATTCTCCTTCAAATGATTGACAAAAAAATTCACTTCATTCATATGTGCTTGGTCATAAGAAATAAGGGTTTCTCATTGTTCCACCAACATTTTCCCCACCCTTGGAATTTTCTTCCATCAAACCCCTTCTTCATCGCCCCTCTTTCTCCTGCAATGTTTCACTCCCTCAAGTTTAACTTCTTTGATGCATCCCTCTCAAAGCATATTCATTGCACCATTCACATGTGATTGCTAGTTTTATAACTCGATATATAAATGAATTAAGTTTTGCTAATGGTATTCAGCCATAACCCATCATTAATTTCATATAATGTTATTGAATTGTTTATGTCAACATCATTGAATACATATGAGACATAGTTTAACGTTGAACTTGAATAAACTATGATTGTATTTTTATAATTATTATCATGGTAATAAAAAAATCACTTTTCATATGGATTCTTTAATGGTAATTTGATTTTTACATATTCATGATCTTATTAGATCACAATATCGGAGGGGAAATGAAATAAAATGGTATATTTTAATATTGTTATGGAGACCAAGTAGTTTATGAGATTAAGAGATTTTTAAACTAAAATAATTATATGAAATAAGGATTGTTTGATAAATATCACTTCCTTTTTATGTTGTTTCATGATTTTTATTTTAAAAAGTTATTTTTCTCACTTCACCTTCTTTAAAAAAATGTGGCTAAAGTGTCGATTTTTTAAGTTGTTTGTTTTTTTGTATCAAAGGCCACTCGAAATAAAATAATAAAAATAACCATGCCTACATATAATTAGGATAATACCAAATATAAAAAAATGTCACACCTAATTATAGAAGTAAAGACAATTTTGAAGCGTATAATACTTAAAATACTTGAAAAATATTGTAAATGAAATGAAATGAAATGGTTTTAATTACGTCCATTAAACCAAAAGTTCTATGTGACCTTTGAAAAACACCAATTGTTTAAATATTTGTGGGCTTGGTGGTATATTTTAGAAGGTTTCTCCACCTATTGCTAATTTGAGTTAACATATTCCCAAAAATTTTATTTATTTTTCCTTGAATAACTCGACCATATAACCAATTCTTAAAATTTTATCCTACTTGGATTTGATGTATACATACCAAATCTATAAGTAAATGCCAACAACATGCAACAAATAACAAGTACAAACAACGAGGTCAACAAGACCCAAATAAATAACAAAAATTGAGCGCCTTGCCAAAGTTATAACACTTCTTAAGTGGCATAGCCAAAAATGTAGTAATACAATTTTGGCGGTTGTCAAAGCTTCTTTGAACTAATTAAATGACCTTGATCCTCTTTTCTTAGGCACCAAAACCTCACCCACTTTTCTTGGTTTCATTGTTACTAATTAGGAATCACTCTTCTTCCTCCAAACCTTAATCATACCACAAAAACTTGTGAAATAGTAAAAAAATGGGGTGAATTCAAGGTTGTGTCTCAATCATACATTGTTTGGGAAAAAGTCTTAAAAATAACACGCATTGCAATTCAATAGGCACTTTGGTGCAAATGCATGATCTAAATCCTAATTATTTGATAATGAATTGCAAAATAATTAAAATTTGGAGTGAATTCAAGGTTATGTCTCAATCAAAATTTGTTTAGGAAACAAGTCTTTAAAATAATGTACAATGGAGTTCAAGTAAGCATGTTGGTGTAAATGCAAGTGTCCCAACTCGTATTCTTTTAATGGATAAGTAAATGCTAGATGCTATTTTCTAAATTCTTGAATTCTACTTTTATTAGAGGGATACTCCTTTAATCACTTAAAAAAATCAATTTAGTCTTTATATGATTGTCATTCATTATTTTAAATGCATTAGTCCACATATATATTATAAACTTCTTAAATTAAAATTAGGATCCTAATGTCATACAATTTGAAACACAAAAAACATGAAAATATGACAAATAGGATGCAAAAATCAGGATATCCAAAACAAGGGTTAGAAGGGTGCACATAAAAGGTTATCACATGGTAGTGGTTCAGCTTTTTTCTTACCATAATTGTAATGTAACAAACCGAGAAATACTTGAACAATAGGAAACATGGGGTATAAGAAAGAGAAATCCAAGGAGGTGTAGTAATCATATTTTGGTATGAGGCACTTTGTAACATTAGTTTTGACATCTTTTAGGAAATTTAGATTAGTAACACATAATTGATTATTTTGGCATGCATTTCCAACACATTTCCCCTTCGATTTCATGTGCATCACCTCAATCACTTCTATATGGCTTAATAAAATAGTGGATCATTTATAGTTTTATTAGTAATCTTAGTGTACCTTTATGGGCACCTCTCCATTTTTCTGTTCCATTTATTTTGATCCCTAGGTTAGGTTTGGTACATATAGATATATTTGATACCAAACCCATCCATCCCTGTCAAACTTGTTTTTTCATATACAAAAGTCAAAATTTCAAACCATGCACTTTCATCAAGTCATTCTAACATGATTTTGGACTAAACTACACAAAAATTAATGAAAAAGTGTTATATATAAATAAATGCTATTGTAGGTGATTTATAATCCTCTACATATTAATACACCTTAGATACCACTACACATAAAGGCTATACACCTGCCAAATATTCCAACAATATTCTATGAGATGAGTTTGATTATGAAGTATATCCAAATATAATTTGTATAACACCAAGTATCTTATGCCAAGATAAGGATATGATCCATAAAGTGCCTCTTTTGTACAATAAACATATCTTATCTTAGTGATAAAGAATGAAAAACCAACTAATATTCTTATTATCTAATATGTTATGTGAGAAACATTCACACTATACTGAAACCGAAAGATGAAAGATGAGGAGACAAAAAAATTATCTTAGAGAAACAAAATTTGGGAAAAAATCAATTGAGCGAGCAATTATTGCTCTTCACTATATAAATATCCAATACAATAAAGTTTACTACCAATATATGGCCTCCGAGAAGGATTCAAGCTCCCTCTACTTGTATTACTTGCTTATAATCCTAAAAAATAAATAACTCAATTTTCTATGAATAAAACAAGAAAAATTTAGACTTTCTCCTTTGCTCACACTTGAATCCACTCAAAATCACTTGCTTAGATGAGTAAATACACTTGTATTTATATTTTCTTTTCCCAAGGATGGAAGGAAATGTGAAACAAACCAATTTGTGGAGTCCAAACATTTTCAACTATTTTGATTCCCATTTTGGCATTGTCGAGAGACAAAACTTTCACGGTGGTTATGTGACCATCGGTGCCTATAGGTGGAAATCTGTAACCATTGTGGAGGTTGTACAACTTATACTCTATGAAGAGTGGTGGCTTCACAACCTGTCATGGTGGTTATGTAATTTTTTCTGAATAATACACAAAACAAAATCAAGAAATAGCCTATTTCATCATTCGAAGGTGTCTGGATCACCATCATCCTAACTTAACCATTTTCTAGAACAATGAACATGTTGAGGGTATGTTTTGTAAGTTAAAAAAAAAGAATACATAGAATTGGGTACTTCTAGATCAATTTTTGGATCATACTTCCTTAATTTTATGCTTTTGCTTCAAGGACTGATGAGGTGAGGAAATTTCTTCCCCACATCTTCTGTGGAATACCACTTGGCCTTGGTAGGGAATTGAACTTTCAACTGAATCAACCACATGTCTTACACTCCTCACTATGTTGTCCTCTCTTTCTGCTACAATAACATATATTCCTCCAATTCCAACTAATTTTATGGAGAAATATCTTTAATAGATGGTAGCAACAATCCCTCTTCTTCCTAATCCAACATGGAGGGATTAAAGAGATGTAAATTCTCAACATTCACAACTTAATATATTCTCATATAAGGAGGAAAAACCAAGCCAAATGCATTTTTATCCACTTGTTCCAAAATTTCAAATGGGCCATATCAAAGACATTTGAGTTTCTTAGATTTATGTTATAGCCTTTTCTCTTCTCAAGTACAACCATACGTTGTCACCAATAAGGAAAGAATGCTCACTTATGTGTTGATCATGCCTTGCTTTGTTCTTGACCGGTGACTCTTTCAACCTCTCTTGAACCTAGAGGTATATCTACCTGAATACTTTCAATGAACCTTTCAGCTTTGTGAAATTCTAGATCCACTTTCCCATTTTCTCTGCATGGTTGTCTCATAATAACATCAAATGCACTCTTAGGAAAATATTCAAAACATGTCTCAAAATGAGTCTTACTATTATAAGCATGAATTTCCTTGTTATAAGAATGCTAGATATACACAAAATTATCATCCCAAGTCCTAGGATGTTTCCTATTGTACTCTCTCTAGAGATGAACCATGATATGGTTTACCGTTTTGTTTTTCCATATATCCTGGATGAAAAGTGGTAGATATTTTTAGCTTGGTATCCATACTTTCCCACAAGTGAAAACCAAAACTTTCCGATGAACCGCGAGTCCCTGTCTAACACAATAGGATTAGGAAAACCAAAATGAACCCACACATTAGTAAAAATAACTTAGTTGCGTCATTGGATTTGATGGTCTTCTTGAAAGGAATGAGAATACACATTTTATAGAACTAATCCACTACAAAAATATAATCATATCCCTTTCGGGAAGTAGGAAAACCACCCAAAAAATCCATGGAGATGTTTTCCCATGGCCTAAAAGGAACCGGTAATGGCATATATAAACCCAAATTTCTATTATTAGGCTTGCTTGTATAACATAAAACACAATCCCTGATAAATTTGACAACTTCTTCGCATGTTTAGCCAATAAACATACATCTATAAATGTGTAACAATATTTGTCACACCAAAGTGACCAGCCACCTTAGAAGTGTGTGCTTCCCTCATCAATTGAACTCTTTCCCCCTTAGGCACATAAAGTTTCTCATTCTTGTAGAGTAGCCCATCCTAGAAGTAGTATTCTCCTCTAAGTTCAAAGCCCTCGCTTGGAGGTTTTTGCTGAAATATTTCTCCAAAATTTGGATCTTGCTCATAACCTTCCTGATATGCTTCACACACAAAAGGATCAAGAAGAGTTAAAGTTCCCATAGCTGAAAGTAAAGGAGGTCTAGATAACATATCAACCAATTGGTTACAACTTTCTTACATTTTATAATCAAATGAAACTATTGCAAAAAACCCACCCACTTATAATGTCTAGCTTGTTGAAGTTTATTTTGAGCCTACAAATATTGAAGAGGCTGGTGATCTCTGTGTATGATAATTTCTTTACCCATAAGATAATGTTTCCATTTATTAACCGCTCGCATAAGAGCATACAATTCCTTAGTGTGTGTACAATAATTTAAAACGCCCCCTGAGATAATTCATAATGATAACATACAGGCCTACCTCCTTGAAGTAGGACAACCCCCATAACATAGTCACCAACACTAATTTCCACTTTGAAAGGAAGCTACAATTTAGGTAATTCCAAAAATGGAGCATGAATAATATTGTATTTAAATGACTCAAAAGAATTTTGTTGTTTCTTACCCCAATCAAAAACCTTACCACTGTTGTCACATAATGTAGAGGTGTTGCTATGGAAGATAATTTCTTGATGAACTTCCTCAAATATTAAAATTCACCAAAAAATGTTTTGGTCTCATTCAAACTATATGGTGTAGGCCAATTTAGAATGCCCTTTATCTTAGCCGAATCAATCCTCAACTCTCCATTTCCAACTACATGCCCCAAAAGACAAGAATTTGTTGATAAAAATCATACTTCTTCTCATTCAACACTAGCTAATTCTCCTTTAAAACTTGTAAAACTTGATGTAAATGGTTAATATGCTCCTTAAAAGTTCTAATAAAAACTAGAATGTCTTCTAAGTACACAATGAAAAAGGAATCAATAAATGGCCTCATTACCTCATTCATCAACCTCATAAAGGTAGCTAGTGC
This sequence comes from Taxus wallichiana var. yunnanensis, assembly GCA_018340775.1. NCBI lineage: Eukaryota > Viridiplantae > Streptophyta > Pinopsida > Cupressales > Taxaceae > Taxus > Taxus wallichiana. The sequence continues at coordinate 759,234,310 of CM031237.1, forward strand.
ATTCAGATAGCCCAAATGGTAAGACCAACCATTCTCACAACCCTTGCATGGTCTTGAAAACTATTTTATAGATGTCCTCTTCATTAATCTGAACTTGGTGATACCCATATTTTAAATCAAGTTTAGTAAAATATTTAGTATGTTGTAATTGATCTAACAAATCATCAATTCGAGGAAGAGGGTACCTATTTTTAATGGTTACTTTATTTAATGATCTATAATCAACGCACATCCTCCATGAATGATATTTCTGATTTAATTTAATTTTAATTAAATTAAAATATTTTAGAGTCACTATTGAACCAAATAATGTATGAATGCTGAAATGAAGAAATCACACAAACAATCTAAGATGTAATATTTGAAACCCTAAGCAAAGAAGAAGAATACAGACTTAGATGATTTACTCACAACCCGGAAATGATATGAGTAGGGAAGTGTGATGAATAGACCGGGAAGAGTGTCGAAAATACTATTTGTAAATTCTAGACTACAAGAATAAACTGACATAGGCGCCACGACAGGATAGGAGTGCTCGGGTGTGGAGAGATCGCTTTTGGGCGTCATGACTACGCAAATGATCGAATTTGGTTTTTACGGTGTCACAAGATCATTGTTGTTGATTCATGTTTATCACTTGATAGTCGTATAATAATTGTTGAGGGTACCTCTAACCTACAAAACCAAAGTTCAATTGCAAAATCCCACAAAATGCATCAAAACTAAAAATAAAGATGCAATATGGGAGTCGTAATGACCCCAACGGTTACCCCGAGAGTGAACTTATGATCGAGAACTGCAATATATCTCAAAATCCATGTATTTCTTGTGAGTGTGTGTATAAATCATGCCCTAGGATGCCCTTGTGCAAGTTGTACTTGATAGTGGATTGTAGCTAAATGTAGCAATGTAGTAGAATGTGTGGATGGAATATAATGAACTTTCCCTTCCTATGATGTGTATGCAGAGTTGTTCTGCAACCCCTTGTCCTCTTGAATGGATGCTAAATGGATAATTTAGAGTCCTTTAGATTCCTTTTAGATGTAAGCTTAGGTGATATTAGTAATGTTTAGTGTTTGGTTCTTGATTTTGAACACAACTATGTATTTATATGATTCCCTTGTTTGAAATTCATAATTGACAATGGAAGGCCAAACCATAAGTGAAAAATATACCTAAAAGATAGAAGAGATCCAAAAGGAGTGAATAAGGTAAGAAAGGATCGGGGGTGCCCTGAGGGGACAAGGGCACACTGGGCGCTCTGTACTCAGCCTAGGCACTAGTGTCTGGAGCCATAAAAGATAAATAAATAAAATCCCGACTGGGTTGTAGGGTGTGACAAGACCAAATAGAAAACAAGAAACACAGAAAAGAGGCCAAAGACAATCGTCAATTACTAGTTTTCTTGCTTAGGAATCATATAAATGTTAGTATGTGTTTAAGACCTATAAATGTACCCAAGTACATGATTTAGTGTCTATATTTTCCCCTACTTAATGTTGTTGACTGAATACTTGATAACATAAATTAGATAAGAGATGCATACCTTATGATCATGTAGAGCGTGCGATGAAATGCGTGCCGAGTGGACAAGTGAAGCGTGGAATGAGTGCAAAAATGAAACATGGAAATGAGGAAGGGAAAGTGACCCCAAGGGTGAAGCGTATGTGTTGTACCATGATGTACCTAGATTTATGCTTATTTTTTTGCTTCTTGTAAGGATGAACCCGTAAAAAGAATAGCAAGAATGTAGTCAAAGTCCTGTATACTTTAAATCGAGAGAAAAATGTGCATAATTATGTAAATGTGTGTAAAAGGAAAGTGTGCACTTGATGTAGAAGAATGTAAAAGGATTGAAAAGTGTCATGAAAATGCTATGTAAAGTGAGTTTTCTAGGTGATCTCATGCCAAGAGTGAGTTTTTTGGGTGATCTCATGCCAAGTGCGAGTTTTTTGGGTGATATCATGCCAAGTGCGAGTTTTTTGGGTGATCTCACACAAAAGAGAAAATGTTGGGGAGAGAGGTCTAGTTTTACTCTCCATCCATGTCTCTCCCAAATAAACACCACTACAGAGGGTGTGTCCCTATTTTGTTCATGTTACCCCAAATTAGTTTCGATTGTACCAATTGTTATGATTGAAGGAGATTATATACATTCTATATTACGAGGCCGAGCGTTTGATACTATAAAAATGCTCGAATCCTCTCATTAATTGTGATCTCGATAAGCCGATCGTGTGTACCCCAGGACATGAGCGCCGAGGAGGACACATGAACCCAAGTGCTCCTTTCGAGCACGGGTGTTGGTGTATGTGCTATGATTATGAACCAAGTCTAATTCTAAGCTAGTGTTGAATCGTAATATGTGATGATTATGTGTTGTACTTGTGTTGTGATGTAGCTTTGAGCTATTGTATGGGGTGATTTGTTCAACCAATGTATGCCCCCTGTGTGCAAGTATACTTTGCTTAATGCTAAATCAAATGAAGCAAGAACTACCACCTAAAATAGTTCTACAATTTAGCTAAAACAAAGCATAAACACCATCAAGATAGAGAACTAAGCAAGATCTAAACTAACATTATAACTTTGAAAACATGAGATCAAAACTATGTATGTTATTTTAACATCTCTACTCTCCTAGATTACCAAAAAAATACATGGACCTATTTAGCTCCAATGACAATCAACAATTGTTTTTTTTGATCCTTAAAGAATGCAAGAATAGGAAGCTTTAGCTCTTAACAATGGTGACCTCTCAAGAAAACAAAAGGCAAGCTCTTAGTCTCTTTGCTATATGCTTTACATTTGCTCTCTTAAGAAGTTTAGGTGTAAGTAAAAAGGTAGGTGGAGGGCTCTTTATATAGCCCAAAGGATAAAGGATTCAACACATTCTCATGAATGTGGGATAAAGGTAAAACATGATTAGGAATGGATAAGGTTGCTTTATTAAAGGTAACCTTACTTTAGAAGGGTTTAATACATGTTTAGCAAGTCATGGGAGTTGGGGGGTATTTTAATTAATCAAAGGTGATTAATTAATAGGTAGGTGTAAACTTATAGAAGCCATTTAGAAGAATATTAGTGTGATTCAGGCTATTAGAAAGGGATTAAATCAATTTAATATCGATTTACTATTTTAAGTGAAGGGGAAGACTAATTAATTAATAATAATTAATTAATCAAGATAGAGGAAGTGATAATTAACAGAAGGTCGTTAATTAGGCTGTTAGCTGGGTAGGTGACTTAATCAATTAGCGTATTGTAATTAATTGACAAAAATTAGAGGGAATATGAGCACTTTTGACGATATGTCGTCTATTTGTGGAAAAGGAGATAATTAGCACAATTTAAGTATTTAAATTGCTTGGGCATAATTATAGGTGTCTACATTTGCCCCTCTTTGGGGTGGTGTAAGTGACGTCACTTCAAAGATAGTAGACGGAAGAAATTTTTGAAGGGATAGGAGAAAAATTAGTAGGAGGGAGAAATTCCCCGAGTGTCAATGGGGTGATGAAAGAAGTCGATCGACGATCGAAAAAGGTGAGATATAGGTAGAAGGATGGGAGGAGGAAAGATGCCCGGTGAGAGAGAAAAGCAGGGGTGAAAAGGGAAGTGGTGTAGAAGAAATAAGGAAGAGGGGAGAGAAGAGCTTAGCCTCTAGCTACTTGTTTATGTGGAACAAATTTGATGTCATCATATTGCCATAGGAACTACATCATTGGCCCTTATTAAAAAAAAAAAGCATACGACAAAGGTAGAATGACATGAAAAGCCATACTGTGAACAATTGTCCATTGCTGAAAGTACCAACTCCACGCAACATACAAAAATGCAATGCAATACGAGAAGGAAACAAGCTCATCTAATAGGGAAAACAAGTACGAACGCACATATCCAACCCAACAATGGTCAAGACAGTTGTATAAATGTGTTGTTATCAGTGCTAGAGTGATCCACAAGTTCATGATTGACGACAAGGGTTAAAAAATGATGCCCCAAGCAAGGATACATCCAAGGGGAAATGAAAATGGAAAGCGGGGTCCATGAAAAGCGTTTGTGCGCAATGAAACAACACCAGGAAACCAAAAGTGCCCCAGAGTACAGACGAAGCAAGCAGCTAGCTTTTGTGAATGGTTGTGAATCCAGTGATCTGTGAGTCATATTAATCGGGGAAGATATGAGACAAACCAATAGGATATAGAGAAAATACCATGCAATGAGACACAAGTTTCAGCCGTAAGAAGCAAGTTACCATTTTGAAGGGTGTTTTACTTTTTAGGCATTTTTTGAAAATTTTGCCTTGTTTTTGGATTTTTTTGATATAGTAAATGTTTGTATTGTTTTGGCTTTCTGAACCGTGATAAACAATAGAAGAAAGGAGAAGAAGAAAAAGAAGGGCCTAGGGGCAACAGAAAGTGCCCTAGGTGGAAGAAAGGAGAAACAAACGACAAATAATGTCCTTGTTTAGTGGAAAAATTAAGAAAAAATAATTATTTACGAGAGTGTGAAGAAGAATAAAAATCGCCAGGAGCAATAAAATTTTCGGGGGAGAAGAAAGGGGTATTGGACAAAAAATTCCCCAATATGGTGAAAAATAAGAGAAAAATAATTATTTAATTAAAAATAATTATTCCACAGCGAACAGAGGAGAAAACGGTGAGCTAAATGGGTGTCCCGGCCGTCCGATCGGTGAAAAATAGGTTAATATACTTGGAAAAGGGGGTAAAAACATCATGCAATCAGTATCATTGTAACCACTCGGTTTAGAAAACTTACCATGAGGCTTTGACACTCAGGAGAGATGGTGATCGCATGTGATCGTTTGAGGCATGCTGACGCAGTCCGGGGGTACCAGAGGCACGCGGACGAGGGGCCATTTGTGAGTATCCCGTCCATATTTTGATGTATATGGATGGGATGATATGACGATATTGGTGCGGGGGATAGATTTTTGATTATGCGCAACCCCTCTTGCCCCCATTGATGATATGATATGTGATGATTAGCTTAGCATACATGCATGATGTAAAACTTAGCATTTTTGTTTATATATGATGTATAGATGATGCTAGATGTGATGATAGTGATGGTAATATGATGTGAATGATAGGAATGAGGGGAGAGAGGAGCTTAGCCTATAGCAACATTTGTGTATTGGAACAATTTCGGTGTCATCATATTGCCATAAGAGCTACGTCATCGGTCCTTATGAAAAATATAAGCATACGACAAAGGTAGAACGACATGAAAAGCCATACTACGAATGATTGTCCATTACTAAAAACACCAACTCCATGCAACATACAAAATGCAATGCAATATGAGAAAGTGAAAGATGCCTAACTCCATGCAACATACAAAATGTAATGCAATACGAGAAAGTAAACAAGCTAAACTAACAGAGAAACATAATATAATGTTTTTATTATTGAGCTTTAGTTATGACCTATGCAAATTAACGACAAGGGTTGATGATGGTGCCCCAAGCAAGGATACATGCAAGGGGAATAACGGAGGACACTTGGGTCCGATGGAAAAGTAATGTGCACTACGAAACAAGCATCAGAAACTCATTGTGCCTTACAAGATGGATGAAGTAAACAACCTAGCTTTTGTTGATGGGGGTAGATCAAGATGATCTTCCAATGCGCACACATGAACAAGTGAGAACTAAAGAGAAACGTTTTGTAGGATGATTTTCAATTTTTAGAAGTTTTCTGAAACATATTTGAATGTTTGTTGATGATTTTTTTGTCTCTAACATATTTGAATGTTTTGGTTGATTTTAAAAGTTTTATGAAACTATGTACAGGAAGATGAGAAAGCGTGGATGCCCCCAGCAATAGATGGGATGTACAAGGGCATAAGGCCACGTGTGTACCATAAAGGTAAATATGTAAAAATGTCCTAATGATAAGGTGGGAGTATTCAAAGGTAAACTCTTCATAGGTAGAAGCGGGACCTAAGGCCATTATGGATAGGTTCAACATGATGATGAACATAAACCAATGAAATGCTGGGAAGAAGAAAGGATGCCCCTAGCGTAAGTTTTCCTGAGAGCACGTGATAGAAAGGAAGGAGAAGATTATTTTTGTGGAAGGGGACAAAGGTGTTCGCAAACATGGAAAACAAGTAACCTTATACACATGGATGTTCTGAATGAAGTAGAAGAATGATGTGAATGATATGAATGTAGCTTAGAAGCCTCGCGGTGAAGAATTGATTAGCCAAAGGCATAAATCGTGAGATGAGATATGGACTAGAGTAAGAGTCTGAACAAGGTCCAAAAACACACTTGGTAACATACTAATCCTATTTACTCATAGAGATCCAGTGTGTGCACATGGAGTTTATTACCTCTTGAAGTGAAGATTTAATAGACAACAAGTGAAGAGACCCTAGCCAATGTGTAGGAATGATTTATTATGAAAGGTGATTTTGTGAATGGATGGTGAAAGGATAGCCGTACATTGCTCCACTGCCAGCCAGGCGTCCATAGCCCCGACGGAGATGTATTTGATTATAATCGCAACATTGCTCTATTTCCAGTCAGGTGTCCATAGCCCCGATAGAGATTATTGGAAATACCCCAAGAGAGAGTTATATATCAATTTGCTTTTGCTTTGTAGCTTTTAGCTTTTGATTTTTGATTGATTTTGATTCTTTTGCTTTCTAAAAACTTATTTCAGCTCTCTTGTTTTCCAAGGGGTTAAGAACCACTGATGGCTTGATGGAAGGAGGTGGAAGTGCTTATGATGACAACATTGGCTAGTGTCAACAAATATGTCCAAAATTTCTTCGCAACAAGTTTATTAGATGTTGAATGTGATAGGATCTCTAAGAGGTCATTCGTTCTTTAATTTACCAAGGTGATAAAAGACCAGGGTCAAACAGATACCATAGAGATAAATGTCACAAAATGCATGCGAATAAGCTAACCAAAATATCACCAAAGGGATGAAAATGGTAGGAAGACTTGCAGAAGAATAGCAAGGAAGGGAAGAAATAAATATCCATGTGTATGCAACACCTGATTGCAATGTTTGATCTTTATACCTTTGATTTTTGTTGTGTTTTCTCAATGTTTTTTTTTGTATTTTTGATTTTTTTTTAAAAAAATATTTTTGATAGTTTTTGGACCGTTGGGACTAACAAAGTCACTCGTGTGATAGGATCCAACAACGATGTTTGCGATTTCCTTGATAAGGGAGACTAAGCATGTTTGTTTATCAAGAGTCATGTTTTCCCGATCTCGATGATTGTGGTGAGTTCACACTCAACAAAGGACTGTGATTTATCCTGAAACATGGATTTTGTATGCGGGAGCTTGAGTTCCCTATCCAAAGGTTTATGCACTTTACGCCATACTTGATGGTTACGTTGATGTGCATTCTTGAATCACGCTTGATTTAGAATTTTGAGATTGTTCAAGTTGTTGGGTGATTTTGAGCTCTTGCAAGTTTTGAACTGAGCTTGAAAATGAACCATTTTTGTTTCTTATAAGCTGACGTGTGACTTGTCTGATCCTGATAAGGAGAAGAAAGCGAATGTTTACTATTGATGATAGGAATGAGAGAAATGATGGTGGGATTTCCTCGGTCATTGGTAGAAGGATGATGTGATTGATGAAAAGGATACGGTCCAAGGATTGAAGAAGATGGGCTACTGGGAGGTGAGCCATAGATAGAAGACGAAGGCCTGCTAGGATGTGGCCCAAGAATAGAAGAAGAAGGGCTACTAGGACATGACCCATAGATGTAAGATGATGGACTACTAGGATGTGGCCCAAGAATAGAAGAAGAAGGGCTACTAGGACGTGACCCATAGATGTAAGATGATGGACTACTAGGATGTGGCCCAAGAAGAAAAGAAGAAGGGATACTAGGATGTGACCCATAGATGTAAGATAATGGGCTACTAGGATGTGACCCAAGAATAAAAGATGATGGACTACCCGGGGTGATCCATACCTAGAAGACAAGGGGCTAGTTGGATGTGCCCCAAGAATAGAAGATAGTGGGCTACTCAAAAATGTCCCACAAATAGCAAAGGGAGGGCTACTAGAATGTGACCCACACCTAGATGAAGATGAAGGGCTACTTGGCGTTGACCCCATAAGAGATTGTGATTGAGGAATTATGATAGAAAAAGAGTTATTGGGTGATGAAAAGATAGGCCATGGATCAATGCAAGACCAAGGAGTTTCATCACATAATGAAGAATGTGAAGATGGAAGAATAAGAGGAGGATCAAGTTGCATGATCTGAGGCTCTTCCTCCATTTCTTGATAAAAGGAATCAACCTTTTCCTCACAATACACGAATGCATCGAAGTCTAAAGAGAAACCTTCCTCGTAATCTGCTAGAGGAATATCTTCGTGTGCCCCTATAAATGCCCTGATTGTTTCTTCATTCTGAAAGAGGTCAATCGGTATGAGTTGTTGATCGATCCCTAGGGGTTGATTGGAAGAAATAGGTTCACTTGGTGTGGAAGACTTAGAAGATGTTTGATGATTATTGATAGAAGAAGATGATGTGGGGGATGAAGAATATGTGTAGCTAGATGGCTCAGGAGTAGAAGAAGGTGGTGTGGACCTACCTATACAATGGTATGTCGTATGTAAAATAGTAGGATTAAGTAGATTGTGATGCATGAGTGGAGTCGACGTTTGTTTGAAGGACTTTGAGTCACACGAATCTTCAAAGAAGGAAGATTTCGTGGGGGTGATTGATGAAGAAGGTCCTATAAAGAAGGGGAGAACTATGATTTAAGCATCGCATTAGATGAATGATGAAAAGGGTCCTGCGAAGAAAGAGAGGACTGCGACTCAAAAATTTTATTATACTTCTGATTGGAGGGATTTGGAGTTGTGTGTATCTTCAAAGGAAGAAGACGTCGTTGGGGTGATCGATAAAAGGGGTCCTGCAAAGAAAGGGAGGACCGCAACATAAGAGTCGTATTAGATGACTTAGGAGTCAAATTAGATGAATCTAAATAGTAGTTTGGATCTGAATCCTCAGAAGAGTCAGAGGAAATATTTGGATTGGAATCCTCAGAAGAAGAGGAAATGTTTGGATTAGAATTAGAAGAAGAGTGGGGGGAACTCGAATAATAATTTGGATCAGACGTGTCCAAATCATACCACCGACTGTGAGATGAAGGTGGGGAATGAGTTACCCGTATGGGCTCTCTAGCACAAAGAACCAAATGAGGTTTAGTTGTAATGGGAATCTTTTGCTTTGAATTGCTAAACCTAGGTTCCATATTTTTGTAAGTATGGGGAACCGCACGATAGTCAGTCATTTTTGGTGCATTGTTTTAAGCACAAATGTCTAGATTTAGATAGTGTGATGGAACTCCTTCAAAGGGAAGGAAGTGACATGTCAATTTGGGTAGCATAAGGACAACCAGCTAGACATTATGTATGGGGATGCGTGCATGATTTTATGAAGAAGGTATAAAGAAAATAGACATCATGACGATGCAATATCAATGAGATAAAAAGGGATTGTCCTAGAAAATAAGTTTTCTGAATGAATAATCACAAGGAACAATCATGCAAGTGTGAAACACAAAGCCAATCAAAAGGAAATACACCATATGAAAATGTGATGCAAAGATGATCAAAAAGATGTTTTCACTTATGCCAAGTTCAAGGAAATGAACAAAACGTAAGTAAAAACAATAAGTCAATGCAATCTCCCAATCAAGATATACTGATGAGCAAGCTCAAACTTGATTAAGACCTATATCTCAAAAAGTTCCAATTACAATTTGCGAATGACACAACAATATCACCAAGATATGTTAACCCACTTTGTGAGAAAGTGAAGTATTGATATCGAGGTGTTATTGATATAACATGCACAAATGGTAACACCTAGCACTCTTTGAAATCGAGGTAATAATAGAACCGAACTAAAAAGCTCAAAGTATAGCTAGGAATAGTTAAAAATGTGTGCAACGTAACCGTACAATATAGGTATTTATGTCAAGTTTACAAGAAACAAGACGTAAATATCGAAATTGTAGTGATATGATACAAACAAGCTAACTCTTCTAAGGAAGTCCGGTGATGAACCACGCCTAACTATAATGACGACCTTGACATGGGTATCAAGATCACAATGGCTACCAATGACGCGAAAACACCTCCGCACACTTTAGACGTTTAACTAACCCAGCCACAAACATGGATGGGCGTAAATGGACATAAAAGTGAGAGAAATAGTCGATTGGTAACACAAAGGTAGTCACCCTTATTTTGATCAACAAAGTGTCAAAATAATGTGAAGGAAGTAAATCAAAAAAAGATGAAAAATGTTGGCTTCACTTGGCAGAGTTTCGCCTCACCCTAAGGCAAGTAAAAACTAGGTGAAAGTACCGCGTCACACGTTTCTCAATGAAAATATGGTTCACAACTCAACACTATTTTAGAATGGTCAAAGTGGGCTCCTGGCCAAAGTATATTCTCCTAGGTGGTTCTCTCACCCTAGGTGTTACAAAGTTACCACGAGCGAGCGCGATTTACCCAAAAAGTCACACTAACTAGTTTGGGAGTATCTCGGCTTTACTTTACCCCCTTCAAGAACAGTAGGAAACTAGTGCATCTATGTGTACTATCACTGGGGTCGCCACAACGGACAACCTGTAACGTTATCTCATAAAGGAATCACTAGTCAAGTAGGTAGTGCAGAGCACTTTCCATTTCATCCACAAGGTTCCCTCTTGTGTGGACTACTTTGGGGTTCCTGGAACCACCCCCATTGTTGTAGCTTAAGGCGTTATGCCAAAGGGGTTATGTTCCAATTGAGCGGAGAGGGACGTACCCTTTTCTGAAACCTGCAATACAATGTTTTGAATATGTTGTTTTTTTATCTTGTTTAATTAGGTGTGGTTTGCTTGAACACCTTTTGGAAACTGTATAACAATTGTATTAGTAGTTTTTGATTTCATTTTGATTCCTCCTTTCTTTGACAAGTGTTTTTAGGTCATGCACTCAAGCGTTAGTAGTTCTCTAAGAAAATCACATTATTTAAAAGAGGATTAAGAGTTGCTTTTGATTCTCAAGGTCATCCAAGGATGCAAGAGAAAAGAAAACACAAGAAATAATCCAACTAAAAAGTAAAGAAAATATTTTCAATCAATGAACCATACAAAAATCTTGATAATTGTTCATTCCCTTAAACCAAAAGTGAAAGATGAAGTTTCCAATTTACCAAATGTTATAAAATGAAGACTAAAGTTACTTTTGATTCTCAAGATCACCCTAAAGTGCAAGAGAAGAGCATACACAAACTTTATCCCAACTATATAGAAATGGAAAACTTCAAATCAAAGGACCATTGAAAAATGCTTTGTAAAAGGTTCATTCCCTTAAGCAAAATGAATAATCAAATTTCTAAGTTAAATTATAAAGTTAAAAAGATAGAGATCAAAGTTATTTTTGATTCTCAAGATCACCAAAAGGTGCAAGAGAAGAGCATACACACGCTTTGGTCTAAATCGAGTAAACATGGAAATACAACATTCATCAAAACATTAGACATGTTAGAAAATGACTAGTTTTAAACTAATAGAAAAACCTACAATTTTTGTAAGTATAAATCTTTAATTTATGTTTTCATTGCATAGTTAACTTCAATACCTTTCCAACATAAAAAAATGGAGTCATTTTGAGTTCGGGAGCAAAATTTATGGCCTTCGGAAGATGGGTTACGCATATGCTCTTATGCTCACGGGTATGCACTTGACATGCACTCAAAAAATGTAAAAAAATGTCTCTTAATTTGCAAAATGGGTAAATTTTTCCAACCAAGATTCAATTTTGACAACAACCCATCACATCAATATATGAATAAAAGACTCAACGCTATCAAACATTAACATACATGCTCAAGAATTTAAAATTTTCAAGAAATTGACAAAACTAACATGTAGAATGATGAAAAAGTAAGCTCTAAAAATGAAAACATGATGAAATCTTGAAATTTTCTCACCAAGATTAAATTTTGACAGTAACCCACCACATTAATATGTAAATAGAAGACTCAGCACTATCAAACACTAACCTACATGCTCAAGAATTTAAAATTTTCAAGAAATTGACAAAACTAGCATGTAGAATGTTAAAAAAGTAAGCTCTAAAAATGAAAACATGGAGAAATATTGAAATTTTCCCATCAATTCCAATTTTGACAGCACTTCACCTCCTTTATACCTACAAGGAAGACTCAACACATACAAACTCAACAAAACAAGTTAAGAAAAATAAGTTAGATCAACATGTGTAAAAGAGGGTTAGTAACCAAAAATGAAACTTAACTACAAAAACTTGAAATTAAGTGCAAAGGACAATGGAGTAAGTCCCACTAGGCGTGCCAAATGTGTGCAAGTATACTTTGCTTAGTGCTAAATCAAATGAAGCAAGAACTACCACCTAAAATATTTCTACAATTTAGCTAAAACAAAGCATAAACACCATCAAGATAGAGAACTAAGCAAGATCTAAACTAGCATTATAACTTTGAAAACATGAGATCAAAACTATGCATGCTATTTTAACATCTCTACTCTCTTAGATTACCAACAAAATGCATGGACCTATTTAGCTCCAATGGCAATCAACAATTGCTTTGTTTGATCCTTAAAGAATGCAAGAATAGGAAGCTTTAGCTCTTAACAATGGTGACCTCTCAAGAAAACAAAAGGCAAGCTCTTAGTCTCTTTGTTATATGCTTTGCATTTTCTCTCTTAAGAAGTTTAGGTGTAAGTAAAAAGGTAGGTGGAGGGATCTTTATATAGCCCAAAGGATAAAGGATTCAACACATTCTCATGAATGTGGGATAAAGGTAAAACATGATTAGGAATGGATAAGGTTGCTTTATTAAAGGTAACCTTACTTTAGAAGGGTTTAATACATGTTTAGCAAGTCATGGGAGTTGGGGGGTATTTTAATTAATCAAAGGTGATTAATTAATAGGTAGGTGTAAGCTTATAGAAGCCATTTAGAAGAATATTAGTGCGATTCAGACTATTAGAAAGGGATTAAATCAATTTAATATCGATTTACTAGTTTAAATGAAGGGGAAGACTAATTAATTAATAATAATTAATTAATCAAGATAGAGGAAGTGATAATTAACGGAAGGTCATTAATTAGGTTATTAACTGGTGGCGACTTAATCAATTAGTGTATTGTAATTAATTAATGAAAATTAGAGGGAATATGAGCGCTTTTGACGATATGTTGTCTATTTGTGGAAAAAGAGATAATTAGCGCAATTTAAGTATTTAAATTGCTTGGGCATAATTATAGGTGTCTACACCCCCGTTTGGGGTGCATGTGGCGTCGATGAGAGAATGCGGCCAAAATGAGAGGACTAGATGCTAAATTGATGTTTATACTTACATGAGGTATGGGATGTGCATGGTATAAACCAAGCCACATGCAAACAAAGTGGCTAGTACCATGTGTTAGTAGAAAATGTAGCAAAAATTTCATAAAAAATAATGTAACAAGCAAGCGTGCATACAAGATAGAATGCAAAAAATGGGTTTCAAACATGGCACACCACTCACAATGGCACAAGACAATCAGGGCCAAAGTGGCCAAAAGCATACAAACAATGATCATTCAAGACATAGGGCATAGCTTGTAAACAATGGAATACAATAGTAAACAATAACAAGTAAAATGTATCGAAACCATGATGGCATATAGTTTTGCAAGGTAAATGTTACACATGAAGCACCGCTTTAGAATGTTAAAAGATAAAAATTATGTCAAGGCATGTATGTATCAGTGGAAATTAATGTACTAGAAAGTAGTAGTAAATAATGAAACAATAACACCTGTAATGTGTGAGATAGTAGATGCCTTAAGAGCCTTGATGGGTCTAGTAAGAGTACAAAGTGCAAACATCATCGTGATTAACAAAAATAGACACAACTCCTAAACTAATTAGTATAGGGTATTAATGTTAATCTAATTAGGAGGACTAAAACGTTGTATAAATAAATGAAAGCAGTATGTAATAATTGTAATTAATTATTCTAAGTGAAATAAAAACCTAAATATGTAAGAGGAGGAAGGGAAATAGCTTAACTGATTCATAGAGACTGTCGCAGGTTGTAGCAGGTCTGAAAATAAAATCTAGAAGTGTAGATGATCACTTAGAAACCTGCGAAGACCGAGATCTCGGAAGATACGAACCGACCAGGGCACTTGGGAAGGTACTGGGGTGCCTCGGGGTGCCCTGGTTTGCTGATTAGACACCTTGGTCTCTATAAATGCTTCGGATATACATTTGGTATGGTCACAAGTTGATTTGATACTCATCTCATTTGTCATTTTTGGATTTTTTCGGATGAGTGATTAATGACTTGTAATTCAAGAGGAAGTATCAAACCCTAAGAAAAATAAAAATGTAAAATGAATGGATGGGACTGACCTTAGCCGCAAAACAAGTGGTCTTATCACTGAGCGTTGCACTACATTTTAGAATCGAGATGTAGTTCGGTGAGTGTGTGTGCATGTCATGCCATAGGTGCTCTTATCTAGTCACATTTGTGAAGTAGTGAGCAATAGTAACTATAGAAAATGTAAATAACATGTGTGCATGGAATATAATAGAATACCCCCTATATGCGGTGTGTGTGAAAGATCTCCTATCCTTGATGCATGACATTATGTGTATGCAAGTGATGTAATGGTTCTGACTCTAGATTAAGCGATAGTAGTATGTGATGCTTTAGGAACCTCATTATGGTCTTATAACTTTATATTTATAGGGCTCTCAAGCTTAATTTCATAATTAATCCCAACAAGGCCGACTAGAAAAGGATAAGGATGAAAAATGGCTAAAAAGGCCCCAAAAAGAAGCGGGAAAAGAGAAACATAGATCTGGGGCCCCCGGTGGGACCATAACACCCCGCACGGTTTGGGCACCCCGATTTTGGGCTAGAATGACGGGGCAGTTGTGAAACAAGTGGATAAGTATAGAAAAATACACGGGAATGACAAAATAAAATATAAGAAAAGGATGGCCAAAAGGTGGGATTAATTAGTACTTTATTCACTTGAGAACCTTCTAAATAGTAGTATAAGACTGGGCTAAATAATATCTAAAGTGCATAATTTTGTGTCTACATTTTTCCCCCACTTTATATTGGTGATTGGAATGCTCGGTAACCTAAAGTAGAGTGTAGAAGAAGACGTGCGGTGGACTAGACTCAAGCGTGGAATGACAAAAAGAAAAATGTGGAGGAGCGTGGATTTCTAAAGATGAAAAATGCACATAAAAAGTGATGAGAGTGAACCTAGGGTAGAACATGTGTAGTTGCTATTGTGTGTAGTGTGCTTGCATGGTTAGTAAAGGAAAGTACATATAGCAATGTGTTGTCGTTGTCATCGTTGTTGTTGTTGCCCCAATTTGACTGCTTGTTTATCATACGGCCGGACTGCAATGAGAAAATGATCAAGTTGTCAAATATGTATGTATGTAAAAATGTTGTAGAAAAATACACATGTATATAGAAATGTATAAAATATGTAAATGTAAAATATGCTAGAATAAAGTTGTAAATGGAACATGTGCACTGATCCATGTCGAGAAAAAGGGTTTGTGTTATCAGCCAATTTTGACTTCACAAAATTTGATAAACATGAAAATTAATTTTTTTCCAAAGTGTTCTTTCACATGATTTCTCATCCCCATCGTGATCGTATTGTTCTCGTGATCATTCCAGTCTTCGTTTCATTCATTTCGGGTGAGAACTCCTCCCACTAGGTCGCGAATCTGTGTTAATTATTAATTAATTAATATTTAATTAATTTATTACTCTTTATTTAATAAAATTATTTTTTGGGTTTTTAATTAAATAAATATTAATTTAATATTTATTAAAAATCAATCAACAAGTTAGTTTTGCAACTGCTGTGGGAAATATAGTTTCCGCCTCCAATTGTCGGGATGCCAAATTGGCTTTCCACACCCGGATTTCCCCTTTCTGGAAAATTCTTCTTTTTTCCCCGCTTGTGGGATTTCTTCTTCTGATTTCCAATCCAACCAATTGGAAAAATGACAAAAGATCTCCCAATTTCCCACTTGGGAAATAAATGGGAATTGCCAGCTTGTTTTGCCATTGCCATGGGTGAATGATTAAGTTTTTCCCCATCTTTCCCGAAAATTAATGCCCACTACTCGAGGAAAGGGAAATTGGTTATTTCAATGGAAACAAAGAAACAATTACAGGGAAGCTTCTTTAAAATTCACATCTATGTCTTGGAGTTAATAAAACAGTCAAAGAAGAGTTGTCCACGCAACCAAAGAAGACAATAGTCCACGTACTCCAAGGATCTACCAAAGCCACACATTTCCCTAAAATCTTCCGTGCCAAACAAAAGGAGTTTTCCACGCATGCATAGAAATACCAGGATCATGCATAGGAAGGAAGAAGGCCATTTATATAGGCCACACATCATGTTTTGAAGTATACACACAACCATTCACGGAAGGCCACACACATTCCAAGATCCACCAAAGATGCCCACGCATGTGCAAAAATCTAAAGCTCTTTTTTCAAGAAGAGGATAATAAAATAATAAGTTTTTTTAATCCACGCATCCCATGCAAAAGAGGAAGATCCACACGGGTGAAAGTAATAAATTCCCACGCATGGGGTGAAGAATATATAAAAAAACATAAAGTCCATACATGGTGAAGTGAAGGTTGTTCATGTAGGTGGAAGTGGAGTAGCTCATGCAAGTGTCTAAAATAGATCATGCACAATTGTCAAATGGAGAAAGAAATATTCCATACATGCCAAATAATAAATCTATACGCAACCCAAAGTAAGGAGAATCATTTTCTCACAACTATTTCTTCACCAACGATAGCCACACGCATAAGCAAAGGAAGAAAAAGATCACACAGATCCAAAATCCACATGCCACGTTGAAGGATGGAAGATTGGCCAAATACTACGCAAGAGGTAAAGAAATCAGTCCAAACAATACTACGTTTGCATAGGGAAAACTAGTTCATAGTCATTTTTATGCTAAAATCCATGCAATTGCGAGAAGAGGAAGATTGTGCGTGAAGAGAAATCATGTTAACCGACAAATTTGACAAAATATACAAACAATATATATATATATATCAACACAAAAAAAGAAAAAAATGAAATTAATAAATAAAACGATAGATGCGGAACGAAGGTTGCCGTTGTTTGAATCTGTCAAGTAATCAACTTTGGAGCTCGATATCTCAAATCGAATGATTTTCATGAAAAACCAATCATTTCGCACGATTTTACTCATGTTAAGGTGCTTCCATACTCATTTAAAAATGCATATAACCTCATTTGGTATTTTTCATGAATCAAAAAAAAAAGTAGTTTGTTTGAATTTTGTCGCGCACACTGTTTCAGCTTGTTGGAAGTCCTACTTTGAGAATCCATATTTCGGGCTTGAGTGATTTTCAAGAAGAATGGTTTAGTTCGTTGAATTATCCCCACATTAATGTACTTCTTTGACAAATTGCAAATTCACAACACCTCGTTTGATATTTTTCACGAGAGCCAAATAAAATGTAGTTTGTTTGATTTTGTTGCGCACATAATTTTCATCCTATCAAGGAGATTGACTTTGAGATTCGATATTTTGAACTTGGATGATCATCAAGAGAAAGGATTATTTCTTTGTATTTTCCTCACATTAATATTCTCCCTTGCTAAGTTGTATATTCCTGTGGTGATGTTTGATATTTTTCCCGGTAAAACCAAACAGGATTTTCATAGTTTTACACTTGCATTTTCCTAGTAGTTTGAATGAGTCAAATTTGACCTTTAATATCTCATTCGAATTTGATTTGAAAAAAATCTGATCCAAAAACTTGTGGTACCTTAATAGACTCTCTCATCTAGTGATATTTTCTCAGAACAAGATTTGTTATTTTTCCCGAGTGTAGTTTCGAGAGGTGATTTATGCGGTTTTGTAAGAAGGAAGTAATAGCACAAAATCACACTTTTGTCATGATAATTTCATCTTCAAATAAATCGATGTTGTGTTATGAGTTCCAGGTATTCTACTCACCTTGACACTCCATTCATATTATGAGAACATCATCGATACTAACTTGGGACACGTCAAGCGTAAGCCGTTCCACAATCACGTATCAACCGAAGGAAAGTCATTATTTTCCGACTTTGGTTTTGAATTGGTCATCACTTACGCAGAACAATACGACACCGCACAACATGGCAATTCAACTCCAACTCGAAGTGGGTGACCTTGACTTGTGAGCTCTCGGTCTCATTTCCGTGGCACGAATCTTATTAATAGTACCAATGGGTCACCTTCGACCTCCTCATCATGCAAAATAAGTCATAGCTATTGGAAAAGGTATCTTGAGTCAAGAGCCATGGTTATTGACATAGATTGATAATGGGAGAAGCTTTTCTAGAACAATTTTCTTCACTTGATTGTTGTGGCATATCTATTCATCGACAAACCATGACCAATGACAAGTGTAATCATGTGCAGATCATCAAGTAAGGCCACATCATTCAAACATGTCCTGTCGGCTCTCGATTAGTAGTGGGTGTGATACTTCATTGTCCAGATCTTAAAGTTGGAGCATTTTCAAATTGGATTATCGTGAGCATATCGAGAAAGACAAAAATTTGAGATGGTGACAAAGAAAAAAGACATAACTCTAAGAAGTGAATTGCAATATCTACTCTTGGAAGAGCTTATGAATGGCGAAATATCTAGAGCTGAATTTGACAAGCCAAGGTGGCATAAAGTGACAACGATCTCGCAAAAAATGAATAATTCACCATGGAAAGCTATTTAGAGCATGTGGATAATTGTGTGTAATTGTGAATGAAAATGCGAATAAAGACAAAATTACTCATACCAGGATGTTGCTCAAACAGAGAGTGGATGAATTGCTCTAGTTTCAAGTTCATCTCTCTTGTCATTGGAGGATGGAGCATAGTATATGATTTTATTCCCATTCGAATGGGATAGGAAGACTCTTGGCCCAATGGATAAGACACTGATCCTATGTGTCTTGATCTAGGTGGTGACTAAGATGTCTATGTGTGTGTCCAAGTCATCTAAGTGGGGTCCACATGTACCCATTTCCCTTTATTTATCTACTTTTCCTAAAGTGACTTTCAAATTGTCATAAAATGATGTTGACTTATTCAAGTTAGTTGAAAAAGTCAAAGTCACTTAGGGTGCCCTAATTTAATGTTCATTTAAACCCTAACTACTTTGTAACCAACTTTTGGGTTATAAAAGGAAGTCAGGGGCTCATTTGTAAGGGTGAATTTGAGAGAGGAGAAGAAAATACTTTTGTGTGCAAGATTTGTTTCAAGAAAGAAACTTTGTGTTCTTTTGTGAAGACATTTTGGAGTTAATGAAATATGAACTTTGTGTCCCATTCATTATCTCTTGTAGCATTTGATGTTCTTATGTTCATTAGATGTTAGTGTTTAAATATTGCATGCAAATATTGTCTTTGATCTTATTGTCAATGCTATTAATATGTTGTTCTTGTTCATAGTGATCAAGCTCTGATATTTACTTGCTCATGTGTGTTTGCTTTTACTTGTTTAGCTGATTTGAACTCTTCTTTATTTGAGTTAGTTATTCATTGTTCTCCTCTATGTAATATTAGGCTCTTATTTTACCTAACTATTGCATGTTCCTTCCATTCATTCCTTTCCATTTCTTTCCTTCATTCCATTCCATCTCCCTCATTCACATTTATTTCCATTTGATATTCCAAAACACCCCCACATATAATTTTGAATGTATAGATGTAAATACAATTTTGGTTTTCAATAAAGGCAACCTCACCTTCATTGAGGAGGGACTTCATTCCCTTACTATTGCATGTCATTTTCATGCATGAAAATCCATATGCTAATGATTTTTAATGACTCTACTAGGGATTAGGAATCATTAACCAGTGTTTGGTTAAATATTTATGATTATCGCCTTTGCACAAGCTCGAATCTTGTTCCCAACGAAGATTTTCAAGGAGACATTTGCCAACCTTGACAAGAGCTTGGGAAAACCACAAAATCTTGTAGAAATTTGTGGTTGTTGATAGAGCCATTGGTAGATACATCTACATTGAAGACCTTAGAAGAAGAGCACCCGCACTTGTGACTAGAAGACCTCTTGGACACATATTGATCGTTGTTCATCGACGCAGACCTCTTCCACCAAGGTAATAATTTTTATGACTATTACAGGTAACCCACCTATCTTGCAACCATATATTCTTTTTTCAGATACTCAAGAAGACATATCATCAGATATGAGGGAAGATATTTGGGAAAAGTGCACGAGCAACTATTATTTTCATCTCGCCACATCAGTACTAGATAATGAAGAGAATCAAGCTGCGAGAGTTGCTAGAATCATCTAGGCACAAAGAGATCGAGAAAGAGAGAAAAGAGAAAAGGAAAGAGCTGATCGGAATGTGCCAGTGATCCCTTCACTGTAAATATTTTAAACTGGTAGGAAGGAGGTTTACACGAGGAGATAAAGCTAAGGGTCAATCAGATCTTGTTTTTAACTTTCAAGGAAATTTTGGTTTCAAGTTATCTCTCTAAGGGGAAAAATCCTCATAGATTTGTAAGTCTTGCATCAAGTCCTGAAAGAGCAAACAAGGAAGGAATCACTACTAGTCAAGCACTTGTTCTTACTCACGTTGTTTTTCCCTCACATACCATTTTTCCCAAGATGGTAATTAACATACCATGGGGAAATGCCATAGGCCCATTGGCCTTACCAGCTCGACATGAATTCCCATGTGGGTCAAGGAAGATTATTCCCAAGTTTGATGGAGATGGGAAGACATCACCGGATGACCACATTTATGCCTTCTTTGCTACATGTGCATTTTTGTTAGTAGAATATGAAGATGTTACTGTTCACTTATGTTTTGAAACATTGCACGACATTTCCATGGATTGGTTTAATCATCTCCGAATTGATGCATTACAAACTAGAATGATATGAAAGCTAAGTTTGAAGACAAGTTCAAAATGGCAGAAGATGAACATGCCCTTTTAGTGCAACTATCTCAGGTGAAGAAAGAACCAACAGAACCCATGAGGAATTTCTTGTCTAAGTTCAACAAAATGGTGAACAAAGTTCATGCTGGAATCGCCCAAACCCTGAAGGAAAGAAATGTTTATTTATTAACGCACAACAACCATAAGTTTCTATCATTTGAGAAGGGCTAGAGTGGCTACTTTGGAACTCGCTCAATCCTTGGCCATAGAAATTGACGATGACTTAATCATGGTGGGAAAATTCAAGAAAAATTCCCTCAAGGGAAAGAGTCAAGACACCCCCAATGCTTCTAAGACCATACTCCCTAAGTTGGCTAATGATGTACTATATTTGACAAAGACATCCCAAGAAAAGGCTATATTCCCAACTAAGCTTGAATTGTAGGTGCTCGACGAGGCTTTCTATTGAAGTGGATCCCAAAACTAACTCAAAGTGTGATGTCGTTGAAGAAATCAATGATGAAGTTGAGGTCATTGAATTTGATGAAGAAGAGATAGAATGCTGGGACATCCGAACACGAAGTTTAAGAGCATGAAGGAGAAATTAATAATCATTTATTCAAGTACCATTTAGAAGAAGAAGAGCGAATACAAAGAAATTGTAGAAGATATGAATAGACAATCCTTTGCTATCTTCACACACTCTTAGAAGAAGGAGCGAGAGCACCACTAAGGTGGAAGATAAAAAGAGCTCCAAGGAAGTTCTAAAGAATCTAAAACTAAAGACACTTATAAAGAATACAAGACAAATGAGACTCCTAAAGATTCCAAGATGACTGAGGTTTCAAGGTCAAAACTATCTTAAAGAAAGGATGATCTTTGTCAAGTCAATCAGTTGATAAATCAGCTATGAAGAAAGTTTATTCTTCCACATCAGTATAAACCAAGCCTGAAGAAAAGGTCAAAAGTGTGCCATCATCAAGTTTGAAAGAACTAGTATCTGAGACATCAATTATGGTCATTTTCCCCAAATTTTATATCATTGATCATATCAATAAAACAAAAATTTCCATGTCACAGGAAGAGTACTTGAAGTCCAATAAGAATCAATTCAAGAAATTGGTCCAGTTTATTAAAGGTGACTCTATTTTTCATTCCTCTAAAGGAATTATGAAAAATCCAAAAGACGGGAATACTCAAAACATTATGGCAGCCACTACACCTTCAAATGAAAATATTTAACCTTTCTTTGTTTCCTTTATGATCAACAGATGCAAATTAAGTAATTACATTATAGATTTTGGAGCCTCGGATAATGTGATGCCTGTAAAAGTAGCACATGCTCTTGGGTTGACTTGTATGAGAACATTCAGATCTTGTTACTCCATGGAGACAAGACAAGTCCCTTTGATTGGGTAGATTAAAGACGCTCAAATGGTTTTAGCTCAATTTCCTCAAAAGCGAGTCAAGGTAACTATTCTAGTTTCGACATTCCCACTTCATATGGTATGTTGTTGAGCAAGAAATTTTGTAGAGATTTGGGTGGTGAGATTTAAATGGATTGGTCTCATGCCATGATCCCTATCAGTAGAGAAATGAAGAAGCTAATGCTGGAAACTCAGGAAAAGTTCACGTAATGAAAACCGATGATCCCCGCGCATAGGTCTTGTTTCAAAACTCAAGTATGGGTAATTATATGATGACTACAGAGGTTCATGCACATGAGGTCACTTTCCAAGACTCCAATGAGACCTGGACTCTTGAATTCGATGGAAGGTTTTTCTCACAGGTTACGTGGCAAGAGTGGTGCTTATATCTCCCAATGGTAAAATGTTTCCTTTTTCTTACAAACTCCAATTTTCAAATACTAACAACATTATAGAATATGAGGCATTAATCCTTGGCCTCCAAGTTGTAGAAGAGAAAGGGATAAAAAATTTGAAAGTCTTTGGAGATGTAGAATTGATCATGAAGCAAGTAAAAATTAGTTTTCAGGTAAAGAATGATCGTTTGAGACACTACATAAATAAAGTGTGGGACACGATAGAAATCTTCGATGCTTTTTCCATAGAATCTATCCCTCATGAAAATAATGACAAAAGAAGATTCCCTAATAGTCTTAGCTTCATTGATGATCCCTCATTTATAGTTTGATAATGACAAATACACCATTGAAATGACTTTTAGGCCAAATGTTTTTGACAATGCGAGAAAAATTGGAAAGTATTCAATGATGATCAACAATTTATTACCTTCTTGTAAAGAGAGATAATTTTGAACAATTTTACTTTGAAGGAAGTGATTCTGCATTTCACAAATCGATGACCTATCGATTTAAGAAGGAGTTGAGAACGAGGATCCTGCTTAATGGAATCATTTAACTCAAAGGAAATACATCATTTAACTCAAAGGAAATACAATTCCAAAAGGATTGGTTTCACTTGAAGAAATTTTTGATAAACATGACATGTTTATCAAAGAGAAAAGCGGGTAGGACCTACAAATTCTACTGACTATGAGCAAGTTAACATTGGTACCAAGGAAAACCTCACCTAGTCGACATCAATAAGTGTTGCTCACCGAGGAGCGCAAGAAATTTGTAAGCCTCCTTACCAAATATTACGATGTCTTGGCTTACTCATATTAAGAATTGAAGTCTTTTCGACCTAGGAAATGGAGCATGACATACCCTTAAAACTTGGTGTAGTTCCATTCGGGTAGAAAGCAAAGACAATTTAATCCCAAGATAGTATGGACAATATTCCATGAGGTTCAAAATATGTTAGATGCACGAATAGTTTTTCCTATTCGACATTCAACTGTATAGTTAATATTATACCACTTGCGCAATAAAAATGGAGGAATAAGGACTTGCATGGATTTCTACAATCTTAATCAATCTTCCTTGAAGGATAAATAATCACTTCCGGCCATGGACCATATTTTGTAAGCGATAACTAGATCGGAGATGCTATCCATGCTAAACGGTTTCTCGGTTATAATCAAATTGAAGTGGCTAGAGAAGACCAACATAAAATCGCGTTCACTACCCCACAGGGTATGTATGGGTATAGAAGAATGCATTTTGGTTTGATCAATGCCAAAAAAATTTTCAAAGGGCTATGGATATGGAATTCATAGATTATAAAGACAAGATCATCGTAATATACCTAGATGACTTGACAGTTTTCTCAAAGAAGCGAGAAGATCACCTAAGAGATTTGGAGAAAATATTACAAAGGTGCAGACTTCATAGAATCTCCCTGAATCCAAAGAAGTCAGTGTTCGGAGTTACGGAAGGGAAAATCCTAGGTCATATTGTTTCTAAAGAGGGAACTAAGATCAATCCTGAGCGTGTTCAAGCTATCAAAAATCTTTCCTTACCCACAAGTAAGCCTGGAGTCCACTCATTCTTTGGGAAGGTGAAATTTTTGAGAAGGTTTGTACTAGATTTTTCCGAGCTAACCAAATAAATCTGACATGATGAAAGGTAAAGAATCCTTCAAATGGTCAAAGGAAGGTAGAGAATAATTTGAACAAATCAAGGATACTATTGTGAAATCCCCTACATTGGTGTGTCCTAATTTTAAAAGGATTTCATAGTCTATTGTTATGCTTCCCCACACACAATCTCTACCATCCTAACTCAGCATAAGCAAGAGGGAATTGAATCTCCAATTACATTCATGAGTTCAGAGTCAAGAAAAATGAACTAAATTACACTCCCTCTGAGAGGCATGTGTACGCGGTGGTTAGATCCTTGAAACATTTTAGATACTATGTATTGAATTCTCACACCAAAGTCCTAGTTCCGAGACACCACAATTAAATCAATGTTGACACAACAGGAGCCAAGATCTAAAAGAGGTAATTGGGTCTCCAAGATCAAGGTATATGACTTGGACATCAAGCCTACTAAGTTAGTTCAAGGAAAGGGACTTTGCCAACTCATCATAGAGAACGAGCCATGAGATGACTCTAAATAAGAACTAGTTGAAGAAATAATACCACTGGTAGTTTTCGTCAGTACCAAAGATGAATGGTATTATGATATATCCTACTTTCTCACATATGGTGAATGTCCCGAGGATTTGACAACCGAGGAAAGAAGAGCTATAAAATTGAGAGCTACTAGGTACGCCATTTGGGAAAACACCTTATTCAAGAAAGGTATTGATGGCATGTTCCTCATATGTGTTGATAAGGAAAAATAACCCAGATTGCTTGAAGCTTTTCATAATCATGCTTGCAGTGCTCACTGCAATTGACTACTTTACAAAGTGGGTAGAAGCCATTCTAGTGAAACAAACATCAACTATGATAATATGTGATTTTATCAAAGAGAATATTTTGGCTCGTTAGGGAATTCCACAAAAGATTGTGACAGACAATGGCACCGATTTTTCTTCTGCAGAGATGATAGGTTTTTGTTATGGGTATGGGATATCTTTATCTCATTCATCAAATTACTACCCTCAGGGAAATGGTCAAGCAGAATCTAGTAACAAAAACATCATTACTATTGTGTGCAAGTTAGTTGAATAAAATCAAATAACTTGGCACAAAAAGTTATATGATGCATTATGGGCTAACCGCATAACTCCTAAAAGGGTAATCCGGATGTCTCCATTCCAACTACGGTAAGGAAGCGATGCTCAAATTCTCATCACTTTGGAGTTATTAGAATTATGATTGGCTCAAGTAGTTGAGGATGAATGATACGCCAATACATTGGATAAAAGGATCATGTTCCTAAGAAAGCTTGAAGAGAAGAGAACTCAAGTGGAAAACAAGATCAAGGAACACCAATCCAAGGTAAATAAATTATTCGACAGAAAACTAAGGAGAGACAATTTCAAATTAATGACTTAGTTCTTCTTTGGGACAAGAGACATGAACTGAAAGGAAAGCATGTGAAGTTTGATTCACTGTGGCTAGGCCCTTTCAAAATCAGTCCTTTCTATGGAGATACCACATATTACTTGGTATATCTAATAGAACTCATTTTCCTTTTCCCTATAGTTGGAAATATCTCAAGTGCTATCAATATAAGAAAAGGATGGCCAAAATGTGGGATTAATTAGTACTTTATTCACTTGAGAACCTTCTAAATAGTAGTATAAGATTGGGCTAAATAATATCTAAAGTGCATAATTTTGTGTCTACACATTGTAGCATGTAAGGACACTGTAAGAGATTTCCATTCAATTTGAAAGACAAAGTGAACGTGCATGTGTGTATATAGAAGGATACTTACATACTAAGAATCGACTATCATAGTAAGCAAAGTGCATTATGTAAGTAGTATAAACAAGAAATATTAAGTATAACTAAGATATGCTGATATGCGGTGTATGAGTGGGACATAATGGTATGCAATGTGTGAATGTGATAGGAGAAGTGTCCCCCTAGTGAATGTGTATAAAATGAGGTTCATTTATAAAAAACCCCTCAACAATAAAGAATGAACCATTGTAGACACCTATAATTTGGTCTACATGATCTTATTACTAAGATCATACTAACTATCCTAGTCTCGTGTTAATTTACTACACTATGCTAGTAAAATACCCTTTCTAACCTCATCTAAACCCCCAAAACCATGCTAATCCCTTTCTAACTGGCTTCTATAAGCTTGTTTCCCTTTAATTAACCTTGTTTAGGTTAATTAACTCCCATATTGACTTTCTAAAACAAATATCTCACCTTTTTAAATAGCCACTTAGCTTCCAAAAAGTATCTTCACACCTTTTAGTATGCTTTTCTAAAAATCTACTTTTGAACCCTTTTAGTCCCATATGCTTCCAAAACATCATTTCCCCACATCCAAAAACTATAAATAGAGGGGTACCTCCCAACTTTTCCTAAGACTCTCTCTCTCTCTCTCTCTCTCTCTCTCTTATTTCTAATTTAAGCCATTTTAGGTCTCTTAGAGTTATTTCATAGTTTATTTGAGCTATTTTCTTGTTATTTTCTAATCCATTTCAAAGCTTTAGGTAAATGGGAGAAGCCATTAATGGTGAGCTTCCATTCTTAATCTTTTGAAACATCAACAATCACAAAAATGATTGCTAGAGATTTAATAGGTTTATTTATTGATAGCTTTCATGGAGTAGAGAACTAATATAGTCATGTTTAGAGGTTGATTGTTTGTTTCAAGATTTATATATGCATGCAAATAGGTAGCTCTTTCTTATCTCTAATCTGATGGTCATTGAGTTGTTTGTTTAAAGATTTTGGGGCCTATTTTGTGTTCTTACCCCATTTTATAAGCTTTTACAAACTTTTCATTGCACACATTTGGCACGCCTGGTGGGAAAAACCCCATAGTCCTTTTGAAATCATTTCTAAGCTTTGTATGTCCATTTTTACTCATTTTAGAGCTTTCTAGGGTTAAAGGGCTTGTCTTTTAATAGATTTCATGTTTTAAACAAGCTAAATCTCCCATTTGGTTAAAAATTTAATGGGTTCAAGTTAGAAATAGATTTCCATGATAAAAAACTAACCTATTTGCTTCTTAAAAATTTTCATTTCGTGAGTTTTTAGGTTTTTATAGGGGTACACGTAGGTGTCTTGGATCGGCACATATTCGTAGAAACAAATGCACATATGTCAAATTGGTCGCGCACCCGTCTAGTTGTATTTTACACTATCAAGTAATTTACAAAGGGCCGCGTACCTATTGAACTATTGATGTGTCCATTGACTATTACACGTATTCGTGTCTCGAGACACGCATGTGTATTTTTACATATTGTGCTAATTCATTTTTATAGTTTCTTTGGCATAGCGAGTTGGGAAAGAGGCGTCTCTATTGAAACCCTAGTGTACCTTTCTTTCATCCCGTGCGAGATGTTGGACCTCACTTTGTCATAAATTTATGCCACATGCACATGTCGGTGCAGGTGCATATCCTTTGGCTAGGACGTGCATGCATCTTTCTAAGCACGCAGTGTCTAAGTTAAAAATTGAAATTTATTTTCGAGCTGTAAGATCAAATTTTTGGGTTTTTATTATTGTTTGTAGGTTCTAACAGGTAGTTGCAAGTTCTTTTCGATTTTATTTGACTAATTTAGTTTAAGTGTTTCATTTTCTTAGTTAAGAGATATTTTCAAAGTGTGTATTCTCTTCCCTTGTACCTTCTAGGTGATCTTGGGAACCAAAATCAATTCCAAAACCTTCTTATTGCTTTCAAAAACACTTACCTTATGCTTCCTAATGGATTGATCTTTCAAAATTAGTTAAAACAAACTCAAAATTTTACACGAAATTTAAAGTATTTTCCATAAACTTGTTTTAGGTGAGTTTCCGCATTGTGTATGCTCTTCCTTCGCGCCTTTTGGTGATCTTAGGAATCAAAAGAAACATGCAAACTCTCTTTTGATATCATGATCTTTTGTTGAAAATTACTAACCATTTACATATAGAACCAAAAAAATTCTTGTCGAAGAAAGGAGTTACAAAACGAAATCTCTAGTACATGTTTTCATACAGGTTTCCAAATGGTGTGCTATTTAAAACCACATTAAGTTAAGAAAGATAAAAAACACACCACTTCACATCACATTGTATTGTAGGTTTCAGAAAAGGGTACGTCCCTATCCGCTCAACTAGAACATAACCCCTTTGGCATAACGCCTTAAGCTAAAACAATGGGGGTGGTTCTAGGAACCCTAAAGTAATCCACCACTGAGTAACCTTGTGGATGAAACAGAAGTGATCCACTTACCCACTTGACTAGTTTTTACATTGTGAGTTAGAGTCAAAGTGGTTCATATTGCGACCCTTGTGACGATACAAGTGAATGCACTAGTTGTTCATTTTATTAGAATGGGGTAAAGAAAAGATGAGATACTCCTTTGGAAACCTTGGGAAATCGAGCTCATATTTAGAAAAAAAATTGACACCTAGTTGAGTGATCTTTTAGGAAAGCCATTTCGTTTGGGAGCCCAATTTACTAGTCTATTATCATGTCTTGTAAAACCATCACGAAGAGATGACTTACTTGGGGTATAAACCTTATTTTTGAATAAGGAAAAAATTCCATTAGGTTAGATCTAAGTGTATTTCATCATGAAATTAAATGACATATCAATTAGCATGGTTTCTTTCTCACCTTCGGACGAGGCGAAACTCTACCCAAGTGACACTTAGTTTGTTTTCATCTTTCGGTCTATACCCTTGCATTCTTGTTGCCCATTTGGGACGAGAAGAAGGCATACCTCATGAGTCTTATCATCGACAATATTTGCCACTTTTTTACCTGTTTACACCCATTTATTTTTGCGGATGGGTTGTTAAACATCTAAAGTGTGTGAGTACGTTTTCATGTCTTTGATGGTCTTTTGATCTTGATTTCAAGATAGTCTTCGTAGCTAGGATTTCAGTTCATCATTGTTTCTCCTTAAATTTGTTATTTTTTCTTGCATTATAGATATATAATTACAATACTTACATCTTGTTTTAATTTTTGAGAACTTGGTATAATTCCCTTTATTGTCTTGTTCCACTTTTGCACGAATAATAAACTTCTTGCTATACTTGTACCTAGTTTTGGTTCCAACATCACCTAAGTCTATTGAGAGTGTCGATATTGCTTTATGTATATCACAATAACATCATATTGATACTAACACCTTGATTTTGGGTTAACGTGTCAAGATAGTGTTGTTATGCTATCCACATTTGTAACCTCCATTTTCAAAAACTTAGGTTTTGTCGAATTTAAATTGATCTTAGTATATCTCATGGAGGGATCACATCAATATCAATTTGGTACTTAAGAATTGTTAGTATTCTAACTCAACCCATGTATTGATAGGGTATTTTCACTATCTTCCTCGAGCCCTTCATTGAAATCATATTTTAGGGTATATTCTTTATAAATGACAATTTAAGTGATTGTTTAGTTTTCTAGGGTGCTCATATGATTGTTCTTTGAACGATAACAAATACTTAACATTGCATTTAGAACACACTAGGATATTTAGACTTTAGAAAAATTACAATGACATACACTTAGGTTTCATACAACTTTGAAAAAATTTAGACAAAACCTAGTATAACTTTGACTAGTAATGCCAAGAATCACGAAAAATGGCATCTATACCAAACGAGCATGATTTAGAAGAAAATCCCTTTGCATACTTCCCATTCGGTGGTAATAACTTAGCACTTATCTTTTTCAAGTCAAATACATAGAACCGTTGGTCTATTAAAATGGATAAGAATTTGATTCTTCGAAGAACAACATAAGTTAGACCTAGTTTGATTCGACGAGCTCCTTTATTATAACAAAGATCAAGTACTCACAAGAGTTCTCGAGTTAGGAGCTAAGATTCGTAAGAACATGAAGTGGAGGCTAAGATCATTAACCACAAAATAGAAGAGTGAACATCCCTCTTAGACATGGATAATCCCTTTGACATAGGGTATGCTTCCACTTCTAGACAACATAAAAAAACATTGAAGAAGACCCATCAAAACCAATTGGAAATTTGCGAAGACCTTATTATAAGGCTTCACGTAAAGTAAAAGTTGAGCATGAGTGCAAAGGATCACTTCATCCTAAGTTTGACGAGGAAAACAATCCCTTAGTTAAAGAAGAGATCCTCCAAAAAAAATATTGGAACTAAGTCAAAATTTAGTAAACTTAGGATCTTCGAGTAGAAACGTACCTAAAGATAAACTCAAGAAAAAGTCTAGTGAGTTTCACTTTGACCCATATGATGACGCAAATTTTAAAGTTGATAAGGTAAATAGACCGGTATCACCTACAAAGGAACAACTCATTCAGCGGGAGTTACAATAAATTAAGAACACACATACTATGCTACAAGAAAGCAACATAGGGCACAGTTGGAAGTACTTATATGAAGAACTATGTCCTTACCCCTTTGATAAGGACATGTTGTGAAAACGTTTCCTAAACATTTCACCATTGCCAATTATGATCCTTTAACCCATAGGATCTTCCTCTATTTATAGTGTATAGAGGGAAATTATAAATAGGAAGCTTTTTTAATGAATTGCCACATGTGAAAGTTGTGAAAAGGGAAACAAGCGGCAATTATTCTCCTGAAATTCCTCTTTACATGACATGCATGATTTATAACTAAAAATAGAACTTTCTATTGTGCATGTATGCCACCTATTTCAAGTAATTTACTTCCTCCAATAACTTGAAGTAACAAATTTTATAGCCAACTACCTAAGTTTTAAAATTTTAATTGATTGCTCAATTTTTTTGTCGGAGAAAATAAGAGAAAGAAGAAGAAAGAGGAGAAGAAATTAGAAGAAAGTTCGTGCAGTCTCGTCTAGTTATTCTTCCATAATCTACATGTTGATCCAAATTGTATTGCACTTCTAGTTCATTCACTTTAGCAATGAATGATCCGAATGCTATCTCGACTTGAATATGAGATGCCCTTTTCTCCCATATGTTGTTGAATCATTTCCTTTTATTCTCACCAAACTGGATATGGAAGCGGTTGTATGTGATTTTTCTTGAGGGTGTTGCCTTTTACCTATCTTTCCTCTTATCCTTGAAGATTTAACAATTCTTCTCAAAGACGTGCACCAAGTAAAATTATTGTCATAAATAATTGGACACAAGTCATCATCTTTTATTTTTAATTGCATATGAGTAATTTTAAATTCTAGAAAGAACTCTGGGTGAAGGAAAATACAAGTAAATTCAATAAAGGCTTCAACTAGAAGATTGGGAGCACATGCACAAGCTCCTCGAATGAATTTTCCATGCAATGAATTCTACTTGGGCTGTGTTAGAAATAAGAGGATGAATTTTCAAGAAGCCTTTGTAATTATGAGAGTTGGATCTATTTCTTCCTCTGATTCTGAAGATATATTCAATGTATCAGACATTGACTTCATCTTCTTTTCACCAATATGAGCACCAGTGAAGTATTCTTGCAAATAATTCAGACAAGTATGTAGTCCATAACATGAATATCTAATTTCTTCACCAAGATCTGATTATAAATCCTGCTGCCCTCTATTTTTAGACTTTGCTTGCATGCCAAGCAAGTTAAAAATATTATTTTATTCACTGTGCACTCACATCAACATGTAGATAACCAGAATAATACAAAGGAATCCTTTCCAACCCTAATTCCAAAAGCTGGATGCTTCCCAACAATTAAAAAAATCAGCTTTTAGGCATTTAGCTATGCCAGAATGGGTTGCACTTTTTGGCTAGAAGTCATATTAAAAATAAGAAGGAAAGGAAGTGGGAATTTTTACCCTTCCAAGCAGCTCCAAAATTCCCATCTTTCACTTAAGTGATTTAACTTTAATGATGGGAAAAAGCAACTTTCTAGGAAGGCTCCAAATTCCCATTGGCACTTAAGTGATTTAACTTTAATGATGGGAAAAACAACCTTCCAAGAAGGCTCCAAATTCTCACCTTCCTTCCACCACCAAAATTCCCATTGGCACTTAAGTGATTTAACTTTAATGATGGGAAAAAACAACCTTCCAAGAAGGCTCCAAATTCCCACCTTCCTTCCACCACCAAAATTCCCATTGGCACTTAAGTGATTTAACTTTAATGATGGGAAAAAATAACCTTCCAGGAAGGCTCCAAATTCCCACCTTCCTTCCACCACCAAAATTCCCATTGGCACTTAAGTGATTTGACTTTAATGAAGGAAAAAAACAACCTTCTAGGAAGGATTCAAATTCTCACCTTCCTTCCACCACCAAAATTCCCATTGGCACTTAAGTGATTTAACTTTAATGATGGGAAAAAACAATCTTGTAGGAAGGCTCCAAATTCCCTCCTTCCTTCCACCACCAAAATTTCCATTTGCACTTAAGTGATTTAACTTTAATGATGGGAAAAATAACCTTCCAGAAGGCTCCAAATTCCCACCTTCCTTCTACCACCAAAATCCCCATTGGCACTTAAGTGATTTAACTTTAATGAAGGAAAAACCAACCTTCCGGGAAGGCTCCAAATTCCCACATTCCTTCCACCACCAAAATTCTCATTGACACTTAAATTATTTAACGAATAAACAACCTTCCAGGAAGGCTCCAAATTCCCACCTTCCTTCCACCACCGAAATTCTCATTGGCACTTAAGTGATTTAACTTTAATGATGGGAAAAAATAAACTTCTAGGAAGGCTCCAAATTTCCACCTTCCTTCCACCACCAAAATTTCCATCAGCACTTAAGTGATTTAAATTTAATGATGGGAAAAATAACCTTCTAAGAAGGCTCCCAATTCCCACCTTCCTTCCACCCCAAAATTCCCATTGACACTTAAAATCCCTCCTTCCAAAATATGTGACTTGCATGGAAGAAAGCTTCTTCTCAAAAAGTGCAACTTGCAATAAGAAATTACTCTTCCCAAAAAGTGCGACTTGCATGAATTTTACTTTTAAAGTTGAGTGAAAACTCATCAGCAACATTTTATTTCCATTTTTGGATTTTCAGTGAAGAAAACACAAGCATAGAATAAAACTTTCCATTTTTGGAAAGGGTCCTAGGAAGATGTAGCAACAAAAACTTGCAAGTGCCATAACTTTCACTTCGTGGCTCCGTTTTAGGTGTTATTTTCTCTAAAAGTGCATATTTTCTTGAGCTCTACACATTGATGGCAATATTTTCCTTATTTTCACAAAATCCATTTTTACACTTTTTGGACCAAGTAACTTCTTGTAATCTCCTGAAAGAATCATGAGCTTTGATCACCTTTAGACAAATTAGTAATTAAAAATATTGGATAAATTTTCAAAACCCTAGGCCTAGGGAAAGGTCTGGCAGGAAGAATGAATAGGCTACGGGAATTTCTGAAGAAACCAAACCAAAACATAGACAAAAATAAATAAAATAAAACCAAAAAAACTGCAGGTAATTGCTCGAAAAATTTCTTCCAATTAGCTGATCGTGTTAGAGTAGGTATTTACTTTAGCTCATGTTCACCTAGGTACTTTATTTACCTTTATTGTATTTATCCTCACCCACTTATGTGTGTGGATATTTCTTTTTATTTATTTAGATATTAGGGGGATATTATCTAGTTGTTAGGTATAGTTCTTTCCTTGATCTATGGTATTGACTAGATCCTTGATGTCTAGTTCTTTCCTAAATCTATGGACTTAACTAGTTCTTTGATGACTAGTTCTTTCCTTGATTTATGGCTTGATCTACGACCTTGACTGGTTCTTATATTGTTATTCATTGTCTATATAAGCAAGGCTCATTCTCATTGTATTTTATTTGAGTTTCATAATAATTTATGATATTGTTACTCATTTGTTTGCAAAGGTTTATGTAAAGTTATTCTAGAAAATTACTTTCATCTTATTGATCGTTGTGTTTAATTATCATATTTGTTCTTGGATTGGTATGATCGGTTATCATTCCTTTTATGGTATCAGAGCAAGAGATTGTTGTTGACATCTATATGTAAGTTTCATTTTGCAAGTTTTTGTATATTCATATATTCGGGATTTGTCCGTATTTTGTTTCTGTATGTATTTTTATGCAAAACAAAGGTGACCATTGGATCCAGAAGGTGGGAAAACCCTAAGATCGACTGTAAACTCAGCCATTTCTTGAGGCAGTCATTTTTTTAGTTTTTGTTGTTGTAGAGAAACGCATCTTTAGTCTGCCTCAAGATTCGCACAAGCAGAAAAGAAACGGAGGAAATCAATTTATGGATTTTGTTGGGTTTTTCGAGATCCACATTCTACATTTATTTTACGTGGCACAAATTTTTGGGAAGCGTGCTTTATAGATTGTTTCTTTCTTTCCTTTTTTGGCAAGGTTCCACGGTACGTTGTTTAGAGTTTGCTATTTCAGGAAAATCCACAAACTATTGTTTTGGGTTAGGTATTTTTGGCACGATCGAGAAATATGATTTCTTACCAAAAGAAGTAGTTGGATGTGACTTTCTAAAAAAACAAAGACACTCCCCAGAATAGTAAGTTGCACACACCCATTGAAATCCTTATCCCTTGGTCATATGATGGCTTAAAGCTTGTGAAGTGCTTGAATCTAGCCCCCTTTCATTTTACTTGTGTGGTGAAAGCAAGAGCATTTTATCTTATTTTAGAGGCAACTAAAATAAATAGTAGAGCATAATATTGAAAAGCTTGTAACTTTTGATTAGTAACTCGGTTTTGAGTGCCGATTTTGTAAAAGTGTTTTTTTTTCATGATCTTTCCATTGGAATTTATTTTGAGAATCGCACTATAATTATAAAGTGCCATATTGTAAACACACACTCATTATAGAGTGCCAAAATCTAGGGGGTCTTGTTGCATTGTTTGAGGGTCTTGTTGCATTGCTTGGTTCTTGCATTTCTTTTGGTGATTTTTTGAGGATGACATCATTAATTAGATCATGTTGAGTCATTAATAACATAATTACCACACATGGAAACCAAAAATGGAAACAATAATCAAGCGCAAAGGATTGTGGGCTTTAACTTCTTAGGAACAACTAGTGTTTGCTAGAGAATATGAAATTTTTGTACCAGTGCAAATTTGATAAGTGTATGGGTTTGATACGAACTTATGTAAGTGACTGTATTTTATTTCATTTGGAAAAATGTGACTCTCCTTTCAAAATTTGGGAGAAATTGAAGGATTTATTTAGTAAGGTGGATCATATGAGAGCCATGCAACTTGACATTGAGATCACCTCTCTTAATCCTAAAGATTTTCCAACAATTATAGACTATCTTACCAAGTTCAAGAATTTTTGACACAGTTGAAGTGGAGTGGAAGAGATAAGAAAGATGAAGAGCGTGTTTACTTGATTCTATCCAAGTTGAGAGGACCATTCCAATTTTTTTCTTCTACCGTTTTCTCTAGCATGAATGCCTTAGGTGACACATTAAAAATGCTTAACTTAGAAATTTTTGTGAAAGACTTATTGGGAAGAATCTAAATTGTCTCACCTTGAGTATTCCACCTCTCAAAATGCATTAGTTACATCTTATCCTAAGGGAAAGGGAAAACCAAATAGTAAAACCAAATCCACACCTTCTCCATCTCAAAATGCTCCTAAACTCAAAAAAAACAACTCAAAACCTAAGGAGTCTTCTAAATGTAATACCACTGAGCTGTTGTTACCTTCTCTTGAGCATTCAAGTGTTGATATATGATTTCTTCTATATAAGGACATGTTCCTTTGGTTTTGTGAAGTCATGCTTGATATGGATTGTATCTTCTTTGCTCTTGAAGATCTTTGACTGAGCCAGAATATGCTTGGACTCTTTTGTTTCTTTCATTCTTCGCACTTGAGTTCAATTTGATTTCTGGATGAATTGTGGATTTATCCATCTTTATGACTCAGCCTTGGATCAGTTGCATTGATCCAAGGAATGTTTTAAGCTTATTCAGGATGAAAAAAATTTATTGACCTTACGAAAGTTACAAGGTCTGAATGAGTTTGAATGATCAATCCGGAGTTTAACTCAGGCTGATCATGATAAATGGACTTTGGTTATAGATATCATAACATCAGGAAGGCCTAGACCTTAAGCCAGGTAAGATGTTCATGTTTATACCATAAGCTTAATTTAGTGATGCCAAATAGAATCCTTTACAGGAATGTTTAACCCTGTATGGACTCTAACTTTGATTGGTCCTATTTTGGAGACCTAGATTTGATTCGTTAAGGTTAATAATCTTAACCTAAACTATAACCTATTGGTTAAAATAATTGCTAATCTAACCTAGCCCTAAACTATAAGCTTAATGCTCCTAAGAGTTAACTACACCTAGCGCTATGGAAGGGAGACTAATGTCTTAACCCTATGATCTAACCTATCTTAACTAATGATAAGAATGGAGGGGGACCTATGAAGGGTCGCGAGTCATGGGTGGTGGTTTCCATGGCATTTATGAGGGGGATAAGGTTGAAGGACTTGGGATGCTGTCAGGTTTGGCGAGAGGTTGCAAACGGCTAATATGACCTGACGTGGCAGTATCACCAAGTATGGGAGTGTTTGTTTGTTTTCTTTTGGCGATCACCAATTTTGGTGGTCGGTGGCAATGGAGAATAGGCGGGAGGATGGAAGTTAATGCAATTAATGAACTTGGTTGCGAGCGCGGATTGCTTGGGAAGGCATGCAAATGGAATATTGTTTGGTTGTTTGGTTTTCCATGCATTCCGTTTTTCTCTCTACTTGAGAACTGGTTCTTGAACCAGTCATCTACTCTATGTTGCATGCAACTTTGAGAATTTCTAGCTTCCTTCTCTATCGGGGAAAGTATATAAGGCATGGAGGTAATAATTTATTGTTGTTTAATCTATCGTGGAAGAAGAAGAGAAGGTGCGAGCACATTCAGAGGTCTTCTTTGAATTTTTAAGCGACACTATCAGGCATGATAGGCCCTAACTTTTAAAAATTTTACTTCTTTCAAATACTTTCATTAGAACAACTCTGTTTAGATGATTTCTTTTATAGTTGGTTTTGTGGAAGCATTGTAATGGTTTTCTTCCTCTCTTCTTGATTTGGGAATCCCTAGTTATGCGAAGACTCTGTTGAAGTCCTAGCAATGTTTTCTTGACTTTTGAAGTCCTTCCGTGTTTACATTTTGGTTCTTGATGTTTTTGGGATTACATATGAACACGACTGTTGAAGTCCTAGCAGTGTTTTCTTATGAATTCAACTTTTGTTGAAACCTCTTTGTGTATACATGTTGATTGAAGTCTTGTTGTGTTGCATGTTGGTTAAATTTTTGTTGAAACCTTCTTTGCGCATACATATTGATTTATTGTGTTTTCATGTTGGTTCGACTTCGTCGGTGTTCTCATGTGAAACTGTTGAAGTCCTCGATGTGTTTACATTCGACTTGTTGAAGTTGCGTATACTATTGATTCGACTCTGTTGAAATGTTGGTTGTGATTGCATATGGGATTGACTTGTTTATGATGACACGACTTCTCGTGTTCGACTGAGGTAATGAGTTCCTAACTGTGCCATGTCAGGCGATTGCGTTGGATAATTTCATGTTTGAAGAATGACATGGAATTATGTCTAATTTGGTTGGTTTATTGATTATTACTTGGTGAAAGCTCTTTTATTGCTTGATAGCTTGTGATTATACATTTAATTTGATGAAACCGTAGTTCCTTCTTTTAGCTGTTGATTTAGTCGCATGCATATAATGTATGTTATATTTGAGCCTGCACCTCTGTGAAAAGGGTCTGGATGGTCAATGAATATAGGTTTTGTATGAGATGAAATATTAGTGTAGTTATTGTTTTCTTTACGACCTTGCTTGGTTAATGGGAACACATCCTGACCGAGAGAAATCTTGCTTGAGGAACTCTGATTTTTAATAACGTATGGGTAATCCTGGATCTGCATGGATGGAAATCAGGTTTGTATTTGGAAGGGATGGGTGTTGATTTTCTTTCCTTCTCTTCTTCCTTATTGAATTCAAGATTGAATGTATATGCGTTACTCTTGAGAAGTTGGTACAGTCCTGAACATGATTGGAATGGAGATCTGAATGCCTCTGTTTCTTTCTCCCAAACTGTAAAGTATATGTTGATATATAACTTTTGGAATAAGAAATATTCTCTCCCTTGTCTGGAAATTATGAGTGCTCTCTTCTTTTGTATCTTTATGTGAACTCTACGGTACGGGCATAAGAAGAATAGATTGTTAAATTTGTAAGGAGAGACTGGTAAGTACTGACTCTTGCCGGAGTCTTCTTCTTTATTGACGGTTATATTACTATCCTGTTTGAGTTGTTCGGTTATCCACTTTTATAAAAATAGTATTGTAGTAGAAGTTGGTATACTTGTCAATATCATTGAAATAATGCTATGAATATAAAGGAATCCCGTCAGTTGAGCTTGCTGGATGTTATAATCTGCCTTTGCTTGAATTGTTAAATACACACCTGTTGGATACACGAACTGATAGGAATTCATTCTTGAATGGAGTAATTTGTTGAATTATTGCTGTCCTTGGTTTTCAGATGGATGGATGTTTGGATTCATTTTTTTCTTCTTAGTCTCTAATATATATGATGAATCATCTGAAAAATATTTAGGTTTAACTGGCAGCTATAATATGAGTCATGCGTTAAAGTCATATTAGAATTGTAGAAAGATGATTAGCCTGATTCATGTTTAAGGATTTGAAGAAATGATTTCATTTAAACAGGTTGTTTAATGAGAACAATTGGTGGAATGCAATTGTTTTAAGAATTAGTGCTTATCATGCTCAGTTCACTGAACTGACCTGTGCTAGCAATTTTTGTAGATGGACATCGTAAGTGGTAAAGGCACGCAGATCTGATATGATGCTCAGATTGTTTAATCGATTTTTATGATGAATTTCAACTTGATTTCTCAAATTGTATTATAGGAAGAAAGATATTCTTTCGATGTTGATTATTGTATCAAATGTGCCGAAGTGCATAAGTTGTAAATGTATGGTCTAGAAATGAATGAAATGGGGAGATTGTTACTTATGTGGCTGCATTTTTATTTGATGGATTGAACTTCTTAGGTCTGATTGAATGTAAGTGCATTTTTATTATTGTATACCATGGGAGTTATTTGGATTCTCTAAGTAGGCCTTGTAAAAATTATGTGACCGAATACTTCGTGAATGAATAGTAATTCTTTTATGTTATGAATAAGGCTAAATTGGAAATTAGTCCACTGCCTTTCGAGAAGTTAAGGTTAAACTACGCCTAATAGGTAGCACAGGAAGAGTAATCTATTACTCCCTATCCATGATCTAAGTCAAGACAACGTAATTGATGGTTTTAAATCACTATATCTTAATAACAATAAGTAAGATATATTTCAGTCTTGGGAGCTGATATAAACCCATATGGGTTTAGTTAGCTTCCTTATGAGAGGACTTAGGGCTATTGCCCAATTATGTAGAATAAGATTATTGGGAACCAATGATCTCCTAGATGAGATCTCAAATCTTATTAAACTTCTCTCTGTGAAATTGAACTTAATTGCGTAAGGCAACTCAAAGGTGTGGAACCCAGGGGTTGGGAAAAGACTACCCAGTTAGGAGAGTCTTAAATTTAATTTCAACTCAACTTAAGTAACTCCTTGAAGTTATGTAAATCTTTCCGAGGTGGTTTTGTAGGATGTCGACACATGTCAACTGTAGGGTTGTACCTTTGAGAAGATTAGGATCTTCTCGAGGATACAACAATGCAGGTGACCTATGGTGACACCCTTTGCATTGATTGTTAAGATTTACACCTTAAACTCAAACAATTTTTTACGCTGGGACTGGTTAGGACCGTGGTCATGTTATGAGGCTGCCCTTGGAGACTCGGGGTACCTTGACACACGGGGTTAATTGTGGTTGACCCAAGTATGTCGGCTTACCCCTAGTCTTGAGAGCATCCTTATAACGTGTGTTATGATATTAACCCATTCTGAGTGCATAACTTGGACGACAGGGGTGGTGACAAAAGTCAATATAAGACATTCTATATAACATCGGAGTGGGGTGAAGGGCGTATTCCAGTTGCGAGTATGCCATCAAGGAATATGAGACGTGAAGCAGTATGTTTCAAATCTTTTGCCAAAGTATCGCAAGGATCGATTGCGTTTTCCTATGTCACCTAGTCTAAGGGACGTGATGCGATGAATAATGGTAACAATTATTCGAGATAGGTTCCTTGGGACGAGCATTACGAAATCCCAGATTATGGAAGAGAACAGTAAGAGTGAAGTGTTAAAATAAAAATGCCAACTCTATGAAACTCATGAATAGATCGGTAGAATGCAAAGTCATGGAATGAATAGATCGGTGGTACAGAGTCATTACAACTACATATGGTTATCTGTTATAAGAATGATTGTTATGATCTGTGAGTTCTAAATTATGTATTTAGAACTAGGAAGCACTTATCAAAAAAAAAAATTCTTGTTCTAATGTATAAAAATGGGAATGTTACATCTTGGTATTAGAGCTGAAGGTTGCAGCTCTTGGACCTATTGTGTCCATAATCTAATAAAAACCTGAATTTTCTTGTAACAGAAAATGGTTAGAACAAGGGGAACATTGCGAATAATGCTCCACCAGAGGAAGGAGCAGCAACAACCCAAAAATTGATGAGATCCTTGCTGCCCTATTGGACACAAGAGATCGTTTGGCTGTACTTGAACAACAAGTAATGGGAAATGAGGAGGATGATGAAGCTAGTAACAACAATCAGCTACCTCTTGAGGACAACCCCGATATGGGTGTTGGTAATAACATTGGAAATGCACCTGTCCAACCAGAAAACAAAAAGGCCAGGTTGGCAGTAGAACTCACTAATGATATAAAAAGGATAAGTCCACCTAAATATGATGGCACCACATTAGGAGATGGATCTGAGAACTGGCTCAGTGAAATGGAGAAGTACTTTGCAATAAGAAACTTCTCGGAGGAAACCAAAGCTATTTGGGGAGCCTATCAGCTTTCCCACGAAGCATCTTCGTGGTGGGACAGCCGTAAAGCTGAGCTAAATATTGATGAGACCAATATCACTTGGGATCAATTTAAGGGCTATTTTAGGCAACATTGGCTGCCACAAATTTTCTATGATCGAAAATGATAGAATTCGAACTTAGTTCAAGGAAAGCTAATGCAGAATCGAATCTGGGAGCGGTTCACGAAACTCCTCAAGTATGTACCGCAGTATCAAACTGAGGAGAAGTTCATAATACGGAAATTCATCATGGGACTGAATCCCATGATAGGAGGAGAGGTCGAATTTCACATCCCAACCACTATGGAAGGGGTTGTTGAAAAAGCCATAAGGAAAGAACAGAAATTAAAGGCTATTTCTGCTCATAAAGAGGAAGTGCGGAAGAAGATTGCAAACCCTTCTTCAACTTCACTTGCACCCAAGAAGGGGCCATGGAAAAAGTTTGGAAACAGAAGTAAGTTTCCAGTGGATAATAATAAGAAAACGACAGTGAATAAGCCTGTTGGAAATATAAGGGATAGTTTTGCCAAAAATTATAACAATGGGCAGAAGCCCTATGGAGGACAACGTGATAATTTTAAGGCTGGAAGTAATTTTGAGCCTAAAAAGGGACCTGTAGGAGGCTGCTATAATTGTGGCAAAGACCACTATGCAAATTAGTGCCCTTTGAAGAAGGATGATCGTAATCAGCAGCATAAGATACATCTTTGCGAGTGACAAGCAATTTGAAAAGCAAGTGGCGCTTTATAGAAGTTAGGGTAAGTTATTTGGGATACCGCACTATTATTTTTGATCTTTGGAGCTACTAAATGTTTTATTTCTAGTAAACTCGCTTCTAAACTTAAAATAAAATCTGGAAAAATGGATAAATCTTGGACTGTACAGTATGGTAATAACTTTGTTCATACAGTGAGTATGTGTCTTTTTGGGGTAGTCCTTGACTTACCTAACTTTTCCATGGAAGTTGACCTCTATGTTGCACCTTTGGGATCCTATGACATTGTCATCGGTGTCAATTGGTTAGCTGACCATAAAGAAAAAGTAGACTGCTTTGAAAAGAATATAAGATGTTTAGATGATCGGCTGAAAACAGCAGAGATTCAAGGTGTGAAACAGGAAATTTCAGTTAGGAAGCTGTCAGCTATGCAACTTAAAAAGGCTAAAAACAAAGGATGTACCTTATATGTAGTAAAGATATCTAAATTTTTAGAAGAAGATGGTGATTCCATGAAACGATTTCCACTGTTGCAAAGTTTCAAGGATGTATTTCCGGAGGAATTACCAGGTTTACCACCCAAAAGGGAATTTGACTTCACCATTGAAATCAAACCAGGGATGGAACCTATTTCTAAAGCACCTTATCGGATGACTACTACAGAGTTAGTCAAGCTTAAGGCACAATTGCAAGAAATTTTGTCTAAGGGTTTGATTAGACCAAGTGTTTCACCTTGGGAGCACCAGTGAAATATTTGTAAAAAAGAAAGATGGAACACTTAGGCTGTGTATTGAATATCGGATGTTAAACAAAGCAAAAATTAAGAACAGATACCCACTTCCAAGGATTGACGATCTATTTGATCAGATGCATGGGGAAACGGTTTATTCCAAGATAGATCTTGATGGTTATCATCAATTAAGGATTAAAGAAGAAGATATTCATAAAACAACTTTCGAACCAGGTACGGACATTATGAATTCATGGTTCTACCCTTTGGATTAACTAATGCACCTGCAAATTTTATGAACTTAATGAATAATATCTTTCAAGAATATTTGGACAAGTTTGTGCTTGTATTCTTGGACGATATTCTCATATATTCTAAAAGTGTCGAAGAGCACAATGAGCATTTGAAGATAGTTTTGGAAATTTTGAGAAAAAGAAAGTTATACGGTAAGTTATCCAAATGTTCTTTCTTTGATACTGAAGTTCACTATTTGGGTCATGTCATTAGTAAGGAAGGAATGGCAGTAGATCCTTCAAAAATAGTGGTAATAACCGAGTGGCCTGCACCAAAGAATGTACATGAAGTAAGAAGCTTCATGGGCCTTGCTGGTTATTATAGAAAATTTGTTAAGGATTTTTCTAAAGTGGTGATCGATAACTTCATTACAGAAGAAGGATAAGAAATTTATTTGGAATGATAAGTGTGAAACTACTTTTAAAAGTTTGAAAATCCAGTTGACTTCAGCACCTATATTAGTTGTACCGGACCCTAATGGGAACTTTCTTTGTTGTAACGGATGCTTACGGGGAAGGCCTTGGTGGTTTTTTGTTACAAAATGATCAAGTCATAGCATATGAAAGTAGAAAACTTAAGTTACATGAGTTGAATTTTGCCCCTCATGATTTAGAGCTTGTTGCGATTGTTCATGCGCTTCAAGTTTGGAAACACTATTTACTTGGGAAACCTTTTGAGTTGAAAGCTGATCATTTAGGGCTGAAATATATTTTCACTCAACCTAATCTAAATGCAAGATAGTGAAGGTGGTTAGAGTTTTTATCTCAATATGATTTTTATATTAGCTACATCAAAGGAAAAGAGAATAGAGTAGCGGATGCTCTAAGTCATAGGAAGCACATTTCTGCTCTTATAACATTAAGAACTCAGTTTAAGGATGAGGTAAAAAGTGCCTCGAGAATCGATATATACTTTGACAAGTAAAAGCAAAGCACTTCACTGCAGAACCAAAAGATGAAAGGTATAAAGGTTTTCATTTTGATAATGAAGGAATCTTACGTTATGAAAACAGAGTATACGTACCTTTGCTAAATAATTTGAGAAAGAAATTATTAGTTGAATTTCATAATTCGCCCTTCTCTGGACACTCGGGTATCACAAAAATGCTTGCTGATCTAAAACAACAATACTTTTGGAAAGGTATGAAAAAGGATGTTATTGATTTGGTGACACATTGTCTGGAATGTCAGCGGGTTAAGGTGGAACACATGCACCCCGCTGGTCTATTATATCCCCATAGCATACTGCAGTATAAATGGCAAGTAATAAGCATGGACTTTGTACAAGGGTTGCCTATGTCGAGAAATAAACATGATGTTATCTTGGTAGTTGTAGACAAACTCACAAAGGTAGCTCATTTCATCGCTGGAAATCTGA
This sequence comes from Taxus wallichiana var. yunnanensis, assembly GCA_018340775.1. Classification (NCBI taxonomy): domain Eukaryota; kingdom Viridiplantae; phylum Streptophyta; class Pinopsida; order Cupressales; family Taxaceae; genus Taxus; species Taxus wallichiana. Next base: position 759,278,926 of record CM031237.1, read on the forward strand.
AGGATGATTCTCCAATGTTAGCAAAAAGATTTGTGCACGAAATTTTCAGGTTACATGGAGTACCAGAATTGATTATATCGGCGAGGATCTTAGAATGACGTCAAGATTTTGGCAAACGCTTAATGCAGCTCTTGGAACGAAACTAAACTTCAGTTCTGCATATCATCCGGAAACGGATGGACAAACAGAGAGAGTAAATCAAGTGTTGGAAGATATGTTGCGAATGTATTGCATGGATCAATAGTATAAATGGGAAGAGTATCTTCCATTAGTTGAGTTTGCATACAACAACACATATCACTCTTCTCTTAAAATGGCACCTTTTGAGGCACTTTATGGAAGAAAGTGCAGAACCCCTGTTAGTTGGGATAGTATTGAGGATAGAGTGGTAATTGGGCCAGAAATCCTCACTGAAATGGAACAACAAGTTAAAATGATTCGTGAACGATTGAAAGAAGCAGCAGACAGGTAGAAGAGCTATGCTGACCTAAAATGGGTTGATCGAAAGTTTTAACTTGGTGAAAAGGTTTTTCTTCGTGTTAAACCCAGAAAGAGTTCTATAACTTTTGGCAAGGCTACCAATTTGTCACCTCATTATGTGGGACCTTTCGAAATTATCGAAATAATCAATCCTATAGCATACCGATTAGCATTACCACTGCTTTGTCTCGCATGCATGATGTTTTCCATATTTCTTTGCTTAATAAATACGTTTGGACTTGTCACATGTTTTAAATTGGAATTCCTTGCAGGTCCAAGACCCAGGAATAATCGTGGTTAAACCCACACGAGTGCTGGAAACTCGCCAATTGCATTTGAGAAATCGTGAAATACAGCAATGTAAGGTCCAGTGGGACCAGTTTAACGAAGAAAGTGCAACTTGGGAAAATCTAGAAGAGATGAAAATTACTTTTCCCTTTCTTTTTGAACAGAATGGAATCTATTGACAAAAAAAATATTATTATTATCTTTTCATGTCTTTATGTAAGCCAGCTTTGAGGCAAACATTATTCAGGTTGAATAAATTGTATCATGACATTGATTTCTGGAATTATTCAAGTTGGAAATAGTCATTTGTTTTGTGAACTAATAAATTGATTGACCTTAAGGTAAATCAAAGGATGTAATCATCGGGACGATGAATCTTTTAGGAGGGAAGCATGTAACACCCTGAACTTTTGTTACCTTCTCCTGAGCATTCAAGTGTTGATATATGATTTCTTCTGTATAAGGACATGTTCCTTCGGTTTGGGAAGTCATGCTTGATATGGATTGTATCCTCTTTGCTCTTGAAGATCTTTGACTGAGCCGGAATATGCTTGGACTCTTTTGTTTCTTTCATTCTTAGTACTTGAGTTCAATTTGATTTCTGGATGAATTGTGGATTTATCCATCTTTATGACTCAGCCTTGGATCAGTTGCATTGATCCAAGGAATGTTTTAAGCTTATTCAGGATGAACAAAATTTATTGACCTTACGAAAGTTACAAGGTCTGAATGAGTTTGAATGATCAATCCCGGAGTTTAACTCAGGCTGATCATGATAAATGGAATTTGGTTATAGATATCGTAACATCAGGAAGGCCTAGACCTTAAGCCAGGTAAGATGTTCATGTTTATACCGTAAGCTTAATTTAGTGATGCCAGATAGAATCCTTTACAAGAATGTTTAACCCTGTATGGACTCTAACACTGATTGGTCCTATTTTGGAGACCTAGACTAGATTCATTAAGGTTAATAATCTTAACCTAAACTATAACCTATTGGTTAAAATAATTGCTAATCTAACCTAGCCCTAAACTATAAGCTTAATGTTCCTAAGAGTTAACTTCTTCTAGCGCTATGAATGTAAGACTAATGTCTTAACCCTATTATCTACCCTATGATCTAACCTATCTTAACTAATGATAAGAATGGAGGGGGACCTATGAAGGGTCGCGAGTCATGGGCGGTGGTTTCCATGGCATTTATGAGGGGGATAAGGTTGAAGGACTTGGGATGCTGTCAGGTTTGGCGGAGGTTAAAACGGCTAATATGACCTAATGTGGCAGTATCACTAAGTATGGGAGTGTTTGTTTGTTTTCTTTTGGCGATCACCAATTTTGGCGGTCGGTGGCAATGGAGAATAGGCGGGAGGATGGCAGTTAATGAAATTAATGAACTTCGGTTCCCGAGCGTGGATTGCTTGGGAAGGCATGCAAATGGAATATTGTTTGGTTGTTTGGTTTTCCATGCATTCCGTTTTTCACTCTGCTTGAGCACTGGTTCTTCGAACCAGTCGTCTACTCTGTGTTGCATGGCAACTTTGAGAATTTCTAGCTTCCTTCTCTGTTGGGGAAAGTATATAAGGCATGGAGGTAATAATTTATTGTTGTTTAATCTATCGTGGAAGAAGAAGAGAAGGTGCGAGCACATTCAGAGGTCTTCTTGAATTTTTAAGCGACACTATCAGGCATGATAGGCCCTAACTTTTAAAAATCTTGCTTTCCTTCAAATGCTTTCATTAGAACAACTCTGTTCAGATGATTTCTTTTTGTACAGTTGGTTTGACTGGAAGCAATGTATTGGTTTTCTTCTTCTCTTGTTGATTTGGGAATCCCTAGGTTATGCGAAGACTCTGTTGAAGTCCTAGCAATGTTTTCTTATGAATTCGACTTGTTGAAGTCCTTACTGTGTTTACATTTTGGTTCGACTCTGTTGAAATGTTTGCAAGGATTACATATGAACACGACTCTGTTGAAGTCCTAGCAGTGTTTTCTTATGAATTCAACTTTTGTTGAAACCTTGTTGTGTATACATGTTGATTCGACTTCTATTGAAGTCCTTGCTGTGTTTGCATGTTGGTTAAATTTTTGTTGAAACCTTGTTGCTTATACATATTGATTTAGTCCTTACTGTGTTTTCATTTTGGTTCGACTTCTGTAGAAGTCCTTGTAGTGTTCTCATGTGAATTCGACTCCTGTTGAAGTCCTTGATGTGTTTGTGTGTTGGCTCGACTTCTGTTGAAGTCCTTGCTGTGTATACATATTGATTCGACTCTGTTGAAATGTTGTTGTGATTGCATATGGGTTTGACTTCTGTTTATGATGTTACCCAGTCTCTTGTTCGACTGGGGTAATGAGTTCCTAACTGTGCCATGTCAGACGATTGCGTTGGATAATTTCATGTTTGAAGAATGACATGGAAAGAATTGTTGTGTCTAATTTGGTTGGTTTATTGATTATTACTTGGTCGCAAGAGCTCTTTTATTGCTTGATAGCTTGGTGATTATATAATTGAATTGTGATGAAACTGTAGTTCCTTCTTTTGAGCTCGACTGATTTAGTCGCATGCGTATGATGTATGTTATATTTGAGCCTGCACCTCTGTGAAAAGGGTCTGGATGGTCAATGATTATAGGTTCTGTATGAGATGAAATATTAGTGTAGTTATTGTTTTCTTTACGACCTTGCTTGGTTAATGGGAACACTTGGTTAATGGGAACACATCCTGACCGAGAGAAATCTTGCTTGAGGAACTCTGATTTTTAATAACGTATGGGTAATCCTGGATCTGCATGGATGGAAATCAGGTTTGTATTTGGAAGGGATGGGTGTTGATTTTCTTGCTTTCTCTTCTTCCTTATTGAATTCAAGATTGAATGTATATGCGTTACTCTTGAGAAGTTGGTACAGTCCTGAACATGATTGGAATGGAAATCTGATTGCCTCTGTTTCTTTCTCCTAAGCTATAAAGTATATGTTGTTATATAACTGTAGGAATAAGAAAATATTCTCTCCTTGTCTAGAAACTATGAGTGCTTTCTTCTTTTGTACCTTTATGTGAACTCTACGGTACGGGCATAAGAAGAATAGATTGTTAAAATTGTAAGGAGAAACTGGTAAATCTTGACTTCTTGGAGTCTTCTTCATAATAATGGTTATATTACTATCATGTTTGAGTTGTTCGGTTATCCACTTTTATAAAAATAGTATTGTAGTAGAAGTTGGTATACTTGTCAATATCATTGAAATAATGCTATGAATATAAAGGAATCGTCAATTGAGCTTGGTGGATGTTATAATCTGCCTTTGCTTGAATTGTTAAATACACACCTGTTGGATACACGAACTGATAGGAATTCATTCTTGAATGGAGTAATTTGTTGAATTATTGTTGTCCTTGGTTTTCAGATGGATGGATGTTTTGGATTCATTTTGTTCTTCTTAGTCTCTAATATATATGATGAATCATCTGAAAAATATTTAGGTTTAACTAGTAGCTATAATATGAGTCATGCGTTAAAGTCATATTAGAATTGTAGAAAGATGATTAGCCTGATTCATGTTTAAGGATTTGAAGAAATGATTTCATTTAAACAGGTTGTTTAATGGAGCAATTGGTGGAATGCAATTGTTTTAAGAATTAGTGCTTATCATGCTCGGTTCACCCGGCCGACCTATGCTCTCAACTTTTGTAGATGGACATCGTAAGTGGTAAAGGCACATAGATCTGATATGATGCTCAGATTGTTTAATCTGGTTTTTATGATGAATTTCAACTTGATTTCTCAAATTGTATTATAGGAAGAAAGATATTCTTTCGATGTTGATTATTGTATCAAATGTGCCGAAGTGCATAAGTTGTAAATGTATGGTCTGGAAATGAATGAAATGGGGAGATTGTTACTTATGTGGCTACATTTTTATTTGATGGATTGAACTTCTTAGGTTTGATTGAATGTAAGTGCATTTTTAATATTGTATACCATGGGAGTTATTTGGATTTTCTAAGTAGGCCTTGTAAAAATTATGTGACCGAATACTTCGTGAATGAATAGTAATTCTTTTATGTTATGAATAAGGCTAAATTGGAAATTAGTCCACTGCCTTTTGGGAAGTCAAGGTTAAACTATGCCCTAATAGGTAGCATTCACAGGAAGAGTAATATATTACTCCCTATCCATGATCTAAGTCAAGACAACGTAATTTATGGTTTTAAATCACTATATCTTATAACAATAAGTAAGATATATTTAAATCTAGGGAGCTGATATAAACCCATATGGGTTTAGTTAGCATCCTTATGAGAGGACTTAGGGCTATTGCCCAATTATGTAGAATAAGATTATTGGGAACCAATGATCTCCTAGATGAGATCTCAAATCTTATTAAACTTCTCTCTGTGAAATTGAACTTAATTGCGTAAGGCAACTCAAAGGTGTGGAACCCAGGGGTTGGGAAAAGACTACCCAGTTAGGAGAGTCTTAAATTTAACTTCAACTCAACTTAAGTAACTCTTTGAAGTTATGTAAATCTTTCCGAGGTGGTTTTGTAGGATGTCGACACATGTCAACTGCAGGGTTGTACCTTCGAGAAGATTAGGATCTTCTCGAGGATACAACAATGTAGGTGACCTATGGTGACACCCTTTGCATTGATCATTAAGATTTACACCTTAAACTCGAACAAGTTTTTACTCTGGGACTGGTTAGGACCATGGTCATGTTATGAGGCTGCCCTTGGAGACTCGGGGTACCTTGACACACGGGGTTAACTGTGGTTGACCCAGTATGTCAGCTTACCCCTAGTCTTCAAGAGCATCCTTATAACGTGTGTTATGATATTAACCCATTCCTGAGTGAATAACTTGGGACAGGGGAGGCTGACAGAAGTCAGTATAAGACATTCTATATAACATCGGAGTGGGGTGAAGGACGTATTCAGATTGACGAGTATGCCATCAAGGAATATGAGACATGAACAGTATGTTTCAAATCTTTGGCCAAAGTATCGCAAGTTGCTGATTGCGTTGTCCTATGTCACCTAGTCTAAGGGACGTGATGCCGATGAATAATGGTAACAATTATTCAGATAGGTTCCTTGGACAGAGCATTCTAAAATCCCAGATTAGGGAAGAGAACCGCAAGAGTGAAGTGTTAAAATAAAAATGCCAACTCTATGATACTCATGAATAGATCGGTAGATCACCGAGTCATGGAATGAATAGATCGGTGGTACACCGAGTCATTACAGCTACATATGGTTATCTGTTATAAGAATGATTGTTATGATCTATGAGTTCTAAATTATGTATTTAGAACTAGGAAGCACTTATCAAAAAAAAAAATCTTGTTCTAATGTATTAAAATGGGAATGTTACACTAAATCCAATAATAAGTCTAGTCGTTCATGCTCTTTTTGTGGGGGTAGTAATCATGAAGAAAATAGGTGTTATAAGTGAATGCAATTCTTAGAGAATGCAATCAAGAAACATAAAATTTCTATCTCCATGCGACCTCCTTCTAATCAGCATGGAAAATCACTTAATGTTGTTGGGATATCTCAATCACCACTTACAGACAGTTGGGTTATAGATTCTGGAACTTCTCATCACATGACTTCTTCCAAGGAGTCTTTTGTTTCTCTAGGTTTGAGTTCTACTTTCGAAATTGAGGTTGGAGATTCTTCCTTCCTTCCTGTTAAAGGAAAAGGTGGTATACAAATTGATGGTGGAAGTATCCACGATGCACTATATGTTCCTAACATCACTACAAATTTGCTTTATGTATATCAAATTTGTCATTCTGGTCAAGGAAAAATAGTGACGTTTACACCAAATGGAGCAAAGGTACGAACTTTGTTAGAGCCTCATTCACTAGTTGCTCTGGGTATTGTTGATCATAGTTCTAGACTATATCGCTTTGAGGGTTTTGATGAAACTTCTTATATAGGGACAACGTTAGTTTCTCATGCAGATTTAGAGAGTAAGATTTGGCATGAAAGATTTAGACATCTCAATTACAGATATTTGAAGGAGTTGAGCACTCATGATATGGTAGATGGAATTCCTAGAGTTTCTTGTCTTGAGGGAGTTTTTCATGGTTGTGCATTAAGGAAATAACACCAAGATCCTTTTCCTAAGAATTTTTCTAAGAGATATTCTTCACCACTTGAGCTTGTGCATAGTGACTTGATGGTTTTTCCTACCTCATATTTCAATGGAGCTAAGTATGCACTTACGTTTTCTAATAATTTCTCGAGGTGTACTTGGTTTTATTTTCTCAAGTACAAAATTAATGTTTTTCACACTTCAAAGTATTCAAGGATTTGGTCAAGAAACAATCTTATAGTAGCATAAAGAACCTTAAATCGATAATGGGGGAGTACTTCAGCAATGAGTTTTCTAATTTCTTGGAAATTCAAGGCATTATTCACCAACATTATGTTCCTCGTACTCCACAACATAATGGCTTAGTAGAAAGGAAGAATAGAACTTTGAAGGAAATGTCTAAATTTATGATGCATTCTAGAGATTTACCTCTTATCTATTGGGCAAAAGTAATTAATTGTGCTAACTATATTCGAGAATCGCACACCCCATAGAGCACTTGAGCATTTGACTCAGAGGAAGCTTAGTCAATACTAAGCCAAATGTCTCATTTTTAAGTCTTTGGGAGCCATGCTTGGGCATTTGTGCCAAAGAAGAAAAGGAAATCTTTGGATAAGAAGAGAAAACCCTTGATCTTTGTAGGGTATTGTGAGGACATGAGAGTTTATCGACTCTAGATTCTGATACTCATGACGTTCTTTTTGAACACATGTTCAATTTGATGAGCACTTCTCTCCTCATGATTCTTCATCTTCTTCCATGCCTCCTCCTCCTTCTTCTTCATATCATATTGAGGATCCTTTTTTTGAGGAGGTTGATGAGGAGGTTATAGATGTCAATGAGGATCCTATTCCCACTGATGTTTTCACTATGCCTAAGTGGGATCATACTACAATTTTTGAGGCAACACCTTTCATAGAGGATATTCCACCCACTAGGTATCATCACACACATTCTACAGTTGGAATTTTGTGTCGGGCTATTTCTAAGGATCCACAGTTATTTTCAAAGGCTAATGGGATACAAGAGTGGGATGATGCTATGACAGCAATTTGAGTATTCTTCTTTGATGAAGAATCATACTTGGGATTTGGTATCTCTTCCTAAAGGAAGAATGATGGTTAGGTGTAAGTGGGTATACCGAACTAAATATGAAGCTGATGGGTCCATTGACAAGTATAAGGCTCATCTTATTGCAAAGGGTTTTTCACAAGTTGAAGGTATTGATTACTTTAAGAATTTTGCACCCATTGCCAAGATGGATTCTATACGCCTTGTACTTGCTCTTGTTGCATCACAGGGGTGGCCCGTATACTAAATGGATGTGAAGAGTGCCTTCTTACATGGATATCTACAAGAGGAAATATACATGGAGTAGCTGGCTGGATTTTTTCAGGATTCTTCTCTTGTTTGTAGGCTCCGAAGGTCTCTCTACAGTCTCAAACAAGCCCCTCAAGCTTGGTATGAGAATATGGATTCTTTTCTTATATCTATTGGTTTTATTTGTTTCCACTCCGATCATATAGTGTATCTCTAACATGTTGGTGAGGATATTGTGATACTTTTCTTGTATGTTGATGATATGTTAATTACTGGCAGCTCTTCTTCCCACATTCAGAGTATTCATAGGGATATTTCTACATAGTTTGACATGACAGATCTTGGGCTATTGCATTATCTCTTTGGTTTGTAGATTTCTCAAGCAGATTATGGGATTCATTTGAGTCAGAAAAAGTACACCCATGATCTTCTTTGACACTTTGATATGGCTAATTTCAAGCCAAGTCCATCTCCATTTCAGTCTAGGGTTACTTTTAATTCCACATGTACCACACCACTTTTGATTCTACATTATATAGGCGGTTGGTTAGGATTCTCATGTACTTGACCCATACTCGCCTTGATATTTCATTTACAATAGGGCTTGTATATCTGTTTTCACATTCTCCTCATAGTAGTCACTGGAAGGATGCTAAAAGGATTTTGTGTTATTTGCGGGGCACTTCCCGCTTTTCCTACACTACACTAGGGGTTCTACTCAATTGGCCAGGTATACATATTTAAATTGGGTAGGTTCTATTGATGACATGTGTTCCACTTCTGGCTATCTTTTTTTCTTGGTTCTTCTCTAGTTGTTTGGGCGTGTAAAAAGTAATAGGCTATTGCACATTTATCTTTAGAGGTAGAGTATAGGGCAACAATTACAACGAGTCAATAGATTCTTTGGCTTCAACAGTTATTGATAGAGTTTGGATTCCCATAGGATTCATTGACTGTACTTTGGTGTGATAACCAAAGTGCAATTCACATTTCTTGCAACCCAGTTGAGCTCAATGGAAAAAGCATATTGAGATACACATCCAATTCATTCGTCAACACATTTAGGATGGAGTTCTTTTCTTGGAGTACATTCCAACTCAGCAGTAGGTTGCAGACATCTTTACGAATCCTTTTACATCACCTTGCTACCTTGAGTTGTATGGAATGCTTGGGGTTTTAGAAGTTGTTCTTGGGGGTGTTTGTGAGAAAATATTCCTTCTTCTTCTTCTTTCTCTTTCCTTCTAGCAGGATTCTTTCCTTCTTTTGGTTTGATATTTCTTCATGGATATATTGTACATGAGTACCTCATCAATCCTAGTTATCGGGACTCATATTGTGGACATGCCACTTCTATTTTGGCCCCTAGCTTCACTTGAGGGGGTGTTATAGTAGGTATTTACCTTAGCTCATGTTCACCTAGGTACTTTATTTACCTTTATTGTATTTATCCTCACCCACTTATGTGTGTGGATATTTCTTTTTATTTATTTAGATATTAGGGAGATATTATCTAGTTGTTAGGTATAGTTCTTTCCTTGATCTATGGTATTGACTAGATCCTTGATGTCTAGTTCTTTCCTAAATCTATGGACTTAACTAGTTCTTTGATGACTAGTTCTTTCCTTGATTTATTGCTTGATCTACGACCTTGACTGGTTCTTAGATTGTTATTCCTTGCTTATATAAGAAAGTTCCATTCTCATTGTATTTTATTTGAGTTCCATAATTATATATGATATTGTTGCTCATTTGTTTGTTTAAAGGTTTATGTAAAGTTATTACGGCGAATTACTTTCATCTTATTGATCATGGTGTTTGATTGACATCTGTGTTTTTGGTTTGATTTAGGTTCTATAATGATCCGGTTATCATTCCTTTTAATCAGTAAAAATTCTTCCCCCAAGTGAATGTTTTGTGGTAATAATGATGGGGGTAAAGTTCTTTATATAACCTAAATCCTCCAATTTTAGATCAATCTATTTTAAAAAAACTTTATTTATTTAATAAATAAATAAAACACTTACGAGATAAGGTTTGGCAAAGGGGTTGAGTGAGCTTTGGCATGTGGGTATTTGGCGAAATTGGATTTTATGACTCTCTACGGATACCTTAGAGCAATGCAAACAATTGCATGTAAAACAAACACTTTTTACCTGTTACTTTGAAAAGAATGAAATTTTTTTAAATGGGTAGGCCCAAATTTCAGGGTTAAATCTTGGGGACACCAAGAGATCTCACGCCACCCTAGCCAAAGAAGTGTAGGGAGAAATTTTCATTATTCTCCTTTTGTAATGCTTCGCTTCCCTGAATATGTGTGAAGAGATCTCTACATGTCTTTGTTTTTTGGGTAATATAATGCCATTAGCCAAAGTAGTGTAGGGAGGTACACTCACTTTGTAACCTCCTAACTGTAACTACTTCATAGAATGCTAAAGACACCATGTCCTATAAAAACTCCACGTGTACATGATTCATAGGCTGGTTTGAACCCACTCATTGTATGTAACCCACAATTCCAAGTGCGGAAAGTGCACTGAACTTAAGCGGTGTAGAAGTTCTGTATAAAATGTAAAAAACCCCAAATGATGCCTCCCTCTTTGGAGGCGCATGTGACATCTCTGATAGGATAATGTGGCCCCAAAAGAGGAATAACCACATGAACTTTGTACCTCTTCCCTACATGGGGAATGGAATGTGCTTGGTAGAAACCAAGGTGTGCACAAACGAGAAGGATAGCCAAAGACAAGTGTTAGTATGAATAAGCATGCATATATAAAATAATGTATATGCTAGGAAAAAGGTTTAAAATCTACCAAGAAAAGTGATGTAAACATGCAAGAAAAAATACTAAGCTAAACAAATCAGGTTGCAAACATGGGACATCACTCACGATGTCATAAAACATGCAACTATGATGTAACGTCTTGGTCATGACTGTTACTATGATGACTTCCACTTTTGACATTGCAAACATTGACATGTGATTTGTCTTAGGAAGGTGTATTATTTTGACGTTGAAAATCATGTTTGCAATGGATGAGTTATTACTGTTCAGAATTCATGCTTGTTGTAATTCTGTTTACTTGGAAATGAAGCCATTCTGCAATGTGAATTGAAAATTGAAAATATGTATTGTTGTTTTCATATTTACCATATGATAACAACACACCTTGAATCAATTCCATTGATCCAAGGTATGCTTCAGTTCTTCTTTATTTTCATCTTGTTAATTGACATTCGAATGAAATGTATTATGGAACTGAGTTGTGTTTTGTTGTAAATTGTAAAGGACTTGGCTTTAGGTATCCTTATTTGGCATCATGTTGCAAACGGTAAGTTTGGACCTCCTTTATAAATGTTTTGTAATGTTGAGAAATGTGAGGAGATTGAGAATCTGTTATTGGGCTATTAAGGAAAATACCTTAGCCTTGGTTGGAATGGTTGAAGCTATTCGAGATCTGACCTAAATTGTAATGTTTTATCCTATTTGGATTTCTAACCTAAGGTAACAATACTTACCTAGGACCTATTACTAAACTACTTTGGTTATGCCTTAACCTATGTTGTAGTTTCCTACCCTATATGGATTCTAATCTAAGGTTTATAACCTAACCTAAGGTAATATGGTTAGTGGATATGGGTTTTGGAAATAACCTAAGGTAAATTCTAATGACCTAAGAACTAAGGTGGAAACCTAACTAATGTTAAGGTGACCTAAACTATTACTAATCCTAAAGGGGACCTAAGGGTTACGTGGCAAGTGGGAAGTTGGTGGTGATGGTTTCTAAGGTATTAATGAGGATTAAATTTCAGTCCTTACATCTTAATTTTCCAAGTTTGGTGGAGGCATGGAAGGTTAGTGGGATGCCTAGCTGGCATCATTGCTAAATTTAAAATGCATGAGAATTTTTGAATTTAACCTCACCAAATTTGGAAGGGCGGTGGCGTAAGGAAAGAGGAGGGAATGGGCATTCAATGCATTCAATGACATCGATTACGGTGAAGAAACCACCTAGGAAAGATGAGAAATGGGTTTTGTGGGAAGTTGTTTGGTCATTTGATCTCTTTGGTTTTTGCTCTGCATGTGGGTTCTGGTTCTTCGAACCAGCAATTCCATTTTTGACCCTTTGTGATCTTGGGTATCTTCGAGCTATTTCTGAGCCTGTGGAAGAAAAAAGGGGAGCAAGCTTATTTATTTGTTGATGTTGTTTTGGAAAGAAGAGGTTTTGGGAGGCTCGGCTAGAGATCTTCTACAAATCAAAAGAAAACACTATCAGGCATGATAGGCTCTTCTTATTAAATAGTTCTGCTTCTTTCTAAATGTCTTCATTAAAACAACTCTGCTCTTAGAAGCAATTGGTTTTGTGGAAATGCTTATGGTGTATTTTTGTTGTATTCTGCTTGGATTTTTGTTTGGAAAATATTTGATATGGGTATTTTCTTGATAATGTTTGGGTTGATCGTGTTATATATGTTTTGAAACTAGATATATCCAAAGTTTTGTGAACTTCTGATTTCTTATGTAAAATGGTTTAAGGAAAAATAATGGTTGTTTTAAAATTTGATTGGGACTATCTTCCTTTGTTAGGAGAAGGTACAAAAATGGATGCTTTCAGTTGAAACCTGAAGTGGCTTCAAATTTTATCACTGCTTCTAAGTTATGTTGAAATGGGTCTTCAGATTCATCGTTTTCTTGTGGATTCAAACTTGGTTGAAAACAATAGTGATATGTTGACACCTTCTGAGTTTAACACGTCTTGAATTTGTGAACTTTGTGAAATTGTTTAGAAAGGATTTCGTTCGGAATTGTTCTTCCTTGCTCGAAATATGGTAAATACGATTTGACTTATCCATCTGGAACTATGTTAGGGTATTGTTGTTTCACCAATATGCATGTTATGAAATGGTTTATGAATAACCTTTTGATTTGACATCATTATATGTTGTTGAAGAAAGATTACCTTAGCGGGACTTTAGATTAGTTCAATTTTGGTTATTTGAAGGAAATAAGTTGGAATGTTTTCGATTTTACTCTTCTCCTTTCAGTTCAATTTTGAGCATCGACTTGAAGTTAAGTCACTTTGATTTACTTTCATATGGATAGAATCTGGATTGGAGTTCCTTTCTTCTTACCCATATTGTTTCCTTGATCCTTGTAAGTGGGTGCATGGTTGGCTTGACTGTAATCTTGTTTTTGTTTCCCTTGGGTGCATAAGAATACCTTGTGGGTTTCTCTCTATTTGGGAAATGAGGAAACGTCTGGGCAGATGTTATCTTCACTAAAATGAAATTATGGATTCAATTATTGAGCTTGTTGCTTTGAAAACTCGTATTAGTTTTGTTGATACTGCAGTAGTTGTTTTCTTTATTTGATAAGAAGCCTTCTCTTTTGGGCTTTGTCTTGTTGGTTTCAGTTGTATATCTTATCGAATCATTTTCGACTATGATATTTGTGTTACAAGAATTGTTAAAATCAGATGTTGCCTAGGAAGGTTAGTTCATTCCTTTTAGATTTACTGTGTTCCTCCTTTCTCACTCCCCTTTCGAGTTAAGGTATTCATTGTTGATTTCTAGGAAATCGAGAAAGAAATTATATTCTGTCTTCTCCCCTTTATGAGTTGTGGAATGTAATGTTGTTTTTCTTCGATGTTTGGAGGAAGTTATTAGTGTCCTCTTCTCTCTCATTCATTACTTCATTACGTTATTCCTGGGTAAGGATATTTCAGTTTGGTCGCATCAATCCGAATGAAATGGTAGCGTGATTAGTTGAAGGATATATATATATATATATTCATTTTCTTCTCCTTTTCTAATGCTTGTTAGGGATGTAATGAATTGTGAGTGACTACATTCAGGTGTATGTAATGGAATTTATGCTTTACAAAATCTGTTGAGGATAAACATGAAACTTAGGCTAGAGTTGACTTACATTTGAATGTTATATCTTAATCGGAAACTGTTAATTGGGATGTTGTCGATTCTTCCTAAATCTTGTTGTAGAGAAGGAATGTGTTTGGTTCTGATTATTGTGGATGAAGTGCTTTAATGCTGGAATTAGGAGATCATTACTTCTCAAAAGTATCTCTATTATTAGAAGATCATTAGAGTTAACATCCCTCTTGATTAGGATTGAATGAATCAGGAAAGGAACTATAGATAGCTATAGTATGAAACATATAAGTAAATTGTATGCAATATTACTTATCTGTTGTAATGTTTCTTATGAAATTACTGATTGAAGAGTGTTGATTTGATCATGATCCTTACTTAATGTGAATTGGTTGTTCACGTTGTTCTTCCTTTTTGATCTTTATTTCTTTAGAGGTATCTATCTGAATTGCTTTACTGTTTCATAAAAGTGGGGTTCTTTTTATTATACATTTAGTTAGAAGCACATCATTTTAATGTTTAGTGTTTATCATGCTCAGTTCGACGAAATGGCCCATGCTAGCAATTTTTGTAGATGGATTCCGTAAGTGATAAAAGAAGACAAGTTCTTTTATGATGCTTCTTATGTTTACCTAAAGGCTGGATCTTTATGAGGAATTATTATTCTTATTGAGATGTAATCGAAAAAGGGAAAAGTTATATTCTTATTTGAGTTTATCAATGTTGAATGGCTTGATTGAAGTCTAAAATGTTTAGACTTGTAAAATGTGTGTTTTACTTTGGGGAATGAGAAAAAGGATTGAGTGTCATTTTATTGATGTATCATTCACTCGGGCTTACTGTAAAGGAAATTTGTAAACTTGTCATTATTCTCTCGTAAACATATCTATTGGAATCATTTTAGTTGAACTCAAATGAAATTGATAGGAAGGGAAGTGATACTTTATTCTTTTATTAAATGCAACTTCTAAGTTGGCATGCATAGATGAACATTCAACTAGGTCACTATGGTTTATCAGCTGACATTAATAGAAGAGTAAAATACATATGATTCTTGTATAAAGTAAATGGCATCAATGAACCCTAATGAATATAAGTTAAAGGAAAGACAATCATTCTAAGGGGATAAGCATTCAGTTAATACTTTTTGAGAATCATACTCAAATGAGGTTCAAAAGGAAGAAAATATACTTCCTCTTGATAAATCAAAATCAGAATAGGGTAACCGAAATGAAATAAATACATACGTAATAAATAGACTTCATCTTAATGAATTCTATTAATAAGGAAACAGAATCTAAATTCAATCATGCTTAAACTTGGTTAAGCTAAGTAAGATAATCTTACTGTGGTATGTTGATTCTGTTTATAAGTCTGAATCTTATAATAAGATACCTTGGACTGAAACACAAGCCTTCGGGAAGAGGGATGGATTGAAAATTTACCTGCATGGTAACTATAAATAATTTATGGCTAGCAACCTTAATGATCATAGCAATTAAGAATTCAGCAGGGTTGCTGAAATTAAATCTTGATTAAGGAGATAAGTAAATTTTTAATTACTTAACTGGATATGTACCTCCACATTAGGTGATTCCGTGGGATTTTGGTACACGCCAACTGCACTATTGTGTCATCATGAAGACTGGGGTCTTCATGAGGGCATAGTGTTACTGATTGACTGTGTCGCAACACCCTTCCGAATTGGATCATCTAGACCTACATAAACTCAGATTTGACCTTAGTTTTACTTTAGGTCAGGTTAGGAACATGATTTTGTAAAGGAAGTAACTCACGGTGACTAAAGGTAACTAGACACACGCAATCGGCTTGGGTCGATTGAGTATGTCTATGTACCCTTAGACACCGCGAGTGATTCTCTATACTAATCCATGTTGCTAACCTAGGTTAAGGTTAAACCTTGGACAAGTGGACTGACAGGAGTCAGCAAAGACCATTCTAGATAACAAATAAAGTGGGGTGAAGGACGTATTCCATTTGACGAGTATGTTGCTTAGGAATATGAACATGCACAACATGTGAAAATCTTTGGCCAAAGTATCACAAGATGTTGGTTGCATTGTCCGGAGTCAATTAGTTTAAGAAGTAGGATTTCAGATGGATATTGGTAACAAATATTCAGATATGCCTTTTAAATAGAGCACTTCAATAACTGAAAAGGGTAAGAGAACCAAGTATACTTAGTATACGATACATTGAATTAACATGAGAGATTGGTAAGAAACCGAGTCATGAAATGAGAGATCGGCAGTTCACCGAGTCATTACAGTTGCATATGGTTATCTGTTATGAGATTGATTGGCATGGAATGTGTGTTCTAAATTATGATCATTTAGAATAGAGAACATTATTTAAGAACTTGAAATGTGTGTTCTAAATTATGATAATTTAGAACAAAGAACGTTATTCAAAAAAAAAAAAATCCTTGTTTCTAAAGCTTTAAAATGGGAATGTTACATCTTGGTATCAGAGATGAAGGTTGTAGCTCTTGGACCTATTGTGTCCATAATCTGATAAAACTTAAATTTTCTTGTTAACAGAAAATGGTTAGAACAAGAGGAAATGCTGCAAAACAATCCACCACTTGGTGGAGAAGCAACTACTACTCAAAAAATCGATGAGATCCTTGCTTTGCCTTAATGGACACAAGGATTGTTTGGATGTCTAGAACAAAAAGTTATGGGAAAGGAGGAGAAGGAAGAAGATGATGATAATGAAAATCAGCCACCTCTATGGACAACAATGGAGAACAATTTGAAAGTTGGGTGTATGGTAAAGTTCCTTTCCTTATTTTTATTTTTTTCCATGATTGGGAATGACAGGCATATTTTCCCCATTAAATTTTACCCCAAGCAGTCACGGGTAATACGTGAATATCTTTGATTGGATGTGGTTTGGCCATATTTCAAGGTTTAGTGGAAGCCTCCATGTGTCCAAATGATGCTCTGAGGGTAGGGGTCAAGGGACAGTCCTCAAATAAGCGTAGGATTTCCGTGTGTCCCAAGTACAAAATGAAGATAGAATAAGCTAAAATTGGCTAAGTATGGAAGGCTCAATGGATGGCGCCACGTGCCTCATCGGTGTAACTTCAAGAGTCAAAGATGGGGTAGTTCTCAAACTTGCCTAGTCCTCCACGTGTCCTAGGTCAAAAAGGGGAAAGATCGATCGTTAAAATTGACTAAGTATGGGTGGGTTGGTGGAAGTCTCCACGTGCCTTAACGATGCCATTTTGAAGTGAAATCAAAGGGTCGGTCTCTAAGTAGTGCCATGGCTCACCATGTGGTTAAAGTCAATATGAGAGACGGAGTTGGCCATTGAAAAGTCCAAGACCGGTGGAAGGAGACACACATCATCTCGGTGCAATTTTAAGGGCACTTCCAAAATGGAAACTCAAATGAGCACCACCCTCCACGTGTCTAGGGGTCAACATAGGTCAAGTAGGAAATAGACCCGAATCGACAAAGTATAAAGGAACCGGTGGAGCTCTCCACGTGTCATCCTGGTGTAACTTCAAAGGAAAAAAATGTAGAAGGCATCCGTAGGCCCACTCAATTAATTTCTCCCACGTGGGTGGCCCAAATTTGAAGTTGTAAAAGCAAATCGAATGGCCCATGTTTTAACTGGTAAAATAATGTAACGATTGTATATTTAAAAAATTTTTTTTCCGCCATTAATGTTTCTTTGCAAATCAAGAATTCGAAAGGGCGTGGATGATTGGAATAAGTTGTAATTATTTCTTTCTTGCTCGAGGAAGTTGTAACCATCTCTTGTGAGCTATATCATGAGCTTTCAAAGCCATTGTAAAGGGTTGGAATTTT
The DNA here is from genome assembly GCA_018340775.1 of Taxus wallichiana var. yunnanensis. Taxonomy (NCBI): domain Eukaryota; kingdom Viridiplantae; phylum Streptophyta; class Pinopsida; order Cupressales; family Taxaceae; genus Taxus; species Taxus wallichiana. Next base: position 759,296,845 of record CM031237.1, read on the forward strand.
GATTATTCTAGAACTGTAATTTTGAATTGGAAGAAATCAATACAAAGGTTTTCCCTTTTTCTTCTACTTTCTCTTTCCTTTTGGTTTTGATCTGTGAATCATCTAATCCTTTGTGCATGCTTGGAAACTTTGTGTTCTAGTTTGTACAATCTCCAGAACTTTGAGTCTATGAATTGTGTCTATTATAAACGTGGATGGTTCTACTCTGTATCTCATTTGCACAATACATATAAGGGTTTTCTCTGCCATCTCTTTTCCCTGAAAGTATTGTCTTCTTCTGCCTCCCTCCTCTCTTCAAAGTCTTCTATCCTCATGTATTGATAACTTTCAGGCTTAAAACACATTTAGGATATCGGGAAACCACCATTGAATGAAAGATTGTGCATTTGTACATAGGTTTTCCCCTTTGCTTTCAATAAGGGAACCTCTCCCATTAAAGAGGAGGGACTTGCTTTGTCCCCGATTGTGGTTTCATTCCAAGTGCAAATCTGAAACCCAATAGTTTTTGGTGACTCACTGGGGAATTTGTTCAACAAATTTCCTTTCTAAAAAGAACAACTAATTTGATCATTTCTTTGATCTGGTGACTCTAAGATATACTCATGGTAGAAGGGCTCTTGGAATTGAAGATCCCCAATTTCAACTCTTGGATCAACAATATTTTCAACTTCCTCAACAAGAAGAAATAGAAGAGCTCATTCCATAAGCACACCTCTGTTGAAGACAAAGCTTCTAGTAGTAGCATTCCTCAAGCACAACTTAGCCCTAATCTCATGCCCTAATTCTTGTTGGTGTCTCAGTTCCACTTCAAACAATATTTCCAAGGATGGCAGCACCTCGGCCTTGGGGACAAAGAGTTGGGCCTCTGGCTCTTCCTCAACCATTGCATGAGTTACCTAGGGGTAACAGGAAGAATTTTCCCAAATTTAGAGGTGATGAAAAAGTACACCTTGATGAACACACATTGCAGCCTTCATTGTTGCATGTGGGGTCCTTGGAGTTGAACATGAGGATGTCTCTGTGAGGTTGTTTGTGGAAACCTTGCAAGACAATGTTGCTATAGATTGGTTTTACCATCTTCTTGTTGGGACCATCATCGATTGGACTACTATGAGGACTGAATTTGAGCAGCGTTTCAAACTTGTTGAAGATGTGCATGCTTTGCTAGCTCAGATTTCTCAAATCAAGAAGGAGCCACATGAGCCTATGAGAGAATTTGTGGCCAAGTTTAACAAGTTGATTAACAAGATTCCAGTAAATACTAGGCCTATTGATCGATTCAAAAGTGTTTCTTCTTGAATGCTCAATTCCGGAAGTAAGCTATGCCTGAGGAGAGAAAATCTTGCAACTTTGGATGTTGATCAAGAGATTGGTTGTTAGTGTGGAAGATGACTTGATCATGTCTAGCAAGCTGAAAAGGGAGTCTTTCAAATCCAAAGCATCTTCTTCTTCCCCTTCTCTGGAGGTAATGCAGATCAGTTGGTGCAAAATTTGGCTAATGACCTCATTTCCATTAAGAAACAATTGGCTCAGCATGCTCCATATCAAGATGTTCCAAGGAAGAACTTTAGCCTAGGAACCACTTGCCCTCTTCCCAAACCAGGTTGGCTATTGAAGGTCCACCCCTCAAGGTGCTATTAATGCTACTTGTGAAGTTCTTGAGCCTGATGATGAGGAAGAAAATGGGCTCTATGATGAACAAGAAGAGGAAGTTGATGAAGAACTGGAGGAGCCTGGTGGTTCTCGAGTTCATTTCCTCACCACTGAGGGTGTGGATGATCAAGATGACTATGATGATGTAGTAGTTGAGATGAATAGTGAATCATATGTTGTTATGACCTGGGAGGAGAGACCAAAAAAAGGAAAAAGTGGTGCAACCTACAAAAAGATCCAAGGAGTACCCCATCACCATCCCGGTGATTGCAAGAAGAGGAGCTCCTATTCCTACTACTTCCACCCGAAAGGTAAGCTCTGCTAGTCCTTCTTCCTCTACTTCTACTTTTGAGAATTCTTGTCCAAAAAATGATAAAACTGATAGATCAAAAGCTCCTCCTACTCCTAGTAGTGATTCCCCATCCACATCTGGATCTTTTGACATTATAGACCATCTTAAAAAGACCAAGATTCAGATTTCTAAGGCAGAGTTCTATCAAACCCATCCTAAAGCCTTTTCCAAAATGGTTAACTTTGTAAATTCTAAATCTAAAACCCCAGCCCATTCTTCTAAAGGCCTTTTTCCCACTCCTTCTCTCTCTCACCTCAACCTGGCCTTGTGGCTATGAGTCACTTCACCCAATGAGAAGATCAAACCCTTCTATGTGACTCTCCCTCATAGCTGGCCACAAGTTTAGCAATTGTGTCATTGATTTGGGTGCATCGATAATGTAATGCCTGCAAAAGTGGCTCATGCTTTGGGTCTAACCCTAACCATAACACTTATGGTTCTTGTTATTCCATGGAAAGTAGAGAAGTGCCTTTGGTTGGGAGAATCAAGGATGCACAAGTAGCTTTTTTTCTTTACCGAGAGAAGAAGGTCTTGGCTACCATCTTGGTGTTGATATCCTCCTCCTTATATGGCATGTTGCTAAGTAGGAATTTTGCAAAGATGTTGGAGGTGAGATCAAATGGATTGGTCACATGCCTTGATCCCTATCAATGGGAAGATGAAGAAGTTTACTACTGAGAAACAAGAAGAGTATATTGTGAAAAAGACAGATGATCCTAAAGCACAAATATATGTATGAAGACATTGGGCATGGGAACTACATGATCATGTCACAAGAGGAGACAAGTCTGCCAAAGGAAGTGTTTCTTGATCCTAATGGTGTGTGGACTTTGGAGTTTGATGGAAGTTGTTCTCAGCTAGTTTTGGAGCTGGTGTAGTGCTCATTTTCTCTGGGGTAAGGTTCATCCTTTCTCTTTCAAATTTTAGTTTGAAAATACCAACAATATTGCTGAGTATGAGGCCCTTATTCTTGGGTTGAGCATGGCAAAGGAAATGGGAGTGAAGAACCTTCTTGCTCGTGGAGATGTAGAGCTAATTGTAAAACAAGTTAGAGACCTTTATCAGGTAAAGAACAGAAGGTTGAAACACTATAGGAATCTAGTCTAGGATTCCATTGAATTCCTTGATGATTTTTCCATTGAAGTTGTGCCAAGGGAAAGGAACACTAGGGCTGACTCTCTAGCTATTTTGGGGTCCTTGTTGATTCCTCATCCTGATTTTCCTCAAGAGAAATTCACCATTGAGATGATCCATAGACCCAGTGTGCCTGACAATGCAAATAATTGGCAAGTTTTCAATGATGACCAGCATTTGCTTTCTTTCTTGGAGCTCTAGAGACAACTTTGATCAGTTGTACTTTGAAGGAAGTGACAATCTTCCTAGAGAGTGTGTGTCATCAAATGAAGAGGGTGTCAAAGAAGAGATGGATCAAGATGGATGCATCAAACTGAAAGGAAACAAAATTCCTAAAGGGTTGGTGAGTTTGGAGGATATTTTTGATAAACATGATAGATATATGAAGTCTAAAGTTTCCCAAGGAGCCCGAAAATCTGTTGAGACTGAGAAAGTGAATATTGGGAGTCTTGATGATCCCAAAATGGTCAACATTGGAAAATGTTGCACTCAGGAAGAGAAAAAGAAGGTGGTGAATCTGTTGAAAAGGTATGTTGATGTTTGGCTTACTCTTATGATGATCTTAAGGCTTTTTAGCCTAAAGAAATGCAACATTTCATTCCTCTTAAGCTGGGATCAAACCCTTCAAATAAAAGCAAAGGAAATATAATCCAAAGATAGCTGATACAATTTTCCAAGAAATACAAAAGCTTCTGAAGGCTAGGATCATCTTCCCCATCCACCATTCAACGTGGATTGCTAATATAGTGCCTTATAGGAAGAAGAATGGTGAGATCTAGGATCTGTGTGGACTTAGAAATCTAAATCAGGGTTCTTTGAAGGAAACTACCCTCTCCCCATGATGGACCAAGTATTGCAAGTTGTCACAGGCTCGGAGATGCTATCTATGTTAGATGGATTCTCGGGGTACAATCAAGTAGAGGTGAATATTGTAGATCAACATAAGACTACCTTTACTACTCCTTGGGGCACCTTTGCATACAAGAGGATGCCATTTGGTCTCATCAATGTTGGTGCTACTTTCAGAGGGCCATGGACTTGGCTTTTGGTAGTTTGAAAGGGAAATGCATTGTTGTGTATTTGGATGACTTGACAGTGTTTTCTAAAGCAAGAAAAGATCACTTCCAACACCTTGAAATAATATTGCAGAAGTGTAGAGAGCATGGAATTTCTTTAAACCCTAAGAAGTCTATGTGTTTTGTGTCACAGAAGGAAAGTTGTTGGGACACATTGTTTTCAAAGGAAGGGATCAAGATTGATCTAGAGAGAGTTCAAGCCATCCAATCAAATTCCTCTTCCATCAAGTAAGAAGGGTGTCCATTCTTTCTTTGGTAAGATCAATTTCCTAAGGAGATTCATCCCGATTTTGTAGAACTTACTATGAGCATTGCTCACATGATGCAAGGGAAGAAAATTTTGGTTGGTCCTCTGAAGGGAAGAAATCATTTGAGGACATTAAATAGGCTATTGCAAAGACTCCAATCTTGGTGTGCCCTAACTTTAGCAAATATTTCATTATCTATTGTTATGCCACTAAAAATACCCTAGTTGTTGTGTTAGCCTAGAAGAATGTTGAAGATCATGAGCTCCCAATTGCATTCATGAGTTATGTCTTGAAAAATCATGAGCTGAAGTACACCATGATGGAGAAACATGCTTTTTGTAGTTGTCAAAGTTGTCAAGTAGTTTAGGTTTTACATTCTTAATTCTCATTTTGTGGTGTTGGTGCCTGATACAACAATCAAATCCATTCTTACTCAGCAAGAATTTGGAACCAAGAGAGGTAATTGGGTAGAAAAGGTGCAAGAGTATGATCTTGATATCAGGCCAACAAAGCTAGTTTGGGGTAAGGGCTGTGTGAACTCATTGTTGAGGGAGCTGCCAAGGAGTTGTCCAAAGATGAAGTTGATGTCCCTATTGTTTTGTTCCTCAGCTCGATAGATGTATGGTATGTTGACATTGCTCACTTTCTGACCTATGGAGAGTGTCCTTCTCACTTGAGTGCCAAAGAGAAGAGAGCTATCAAACTGAGGTCTACACAATATGTGCTATGGGAGAATGCTTTATTCAAATGAGGCATAGATGGAAGGTTTTTGAAGTGTGTAGACAAGGAGCAACAAAAGAAGTTGTTCTCTACTTTTCATGACCAGGCTTGTGGAGGTCATTTCTCTCTCTTGTAACAACTCATAAAATACTTCGTGTTGGTTATTATTGGCCCACTCTATTCAGAGATGCATCAAAATGGGTTGGTAAATGTGAAGCATGCCAAACATTTGTTGGAAGACCTAAGTTGGTTGCTTTGCCTCTCAAGCCTGTAGTGATTGAAGAGCCATTTCAACAATGGGGTTTAGATTTCATTGGAACTCTTAACCCACCTTCTAGTGTTGGACATACCCATGTGTTGACTACCACATAGATTACTTCACCAAGTGGGTGGAAGCCATCCCATTCAAGAGCACTACTTCGAGGTAGTTTGTAACTTCATTAAGGAGAACATATTGATCAGGTTTGGGATCCCAAACAAAATTGTGATTGATAATGCTTCCAAATTTTCTTTTGCTGAGATGATGGACTTTACTTATGGGTATGGGATCTCACTTGCTCATTCTTCAGATTACTACCCCAAGGAATGGGGAAGAATCAACAAACAAGAACTTGGTGAGAATAGTTAGAAAGCTTGTAAATGATTCTCAGAGGAATTGGCATAAAAGCTATATGATGCACTTTGGGATGATAGAATTACACCCAAGAGAGCAATTGGAATGTCTCCTTTCCAAGTGGTGTATGGTGTGGAAGCTCAACTTCCAGTCATGGTGGAATTTCCAGCCTTGCATCTGATGAAAACCATTGAAGATTCAAGTTTTAGTAGCTCTTTGGATAAAAAGAATTTTGTACCTTTAGAAGCTTGATGAGGACAGATTGCAAGTGGTTGATAGGATAACAACTCATCAGTTGAAAGTGAAGGCTTTGTTTGACAAGAAATCCAAACCCAAGAGTTTTCCAAGTGGGAGACATTGTGTTGCTTTGGGACAAAAGACATGAGCCACGAGGAAGCCATGGTAAGTTTGATTCTCTTTGGCTTGGTCCTTTTAGAATCAGACATTTTCTTTGGAGAGAACTCTTTTTATCTGGATTACATGGATGGTTCTCCTCTCCCACTTCCTTATAGTGGGAAGTATCTAAAGTTGTTCAAGTCCTAGGTGACTAGGTGGTCCTTTATGTATATTATGTACAATGTTTTGGTTTTGGGTCATTCCTTTTTTTTCATTTTTGTTCTTCCCTTTTGGTTTGTTTTGTTTCTTTTCCCATCTTGTGTGTGTTTGCCTTGTATTGGTTTTCCTTTGACTCCTTTTCCCAATGGATAAAGCATTGGTCCTCTTTTCCCTAGAGTTATCTGTAGTTCTTGATCTTGCCTTGTGTCTTTGTTCAAGCCAAGTCATCCCAGAAAAGAGAGTTGTTATTGTCGGCCCCAAAATTCCCCTCTTTTGAAGTCAAGTTCAAAAAAAAAATTTTGAGTTTGTACCTTGGAGTATTGAATCGCGTCGAGCCTGGCATTGTTTGTAGTTTTCCTATTCATGGAGAACAATTTGAAAGTTGGGCATATGGTAAAGTTCCTTTCCTTCTTTTTATTTTCTTCCCATAGTCGGGAATGACAGGCATATTTTCCCCATTAAATTTTTCCCCAGAGTCCATGGGTAATACGTGAATATCTTTGATTGGATGTGGTTTGGCCATATTTCAAGGTTCAATGGAAGCCTCCACATGTCCAAAAATGCACAACTCTAGGGGGTAGGGTCAAGGGACAGTCCTCAAATAAGCGTAGGCTTTTCCGTGTGTCCAGTACAAAATGAAGACAAAATAAGCTAAAATCGGCTAAGTATGGAAGGCTCAGTGGATGGTGCCACGTGCCTCATCGGTGTAACTTCAAGAGTCAAAGATGGGGGTAGTTCTCAAACTTTGCGTCAGTCCTCCACGTGTCCTAGGTCCAAAAAAGGGACAAAGTCGATCGTTAAAATTGACTAAGTATGGGTGGGTTGGTGGAAGTCTCCACGTGCCTTAATGGCACCATTTGGAAGTGAAATCAAAGGGTCAGTCTCAAGTAGTGCTAACTCGCCACGTGGTTAAAGTCAATATGAAGACAGAGTTGGCCATTGAAAATTCCAAGACCGGTGGAAGGAGACACGTGTCAGCTCGGTGCATAATTTTAAGGGGCACTTCCAAAATGGAAACTCAAATGAGTGCCACCCTCCATGTGTCTAGGGGTCAACATAGGTCAAGCAGGAAATAGACCCGAATCGGAAAAAGTATAAAGGAACCGGTGGAGCTCTCCACGTGTCAGCCTAGCGTAGCTTCAAAGGAAAAAAATGTAGAAGGTGTCCATGAGGCCCACTCTAATTAATTTCTCCCATGTGGGTGGCCCAAATTTGAAGTTGTAAAGCAAATCAAATGGCCCATGTTTTAACTGGTAAAATAATGTAATGGCCATATATTTAAAAAAACTATTTTTTCCGCCATTAACGTTTCTTTGCAAATCAAGAATTTGAAAGGGCGTGGATGATTGGAATAAGTTGTAATTATTTCTTTCTTGCTCGAGGAAGTTGTAACCATCTCTTGTGAGCTATATCATGAGCTTTCAAAGCCATTGTAAAGGGTTGGAATTTTGATTATTTTGAAACTGTAATTTTGAATTGGAAGAAATCAATACAAAGTTTTTCCCTTTTTTTCTTTTGCTTTCTCTTTCCTTCTAGTTTTGATATGTGAATCATCTAATCCTTGCGTGCTTGGAAACTTTGTGTTCTAGTTTGTACAATCTCCAGAACTTTGAGTCTGTGAATTGTGTCTGTTATAAACGTGGATGGTTCTACTTTGTATCTCATTTACACAATACATATAAGGGTTTTCTCTGCCATCTCTTTTCCCTGAAAGTATTGTCTTCTTCTTCCTCCCTCCTCTCTTCAAAGTCTTCTATCCTCATGTATTGATAACTTTCAGGCTTAAAACACATTTTAGGATATCGGGAAACCACCATTGAATGAAATATTGTGCATTATTTCTACTAACTTATCTTTGAAATTAAAAATAAAATCTGAAATAATGGATAAATCGTGGGTTGTATATTATGAAAATAATGTTGTTCATACAATTAACATGTGCTTTTTGGGGCAATCTTTGACTTTCCTAGTTTTTCCATGAATTTGACCTTTATGTTGCTCCTTTGGGGTCATATGATGTAATCATAGGTGTCAATTGGCTATATGAGCATAAGGAAAAGGTTTTCGTTATGAAAAATAGATTAGTTGTTTTGATGACCTGCGAAAACAACAGTCATTCAGGGTGTAAAACGTGAGATTTCAGTTAGGAAACTAATAGCTATGCAACTTAAAAAGGCCAAAAATAGAGGTTGTACCTTGTATGTAGTAAAAATGTCGAAACTACTGAAGAAGGTAATAACTTCATGGAAATATATCCATTGTTGAGAAATTTTAGTGATGTGTTTCTGGAAGAGTTACTAGGTCTTCCACCCAAACGAGTTTGACTTCACGATTGAGATCAAACCAGGAACCGAGCCTATATCCAAGGAACCTTATAGAATTAATACCATTGAATTGATAGAGATTAAGGCTCAGTTGCAAGAACTTTTGACAAAAGGTTTGATAAGGCCGAGTATCTCACCTTGGGGAGCACCAACAATTTTGTGAAAAAGAAGGATGACACACTTAGATTGTGCATTGATTATATAATGTTGAAAAAAGCAACAATTAATAATAGATATCAACTTCCTAGAATTGATGATTTGTTTGATCGAGATGCGCGTGGTGCATCAATATATTCTAAAATAGACCTTCGGTCAAGGTATCATCAATTGAGAATAAAGGATGAAGACATTCATAAAACAAGTTTTAGAACAAGGTATTGGCATTATGAATTCACAGTTCTACCCTTTGGGTTGACGAATGCACCTGCTTCTTTTATGAATTTGATGAATAATATTTTTCAAGAATACTTGGACAAATTTCTACTTGTATTCTTGGACAATATTCTTATATACTCTAAAATCATTAGAGAACATCATAAGCATTTGAAGATAGTTTTGGAAATCTTGAGAAAGATAAAATTGTATGGTAAGTTATCTAAATTCTCCTTCTATGATACGGAAGTACATTATTTGGGTCATGTTATAAGAAAGAATGGAATAGCGGTAGACCCCTCAAATATTGTAGCTATAACTGAGTGTCGCACCCAAGAATGTACATGAAGTTAGAAGCTTCATGGGTCTTGTTGGTTACTATAGAAATTTTTTAAAATACTTTTCTAAGATTGTTGCACCAATAACTTCATTACAAAAGAAAGACAAGAAATTTGTTTGGAATGACAAATGTGAATTTGCTTTTAAGATTCTAAAGGATCAGTTAACTACAACACCTATTTTGACTGTACTTGATCCAAATGGAGACTTTATTGTTGTAATGGATGCATCTGGGGAGGGTCTCGAAGGTATTCTATTACAGAATGATCATGTCATAGCTTATGAAAGTAGAAAACTCAAGTTACATGAATGGAATTATGCTCCACATGACCTAGAGCTTGTTGTCATTGTTCATGCACTTCAAATATGGAGGCATTATCTTCTTGGTAGGCCTTTTGAACTAAAAACTGATCATCTTGGGTTGAAGTATATTTTTACTTAGCCAAATCTGAATACAAGACAACAAAGATGGTTAGAATTTCTATCTCAGTATGATTTGATATACGTTATATTAAAGGCAAGGAAAATAGAGTAGCAGATTCTCTAAGTCGTAGGAACCATATTTCTACTCTTATAACGTTGCGAAATTAGTTTAAAGATGAGGTGAAAAGTGTCATGGAATCCAATTCTTATTTTCAGTAAGTAAAGACAACACTTACTGCAGATCCAAATGATGTGAGGTATAAAGGTTTTCATCTTGACAATGAAGGAATCTTGTGGTTTGAAAGCAGGGTATACATACCTTTGGTAAATGATTTAAGAAACAAATTATTAGCTAAATTTCATAATTCACCTTTTTTGGGAACCCTGGCATTACGAAAATGCTTGTTGATATAAAACAACAATATTTCTGGAAAGGAATGAAAAAGGATGTGATGGAATTTGTGACACATTGCTTAGAGTGTCAACGTGTTAAGGTAGAACATATGAATCCAGCCATTTACTGTACCCTCACAGCATTCTGTAGTACAAATGGAAAATGATAAGTATGGATTTTGTCTAGGGGTTTCCTATGTCAAGAAATAAACATGACGTTATTCTAGTTGTTGTTGATAAGCTAACAAAGGAGACACACTTTATTACCGGTAATCTAAACGATGATTCACTTGTGTTAGCAAGAATATTTGTGCATGAGATTTTTAGGTTACATGGAGTATTTGAATTGATCATATCAGATAGAGATCCGAGAATGACATCAAGATTTTGGAAAACACTAAATGCAGCCCTAGGAACTAAACCGAATTTCAGTTACGCATATCACCGAAACGGATGGAAAACTGAAAGAGTTAATCAAGTTTTGGAGGACATGTTACGAATGTATTACATGGATCAGCAATATAAATGGGAGGAGTGTCTTCCATTACTTGAGTTTTCTTATAATAACATGTATCATGCCTCTCGAAAATGGTAACTTTTGAAGCGTTATACAAAAGGAAATGCGAACCCCTGTTCGTTGGGACATTATTTAAGATAGAGAGGTGATAGGACCTGAAATCCTTACGAAATAAAAAAACAAGTTAAAATGATTTGTGGACACTTGAAGGAAGCTGCCAATAGGAAAAAGAGTTATGCAGACTTAAAGTGGGTTGATAGGAAATTTGAACTTGGTGAGAAATTATTTCTTCGGGTTAAGCTGAAAAAGAGTTCTATAACTTTTGGCAAGGTTGCCAAGTTATCACCTTGTTATGTGGGACCCTTTGAAATTATTGAAATAATCAACCTTGTCACTTATCGTTTAGATTTACCTCCTACTTTATCATGAATGCATGATGCTTTCCATATTTCTTTGCTTAAGAAATATGTTTCAGATTTATCACATGTATCAAATTGGAATTCCTTACAGGACCAAGACCCAAGAATAATTGTGGTTAAGCCCATTCAAATGCTGGAAACTCGTCAGTTACACTTAATAAATCATGAAATAAGTCAATGTAAGGTCCAGTGGGACCAATTTAATGAAGAAAGTGCAACCTGGGAAAATATTGAAGAAATGAGATCTGCTTTTCCATACTTGTTTGATCAGAATTGATTCTAAAAACTGATAAAATCTGAAAAATTTATTCATGTTTTGATGTTAAATCTGCCAAACTTGGGCAGTTACTGAACTATTTGATAGCTATTTTAAATACTGTTTTGAAAACTTGAATTTTTCAAATTTAGTTATGTTATGAACATATGAATGGAAGGACAATAATTAATTTTGTCCTAAACCTTAATGGTTTGATTAAGTTAATCATCGGGATGATGATTCTTTTAAGGAGGAAGGTATGTAACATCTTGGTCATGATTGTTACTATGATGACTTCCACTTTTGACATTGCAAACGTTGACATGTGATTTGTCTTAGGAAGGTGTATTCTTTTGATGTTGAAAATCATGTTTGCAATGGGTAAGTTATTTGTTCAAAATTCATGCTTGTTGTAATTCTATTTACTTGGAAATGAAGCCATTCTGCGTTGTGAATTGTAAATTGAAAATTTGTACTATTGTTTTCATATTTACCATATGATAGCAACACACCTTGAATTAATTCCATTGATCCAAGGTATGCTTCAGTTCTTCTTTATTGTCATCTTGTTAACTGACATTCGAATGAAATGTATTATGGAACCGAGTTGTGTTTTGTTGTAAATTGTAAAGGACCTGGCTTCAGGTATCCTTATTTAGCATCATGTTGCAAATGGTAAGTTTGGACCTCCTTTATAGATGTTTTGTAATGTTGAGCAGCGTGAGGAGATTGAGAATATTTTATTGGGCTATTAAGGCAAATACCTCAGCCTCGGTCGGAATGGTTGAAGCCATTCGGATCTGACCTAAATGGTAATGTTTTATCCTAATTGGATTTTTAACCTAAGGTAACAATACTTACCTAGGACCTATTACTAAACTACTTTAGTTACGCCTTAACCTATGTTGTAGTTTCCTACCCTATATGGATTCTAATCTAAGGTTTATAACCTAACCTAAGGTAATATGGTTAGTGGATATGGGGTTTTGGAAATAACCTAAGGTAAATTCTAATGACCTAAGAACTAAGGTGGAAACCTAACTAATGTTAAGGTGATCTAAACTATTACTAAGCCTAAAGGGGACCTAAGGGTTATGTGGAAAGTGGGAAGTTGGTGGTGATGGTTTTAAGGTATTAATGAGGATTAAATTTCAGTCCTTACATCTTAATTTGCCAAGTTTGGTGGAGGCATGGAAGGTTAGTGGGATGCCTAGCTGGCATCATTGCTAAATTTAAAATGCATGTTAATTTTTGAATTTAACCTCGCCAAATTTGGAAGGGCGGTGGCATAAGGAAAGAGGAGGGAATGGGAATTCAATGCATTCAATGGCATTGATTATGGTGAAGAAACCGCCTAGGAAAGATGAGAAACAGGTTTTGTGGGAAGTTGTTTGGTCATTTGATCTTTTTGGTTTTTGCTCTACATGTGGGTTCTAGTTCTTCGAACCAACAATTCCATTTTTGACCCTTTGTGATCTTGGGTATCTTTGAGCTATTTTTGAGCCTGTGGAAGAAAAAGGGGAGCAGAAGATTTGGTTGTTGACATTGTTTTGGAAAGAAGATGTTTTTGGGAGGCTCGGCTGGAGGTCTTCTACAAATCAAAAGAAAACACTATCAGGCATGATAGGCTCTTCTTATTAAATATTTTTGCTTCTTTCTAAACGTCTTCATTAAAACAACTCTTCTCTTAGAAGAAATTGGTTTTGTGGAAATTCTTATGGTGTATTTTTTTGTATTCTTCTGCTTGGATTTGTTGTTTGGAAAATATTTGATATGGGTATTTTCTTGATAATGTTTGGGTTGATCGTGCTATATCTTTGTTTGAAACTGGATATAGCCAAAGTTGTGTGAACTTCTGATTTCCTATGCAAAATGGTTTAAGGAAAAATAATGGTTGTTTTAAAATTTGATCGGGACTATCTTCCTTTGTTAGGAGAAGGTAAAAAAATGGATGCTTTCAGTTGAAACCTGAAGTGGCTTTGAATTTTATCACTGCTTCTAAGTTATGTTGAAATGGGTCTTTGGATTCGTCATTTTCTTGTGGATTCAAACTTGTTTGAAAACAATAGTGATATGTTGACACTTCGACTTTAACACGTCTTGAATTTGTGAAATTTGTGAACTTTGTGAAATTGTTTAGAAAGGATTTCATTCGAAATTGTTCTTCCTTGCTCAAAATCTAGTAAATACGAATTGACTTCTCCATCTGGAATTGTGTGAGGGTATTGTTGTTTCACCCATCTGCATGTTATGAAATGGTTTGTGAATAACCTTTTGATTTGACATCATTAGATGTTGTTGAAGAAATATTACCTTAGCGGGACTTTAGATTAGTTCAGTTTTGGTTATTTGAAGGAAATAAGGTGGAATGTTTTCGATTTTACTCTTCTCCTTTCGATTCGATTTTTAACATAGACTTGAAGTTAAGTCACTTTGATTTACTTTCATATGGATAAAATCTGGATTGGAGTTATTTTCAATCATGCTTAAACTTGGTTAATCTAAGTAAGATAATCTTCTTTGTGGTATGTTGCTTTTGTTTATAAGTCTAAATCTTATAATAAGATACCACGGAATGAAACACAAGCCTTTAGGAAGAGGGATGGATTGTAAATTTATCTACATGGTAACTATAAATCATTTATGGCTAGCAACCTTAATGATCATAGAAATTAAGAATTCAATAGGGTTGCTGAAATTAAATCTTAATTAAGGAGATAAGTAAATGTTTAATTACTTAACTGGATATGTACCTCCAGATGAGGTGATTCTGTGGGATGTTGGTACATACCAACTACAGTACCATGTCATCATGAAGACTGGGGTCTTCATGAGGGCACAGTGTTGCAGCTGACCTATCGCAACACCCTTCCGAATTGGATCATCTAGACCTACATAAACTCGGATTTGACCTTAGTTTTACTTTAGGTCAGGTTAGGAACATGATTTTGTACAGGAAGTAACTCACGGTGACTAAAGGTAACTAGACACATGTAATCAACTTGGGTCGATTGAGTATGTCTATGTACCCTTAGACACCATGAGTGATTCTCTATACCAATCCATGTTGCTAACATGGGTTAAGGTTAAACCTTAGACAAGTGGATTGATAGGAGTTAGTGAAGACCATTCTAGATAATAGATGAAGTGGGGTGAAGGAAGTATTCTATTTGACAAGTATGCCATCTAGGAATATGAACATGCACAACATGTGAAAATATTTGGCCAAAGTATCACAAGCTTCTAGTTGTGTTGCCATAAGTCACCTAGTTTGAGAAACAGGATTTCAGATGGATATTAGTAACAAATATATTCAGATAGGTCTCTTAAACAAAACACTTCAATACCCAGAAAAGGGTAAGAGAACCAAGTATACTTAGTATATGATACATTGAATTAACATGAGAAATCGGTAAGAAATCGAGTCTCGAAATGAGATATCGGCAATTCACCGAGTCATTACAATTGCATATGGTTATCTATTATGAGATTGATTGGCATGGAATGTGTGTTCTAAATTATGATCATTTAGAACAAAGAACATTATTTAAGAACTTGAAATGTGTGTTCTAAATTATGATAATTTAGAACAAAGAATGCTATTAAAAAAAAATCCCTTGTTTCTAAAGCTTTTAAATGGGAATGTTACAGGTGTAGATGTGTAAATATCAAAAGGATGTAAAATAACTATAGAATGTGTGATGTAATATATGCAATTTCTGAATAGATGCAATTTGTAATATATATTGTGTAGTGTGTGGGGTTCATGTGTAGT
This sequence comes from Taxus wallichiana var. yunnanensis, assembly GCA_018340775.1. Taxonomy (NCBI): domain Eukaryota; kingdom Viridiplantae; phylum Streptophyta; class Pinopsida; order Cupressales; family Taxaceae; genus Taxus; species Taxus wallichiana. The sequence continues at coordinate 759,312,014 of CM031237.1, forward strand.
AATCCCTCAACATTCAAGTGTGAACTGAAGCACAAGAGTGTGTCATCGGGTAATGATGATACTAAAATGTGTGATGAGTATGCCTATGTGAGGAGATTGATGTACGATAACATGAAGATGGTAGTTGATAATATGGTTGTGGGGGGTGTGTATTAAATGAGATGCCCCCAAGTTTACATGAATGCATAGGCTAACCAATGATTGAAAAGGATTAATTTCCTCCATCCGACATATGTGATGGTTAAAATGTATGACTATGCTCTAATAGTGGTGGTATAGTAGATAGACGTTGTGTTGGTGAATGAAGTATATGTGCATGCGATGGATGAATGTATGATGAATGTCGTGGCATAAAAATGTGTCGGTGATGGATATCTATGTGATGTTGAATGCGAAGATGATGAATATCCACGTGTAATAAATTGAGGTGGTGATCATCATCGAGATGTAGTAACTATCCTAGGGATGGGCCTATACTGGTGTGTAGGACTAGTAGAGCGGTGAGGTTGTGTAGATAATGTGTGAGTAGGTGAACTAGGAGTAGATTGTGCTTTGAGTAACATAGAGTGTGATGTGCTAGATGAAGTAGATGATGTACAAGATATTGTACGAGGATATGGTGACCATGGAGTAGATGGAGGTACGCCATCAATAGAAATGACCTGATTGTTGTGAATAAATTTAAGTTACAAATGATTCATAGAAATGATTTATTGAGAGCAATGGATCCAATTGAGACCGAGAAGCATGTTGCATCCGAAAACTATGTTTCCAATGAGGAAAGGCACAAGCAATGCAAGAGGACCAATTGTAACATGAATTTTGGAAACACCAAAGGGTTTGTTGAAAGGGTACTCAATTTGCATGCGGGTAGCCGATAGCCTTGAAAAGTGAAATAGAGCATGCACTAATGGGCTAGGATGGGTCAACCTTAGTGTTGTTAATGGAGGTTAAGCTAATAGATGCATTGATATGTAAATGATTAGATGTAAAATTCACATGATAATCGTGATTAGAGAAAAATATAACTAGCGGTACAACGTCAACACTTGCAACTAAGAAATTTGGAGCTCCTAATTTAGGAAGGGGTATTATGTGATATGTATGATTGGCAGAAGAATCAGATGTCTTCTTGTCTTTTTATTGAGATTCATTGTTAAAGAGCTTGATTTTACCTTTGTCATTGGTCAAGGAAGAGTTAGTAGACTCTTGAAACTCTAGTTTGTTGTCATCAATTAGGTCATGAATGATTGTGTTTAGTTTTAAACAAATTTTTATAGAATGTCCCATACATTGATGATAATTATAGTGGAAGTTTTTGTTTTAGTTCCTACCTTTTGGTCATGATGGGTATAACTCAAGTGGTGGGGGAAAGGTAATTAAATTACTCTCGAGAAGTTGTTTTAATATGAGATATGGAGTGATTGGAAAATTACTAAACATGTGGCGAGGTTGTTGTGACTAAACCTCTTTAGTAGGATTGAATGCATCGATAAAGTGATTTTATTGTTAGTTGGCTTAGTGGCAGATGGTTTGAATGGATTCTTGTTTGGAAAATGAGTGGAGGAAAAAGCATGCTCCTGATACTTAAGCTTACTTATGGATAGGAATTTGGTATCACGAAGCTTAAGAGTATGAAAACATTGATTGAATGAAGGAGAGGTTTCAAAGAGAACACTCTCTTAGAGAGGCGGTAAACACTATTAGATATCTTGGAGAGGAGATCTAATTTTATTTCATTCACATCATTTAAACACTATTTCTTTGGCATTATAAAATTTGGTCTTTTGGCTTGTTGTATTTTTAACCTTCCGTCGAGTGCCGAAGACGAAGGGTGAGGTCCGGATTGGCAGGTGGCTAATCCCCCCTCGCAATACAAACAAACCCTATCTCAAATTCCATGTCGTTTCCAATGGGCATACATATGACACATTTTGCATGCATTTAGGGTGCTTTTTTAATCCATTTGCAGGCTTATTGGCTTTTTCTCATCAATTACGGGAATTGGTTTTTGCTATAACTTTTGACTCGTTGCTCGGTTTTGAGCACTTCTTTAGTCAAAGTTGCATGTTTTTTCACACTCTAGATGATGGGATCATTAGCTTTGTAAACACACTAATTTTATAAAGTGCCGCATTGTGGGGGTGTCTTTGTATTGCTTAATTCAGCTCATTTTTTTGAGCTTTGTTCTATTCCTTTTTTTGTGGACTTGTGAGCACGTCCGCCACAGTCTTACGACAAAGGGATTCTTTCATGCGACATGAGATGTTTTTTCTCACCACTAGGGTTGGATTTCACCTCCTTTCTATTTTTTGCTTGCCGTGTCGATCTGTTGCGCCCTACGAACCTTGATTGTTGTCTCCACCATTGCGCGTTATTACGCTAATTGCAAGGTGAGTGACAAACTGGTTCTCAAACACACAGATCTGGTTGTAATCAACACACTAAACTATAAAGTGCCGAAAGCAGGGGGTTGTTATTGTCCTGGGTGGTTGTGTTTCTTTTTTGCATTTCTTTCTCTCTCTCTCTCACTATGGATGCACTTTCAATTCCTTTGCTTACGTCATTCAACTTTTTTGAATGGAGATCAAAAATAATAATGAAACTAAGGGGTAAAGGGTTATTCCACATCACCATGGGAATTGAGACTGAACCAAATGACAAACCTGAAAAATCTAAGTGGTTAAACCGTAGTGATGAAGCTTTAGGTCTTCTTTGCATGTTCGTTTCTCCTGACTTGCTCTTCCACATTGAGGTGTCTGAAACACCTAAATCTACATGGAAAACGCTGGATGCGATGTTTGGACAACTAGATGACATGAGAGCGCATGAGTTGGAAAATGAACTACTAGGGTTAAATCCTAGTGATTTGTTGGCGTGAAGCAGCTGATTAACACAATGAGATACCTCTCCACCATAAGTTCGAACTTTTGGTGTGATTGCAAGTCATGCAGCTTTGATACCAAACGATTTTCCGTCACACCAAAAGCTCAAACTGATGGTGGAGAGCGATCTCATCATGTTAATCAGCTACTACGCCAACACCCTCCCGCGTGATGGAGTCGGATGCAACCACATGAGCTCTGGGCCCACCACGTATACACCCAATTAGGCCCAACGGCATTAGGAGGCAGTGACACCGGGAATTTCCCGGGAGGTCACCCCCATTACTGTACTACTTTGGGGTGTGCACGCTTAACTACCTCCGGCTCGATACCAAACGATTTGTCGTCACACCACAAGCTCGAACTGATGGTGGAGAGGGATCTCATCGTGTTAATCAGCTGCTACGCCAACATGTATCATGAAGCTTAAGAGTATGAAAAAATTGATTGAATGAAGGAGAGGTTTCAAAGAGAACACTCTCTTGGAGAGGCGGTAAAAGACTCGAATGAACAATTTTGAAACTCAAATTCTACAAGCACATTTTTCATCTTAGCTAGATTTTTCTTATACCTCAAAACATAGTTAGTGAGGTGTTCATTTGATCCCTATTTAAGTTGTGCTAGTTGAGCATAAGAGATATTAGAGTTGATATTGATGGAGAAATGAGTAAGAAAAGCATCGGCTAGATGCATGAATGAAGTTATTGAGTGAACAGTAGGTCGTAAAACTAACGCATTGCATAATCATGGAGACTATGAGGAAAGATTTTAGCTAAAATAATATGATCATCAGTGAAATCAAGACAAGTGACATGAAATTCTCTAATATGTTCCTATGGGTCACCATGTCCATTGAAAATGGGAAGCTTAGGGTGAGGAAGCTAGGAGGAAGTGGATAAGTAGAGATGGCAAGTGTGAATGGAGTATGCAACAATAAATTAGAATCTAAAGATGGTGATGCATGTGAAGTGGCTTGTTGCAGCTTATGAATTTGAGCTTGAAGGTCATGATAAAGAGAATTTAAGTCTTGATTGCCAACGGATGAAACATGATATATATGAGAAACTAAGGGTGGCGTAAAATGATTGGTAGGGGTAGTAACTGAAATAGGAATAATAGATATAGGTGGAAGAGTAGAAGTGAGTGGTTGAGAGGCAAAAAGGTTGGTATAGTCGTGAAAGCATTGAATTTCACTAAATTAGTAGCTTTCTCACGAGCCACATGTAAAAATAAGTCTATATCTTGAGGGTGCTCAACAATGTGATCATTAATGGCCTTACGATGTTCTTCAATAAAATCAGTATGAGAGTGAGCCATGGCAAAGGATAATAAACCCTAGAATGGTAAGGTATGAATGAATATCCTAGAAGCATGAATGAGTGATTGGGTTCACCAAAATGATTAACTAAAAATGGGGATATGTGATAGTTAATCTAATCTAGAATGACATGTAAATATAGTAAATAAATGCAATAAATGACTATGGAAAATGACCCAAGCAATTAATCTAATGAAAGTAGAAACCCTAATATGCAAGAAGAATAAGGAAAAGACTTAGCTGATTCGGAGGCACATCTAAACTGTGTTGCGTAAATGACTGGAGGAACATGAAGCAAGAATGACTTTGCAAAGGTCCCAAATGGGATGGATCCAAGGTATCTAGCTGGACTAGAGCACTTAGAGAGGGACTGGGGTGCCTATGGGTGCTCTCTGCAAAATGGGTGCCCCAATTTGTGTAAAATATCTTGAATTGAGTTTCATAGGCCCAATACATGGTTTGAAAACCTCGTTATGTGTCGCATCAGATTTGTTACACTATTTCAGGTGTCATTGATAATCCAAAATTTATAGAAGACTTGCAAAAGACCAAAAAGAAGTATCAAAACCCTTAAAAAAGAAACATGCAAATGAATAGGTTGGATGACCTCAACCGTCACAATAGTGTTCTTACTAACTAAGTGTTGCACTACATTTCAGACCCAAATGTAGTTCCAAAGGTGTGTGTGTGTGTGTCCGCACACGTGCGCGTGCGTATCATATGCCCTAGGTGCTCTTGTGTCAGTCACACTTTGTGAATTAGCGAGCAATAAATGTGTAGAAAATGTAATAAAATGTGTGCATGGAATAGAATATAATCCCTCCCCTATGTTTGTGTGATGCGAGATGAACCGGCCTTGTCCTTGTGATGGAGTTAATGAATGAAAATGATCTCTCAATGGATACAACAAGTAGGTGGATGATATTAGTGACTAGTGCTTGGTCCCTCATTATGGTCTCATAACTTTCTATTTAAAGGGTTCTCTTGATCTAATTTCGTAATTAACCGAAATGGCTGACCACCAAAAAGATAAGAAACTGAAATAGATAGAAAGTACCCAAAAGTGGTGGGAAAGTAAAAAAGGATCAGGGTGCCCCTAGTGGGACCAGGGCACTCATGGGCGCCCCAGTCAAGGCTAAAATAATGAAAAATTACAAAAGTTGACTAGGCATGTAGCTGCAAAGAGAGTTCGGGAATGACGGAATAAAATAAAGTAAAATGGCCAAAAGATGGGGTTAATTAGGACTTTATTCACTCAAAAACCTTCTAAATAGTAGTATGAGACTGAGACTAAATAGGGTCTAAAGTGCATGATCTTTTGTCTACACACTGATAATTTCTTAAGTTATGTGATTATTTCTAATTTCATTAAATCAAATAGAATAATCAAAGCAAAATTAAAATCGACAGATAAACCAAAAGGATAACATAGGAAACAAAATAAAGATGTTTATGTGCTTATGGACTAATCATGATGAGTAAATGTATTTAAATGACTCAGTATGAAAAATGAATAATTAACCTACACCTAATGACAATTAATAAGTTGTTAAAAGTATGACAAGAGGAACTAATATTAGTTAGTAACTCGTTGAGTTACTATGACCCTCTTATGGAAACCTATTAAGTATTGTGAAATAATAATTTTAAAATGACTTACTAAGGATGAATTAGTTACATTACTCAACTAAGGTAACCTAAGTATAAGGAGTGTGGGATGTAATTTTCCTATGTCATCTCACTAGAATATTAGCTTAGTGCCAACTTAGGATGGCTATGAGAAGGGTAGTGAGGACGTAATGATGGGTAATCATTACGTGGTCCCTATGTTTCCCTTAGGAATCCTAAAATGATACAGATGGGATTTTTACATATAGATAAATAAGCTAGTAATGGAATCTCCTCTTCTTAGCTAGTTCACCTTCTTAAACAATAAGGATCCAAATAACTATATTGAGATGGTTGTGTGGTGATAGAAGACGAGTTTCATAGGCTATTGTGTGGTCTTGGAACTAAGATTATGTTATCAACCAATTTTGACTTCACAAAATTAATAAAAATGGAAATTTTGATATTTTTCAAAAGTGTTACTTTGCGTGATTTATCACCCTCATCGTGATCGTCTCATTTTTGTGATCATTTTGGTGTTCATTTCATCCATTTCAAAGTAGATCTCCTCCCGCTGTGTCATAAACTGCGTTAAATATTAATTAATTACTCTTTGTTTGATAAAATCAATTTTTAATAACTTTGGGGTTTTTAATTAAATAAATATTAATTAAAATTCATTCAACAAGATTTATTTTAATTGTTGGGGGAAATAAGCTTCCGCTTCCCATTGCCGACGATGCCCAATTGGCTTCCCGTACCTGGATTTCCCCTTTCCTGGAAAATCTATTTTAATCCTCCTCTTCAGGATTTCTTCCACTGATTGCTAAATCAATGGATTGGAAAATGGGTAAAAAAATATCCCGATTTCCCACTTAGAGAAATAAAATGGGATTGTCGGCCCGCCTTGCCATTTTCACTAGAAAATGGTTGTTTATTTCCCACTTTCCCCTGACAATTAATGCCACTATGCGAAGGAAGAGGAGTCGGTTATTTCAACGAGAAGGGGAAACGGTTATGGGGAAGCTTCTTTAATTCTCGTAACCATTTCCCCATGAGAGTAATTGAATTTTCAGTGAAAGGAGAATTCTCACGCTCAGACAAAGCTAAAGTGATCATCACACTTTCATCAAGAAAGGAGGCCAAAGACAATCATTACCAATAAAGAACATCAGTCCATAAATCCTTCCACACAGGAGCTACTCATAGCTAGAGAGGGAGGAAGAATATAGTTTTATCCATGCACCTACATAAGAAAAATAAATAAAAGAAGGTGAGCCCATGTATTTGGTTTTGATGGCCACGTTGAAAAAGAACAGCAAGCAAAAACAAGTCCATACCTGAGGACAAAAGGAAACAATAGTGAAAGTGAGGTTTGAATCTCCACGCATTCACCCAAGGAGACCACACATTCACCAAAATCAGAACAGTCAATAGAATTTGTGTTGTTTTAATTGTTTTCCTTTACACAGTCAAGGATTCTGACCATGTGGGAAGGAGGGAGCAAATAACAAGCCAAAGAACAGATGTAAGATATCCACGCCTAGGAGGGAAAGCAGTCACAATAAAACAAGGAAAGAATCCACGTGGGGAGAAAAGAATAACAATTTTGAGTAGTCAAAGGAGATTTTAATTATTAAAAATAGCCCAGGAAAGGAGGATATCCATGCATTGAGGGAAGAAAGGAGGCCACGCATGGCATAAAATAAAAGAGAAACAGTCCAAAAGAGCTTCTCCCCAACCCTCCATGCATGCCAAAGAGAATCTACACAATCATAAGACAAAGGAAATAGTAAAATAGGCCAAGGATAAATCCTCCACGCAGGGGGAGAAGAAAATCAGTTTTAATGCCCAAGGAGATAAAAAAGTGGTCAAAATAACCAAAGAAAAATCCTCCACATAGGCAAAAGACAAAACAACTAAAAGTCCCATGCATGCATAAAAGAAAACACCTTTTTCTTAGACAAAGAGATTCCCACGCTGAGCATCAGTATTCACGCAGCCACTGGGGAAGACCAAATCCTCGCCAAAATAAGCAGAGGCTGCATGGAAGGAGAGAGAAATCAGCAAGTTAGAATGACCTAGTTTTGATGCATTCTTTTCATTTCAAGAAAAATTTCCAAGAAAAAGAGGAATTACGATTCACGCATGCAAGGGAAAATTTTCTCGAGCAAATAAAAATTAATTAATGAATTAAATCAATCCATGCAGAATATTAAAATTAGGAGATTTTAATTATTTAATATATATATATATATATCATCGTTGTCGCTAGAATCGAAATCCGAGCCTAGTCTTGGTGTGATGTATTAAAAAATTGTAAGAATCGGATCGATTATTATTATTATTTTAAAAATAATAATAATAAATAATATTAAAACGAGTCATATTTTTCTTGCATTGATGAGAGTTTCAGAGACTGAGACCCGGCCTCGTTTGCATTGTTTTACGTGCCTGAGTCATTTTTGTAAAATTCATAATGGCCGAAAAATCTAATAAATCTACAGGAAGATCAAGGAAGCCAATGGATAAATCGAATAATTCCACACTCAAGTACGAATTCCAAGGAATTATTTTTCCCAATTCCATCAAGTCGGCATATGATAATATCATTGATACAAATCGGGTCACATCAATGTGCAACAATTCTGCGATTAGGTGAAATATGAAGGCAAAACCATATTCTTGGATAGGCTTTACCATAGTGGTCTACCCCAAGCAACAACATTTCCTGTCTCAATGCAATGTCTGGAGATGGTTATCACTTGTGTGGGGAATTATGATCCCGAGAGATGAGGAATTTTTAAAGATAATCGCGAGCCATTCCCCTTAATCACATTAAAGGACATTGAGGAATTGCTCTACATTCCCGACTTCCCTAAGAATGCGGATATCACTCAACAACCAACACAAGAATTTTGGGAAGAATAACCCCTCATGTGGAGAATGATGGTTAATAATATTTTGTTAGTGACCAAGAGGCCTTGAATTGACCGGCTTCCTAAAGAACTATACCGCGTTGAGTTCATCAAAGAAATCGGGGACATGATTACTCTCCCGAGTTGAGTTTTTGGTTTTCCCTTTACCAAGATTTTCAACCCATGGATGTATCAATTTATCTTTATCATCCTTGCTAAGAGAGAGTTTTTCGATTGGGCCACCATCATCAGTGATACCCTTCACAAACAATTCATTGAAGTGAAGATGACTGGATGTTTCTACATGATGTCATATTTGACTTACTAATTGGTGAGAAGAAAGATATTTTTGGGACTCAAAACAAGAGGAGTCATGGGTCCATCAAATAGTGTCTTCCATTACTATCCAAAACTAAGTTTCAAAAATAGATCTCACCATTTTAGAAGAGTCAACGATGCATTCATTTTCTGCGTGATTTGGAACCTGAATCGGAATACAGAGGAAATATTTTCTAAAGAAGCCATGGATGTCATTTCCCAATGGGGAACTTGGTTCACTCAATTTTCATCATTTTCCGACACTCACATAAGTGGCTTTGTGGGTACTCCATGGAAACTTCCTAAGTACATCAATGACAAATGGGCATTGATGGAGCTTGCATGATAACTATTCCAAGTTCACTGTCTTCTCAGTGATAAGCATCTCTCAGGAATTCATTTCCCAATCCAAAATGGGGAATACCAATGTCTAAATCTCTTGAGGCATAACTCGGGAAAAAGAGCTTTCCCTCATCACAATTCATCCATATGTGAAGAGAGCTCAGTTTGATATCAATGGATATATGCAAAATATTCTTGGAGAAAAGTATCAACATAACCCTACCATGGAAGATTTATGGGCTTCCTGTTCAGACGAACATGAAGTAAGAAGATGAGAATTTTCTCGCCTAACCCTTGCTCAAATCAAGGCCTTTTGCATCAAGAACCCTCCGATTCATTCATAAATGATGATGAAGATGTTATTGATCCTTCATATGATGTAGTTGCTTTTACCCCATTGCCATAAATTGATTGGACCAAAAGAGATGAATTTTCTCTTGATAGCAAGAATCAACCGATTCTTGAAAGAAGCATATCTTGGTACAAAAGAGAACTTGCCAAGTTACAATCAATTCAAGATCATACTTCAGGATCAAAAAAATTGCCAACTCAAGGAGGTCTCCATTCAACCAAATCCCCTTCTCAATCAACCTCTATGCCATCCAGTCATACGCAACAAGCAAGAAAGGAGTGGTTGCCAAAATCCACTTCACCAAAGAATGTGTCACGAGGAGAAAAATATAAGGGTCCAAGCCCCAATGAAGGAAGAGAGCGTGTATCGGGATTTTCTACTTCAAGTAGAGATTATTCTACTCACATTGTTAATAGTTCTCATAATCTCATGACAAATGATCCTCAGTCATGCCTTGCACAAGCATCCACTCAGGTGCAGGTAGTCCAAATATCAAACACTTCAAAACCTCGTAGCTCACAAAGAGATTTCCCAAAATCTCTCAAATGATCAGGAGGTGGATATCAAGGTTATTTCTTATTGGTCATCAAAAAGGACTTCAAAGAGAACAACAGTCAAGGGATAGAAATTCCCTCCTATTTAATGGGAGAGGTTCCCTTAGTTAAAGACCAAGCTAATTTACATATGTATAGTGCATAGTTTTAATGTGGAACTTGGATATCATGAAAGTGTTTTAAAATAGAACGGATCATCAATACAAAAGTACAGAGGAATGAAGTAGTGGAAATGAGCAGAAAGGCATTCTCAAGAATTATAGATAACAAAATAATTCCTTATGCATGCCAGAATAAAATTATTTGGAACAAAACCATTTTCATTTGAATCAATAAGATGTTATTGCAAAGACACAAAGTTCCGAAATAACATCTACAAGAATACAAAGCTTCTTGAAATAATACGATAAATGATTCAAAAGTATTCAGTGGATAGTAATGAAATAACAAGACCAGATAGACATGGAAAGAAAGCTCTTTTGTATTGATTGCTTTGTTACTCCTTACACTTTCAAAAATAAACCAAGTTCCAAGCCCCGAAAATGGCATAGAGAGCCCATTATATAACTTTACAAATTAGTTACAATTGGTAACTACTTATTTTAACTAAAATGTTTAGTTAAGGGGATGCTTGACACAAAACCCTCAACTGATTACAATAATCCCGAATTGAGAAAAAGAAGGAAAGGAGAAGCTAGGAGGGAACACGAATGCTTATGATTGGGGAGGGCCCACCGACTTGAGGATCCGTTGTCTAAACTTTTTCAATGCTTCTACTATGTCTCTGCCTCATGGGACCGATGTGTTGGCAGTAGCTTAAGTCCAAGATCCCAGACATTTCTCCATCTCCTTATCAAACTCAATGTGCGTATGATATTCTTTATTAGCTTCCTCAATGGCAGATCGAGAGAGAAAATTTCCTTTATCTTCTCTTTGGTCATCAAGTCCTCCTGAACAGATTTTCCTTAACAAATTCCCCTGAATTGAGTTTTAATTTCCGAAGGGAAAAAGGAACACCTGAAGTTTCATCGTGAAGGTGACAGTGGATATCCTTGAAAGCGGATACAACACATGCTTTAAAGGATTCTCCCTTCTACCAATTGTTCCTCAATTCTCCTAGAGCCTCCTCCAGACTTTTATTTTCCATTCCATGTTGAAAACCCATGACCTCAACAAAATATATTTGGCATCATCAAAAATTTACTTTCCATCATTATATTTTCATCATCTTGTCCCATTAGGCGCAGGTCTACTATGCACTGCTCTCCAAAGTTTAAGTTCTTTATCCATATTTCCAATTGTGGAGGAGATATTTTGTTGCAGATTAGTTACCTTCTCATTGAGTTTGAAGGCTTCTCCAATGAAATTCAAACCTGTAATGATCATATCATCTACCATGGCTTCCATAGCTCTCCGTAGATGGAATACATGTGTATGTCTTTGATGCTCTAGACTTCATCTTGACTAAGAATCACAGGTGGTGGAAGAGCAGTCAGTGGGGTAGGATCCAGAACCTTGTCCTTAGACGTAAATGACTTGATGAAATCAGAAAGCACTTGAGCTTGCTCCTCCAACCGCTTTATAGTCTCCGCTTGCCTTTTTATACTCTCCCTATAACCCTAGTTATTGTTTCCTGAAGGATATGTATTTCACTTTCAGGAGTAGATTCTCCCATTGAGATCATAGAAAGTTCTAAATCGAGGCCAGTAAATCCTGTTCTGCCTTATCAACCTTGGGCTTTGTTACCTCAAGAAATTGCTATCCTTGGGCATCTATCACTATCCTTGAAGATCTTTTAGCTTTCTTTATAGGGGCAGAAGGAGTAGTGCCCAACAAGGCCTGCCACAACATCAAAATTTGGCCCTGTCAATCGAGAAGAAGACTTCCTCTTCCTACTATCAACAAAAGGTTGCACCCATGCAAAAGTGGAGGAAGAAGAAGGAGGAGAAAGAGAACCAAGAGTAAGAGAACTCATGGCACTTAAATTATTTACCATTGTTGCCTCTAATAGAGATGTGAGTGGAGTAGATGAGGCTTCTTGGACAGAGGAATCAATGACACTTGGAGGCTCAATGTCATGAAATTCCTTCTCTTTATCCATTGTGGCTTTTGAAGCACCTGCAGGGACTGGCACTTCACTATCCTCACTTTCACTGAGAACAATGATGTTCTCTAGCCCAGAAGGTAATTATGAATGTTTCAACAGGGGATCTTCCTCAATAGGCTCCTTTTTGACCTCCTTTACCTTCTTCTGATATACTTGAGTAGATGAGGAAGGGGTGGATGATTCAGTTCCTTACTTGATGAAGGAGGAGGAGTTTGTGCAGGTACCTCCGAGCTAGGTGTATGTGACTCCTTCCTTGGTGTTGAAGTGTCTTTAGAGGAAGACTCTCTTGAATTATTCCTCAGCTCTCGAACCCTTCTGTCAACCCAGACCTTGGTTCTTACCAGGACAAGGGCTGGGATCTCAGCTAAATCATCTTTCTCCCTTTTGAACTAGTCTAGATCCTCCAAGGGAGTATGCTTGATCACAATATCATATTCATATGACAATAGGTCTGTGTTGTCATCTTGAAGCCCTTCAGAATCTGATATAGGTTGAGCTCTTTTATTAGCTGAAGGGAGAATCTACCATAATGCCTCTATCTTGCCTCAAAGTCATCTCGTGCAATCGCCCAAAGAGTCCTCGATGATCGCTCTCCGTGATGATAGTTGACTCGAGATTTAGCTCAATGAATTTCTTTAAATCAAAATAGGTTCTGGGCCTGAAGAAGTGGATAGTGATAGGAGCAAGGGCCCTTTCTATGTTCTGAGCATCCAAAGTTGTTTTGCATGTATAGTTACCCAAAGATATGGGGAAATGCAACCCAGAGATTTTCTTGTCCCTGCAGGTCCTATGCAACTTATCCAATTGTCTACATACCTCAATCAAATCCATCTTATCATTACAAAATATAGGGATCTTAAGAGAAGTTCTCTCGTAACTGGCTAACTTGATATACTAAAACCTTCTGAATTGAATGAAGAAAGCTCCATACTTTGCTATCGTGTTCATGGCAAAGATCACTCTCTAGAAGCCTCACAATGTACATGGTGAAAGCATCATTCACCCTCCTGAAGTTGTGATTTCTGGTGTCAAGGGTGAACTGAGGGCAGTAAGCATAGATGGGATCACCCTTCTGACCCTCAATGTATGTGAAACCAAACCATTGTCGGGATGCTGCTAGGGTATACATAAGATAAGAAGTCATGTAGAACTTCTTGGTTTGTTGCACATTGGATAACTGCTCTGTCAAATTCATGCAAATGATCTCTGCCCAATTGATGTTCTGGGTACCTTCATAGACTATGTTGATGAGCGGGCACATCCAAAAGTGAAACTCACTGGTAGAGGGTAAGCCCATGACACGAGCTAACAGGATGATGAAGTCAGATAGCTCTTCATTGAAATCAGCCCTAAATAGAGCTTTGGAAAGCTGAGATGCCCCTTTCTTAGGGTTCTTCAACCACGAATTTTCTACCCTTGCCTTGTATTTCTCACTATCCTGCTCGAAGATAGTTTGTGCTTGAGTTTGAGATAAAACCACAGAGTTGTCCATTTCGTGGGGATCTGTAAGGAGCGGAAATGGCAAAGAAAGATCTATTTCAATGATTAGTTCCCTATGCACATTGGTTAATTCACTTGTGTCAGGGTTGAAATGAGCTCACAAAGTGAGCATGATGACGCGACACCTGCACCGAGATTGGGAAACCCACAAAGAAACGCACAAGGCCACTATCATTGATCATTTGTGCCATAGAGAGAGATTTGGGTCAATCAACTCGGTCCAGAAATTACCGAAATCCAGTGTCGAACCTCACTATCCCCGATATCGGGAACATAAGACTCAAGAGGTGAAACTTTCTCGACCTTAAAACTTGATCTTCATGTTGTGATTTCAGAAAAATAACCTTACAGCTTGAATCCGCAATAAAAATGCAAGGGAAATGGGGACGCGAGCAGACGATTTTAATTGCAAGGGTATGAGTGAATGGCAACAAGTAAGTAGTGTGTAAAATGCATAGAGGGGAGTCCCATTAAATAGCCATTTTAGGAGAGAGAAGGTTATAAATGCACATTAAATTCATATGCACCGAATCAAAAGGCAAGCATCGAGAAGAGTAGAAAAATTAGCCTGGATGGCCTTTGGTACATTTGGGACATGAGGGATGCGAAAGCACGATTCGGCCGATGTGGGCAATGTGGGGACAAAATGCACAAATGCTTTTGGGACAAGTAAGACCAAAGTACATGAAGGGCCCAATGCGGCCGATGCGGGCGATTTGGGTATAGAGAGCCCTAGAGAACTTGGGACACATGGGACAAAAAGGGCGAAGTTAACAGATTCGAGAAAACGGAGATCGGGAACAAAGAGCCCGAAAGAACTTGGGACACATGGGACAAAAATGTCCTGATAGACCCACAAATCACCCAAATGACTCAAAAATGTAGAATTTTTCTAACTTCTCAACTTTTCTCTTTACTAGAATATCATAGAAAGGTGTTAACTCAAAAAATTTCAATTTTTGACTTTTGAAAGAGGGGAAATTTTGAGAGGACAACATTTCTCCTAAAATTTAGGTCATGGAAAGGATTCTCACAAAATATCATGATGTAAAGAATAATGAGAATGTTGCTTTGAGCTCCAAGCTCACGATGCAGAAATAATGAATGATACTCCTTTCTAGGTTGATTGCGAAGTCAAGAAAAGGAAGAGATTTTTCAAGGAAATTGACATTTATTTTGATGCCCTTTTCAAACTTTCAAATGACGTCATTCCCAAGAATCCTAAATTGCTTTCTTGAATAATGGTGGATAGTGACGAAAAAAATTTACAGATCTTGCCATCCCACAAGTTGACAAGGAGCGTGATGCCTCGACATCTACCGATTATGAAGTTTCTAGACTTCGACTAAGGAGGTCCGCATTGGAAAGTGACATGGCGATGGCTCAAGATTCAAATGATATTGTGCTAAATAGACTTGAGAAATATAAGTCTCGAAATATTAGCTCAAGGCTAAAAAGAATCAATTGGTGGAATTTGTTCAAGATCTGATAAATCCTATATCATCCACTTTCCCATTACCCGATGTAGTGGCTGCCCCTGATGAATAAACTCTCAATTTATCAAAATAAATAAACACATTAGGCCATGTCACTAAAACTTGGCTTTCAGATATTCTCATTTTAGGCCAACAGATGATCAAAATAGTGGTTAAGCTCCATGAAAATGTCAGTGCATATATTGATCCAATTATTTCTTTCAAGGAAACTTTTGTTTCTAACATATCAAATTTGGACGAGATATTTCCCAGTCTACAGGAGATGATGAGTATGAAATCCTTAGTTTTATCCATTGAAGGAATTCTCAAATTTGAACATCGAGGGACACGTTTTCTTTGGTTTCTGCATCTCAAATCAAGGAAGACACTGCTCGAGGATTCTATGATCCATTATGAGAGTGTAAGAAGTGAAGCCTTCACTTCACTCGCCTTGATTCAAGAATTCATAGCTGAGATCACTTGTAGCCTTGTAAATGAGCATAATCAAAGGTGTTCATCGGAACATGTGGAAGAGAAATTTTCACAATTGTTTAAGGACATGTATACTCCCACCAATAATTTATCTTCAGCTTCAATGGAGCGTTGCATTAAATTAAAGAACTTGTTTGAGAATGCTCAATCAAAGATGGTTAATTTGAATGATATGCTAGGTAGGATTTTTGAATTATAGGTATTTTGTGAGGCTATTCTTCAACCAAATGAACCTCCAGAAGAAGAAAATATGTTCGAAACATTGGGAAGGTTCATATCCTTTCAATTGGCAAAAGCGGCAGATCCTAATTTCACTAATGGTTCAAGGAGATAGTTTTCTTGGTATCTAATGAAGTGGGAGAGTCCATTTCTCATATGTTTGAGATAGGCGGACCCCATTTCAATGGATAAGGCACTAGTTATTATTGTATGTTTTAAAAGTGGAATTTTAAGAAAAGGATGTTGTTATTGAGTTTGCTTTCGGAAAACTGTGGATGACTTAAGTGATTTCTATTTTTAGTTGCTTTTAATAAAGTTGGTTGAAAAATTCAAAGGTCACTTAAGTGCCCTATTTAATGTTCATGTAAAACCCTAACTACTTTGTAACCAACTTTTGGGTTATAAAAGGAAGTGAGGGGCTCATTTGTAAAGGGTGACTTTGAGAGAGGAGAAGAAAATAATTTTGTGTGCAAGCTTTGTTTCAGGAAGA